>WOXC01009005.1:0-650510 GCA_011680675.1 Gymnobelideus leadbeateri
AGCTATCTATAGTAGATAACCTACTATTTAAGGAGTCAAAAAACATCAATAGGCAGGTATGACTCAAAAAGCATTGCATTTTGGGGTCCTTTAGCATAAGGACAAATAGCTTATCCAGAGAAGGAGGGAGAAAGGAAGGGAAGGAGGGAGAGAGAAAGGCAGGAAGAAAGGATTGGCAGGAAGGAAGGAAAAAAGAGGAAGGAAAGTATAGTGGAATAAAGGGAGAAAAGAAGGAAGGGAGGTAGAAAGAAAGACAGGAAGGGAGGGAGAGGGGAAAGAAGGAAGGAAGGAAGGAAGGAAGGAAGGAAGGAAGGAAGGAAGGAAGGAAGGAAGGAAAGAAAGAAGGGAGGGAGGGAGGAAGGAAGGGAAGGAGGAAGGAAGGAAAGAAAGAAGGAAGGAAGGAAAGAAGGGAGGGAGGGAAGTGCATACAATGTTCTGAACCCATAGTGCCACACCTCTGCAAAAAAAGAGAGGCAAAGTATTTGATCATCTCTTTCCCAAGTTCTGTTCTGTTATCCTACCCTGTCCTATCCTATAGTAGATTGCCAACAGTAGAAGCAGCCTAGAATCAAGGTTGCGGAGCTGGCCTCAGAGCCAGGAAGCTAAGTCTTTACTGTCACCTCCTGGCTGTGTGACCCTGGGCAGGTCTCTTCACTTCTCAGTGTTACTAGCAACTCTCCAAGACTAAGCCCCAGAGTAGGTGCCGATCTGCTCTGGCACAAGGTGCTCTCTACACCAATGAAATCATAGACATGTTCCAAAAAGCATTTCCCAACAGTGTAAGAACCCTTGAAGGGTGTAGGGACAAACATTCCTGCTTCATTACCAGCAACTTTGTGTCAAATTGTAAATATTGACACACCTGAACCTCGATTCAAACCGAAACCCCTCAAGCACCTTTACTATGCTACACTAACTCCAGAAGTCAATTTGATTCCAGGTGAATTGCACCCCAAACCCCACACCCCCACTATGGAAAGGTTGGCAGGCGGGATGGGATGGTACAAGTCAGAAAACAGAACAACCCCCGTAGGATGTTTATTCACCATGAGCATATGTAGCTTGGAAGCACATTTAACGAGCATGGTCTGACTGCACATAAGCCCCAAAAAGCATTGCTTCCAGTAAATGGACACTAACCATTTTCCATTAAAAATGTATCAAGTAACAGACTCCAACCAGAGTCCATCTAAATTGCCATTCTGTTCAATAAGCCTGCTGCTGCCTTGAAAGAAAAGGCTCTAGATGATGTTTTTTAACCATTATGGGAAATATATAGCTACTTTGTAGCTGACATTTCTAGCATCTCTCAGACATGTCAGATGCCGTGTTTTCTCATCCGTGTCGAATGGTAGTGAGAGTTGGCATTTATTGAGTGACTTTCAGCCAGATACTGTCAGGTCAGTCATCACCACATGCTCCAGGGTAAAGAATGAACAGGTTATTACCTCCAGCTTACAGGAGACTCCGAAGCAGAGACACACAGAAAATTACCCAAACGGCAGCAGGCCTGGTCTGGCCCAATATGTTCAGTTCTCTGAGTTAATCCACTGGTTAATCTACAGTTAGCAGCAATGTGAAAGCCAAGGTCAAATGGAAATGCCAGTGGATGCTTATCTGCTCTCCATTTCTTGTTCTTCGGTGTTAGCCATCAGTGGGAGCATGGACAGGGTGAGAAGTGTGAAGAAGTTGCCTTGGCTTCCCCCAGAGGGTAACTCAGCATTTTCCCAGAAGCCAGTAGTACAGGCTCTGGTGGAAGCAGTATGGTACAATGGAAAAAGTCTGGAGTAAAAGGACCTGAGTTCAAATCCCAGCTGTAGTACTTACTATCTCTGTGACCATAACCTTTCTGGGCCATAGTTTCCTCATCTGTAAATTGGTGATCTCTAAGGCACCTTCCAGTTCAAAATCTGTGATCTAGCCTGAAAAAACCTGCCTTGGGTTCAAGTACTATGGAAATCAGCCTGCCCTGTTTTATAAAAGTTCTGAGATCTGAGAGGGGGTCACAGAAAGACTTGCACAAAATGGTGAAGAGCAAAGTGAACAGAACCAAGGCAATAACGTATACAATCACAACAATATTGTTTCAAGAATGACTTTGAAAGACTGAGTCATTTTAACTATTTTAAATATACAGATCAAAAAGAAAGGACATATGAAGAGAGACTGTCTGCATCCAGAGAAAGAACTGATGAATAGAGGTATGTAGAATAATTTAATGTGTGTGTGTATGTATATATGTACACACACACACACCTCTTTGTGCCTAATGGTAACTATCTGTAGAGTGGGGAGAGAGGGGAGGGAAGATAAAATTTACATGATAACTTCATTGTATATTTAAAAATAGGAAGTTGTACATATTTGCAGTTTCATATACAATCATGTTTTTTACTATACTATATTATAGAAAAGCTTATCTTATTCCCTAAAATAAAAATAAAATAATTTTTTAAAAAAGAAAAGGAAAATGAAGGAATGGATCCTTTTGGGGCAACCACATCAGCAAAGAGCTTACTACAGGCTCAGCTTATGCTCTGGCCTCCTCTTCTCTCCTTCCAGTTAACTCACAATATTGTGAAGCTCAAATGAGGTAGTTTGTATAAGTGCTGTGCAAACTTTAAAGGGCTATGTAACTGTCAGTTATTTGTAACACCAGATAACCACAAGCAAGCCTATTCAGTCCAAAGTTTGGTCCTATTTTCCCCGGGAAGGAGAAGGAGCTTCAAATCTGAAAAATGGTAGAATGACCTCAAGGAATTGGAAAGTGAAATTTCCAAAAGGAGAAGATCATTGCAAGGGACTTTAGAAGTCAGCTGTTGCATGCCTCTCAATTTGTAGCTGAGGAAGCAGAGGCCTAGGAAGGTTGGGTGACCTGCCCAAGGTCACAAAAGTAGTCATCAGCAGAATCAAGTTGAAAACCTAGGCCATCTAGCTCCAAACTCAATGCTTCCACCACCTCCACTCTCCCTGTTCCCCCCCACTATATCACGGGCTATAAGAACACAAGCTTATTTTTTTTTTGGAGGGGGGAAAGCAGGGTAATTGGGGTTAAGTGACTTGCCCAAGGTCACACGGCTAGTAAATGTTAAGTTGATTTGAACTCAGGTCCTCCTGATTCCAGGGCTGGTGCTCTATTCATTGTGCCACCTAGCTGCCCCAAGAATACAAACTTCTTGCAGAACCCGAGAACATTGAACACAGTAACAGTAATAATATGAGATCATTACAATGAATGACTTAGCAATTTTCAGTAATACAATGATCCAAGACAAATCTGAAGGACTCAAGATGAAAACTGCTATCACCCTCCAGAGAAAGAACTGATGGTGTCTGAATACAGACTGAAGCGTACTTTTTTGTTTGGTTGGCTGTTTTGTCTTTTTAAAAGTCTGCATTTTCTTTTGCAACATGGCTAATATGGAAATATGTTTTGCATGACTGCACATGTGTAACCTATATCAAACTGCTTGCCTTCTCAATGTGGGGAGAGGAGAAGGGAGGGAGAAAATTCAGAGCTCAAATTTTTAAAAAGTAAATGTTCAAAAATATTTGTGCATATTATTGGGGGTAAATAAAATAAATTTTAGCAAATCTAAGCTCCTTAAGGTCTGAAATTATTTCTTTTTTGTCTTTATAACCCCAGCAACTAGCATAGTGCTAGAAATATTTATTGGATAGATGAATGAATGAATGGACATTGCAACCCTTTTATTCCCCCAATTACTCTCTCAGAGCTGCCTCAGAGTGATAGGACTGAAGCCTCTTCCTCCCAAGTGAGGCTCAGGGAGGCCAAGAGCAAATCATCCAGTCCTAGTGCAGATTCATTAGATGTGGCCTCTTGAACCTCTAACTCAGGGGTTCTTAACCTGGGGTTCATGAACTTTTATATGCACACACACACAACACATATAAGCACACATATTTTACATAAACATACATACATGCATGCACACACATATACATACATGCATACATATATACATACATATTGATTACAACATAATCAAACATACATATTGATTTCAACATAATTGGCTTCCTTTATAATCTTATATATTTTACTTTATGCTGTTAAAAGCATTATTTTAAGACGGGGTCCATGACAGGACCTGCTCTACGAGATTCAACTCCTATAATAAAAACCTGCCAGTTCCTGATTAAGCCAGCAAATTGGAGATACTGCTGATTTAATTATCACATATCTCCTTGGCATGCCTGCTTTTCACCTCTCAGCTGCCAAATACTACTAGCACAATGCCTTTTCTTCTCTCATCACTATGACTGTTTCCCCCTTTCT
Organism: Gymnobelideus leadbeateri; assembly: GCA_011680675.1. Taxonomy (NCBI): domain Eukaryota; kingdom Metazoa; phylum Chordata; class Mammalia; order Diprotodontia; family Petauridae; genus Gymnobelideus; species Gymnobelideus leadbeateri. The sequence goes on from WOXC01009005.1 coordinate 4,301, forward strand.
GAATCCTCAGTGCCCCCAGCACGGTATTGGACAACTCTTCTTCAGTGTGGATGTTCTCCCTCCCTCTGCGTCTTTCAGCATCTTCTTCATTGATACCTTGGGCTTGAGTTGGGCAGACTCACCAATCTGGAGACTTCTTTAAAAGCAGGTCTCTTTAATTAGTTGGCCCTGGGAAAAGGAGCCAGAAGTGTTGGGGGTGGCCCAGAAGAGTGACAAATGCTTCATAAGAGAGGGTGGGAACAGGAATAGATAAACAGATTATCAATCCTTCTGCTTTCCTTCTTTCTTTCCTACTCCCAGTCAGTTCTTTGCTGCTCAGGGAAAAGTGAGAACTAACAATTAATAATGATAATAATAGTAGCACATATCTTTCATTTTTTGTCTTTATTAATTTGTTTGTTTACTTTTAGTTTATAAGATTCAGTTCCACAATCCCTTGAGTTTCAAATTTTCTCCCCCTCTTTCTCCCACCCCCATGGTGACATGCAATCAAGTATAGATAATAGCATATTTTTAATATTTAAGGTTTACCAAGTACTTTATAAATATCACCTCATTTTATCTTCACAACTACTCTGGGAGAGAGATGCCATTATTACAATTATGTTTATAACTATATTCTTTTAATTGAGATACTGTATAGATCCAGAGAGAAAACATGAAAGGAAAATCGAAAGAATATTGGCTTTGGTGTCAGAGGACCTAGGTTTGAATCGAGACTCTCCCACTTGCTACCGTGGGACCTTCTCTTTGTGACTCCCTTCCTCATCTGTGCAATGGGGGGATTGAACTCAATGACTTCCAAGGGGTCTAGAGGTATCATCCTCTGATCCTAATTATGAACACGTGCTTGCCTCCTAATTCTGCTTTCTGGCACAAAACCAGACCTTTAGAAGACTTGTGGAAGAAGGAAGAGGTGACACACACCTTCTGCTTTGTCCTGTGTACCTGTCTCCCAGGCAGCGATTGGTCATTGATCTTGCCTGGAGCCTGGGCTCCATGAGGATATCTTGTTGCTATTTGGTTGGTTGGTTTCCTCCATGCAGAGCCAGGAAGAGATCTGACCCATTTTGGCATTGTGCTCTCTGAGTTTCATATTGGATAATGACTTCTGGCAGAATGCAACTTCCTCATTCAAAATAAAACAGCTTGTAAAAAGGGCTCATTAGACTTCTTGGACATCCAACAGCTATTACAAAGGAGACTGTGAACGAGTTTAAGCACGAGGGAGATATGGAAGCATACGGAGTAAATTTCCCTTCAAAATGCACATGGTCTTTAGAACCCTGTGCTGGCAAAACATACATTGGGTTACACCCCACCACAATGGTGGGAGGCATTTGGCTGAACCTGAAATGCCAGCAGTCTTCCCAGTGTGAAATATGGCAGGGCTGATTTTTCCAGTGAGGCCAGATTGCAGGTTGCTAGGGGGGAATCTTATTATGTCATCCCATAGAAGAATCTGTCCAAACATGCCAACTTTTCTACAGTGGGATCAAAGACTTGCTCCTCTCTTTTATCTTTCCTTCTCTCTAGTATTCCAGAGTTTCTAAGTTGTTAGATGGGGTTCATGCTTTCCATTGGGATCAGCAGAGTTTATCAGCTTGCCTAGGGTAGGGTGAGTAACCTAGGTTGCATAAACAAATACCAGCGGGAACATGGAAGCTGATAGATTGACTAATTACCCACTGTCATAACATCAGTTTGGTGTGGAGTGTTGGAGATATTAGGTGACCTCATTTTAGTACAGAGGATAACATCTTTCTACCACGATCAGGCTACATGATTATTCTGCCTTTATTTTTTTTTCAAAAGTAGCCATCACAATTCCATTTTTTATTGCAAAATTACTTGAGATTACAAGGGTGATTCCCTTAAACCAACTCCATGAAGCCTCTAGTGAGGGCTCAGTCTGCCAGTTTTTGAGATTTGAAAAATGATATACAGTGGGCATGATTTGCCTAGGTAATAAAACTAGTAGATGAAAGGGCTAGGATTATACATTTTCTCTCCCTTATGTTGCCTCTGTACCTTGTTTTCATAGTTCACTATTTCATTGCCACTTAACATCCTCAAATTTTATAATATAATTAATTCTTCACTGGACACATAGTAGGTGTTTGATTAGACTGTCTTTTTTTTAAAAAAGAAATTTAATCTGTATTCTTTATTTAAATTTCTTTTTTAAATTTTGAGTTGCAAATTCTCTCCCACTCTCACCCCTCCCCTACTCATTGAAATGGCTACTAATATGATAGCAATTATACATGTGAAATCATGTAAAACAGATTTCCATATTATCCATATCACAAAAAAAGAAAAAATAAAGTGAGAAAATTATACTTCAGTTTGCACTCAGAGCTCATTAGTTCTCTTTTTGGAAGTGGATGATGTTTTTCATCATGAGTGTTTTGGAATTATCTTAAATTATTGTACTGATCAGAGTTTCCAAATCTTTCACTGCTGATCATCACGGCAACATCACTCTTACTGTGCACAATGATCTTCCAGTTCTCACTTCACTTTGCATCAGTTCATACAGGTCTTGCCATGTCTTTTTTTTTCCTGAAACCACCTCCATCCTTTTTATTTCTTATAGGAGAATAGTATTCCATCACAAGCATATGTCACAATGTTCAGCCATTCCCAATTGATGAGTGTCCCCACAATTTCCAATTCTTTGCCCCTACCAAAAGAGCTACTACAAATATTTTTATACATTAGGTCCTTTCCCTTTTTCTTTGATGTCTTGGAGGTACATGCTTAGTAGTGGTGTTGCTAGATTAAAGGGAATACATGGTTTTATAGCCCTTCGAGCATAGTTCCAGATTGTTCTCCAGAATGCCTGGATCAGTTCACTACTCCACCAACTGTTCATTAATGAACCTCTTTTCCCAAATCCCCTCCATCATTTGTTATTTCTGATAGGTGTGAGGTGGTACTGCAGAGTTGCTTTAATTTGCCTTTTGCTAATCAATCATGATTTAGAGCATTTTTTTTTCATATGACTAGAGATAATTTTGATTTCTTCTTCTGAAAACTGTTCATATCCTCTGATCACTTAATCAATTGGGGAATGGTTCTTAGTTTTTATAAGTGTGACTTAGGTCCCTATACATCTGAAGAATGAGACCTTTAACAGAGAAATTTACCATGAAATTTCTTGATGATACTTCTTTATCTCTGGTGCCTTTTAGCAAAATGTAGTTTCCCTGATTATCTCTTTCAAGGAGGTCTAATTTTGTTTTTGCTTTGCCTAAGATCATGATTGCCACTCTTCACTTCAGCTGGAGCACAATAGACTGTGCTCCAGCTATTCATTGAAGCTCTATATATGTCTTTCTGTCTCAAGTGTGTCTCTTGTACACAAAGTATTGTTGTATTTTGATTTCCAATCCATTCTGCTGTCCACTTTCATTCTGAGTTAGCTCATCCCATTCATATTTACGGTTATGACCACTAACTGCATTTCCCTCCATCCCATTTTCTTCCACTTATCCTTCTCTCTCTTTACCCTATTCCTTCTTAAAAGTCTGCCTTGTTTCCTATCATTGCCTTTACAAATCTGCTCCACCCCGTTATCATCCTCCCCAATCTCTCATCCTCTTTCCTTTCTATCTCCCTATTGAATAAGATAGATTTCTATACTTAACTGAATGCATGTATATCCATATATTCTTCTCTCTTTAAATCTAGTTTCAAACATTGCTTGCCATGCCCCCCCCTCTTTTCCCCTCTACTAAAAAAGCTCTTCCTTGCACTCCTCTTTTATGTGAGAAAATTTTCCCTATTCTACTTCTCCCTCCCTTCTTTCTCACCCCCACATTCTCTTTTTGGAGCTCATCCCAACATAATTGACTCATATCCATGCCCTCCATTCATGCCCTAATAATGATAAAGTTGTATCATCTTTCCACATAGAATGTAAAAAGTTTAATTCCAATGAATCCCTTATAATTACTCTTTCAAGTTTGCCTTTTTATGCTTCTCTTGATTCTTCTATTTGAATGTCAAATTTTCTATTCAACTCCGGCCTTTTCATCAGGGATGCTTGGAAGACCTCTATTTCATTGTGTACGTTTTTTCTATTAAAGGATTATATTCAGTTTTATTGGGTAGGTGATTCTTGGCCATAATCCTAGCTCCTTTGGAATATCACATTTGAAGTCCTCTGCTTCTTTAACATGGAAGCTGATAAACCTTGTGTGATCCTGACTATGGCTGCATGATATTTGAATTCTTTTTTTCTGGCTAATTGAAGTATTTTCTCTTTGATCTGAGAGCACTAGAATTTGACTGTAATATTCCTGGGAGTTTTAATTTTGGCATCTCTTTCAAGAGGTAATATCACGGCAGTTATCTTTGATAATTTCTTGAAACATAAGGTCTCAACTCTTTCTTTTTGTTTGTTTTTTGATCAAGGCTTTCAGGTAGTCCAATAATTTTCAAGTTATATCTCCTAAATTTATTTTCCAGGTCATTTGTTTTTCCTATGAAATATTTCACCTTTTTTTCAGTCTTTTGACTTTGTTTTATTGTTTCTTAAAGTTTCATGTAGTCATTAGCTGCTACTTGTCCAATTTGAATTTTAAAGGAATTATTTTCTTCAGTGAGCTTCTGTACCTCTTTTTCCATTTGGCCAATCCTATTTTTTAAAGAGTACTCTTCTTCAATTAATTTTTGTGCCCTCTTTTTTTTTTCAACCATTAGGGCAATTTTGTTTTTTAAGATGATATTTTCTTCAGTATTTTTTGTGCCTCTTTCACTAAGCTGCTCATTTTCTTTTCATAATTTTCTTTTCTTTCTTTTTTTTTGGAGGGAGGAATGTAGGGCAATTGGGGTTAAGTGACTTGCCCAAGATCATGTGGCTAGTAAGTGTTAAGTGTCTGAGTCCATATTTGAACTCAGGTCCTCCTGACTCAGGTCAGTGCTCTATTCACTGTGCTGCCTAGCCACCCCTCATAATTTTCTTGCATCACTTTAATTTCTTTTTTTTTAAACAAATTCTTTATTAACTTCTGTTTTACATCATCCATTTCCGCCAGATTTTGAGTTACAATCATTTCTCCCCCTGTTTTTCCCCTACCCACCCTCCCAGAATAGCAGTCCCGCAAGATATCCCTTCCTCCAATCTGCTCTATCACATACCTTCTCCCTTAACCCCTTCAACTTTTCCATTAGAGGAAGGTGAATCTTTGCATCCCAATGCCTGTACATCTTATCTCCCAATTACAAGCAAAAGAGTATTAATAATAGTATTTATATATATTTGAAACATTTAATCTTAAGACCTCGAATTTCAGATCCATTTCCTTCCTCCCTTGTCACCCATTCCCTCTGGGAAGAGAAGTAATTCAGTATATGTTGTACATGTCTAGCAATACAAAACATTATCATAGTAGATATGTTGTACAAGGCTGCTTATAATTCCCTCCCACTCATCCCACCCCCGACCTGGTCCATTCCCTACATGATCCTGTCCCTCTTCTATAGTGGGTACTTCCAACCTCCCCTCCCCCCGAAGGATGCCCTCCTATCCATCATCCCTCCTCTCATCCCCCTTCCCCCTATTCTGCTGTAGGTTGAGAGATCCCATTTAGTATGTATGTCATTCTCTCCCTGAACCAAATTCAATGAGAATGCGGTTTTGCCTTTTTGCCTTCCTATTCTCCCCCTCCCTTGCAACCACTTCCCCTGGCTTCTTCTACATGAGATAGTTTACCCTGTCTCTCCCCATCTCCTCTTGCCACTTTCCTCTCTCACCTCATAATATCATCCCTTGAGTATCCTCCCTTCCCAACAAATTCAACTTATGCCCTCTATCCATATATAACTGTAACCATATACACACACATTCACATATGTATTTATATGACCACACACCCTTCTTACATTATTTTCATAGTGAGAAAGATTTCATCAGTCACAGTTATTGTTTTTCCATATAGGAATGTAAATAGTTCAACTTTGATAAGTTCCTTTTGATTTCTTTTCCCTGATTACCTTCTCAGGCATCTCTTGCTTCTTGTGTCTGGATGTCAAATTTTCTATTCAACTCTGGTTTTTTCCTCAAGAATGCTTGAAAGTCCTCTATTCCACTGAATGACCATATTTTCCCCTGAAACAAAATACTCAGTTTTGCTGGGTAGGTGACCCTTGGGTTCATTCCCAGTTCTTTTGCCCTCTGGAATATCATATTCCATGCCCTTCGATCCCTCAGTGTAGAAGCTGCCAGGTCCTGGGCTATTCTGATTGTGTTTCCACGATATTGAAATTGTTTCTTCCTGGCTGCTTGTAGTATTTTCTCCTTGATCTGGGGATTCTGGAACCTGGCTATAATATTCCTGGGAGTTTTCTTTTTGGGATCTTTTTCAGGAGGTGATCGGTGGATTCTTTCAACCTCTATTTTGCCCTCTGGATCTAAAACATCAGGGCAGTTTTCCTTGAGAATTTCTTGAAGGGTGATTTCTAGGTTCTTTCCTTGATCATGGCTTTCAGGTAGTCCAATAATTTTTAAATTGTCTCTCCTGGATCTATTTTCCAGGTCAGTGGTTTTTCCCATGAGATATTTCACATTGCCTTCTAATCTTTCATTTGTTTGGATCTGCTTAACAGCATCTTGATTTCTCATAAAGCCATTAGCTTCCATTTGCTCTAGCCTAACTCTGAAGGAATGAATCTCCTCAGTGAACTTTTGAGATTCTTTTTCCATCTGGCAAATTCAACTTTTTAAGGCATTCTCCTCGTTGCCCTTTGGGCCTCCTTTGCCATTTGAGCTAGTCTATTTTTTAAGGTGTTGTTTTCCTCAATCAGGCTGTTGACCCTCATTTCATACTTTTCCTGCATCCTTCTCATTTCTCTTTCCAATTTTTCCTCCACTTCTCTTATTTGATTTTTAAAGTCCTTCTTAAGGTCCTCTATGGCCTGCAACCCGCTCATGTTTTCCCCTGGGGCTTTTGGAGCAGGACTTCTGACCTCACAGTCCTTTTCCCGCTCTATGCCCCCAAAATAGGAGTCTAGGGTTGCATTTTTCTGTTTCCTTTGCCTTGGCATGTTGCCACTTAATTACTTGACTTTTGGGCTTGTTGCCACAGTATGGCTTTCCCACCAGATAGGGGAATTTTCGTCCCAAACGTGTGGGAGGGCAACTTCCATTTCTGGCAAGCTGTAAACCCACCCACAACCTCCATCCCAGATCACAATCCAGATCCAGGGAGGTTAAAGCAAGAGCGATTACCCCCCAAGACTGATCGCTGGATCTCCCTACAGTTCGCAGGCCAGGAGCTGGAGCTGCCTCTCAAAACTACAAAATGTCGTGTCTTCTCAGTGGCTTCTAGCCCCCAGGGGAGGAAGCCAACGCATTCCCCAAATACTGGTCCCAAAGTCCATAGGGCACTAACCTCTCACTTTGTCCTAGGCATGTCTATGTTGATAATTCTGGAGTCGCCACAGCCACTGGTGTTCTGGGGTCTCTCCAGCCAGCTGCTGGCCCTGCTGCCCTGGGGCTAAAACCTCGGTTCACGTGGACCTGGGCTCGGCTCAGCTCCCCACGCTCTGCGCGCTGTGCAGCTGCTGGCTCCCACACCACTGCACTGGTCCTTCCTGCAGGGCTGCTGGGCTGTCCTCAGCGGGAGGTTAGCTTCTCTGTGTTGTTCTGTGGGTGCTGGGGCTCCAGAAGTTGTTCAGAGTCCCCTTTTACATAGTTTGTGGGGAATCTGGGGGCAGAGTGGCTTGGATGAGCTGTTTCTACTTTGCCATCGTGGCTCCGCGCCCATCACTTTAATTTCTTTTCCAAATTTTTCCTCTACTACTCTTACCTCTTTAACTATTCCGGGAGCTCTTGTTGGGCTTGATTTCAATTAGCATTTTTTCTTTGAGGCTTTGCTTGTAGCTGTCTTCACATTGTTGTCTTCTCTTAAGTATATGTCTTGGTCTTCTCTGCCACCATAGTAGCTTTTTATGATCACTTTTTTTTTGTTCTCTGCTCATTTTCCCAGCCTGTTTATTCACTTTGAAGTTTATATTATAGTTTTATTCTGCTCACCTAGGGGTGAGGAAGCACTATGACAAACTTCAGGCTTTTTTGTGTTGCTGTTTTTGGAGCTAGTTTTGGAGGTTTTCAAGTTTTCCATGCTTCCAAGGTGAAATTATCCTGGGAGAGGTGTGATCACTGCTCTTCTGGTCTGTTCTGATACTTACTCAGGAAGGGTTCCTTCTCCCTTTTAATCATAAGTGCTGGCACTCCCCTTGACCCTGGAAGTGACTGGGGCCCTGCTCCCTTGTGATCAATCACAAGTGTTCTTCTCTGTCCTGGAACTATAATCCCAAACTGCTTCTGAGAAATCGGGTCACTAATCAGTGCCAGCTTCACCCACTGCCAGCAAAGGGTTCTCTGTCTTCTCTTTCTGACCTGTGTCTGACTCTTTTGCTAACTCCGAGCTGATCGCGTCCAAAGTTTCTGCTGCTGCTGCTGCTGCTGCTGATGTTACATAGCTCAAAGGTCTACCACAGATATTCCTGTCATGACCTGAAGTTGTGCCCACCCTGGTGTTACAACCCTTTCCTTTAGACCTCTTGAGCTAACTTAGGTGGGAAAAAAGTCTCTCTCTGATGTTTTGTAGACGCTGCTACTCCAAAATTTGATTTGAGGTGCTATCTTAACGCTGTTTGGGAGGGAATGTTGGGAGGGTTCAGCTACCATCTTGCCCCACCCCATTATGTCTCTAATTCTGGTAGGTTTAGTGACGGACTCAAATCTCTGGTGTTTTTTTGAAGAGAATTTTGATTGAAGATACATACACATAGATGTGTGCATGTGTACATACATAGACACACACACACACACACACACACACACACACACATACATACATAGTTCTAGGATAGCCCAGGATGTTCAATTTGCTGCATCCTGAGGGTGACTATGTTTTGACTTGAATTTGTGAGGTCAGTCACGAATAAGTCATGGCCTGAACTAATTCTCCTGTCCTGAGTGGGGAAATAGGAAGGATAAAGACTGGTTCCAACTCAGCCCTGAGCTTGGGGTAAAACCTGGACTGATTTAGGGATTCTCCAGATTTTCACATAGTTCAATAAGAACTTCGGGAAGTTCAATAAGACCAAGGGATAATATGATCCTAATTCTAGAACCAGAAGGGGTCCTATAAAAAAGGAAGCAAGCATTTATTGCCTGCCTGTGCCAGTCATTGGGGCAAGCACTTTATAAATGTTATCTAATTCAACCCCATCATTTTGCAGATGAAGGATCTAAAGCCAAGAAAGATTGAGTGATTTATACAAGGACTCACAGGTAGTATTTAGAAGCACAATTTGAACCCGGGTTCTCCAGTGTTCTTTCCATCATACCACACCAAAGGCCTAAGTCAATATGGGATACACTCCAAAAAGCCTATTAAATAGTGATCCAGAGTTCCCTGGGCCTGATAAGAAACTCAACACATACTCCCTAGGGTTCTCCAGGTGTTAAAGAGTAAAAAAGCATGTTTTGTAGCCAGAATTCTGGGTCAGGCATGTCTTGAATTAGATGGATTTTGAGGTCACTCCCAATTCTTAGATCCTATAATGATGTGACCATCCTAGATTTTAGGGTCAGACTCTTTGGTTTCTTTCACTCCACGCGTCCTGAAATAGATGGTCTTGACCATAGCTCAGAGAATTTGTTTGAAATGAGAGCAATCTTGGAAACAAGGTAGATAGAACAACCAAACAATTCATTAATATAACTCCATACAATTCCAGGACGCATCCAAACCCTAGGTTTTAGGTAATTTGCCTGGGAACATTTCTTTTGAAGTTTTATCAAGACAAGTAGCAAATATATCTACATGTCTATATTTATCTATATCTATAAATCTATGTTCTGTAAGCTTATATGATTGTGTCTGGGAGGTCAGAATTAATTCTCTCTCCTTTGGCTGATAGTACCTTGAGGCTCTGTTTAGACACTCACTTAATCTTTACTTCTTCTCAGGGAAGGAGGTGATGAATAATAACTGTCACCACTTCCTAGGTGAAGGCACTAAGGTCATAAACAAAATGCCTGGGGAGGAAGAATGGAAGAAAAAGCAGCACCAGCCTAGGGACACCCAGCTAGTTAATGATGACCCCAAAGTAGAAAGGTCAGGCCCCCATCTCAGGCCGTGTCCTCTGTCTTAAAATAACCTATCTCTTTCTTCCTTTGAGAAAGGGCTGCTATCTATCCAACTGAGACATTAATGAAGTTTCTGAAATTTGCTTTGAAGCCCTTGGAAAAAAGACCTTGGGTTACTATAGGATGAATGTCAGGGCAGAAACAGGGTTAGTTCCAAATGTGAATTTGGCACTGACCAATGGAATACCACTTTCTAAGATGGTTGCTTAATAATTTCTCTTATGTTAGAAAACTCCTGAGTCTGATTTCATCCCATTTCTGAAGAGGAATCATTTTGGGGAGGGGTTGGGGAGAGACATTCTAGAAAGAGTAATAAACTTGAAGCCCAAAGGCCTGGGGTTAAATCCCAGCTTTGTCATGGAGATAGTAAGCTCCTTGAAGGCAGGCACTATTTTCATTGATATATAGGTTCTGAGAACAACACCTAGAATACAGTGGATGCGTATCAAATTGGAATCACAATTTTTGGGTGCTTCAGTTTCTTCAATTATAAAATAAAATTGTAAAATACAAGCATTAGATTAGATGATGTACCGGGTCTCTTTTGGTGATCTGATAATAAAGATAAAAATACAAATACTACAACCTATCTCCATAAGAAGTGGTGGCTCTGCATCATACATGCCAAGCTAATGAAGGGCTAAAGAGTTCTAGGATGGGTTACTCTGGAATCCTCCCATGCCCAGAGCTGACAGCTCTGGGAGGCATCCCTGTGGGAGAACCTTTTGACCTGTACCATCTAAGCTCTGTTAACCATATTGGAGATGACATGTCATTCAATTAGAACAATATACTAATAACAAACATCAATGACTCCAGCAGAGAAATTACCCAACAGTCCTGCTGGGGTGATGCCAGGGTGCTCATGGTTGCTAATTTGTAATCTAAGCCCACCTGCATGAGACCAGCATCTGAGTAGCAATTAGGAGTTGGGAGAATTCCACAGATCCCCAAAGCTTGCTTTTTTTTTCTTTTACATTTATTCTCAGGTCTAAAGTCAAGGGCCTGGGCTATTACCCCTGACAGGCTAGGGGAGGCTGCCAACAGGCACTCAGTGGCTCAGACAATTAGTTCATTTCCTTAAACAATGTTGACAGACCCCTGTCTTTCATTAAGTTGCCTGGAATGCAATCCTTTGATGAATCCCAAAGGGAAAATCAAGAGTAAAGGAGTTTGTTCCCAGACAGTTCAGCTGTAACCAAATGAAGAAGTACCTGAGGAATGATAATTAAATCATTCCACCAAAGAGTGAATTTAGATAAATGTCCCAAGAATCCATCTATACAGATCAGTCTGGAAAATCCTGAATTCCAGCCAAGGGCACAGTGTGGGTTTCTAGTGTTGTTGCAATATTTGAAATTCATTTTTCTTAATACTTCAAATGTCCAGGAGAACATTTTTTTTCACTAAATCACTAATTTGTGTCAACATTTATATAGCGAGCTTTGCAGTCTTCTTGATGTGTCCTATCTCATTTGATTTTCAAAATAACTTTATGAGATAGCTGATATTACTATCCCCATTTTATAGATGAGAAAACTCAGGCTAAGAGCAATAAGATGATTTGCCCAGGATCACAAAACTAGCATATGTTGAGGTAGCATTTGAACCAAGGTTTTCCCTGAATCCAATTCTAGCCCTCTATTCTCTCTACTACCTTCATGCCTATCGCTATTTTCTTTTTAAAATTTTTATTCCTTTTAAATTTTTTTAAAATAGCTGTCATTTCTGGTAGTCTCCCATTACCTCAATAGAACTCTTCCTTTTAACAAATAAGTACAGTCAAGTAAAACAAATCAATACACTGGCCACATTTGAAAATGTTTGCCCAGCTTGATGCCTGCCTAGAGATCACCACTCTTTTCTGAGAAGGCATGGTTCACCATTACTCCTCGGAAGTTATGATTGGGCACCACATTGAGCAGAGTTCCAACATCCTTCACTGTTGTTTTCCTTTACATTATTGTGACCTTTTTGTGAACTCTTCTTTTGGTTCTGCTTACCACACTTTGAATTAGTGATACAAATCTTCCCAAGTTTCTAAATTCTTCATATGTATCATTTCTTATAGCACAGAAATATTCTATTACTTTCAAACGTTGCATTTTGTTTAGTCATTCCCAACAGTTGGGCACCCACTTTCCTTCCTGATCTTTGTTCCCACAAAAAAGGACTACTAAAATGGGGTTACAAATACATAATTGAAACTATTGAACAACAAAAATATGTATTTTTTGGTGAATAAAATATCTTTTCAGGAATCAATAGTCAAAGGACATGATGTTATCAGGTACTGTGAGCATTGTTTCAACCCTTCCTTCGGGGTTTCCTGATAACTGGCATGTTTATCTGTTTTGGGGGTGAGGGGCAGCTAGGAGAGCACTGAATTTGGTGTCAAGAAGTTCTGAGTTCAAACTCTGCCTGTGGGACCTTGGACAAATTGTTCAACCTCTTTTGACCTCAGTTTTCTCATCTGTAAAATGATGGGCTTGGACGCGATGGTTTTCCTATTCAAATGTAGGATCGTATTATATTGTTTAAAAGGATCCTATTATCTTACAAAATAATTAATTAAAGCCAGGAAAGCTAGTCAAAAGGAAGAATTCTACATTGCTTTTGGCAGTTCAGACCTGCTGAACTACTGATAACCCTAGCTTGGGTGAGACATTTGTCTGTGTTCCTTCACCTTTTGACAAATAAATGCTTCTCAAAAGAAAGTTCAGGCTTTTCTTGGTCTGTTCTTTTTTAAAAGGCCTTTTTGAAGTTTATTCAAGGATCACTTTGATCAATGTCACCTCAAGAAGCCTTCAGATCTTTAAATATTTTGAAATGATCCTCTTATCCTGAGATGTCAATGCTTAATTCATTCAACATCCATGCAGCCCTAGAAAAGCTTCAATATAATTATTATCCCTGTTTTATAGGTAGGAAAAACTGAAGTAGAAGCTTTATAATAAAGTTCCCAACTCTGGAGAGCATCAAGAGGAAGACAAACAGGACAATGAAGAGCCTTGTGTTCATGTCATTGGATGTGGCTGAAAGGATTAGAGATTTGAGGGCCCAGAGAAGGGAAGGCTCAACAAGGACACAAAAGCTGTTTTCCAGTTTTTGAAGGTCTCTCATAGGGGAGAAGGACCACTCAAAGTCAACTACAACCGAGTAGTGTGCTAAACTTGGGAAAAATAAGCAAGCAAGAAAGAAAGAGTCCCAGCTTTGAAAAAACTTACAGATGACACATAAAAGGAGGCTAAGAAGGTAGGGATAGAGGGGAAGGAGAATGTACTCACACATGGGCATGGGGGAGAAAGTTTGGAGAGCCAAGAGTGAAGTCTAGAGAAAAAAGAAGTCATGGCTGGCCAGGGGCCTTTCCTCAAAGTAGAAGTTCTTGGAGGAGCCAACAAATCAGAGGAAGGGGTTAAAGGGGAAGAATGTCCTTTCAGTGTGAGTAGGCTGTTGTGGCATGGTAGAGAAAGTCCATAGAATCAAGAGTGGACCCTGGAGAGGAAAGATTAATCTTCTATTTGCCCCCAGAAAGGGCAAAACTAGGAGGAATGAGTAGAAATGGCAGAATCAAGTTTAGAATTGATGTGGGGGGAAATATCCCTTTTCTCTACTTAGTTTAGTATTTTATTTTCCCCCAGTTACATGTAAAAACAATTCTTAACATTCATTTTTAAAACTTCAAGTTCCAAATTCTCTCCCTTCCTCCCTCCTCACCCACCCCCAATGAGAAGGCAAGCAGTTCTATATAGGTTATATATGCGTAGTCATGTAAAACATTTCCATATTAGTCATGTTGTGAAAGAAAACATAGACAAAGAAACCCTCAAGAAAAATAAAGTTAAAAAATTATTCTTCAATCTGTATTCAGACACCATCAGATTTTTCTCTGGGTTTGGATAGCATTTTTCATCATGAGTTCTTCAGAGTTGTCTTGGATCATTATATTGCTGAGAATAAATAGAAATAAATCATTCACAACTGATCATCTTACAATATTGCTGTTACTTTGTACACAGTACATTTCACTTTGCATCAGCTTATATAAGTCTTTCCAGGTTCTCTGAGAGCATCCTGCTCATCATTTCTTATAGCACAATAGTATTTTATCATAATCACATGCCACAATTTGTTGCACTATATCCTGATTGATGGGCATCCCCTCAATTTCCAATTATTTGATGCCCCCCCCCCAAAGAACTGCTATGAATATTTTTGTACTAGAGGTCCTTTTCCTTTTGTTTTTCAACTCTTTTGGGATACTGACTTAGTAGTGGTATTGCTAGATCAAAGGGTACGTATGATGTTATAGCCCTTTGGGCATAGTTCCAAATTGTTCAATAGAATGGTTGAATCAGTTCACAACTCCACCAACAGTACATTAATGTCTCATTTTTCCTTCATCCCCTCCAACATTTGTTATTTTCCTTTTCTGTCCTATTAGCCAATCTAACAGAATTTCTTTAATTTGCATTTCTCCAATCAATAGTGAGTTAGAGCTTTTTTTTTCATATGGCTATAGATAGCTTTCATTACTTTATTGGAAAACTGTTCATATCTTTTGATTATTTATCAATTGGGAAATGGCTCTTATTTTTATAAATTTGACTCAGTTCTCTATATGTTTGAGAAATAAGACCTTTATCAGAAAGGCTTGCTTTAAATTTTTTCTCAGTTAATATTGCTAGCTGCATTTTCCTCCGACCTATTTGCCCCCCCTCATTTATTCTATTCTCTCTGTCCTTTTGCCCTGTTCCTCCTCAAAAGTGTTTTGTTTCTGACCACCCCTTCCCCCAATATTCCCTCCCATCTATCACCTCCCTCCCTTCTCTTATTCCCTTTCCCTCCTACTTTCCTCTAGGGTAAGACAGATTTCTATACCCAACTGAATGTGGATGCTATTCCCTCTTTGAGCCAATTCTGATGCAAGCAAGGTTCACTTATTCCCCCTCACTTCCCCCTTTTCCTCCTCCATTGTAAAAGTTTTCTCTTGACTCTTTTATGTGAGATAATTTACCCACTTCTACCTCTCCCTTTTCTTTTCTCCCAATGCATTCCTCTCATATCCCTAAATTTTGTTTTTTTAAGATATCCTCCCTTCATATTCAACTCACACCTGTGCCCTCTGTCTATCTATATACTCCTTCTAACTGCCCTAATAAAGAGAAAATTCTTATGAGTTACAAGTATAATCCCATGGAGGATTTAAACAGTTTAACCTTATTATAGTCCCTTATGGTTTCTCTTTCATCTTTATCTTTTTATGCTTCTCTTAAGTCTGAATGCTCTGGTCTTTTCATCAAGAAAGCTTGATGAAAAGCTTTTTCATTTAATGTCCATTTTCCCACTGAAGGATTATACTCAGTTTTCCTACATAGGTGATTCTTGGTTTTAATCTTAACTCCCTTGCCCTCTAGAATATCATATTCCAAGCCCTCCAGTCCTTTAATGTAGAAGCTGCTAAATCTTGTGCTATCCTGACTGTGGTTCTATGATACCTGAATTGTTTCTTTTTGGCTGCTTGCAATATTTTCTCCTTGACCTGGGCTCTGGAATTTGGCTATAATATTCCTAAGAGTTTTCATTTTGAGATCTCTTTCAGGAGGTAGTCAGTGGATTCTATCCATTTCTATTTAGCCCTCTGGTTCTGGAATATCAGGGCAATATTCCTTGATAATTTTTTGAAGGGTGCTGTCTAGGCTCTTTTTTTGATCATAGCTTTCAGGTAGTACAATGATTTAAAAATTCTCTCTCTTGTCTATTTACCAGGTCAATTGTTTTTCCAATGAGATATTTCTCATTGCCTTCTATATTTTTATTCTTTTGGTTTTGTTTTATTGTTTCTTGATTTGTCATCAAGTCATTAGCTTCCATTTGTTCAATTCTAATTTTTAAGGAATTATTTTTTTCACTGAGCTTTTTTACCCCTTTGTATATTTGGCCAATTCTACTCTTTAAGGAATTTTTTTTTTCTTTAGTGATTTTTTTGTGCCTCTTTTTCCATTTGGCCAATTCTTCTTTTTAAGGCATTCTTCTTCTCACTGACTTTTTGTACCTCTTTTATCACTTGGCCTAGTTTTTAAGGAGGTATTTTCTTCAGTAATTTTTTGTGCCTCCTTTACCAAGCTGTTGAGAAATTTTTCATGATTTTCTTGTATCACTCTCATTTCTCTTCCCAATTTTTCCTCTACCTCTCTTACTTGATCTTCAAAATTCTTTTTGAAGAATTTTGGTTTGAAACCAATTCATATTTTTCTTGGAGGCTTTGGATGCAGGAGCTTTGACTTTGTTATCTTCTTCTGAGTGTGTGTTTTGATCTTCCTTGTCATCATAGTAACTTTCTATGGTCAGAATTTTTTTCTGTTTCTTGCTCATTTTCCCAGCCTATTTCTTGACTTTTAAATCTTTATTAAAGTAGAAATTTGCTTCCAGGGTGGAAGGCACACTGTCCCAAGATTCAGGGCTTTTGTGTAGCTGTTTTCAGAGATATTTCTAGGGACTTTCGGTTCTTTCAAGGTGGTATGGCTTAAGAAGAGGTGTGTTTACTTCTATCCTGGCCTGTATTCTGGTCTGTGAGTGATCACAAGTACTCCTTTATGCCCTGAAACTGTGATGAGGGTGCTTGCTCCACTATGGACACAAGTCCTGGTGTGCTGGTGCTCCTCCTCACCCTGGGACTACCATCTAGACTGTGACTCATATCCGACTGTGGACAAAACAATAGAGTCCTGCCTCAGTGCTAGCAAAGAGACCCCTGCAATCCGCTTCCAACCAATTGTTTAACCACCTTATAACCTATGGGCTGAAAGCTCCACAAGCAGCTGCTGCCACTGCTGATTCCCAAGGCCTGCTCCTGGTTTGCTGGGGCTAGGGTCTTGCTGGCATGACCTGTGCTGTACAGCAGTCCACTGTCATCCAGGTGCAATAAACCTTTCCTGCTGACCTTCTAAGTTGTCTTTGACTAGAATGTCATTTCACCCCATCCTTTTGTGGGTTCTGCTGATCCAGGAATTGTTTTATGGTATTACTGAAAGATGTTTAGAAGGGTTTTGGGGAGAGCTCTGGTGAGTTCCTGCCTTTCCTCTGCCATCTTGATTCTGCCCTCCAGGAAAAAAAAAATCTTAATAATTAGAATGGTCCAAAAGTGAATGAGATCCCTCAGTGAATAAATAATAGGTCCCTCTGAATTGGAAATCTTCAAGCAAAGGCTAGATGCCCACTTCTTGGGAATGCTGCAGATGGAATGATTGTTCAGGTATTGGCTGGACTGGATAGATGGTCCCTGAGGTCCCTTCTGGGATGGTTTGAAACTGATTAGCTTCCCAAGCAGTGGCTACACTAACTCCTTATCCTCTGTTCAAGTTATTCTATCACACTTCCTTCCAATTACTTCTTAACCCAGTCACTCAAAATAGTAAATGCTCTTTACAAAATGGATACTAAATGGTTGGATAGGGTGGTTTCATTTGCTAGCCCGAGGCTTTCAAACTTTCTTTGGCATGGGAAGGCCAGGTCCTATTCATTTCCAGAGAATTCCCCGCCCCCTCCCCAGATGACAGCAAGGTTAGTCTGTATGATATATGCTTTATTACTATCGAAAGCACTTTGGGCATTTAGGAATACAGTAATCTTTGTCCCTCGTTGATATAGGTCTATAAGAGCTTTTAATCTTTCCCTTAATGAAGCCAAAATGAAAATGTGTCACAGTGGAAGACAAACAGGTGAAAGCATTTGAATTACTTGGTGCCAATGGAAGCCAACTTTCTGTACTTGTTCCAGAGAATGTCTCGGCTCATTTGCTCTTGGCCGGGAGGTAATTCATTACCCCAATTGTAACTAGCCTGCTTGAGTGCTCATTATCTCATATCCCCCATTTCCCAATCAATCACCTCTCTGGTTGTCATGCACGGGCCTATTCTACTTAAATATCAGCTAAAGTTAGAATTTGTTTAAAAAGTTGGGGTCTCGTTATCTTTAGTTCCATGTTAACCTTGTCTCATCAATTTTCCAGAAATCATTAAGGTAACTGAGGATTTTCTAATAATGTCAAAATCGGGGCTTACACTGCATTTTGATGAGAGCTCCCTTTTAACCCTGAACTCTGGGTAAAAATGAAGATGCTGCAAATTGCTCTCAGCCATCTAGAAATATAGGATTTTATTTTTAGATTTCTAAACAACTTCATAAGTCTATACAATTTTCCCAATTGAGTTGACATTTCATAAAGTTGGCATTCTCCAATTTATCAGAGAAGGAACTCCAACATAGAAGCTTGGTCAGATAGCTTGATTTTATCTTCATCAGGCTTGGTGGCGATGGTTGGCTTGTTTGCTTTTTTTTTAAGACCACAGAAATTCTTTACACCCTTCTCTCTACAAACTTGGTCAAGGGAAACACATCATTTATCTGTTCAGGAAAATGTTACAATGCTAATTAGCACAATGTTTGTCTTTTCTAGTTGCTTAGTAATTTTTCAAGGAAAGATCATTTGCACTATGACCTGGTCTCTTCTTCACCTCTCTCTGTCTCCAAACACATCCACTTCCTCCCAAGCCTCTGGGAGAGGGGCAATAAAGCCTTCTGGCTTGGTAGTATGGTACAGTGGAAAGATTCCTGCATTTTGAGTTGTGTGACATGAGTTTAAATTTCAATTCTGCCACCTATTATCTGTGTGGCCTTGAACCTGTCACCTCATCTGCTTCATCCTTACCTGTTGCCAACCTAAACATTAACACTGAATATTCCTGCTCCCCCTTTGTTTCTTATAGAGGTCTGGCTCCTCCAAACACTCCCAAAGACTAAATGACTGCTGCTGGAATCCCTTCTCTGAGATACTCAGTCCTGTTGTTCACTTCAATGGATGCACAATCCTACACAAATGACTGATCCCACCAGTGGTGGGGATCAAAACCAATCCTTGCCATCTCAATCAATTCTTGTCCATGTTCTCCCATCAGTCTCCCATAAAGGCATACATCCCCCTTCTTTATGTCCTGTTTGAAATTGATCATCACAGGGTTATTGAACAAAGTTATCTCTTAGCTTATATCTATCAAAGAATCTGGTAGGATTTCAACATATACATGGGAGATATAACTTGTTGGAGGAAAGAGTTAGAGGGTGAATTTTATTCAAACAAACCTAATTTTTAAAAATTAATTTATTAGTTTAGTTTCAGTTAAAAAGAATCAATTCTATAGTTCCTTGATTTTCAAATTTCCTTTCCTTCCCTTCCCCCTCCCCACACGACAGCATATAGTCCAGTATAGGATCTGCAAATGCATTCATATTAGACATTATTCCAATTACAAAGGCGTATTGTACTAGGTGGGATGAAAGATGGTAGAGAAGAAATAAAACCAAACAATGAAAAGAAAAAGATAATTTAGTTTGCTTCCATCAGGATTCATGCTCAGTTCTTTCTAGTTATATCTCTGGATGGCGCATTTCTCTCTTTCTTGAGTCTTTCGGGATTGACTTATATCACTGCATAGCTGAAAAGAGTCCAGTCTGTCATAATTGGTCATCACAGATATGGTATGTCTGTGATTGTATACAAATTTCTTCTAATTCTACTCTTCTCGCTCAGCATCAGTTTGTATAAGTCTCTCCAGGTAATTATGAAATCCGTCACCTCCTCGTTTCTTATAGCACAATAATATTCCATTACATTCATATACCACAACTTGTTTAGGCATTCCCCAATTGATGGGCACCCCTTTAGTTTCCAATTCTTTGCAACCACAAAAAGGGCTGCTATAAATATTTTTGTACATATGGGTCTTTCTCCCACTTTTATGATCTCTTTGGGATATAACCCTAGAAGTGGTATTGTTGGGTCAAAGGGTATGAAATTATTTATAATCCTTTGGGCATAATTCCAGATTGCTCTCCAGAATGGTTGGATAAGTTCACAACTCCACCAGCAATGTATTAGTGTTCCAATTTGTCCACATCCTCTCCAGCATTTGTCACTTTCTTGTTTTGTCATCTTAGCCAATCTGACTGGAGAGATGTGGTATCTCAGAGTTGTTTTGATTTGCATTTCTCTAATCAATAGTGATTTAGAGCATTTCTTCATATGCTTATAGATATCTTTAATTTCTTTCTCTGAAAACTGCCTGTTCATATCCTTTGACCATTTATCAATTGGGGAATGACTTGTATTCATATAGATTTGACTCAATTCTCTGTAAATTTTAGAAATGAGTCCTTTATCAGAGACATAAGTTGTAAAAATTCTTTCCCAATTTCCCACCTCCCTCTTGATCTTGGTTACATTGGCTTTGTTTGTACAGAAGCTTTTCAATTTAATGTAATCAAAATTATCCATTTTGCATTTTATAATGCTCTCTAATTCTTGTTTGGTCCTAAAGTCTTCTCCTCTCCACAAATCTGTCAGGTAAACTATTCCTTGCTTTCCCAAATTGCTTACAGTATCATCCTTTACACATAGATCATGCACCCATTTAGACTTGATTTTGGTATATGGTGTTAGATAGTGATCTATGCCCAGTTTCTGCCATACTGTATTCCAATTTTCCCAGCAGTTTATGTCAAATAGTGCATTCTTATCCCCAAAACTGGGGTCTTTGGGTTTATCGAACAATAGATTACTATATTCATTAACTGCTGGGTCTCCTGCGCCTAATCTATTCCATTGATCCACTACTCTACACCTCTGCCAGTACCAAGCAGTTTTGATGACTGCTGCTGTATAATACAGATTAATATCTGGTATAGCTAGTCCACCTTCCCTGGCATTTCTTTTCATTAATTCCCTTGATGTTCTAGACTGTTTGTTTTTCCAAATAAATTTTGTTATTATTTTGTCTAACTCTACAAAGTAGTTTTTTGGTAAATTGATTGTTTTGGCACTAAATATATAGTTTAGTTTGGGTAAAATTGTCATTTTTATTATATTAGCTTGACCCAGCCACGAGCAATTGATATTTTTCTGACTATTTAGATCTGATTTTATTTGTGTGAGAAGTGTTTTGTAGTTGTGATCATATAGATTCTGGGTTTGTTTTGTCAAGTAGATTCCCAAATATTTTATAATGTCTACAGTGACTTTAAGTGGGATTTCTCTTTCTATCTCTTGCTGTTGAGTTTCATTAGAGATGTACAGGAATGCTGAGGATTTATGTGGGTTTATTTTATATCCTGCAACTTTGCCAAATTTATTTATTGTCTCAAGTACTTTTTTACTTGATTCTCTAGGATTCTCTAAGTATATCATCATATCATCTGCAAAGAGTGACAGCTTGGTCACTTCTTTGCCTAATTTGATTCCTTTGATTTCTTTTTCTTCTTTAATTGCTACTGCTAGTGTTTCTAGTACCAGATTGAATAAGAGGGGTGATAGTGGACACCCTTGTTTCACTCCTGATCTTATTGGAAAGGCCTCTAGTTTATCCCCATTGCATATAATACTTGCTGATGGTTTTAAATAGATGCTATCAACTATTTTGAGGAAGGCTCCATTTATTCATATACTTTCTAGTGTTTTTAATAAGAATGGGTGTTGTACTTTGTCAAAAGCCTTTTCTTCATCTATTGAGATGATCCTGTGGTTTCTGCTAGTTTTATTGTTGATGTGCTCAATTATACTGACGGTTTTCCTAATATTAAACCATCCTTGCATTCCTGGAATGAATCCTACCTGATCAGAGTGTATTATTTTTGTGATGAGTTGTTGGAGTCTTTTGGCTAATATTTTATTAAGAATTTTTGCATCTAAATTCATGAGGGAAATTGGTCTATAATTTTCTTTCTCTGTTTTATCTCTTCCTGATTTAGGAATCAGTACCATATTTGTGTCATAGAAAGAGTTTGGTAGGACTCCTTCTTCACTAATTTTCCCAAATAGTTTGTAGAGTATTGGAATCAATTGTTCTTTAAATGTTTGATAGAATTCACTAGTAAACCCATCTGGCCCTGGAGATTTTTTCCTAGGGAGTTCTTTGATGGCTTGTTTGATTTCTTTTTCTGAGATGGGGTTATTTAGGTAATTCACTTCCTCTTCAGTTAATCTGGGCAACTTGTGATTTTGTAAATATTCATCCATTTCACTAAGATTGTCATATTTATGTGCATACAATTGGGAAAAATAATTCCTCATTATTTTTTTGATTTCCTCTTCATTGGAGGTAGATTCTCCCTTTTTATTTTTGATACTCATAATTTGGTTTTCTTCTTTCTTTTTTTTTATCAAATTGACTGTCTATTAATTTTGTTGATATTTTCATAAAACCAGCTCTTAGTTTTATTTATTGATTCAATAGTTTTCTTAATTTCAATTTTATTAATCTCTCTTTTGGTTTTCAATATTTCTAATTTAGTACTAAATTGGGGATTTTCAATTTGTTCTTTTTCTAGCTTTTTCAATTGCATGTCCAATTCATTGACCTCCCTTCTCTCTGTTTTAATTAAGTATGCACTCAGGGATATAAAACTTCCCCTGAGAACTGCCTTTAGTGCATCCCACAAATTTTGGTATGTTGTCTCATTATTATCATTCTCTTGAATGAAATTATTGATTGTTTCTATAATTTCTTGTTTGATCCATTCATTCTTTAGGATTAAATCGTTTAATTTCCAATGAGTTTTTAGTCTATCTTTCCCTGGCCCTTTATGGCATATAATTTTTATTGCATCATGATCTGAGAATGATGGGCTTAATATTTCTGCCTTTTTGCACTGGATTGTGAGGTTTTTGTGCCTTCGTACATGGTCTATTTTTGAGTATGTACCATGCACTGCTGAGAAGGAAGTAAGTTCCTTTTTATCCCCATTCAGTTTTCTCCAGAGATCTATCATATCTAGTCTCCCTAAGATTCTATTCACCTCCTTAACTTCTTTCTTGTTTATTTTGAGGTTAGATTTATCAAGTTCAGAGAGGGGGAGATTAAGGTCCCCCACTAGTATAGTTTTGCTATCTATTTCTTCCTCTAATTCCTTTAACTTCTCCTCTAGGAATTTGGATGCTATACCACTTGGTGCATATATATTAAGTAGTGATATTGCTTCATTCTCGATGGTGCCTTTTAGTAGGATATAGTTTCCTTCCTTATCTCTTTTAATTAGATCTATTTTTGCTTTTGCTTTATCTGAGATAAGTATTGCTACCCCTGCTTTTTTTACTTTAGCTGAGGCATAATAAATTTTACTCCAACCTTTTACCTTTACCCTGTGGGTATCCCTTTGTTTCAAATGTGTTTCTTGAAGACAGCATATTGTAGGATTATGGTT
The DNA here is from genome assembly GCA_011680675.1 of Gymnobelideus leadbeateri. Lineage (NCBI taxonomy): Eukaryota > Metazoa > Chordata > Mammalia > Diprotodontia > Petauridae > Gymnobelideus > Gymnobelideus leadbeateri. Next base: position 27,726 of record WOXC01009005.1, read on the forward strand.
TTTAATCCATTCTGCTATCTGCCTCTGTTTTATGGGAGAGTTCATCCCATTCACATTCATAGTAATGATGACTATCTGTCTCTTCCCCTCCATCCTATTCCCTCCCCTGTTTATGTTTTTGTTTCTTCCTTCTCCCTTCCCCTCCTTGAAGTTTTCCCTTTGACCACCCCCTCCCTCAGTGTTCCCAGTGACCCCCCTTCTTAACCTACCCTCTATCCTTACTACTATTTCCCTCCCTTCTAATCCCCCACTTTAGTCTCCTCTTTTTCACACCCCCCCTTACCCTCCCACTATCTATAGGACACAATAAATTTTTATACTTATCAGAGTAAATTACTCCCCGTTTGATTATAAACCAATGAGAGTAAATTTCAAACAGTGCTCTTCTCCCTCCCTCCTTTTCCTCTGTTTAATGAATTTATGTGTCTATTCACATTAGAATCTTAAACTTCACTGATTAAGTTGATCCCTCTTTGAACCAGAACCAGTAAGAATAGTGTTTAAATGATGTTCTTCTCCCTCTTTCTTTCCCCTCTTCTATAGTGTGTTTTGATGCCTCTTCAGATGGCATATTTTACCTTTTCCTATCTCATCCTTTCCTTTTTCCCATTACAGTCCCTTTGATCCCTTTAATAGTTTTTTTTTTTAAAGTCTTCAGGTTAGTGCATTCATACCCACACCCTCTATTTAAGTATAACCCTTTTGAAGGTCATGATAATCATAAAGATTTTGAATATTGACAGTTATCAGCTCCACATATAGGGATGTGAGCAATTTGCTCTTGTTGCATCCCAAGTAATGAGCATGTGTGTGTGGGTGTGGGTGTGTGCACTTATGCATGTGTGAGTCTGTGTTTCCCTTGTTTACCTTTTTATGTCTTTCTTTAGTCTTGTAATTAGAGATCAAATTTTCCATTGAGCTCTGGCTTTTTCATCAGGAAAAACTAGAAGTCCCTTATTTCATTAAATGACCATCTCCTTGCCTGAATGATTGTGCTCAGGCGAATTTACTTAGACTTGTCCTTGGTAAGTCTGCAGGCTGGGGCTTTTTCTCTCTGGTGTAGTCTGCTTTTCTGCTCTTAGGTCTGAGCTGTGCAGGCCCCACACGCTCTGCGCTCGTCCTGTATGTACACACTGGGCAACCTCCTGGGCTGGATTCTGCCATGCTCCGCATTCCAGTGGGCTCCGTCACTCTGGAATCCACTCAGATTCACCCTTTGAGACTTAGTGACCGAGGTTACTGCTTCCTTTCCGCCATCTTGGCTCCTCCCCCCTTGAACTTCCTAATATTTTTTTTTGAACCAACAAATAGTGGGATCCTATATCTTCTAAACTTTCCAGTCCATTGTGCCACTATGAAAATGTGATTTCCTATAGAAAATTGTCTTCAAAAAGCTTTCCCATTCCCTTCTAATATGTTAATCAAAAATACTTTGTATGTACATAGAGTACATTCTCAAATGCCCCATAAATGCTTCTTATGGCCTTTGGGCTTATGATGAAACCAAGTCTGCCAACTCCCTAATTTGTGTCCATAGCTAGCTTTCCCCAAAGCTACAACTTCTTTACCTGTTTTTACGTCCCTTATAACATAGAAAGAATGTCAGTATTGATGTGACTCATTTTCTCCGGGAGCATATTGTCTCACTGGTCACCAGGCAAAGATTGAAAACCTATAGTAATCACAGTGAAATTACTGTTAATGCAACAATCCCAATTGTGATGCTTAGTATCTGTCCCCCACCTTTTTGCCACTCCTCCAATGGAGGTGGAAGAGGGCATAGAACTGAGGACTATTTTATATTTGTTTCTTGGTCACAATGACCAAAGAATTAATCTCTTAGTGACCCACTAGGTGGTACTGACTTCTCTGGCCTTCAGCTTCCCCCAAAATGAAGGGATTGGACTAGGTGACCTCTGAGGTTCCTGCCAACTCTAGCTGTGTGTTCCTATGAATATCTTAACCAGGATACTCCTTAGACATCAGACACAGTGTGATCCTAAGACCATAGACCAAATCTTTATAGCTTGGTGAAATCCTCCAGAGCTTGCATTTTTTTTTTTTTGCATAGTTTTCAAAATCCTGGGTTGACCTTTTTTGCTGTGATAAGACATCAGCATAGACCTTTTAGAGGAATTTGGACGTCAGTCTGTCTAGAAATAAACATCACATCCTTTCCACAAAATTGGATCATTCTTCTCATTTCCCTGTTGCTGTCAAAGACACCCTTATTCTTTCTCTCAGTCATGCTGGCTCAGAGCTCATTTTTCACTGATCTCTCTTCCTCATTCCCTAAGTTCAGTAACTCATTAAATCTTTCTTGGAAATGTCTCACTCATCTGTCCCTGCCTTTCTATCCCCATTGCCACAGCCTTAGTCTGTCAACCCTCATCCCTTCCCACCTCAGCTATTGCAATAGCCTCCTAGTTAGCCTTCTAGTCTCTACTTTTTCTCTATAATCATATTCTAACAGACTGTTACCAAATTAATTTTCCTAAGACAACATTTTCGTGTCTCTCTTCTTTTCAAAAACATTAAGTGACTAACTCCACATGGCTTGAAAGATAAAACATAAATTCTTCAGTGTGCCATCCTAGACCACAATCCAGGCTCATTATATCTTCACATCCTACCGCTTACCCACATGAATTCTCAGGCCAATAATCTATCTCTGCCTTCATTCCACAGGCATTCCTGACTCTGAACTCTTTCCTCACATTATTCTGCTTTCACAGTTTCAACCAATTTCCTGCATAATCTGCCTTGATCAAATAAGCCCAGACTGCTTAAGGATAACCTTTCTGTAATTTTTGGAGCTACCGACTTGACCCTAAATTCTTTCCATAAACTCTTCCAATTCTGGAAACAAAAAGCCATATTACAAAACCATTTGTTTGATGCTTCTTTATCAACATGTGGTTGGTTGACTTCATGTGGCTATCACCCATGGAGTGCTTTTGATTCCAGTCTTAGATCTTAGCCATTTCATTGGCTTCCTCTGAAGATAAACCTCTTTTGTTTCTATTTGACAAGACCAGGGTTGGGGAATCTGTGACCTGGAGGCCACACATGGCCCTCTAGGTCCTCAAATGTGGCCTTCTGGCAGAATCCAAACTTCACAGAACAAATTGTCAAAAGGCCACACTTGAGGACCTAGAGGGTTACCTGTTGCCTTGAGGCCACAGATTCCCCACCCCTGGATACCTTTTATGGGCCTTTATTTTTACTCTGTGAAAGGTCTATTTGTTCTGAAGGAATTTCTATAAATGTTTCACACATCTATCATGTATTCTACAGACATTCATCTTTTCCTCCTTTTTAACAATAAGCATTAATTTTTCTTAATGCCTCCTTTAAAGGCTGAGCTAAAATGAGGCCTCTTAAAGGAATGAGTGTTTGGGGAGTTTTTGTTAAAACACCTTCTAGATCCAATGTCCTTCATTTCATTGTACCAAAAGTATATATGAGGAGGGCTATTACATAGGTTTTCATTGCTCTAAATATGCTCTCATTCTTGTTATTAATGTTTGGTCTTCTGAATATTCCTCTCAGTGTCTAGAATAGTACTGGCCAGATAGCATGCCCTCAAAAATACTTGTTTAATGAATAAAAGAACATAAACTCCGACCTGTGCACCAGGTTCCTGATAAGAATCAGATGATGTGTCTAAAAGACATGGAATGGACTCATGGAGAGAGATGCCTACAACCAGAGAAATAACTAGAAAGAACTGAGCTTGAATCCTGATGGAAGCAATCTAATTGATATTTTTCTTTTCATTGTTTGGTTTTATTTCTTCTTTACCTTTTTTTTGGAGGGCAGTTGGGGTTAAGTAACTTGCCCAAGGTTACACGGCTAGGTTTTTGTTTGTGTGGGTTAAGTGTCTGAGGTCGGATCCGAACTCAGGTCCTTCTGACTCCAGGGCCGGTGCTCTACTCACTGCGCCACCTAGCTGTCCCCTCTTTACCATTTTTCATCCCATCTAGTACAATACACCTTTGTAACTTGAAAAAAATAAAATAAAATAAAAGACATGGAATGAATCTTACCTCTTTCCTATGTGTAGCTTTTCCCTTGGTTTTCCTTTAAAACTGTGGCTTGGCAAGAACTCAGAGCCTATTTACAGCCAGCAAGAGTTTATTAAGCATCAGTCATGTGTCAGGCTCTGTGCTAAGTTCTAGAGATACAAAGAATGGCAAAACAAACAAAAAAAGCAAACAATCAAACAAACAAACAAAAAACCAAACAGTTCCTATTCTTGAGGAACTCACAACCTAATAGGGGAGAAACCACACAAATAACGAAGTACAAACAAGCTATATACAGGATACTGTAGAAATAACCAACAGAGGGAAGGCACCAGAATTAAGAGATTTGGGGGAAGACTTCCTAGAGAAGATGGGATTTTGGCAGACTCTTGAAAGAAGGCAGGGAGAATTTCAGCTTCATGCTAAAGGTGGCTGAGCAAGGAGACAGGATTTCTGTCGCCCCTCACTTCAGGTAGCTGCCAGGTCAGCAAGTAGGGTATTGGGTTGATTTTAAATGGTGCTTTGAGCTCCTCTGAAGAATACTGTTTTCTAAATATCAAGTATTATTACTAGTGTTTGCTGAGAGCAAAGTCCCTTCACTCTCTCACTGAACTAGACACATGGGACAAAAGGAGACTTTCCTATTGGATATCTTGCAATATCACAGCTGAATCAACTCACTGAAGTCAACTCCATTTTGCTTAAAGATTTCCATGGTTTCCCCTATATTAAAGTATTTGCCTGTTCTCGCTCTCTTAAGGCTTAAGCCATTGGTCTTTTTCCCTCCAATTTTATTCAGCATATAAATTATCTAAAATATATTTTGCTTTGATGGAGGGGGAGGGTGTAGATCCAAAGCATAGTCAAGCTTCTCATTAGCAGCCAGAAACATGGACATAAATCTCAGCTAATTCCTAAGCAAATCTTAATCTCGGCTAACTACTTCCATAACTTTGTCATAGTGGTTCCTCCCACTGGAAAATAGAGATAATCCTCAAATAACAAGAAAGGTGGAAAGTGCAACAGATTTAACAGCCAAGCTGAAGGGTGGGTGAACCACAAACCACATCTGGAGGTGATAACGGGTTGTCCTTTGTATGCACAGATGCAACCACATGCTTTGAGTTTTTCCCTGAAGTGATAATGGATTTGCACTGATCTATCCACACTCCCTGCCTTGTCCCCCTTGCAGTCAACACTGTAGGACTGTGGCTGGCATTAGAGGAGCAGACCATAGGCTGCCAGGCAGGCAGCCTGGCACAGGATGAAACAACTGACCAACTCAGGGGTTGAAGCCTCAGACTTACCCTCAGCACCCTGTTTCATACAACTTCAGACACATAGGAGACATATGAGCAGTCACTGGTTCAAATGGTAGACATCTTTCAGATACCCCAGAGACAGAAGAACAGAAGCCATGTCACTTAAGGCACTTGACAGAAAAGCTTAATGATGATATTGTAGTGAAGTAGGACTTTCCTCCCAAACACAGAATGTAATTACTAGCAATAGAGGAAATGAGAGCCATTATGAATACAAAGCCTCTCCTTCCCTCAAGGTTTCACTCACTTCCATCTCCTCCATGAAGCCTTCTCTGATTCTCTGAATAGAGATATTAATATCAACCAATAATCAATCAATAACTATATTTTAAACAACTACTACATGCTGGGCACTGTGCTGATCACGAGGAAAACCAAAGACAGCAAAGGACAGTCTCCAGCCTCAAGAAATCACATTATGTAAGTTTTGGTCTAAGGATATACTCAGGAGGTATCAGGAAAGTGAGTATTTTATGTTGCCTTCATTTGGGTTAAAAATGACATCTGTTAGATGTTATGAAAATGGTATGTTTTTTAAAATAAATGTTTATTTTTTTGCTTTTTTTTTTTTTTTTGGAGGGCAATTGGGGTTATGTGACTTGACCAAAGTCACGTGGCTAGTTTTTGTGTTGTGTCTGAGGCTGGATTTGAACTCAGGTTATCCTGACTCCAGGGCCGGTGCTCTATTCACTGCGCCACCTAGCTGCCCCTAGAAAATGGTATTTTTTAAAATTCTGAGGTGACTGGAATGGTGGGTGGAATTGACTGGTCTGGAGCAGCAGTGGTCTCAAGAAAAGGGCTGGGAGTCAAAGAAAGTAAGCATTTATTAGGCACCTACTACACTCCAGGCATTTCACTAAAGTTCAGAGGATAAAGACTGAGACCTGTAATTTCACTGGTATAGGGAACTCTCATAGGCAAAGAATCTCCCTCCACCAATTCAGGTCTGTGACTTAAGTCTAGGTTTAGAACCTTCTCCAGGGTGCTGTCACACAACAAGTATGTGTCTGACTCCAGACTTGAACCTGAGTCTTCCTGTCTCCAAGGCCTGCATTCTATTCACTGTGCCTTGCTGCTAAGCATTGTACAGGATATCCCTAAAGTCTGGACACATAGAAAATCTCATTAACTATGTGTATTTTCAAGAAATGAAATCAATGAAATTTTCAACATTTTATTTCATTAGCATAAATGAGATTTCATAGGAAGATAAGACACATAGGAAATCTTAATCTCATTAATGTGGAAAATAGTCCCCAATAGCTAATGAAAGCTTTTATTCCAAATGAAATTGTTATGGCTAAAATTTATGCTAATTACACAAAATGTTGTTGAAAATTCATTCATTTCTTGAAAATATGCATAGTTAATGAGATTTTCTATGTGTCCAGACTTTAGGGACACCATTGTATTAAGCACCAGGGATACAAAGACAAAATTCAAAACAAGACCTGCCTTCAAGGAACTTACATGGGGGGGGGGGGGGCGGCATATACACAGAAGGAAATAAACAATCACATATAAAGGAGATAAAATGTTGGAGGGGATGGCACTAAGAGTTGGGAGTGGGGAAGCTTTGGTGTGGGACCTTTTTCGAGCTTAACGCCCAAACAAATCAACCTATTGCCTCAATTTGAGGAAACTGTTAATGGAAACAGGTGTGGAAGGAAGGCCTTGGCTTCATGCCATTTTTCCCTTATCGAGTGAATTCATTTCATGGTCAATGTTTTAATAGCTCTTCTATTTTCTGCTCAACTGGAAAAGCAGCAATGTGGTCACCAGCTGAATAGGCTGAGCACCCCTCCCTCCAAATGTCTCTCTTCACATACAATGTCAAGTAATTTTCCAGAAGAATAGCAAGCTTGTAGAGAGAGACTAAAGATCTCACTCACAATGCTTTGGGGCAGTGGCAAAAGTGCTGGATTTGGAGTCAAAAGACCTGGCTTTGAATCCTGACTCTAAATTCTTGACTTCACCTGTCTGACCATGAGCAAGTCACTTAGTCTCTTAATTTGTAAAATTTACAACTGTGAGGTAAAGACAACTTTGAAGACTTAACTGATCAAAGCAATAGCCAATTGTGATTCCAGAGGGCTGATGACACAGCATGATGCCCATGGCAGCTAGGTGACACAGTGAATAGAGCCACTGGGCTTGGAGTCAGGAAGACTTGGACTCAAGTCAGGACCTAGACACTTCCTAGCTGTGTGACCCTGGGCAAGTCACTTATAATTCTGCCCCCATTTTCTCAACTGTAAAATGAGAAGCATTACCCCTACTTTCCAGGGCTGGTGTGAGAATCAAATGAGCTAATGTTCGTGAAGCACTTAGCGCAGTGCTTGGCTCACAACAGGTGCTTAATAAATGTTTGTTTTCTCCACCTTCCCTATCCCCTGACAGAGAAGTGACAGGTTCAAAGTGGAGAATGAAATATATCTTTTTGGACATAGTCAATGCCAGAATTTGTGTTGTTTAACTCTGCATATTTATTACAATGATTTTGTTTCTCTTTTCTTCACTTTTTAGTTATGGGAAGGGAGGTGGGGGAGATAAAATAAATTTTTATTAATTAAAAATATGAAAAAATTCTAATTCTATGAGGGAGTTGGACTACATGATCTCCAAGAACCTTTCCAGCTCTAAATCTGTGATCTAATGAACTTTATTTTATTTTATTTTTTTGCTTTTTGTAGGGTAATTGGGGTTAAGTAACTTGCCTAAGGTCACACAGCTAGTTTGTGTGTGTGTGTGTGTGTGTGTGTGTGTGTGTGTGTGTGTGTGTGTGTGTTAAGTGTCTGAGGCTGGATCCAAACTCAGGTCTTTCTGACTCCAGGGCTGGCGCTCTACTCACTGTACCACCTAGCCACCCCTATCCAGTGAATTTTAGATGGATGTTAACCCTGGAAGCCAGGTGGGTCAAGGCCATAATGGAAAGGATGAAATGCTCTTTCATTAAATTTCATGTTATTGAGCTAAGTCCACAATCATCAACGTCCGCTCACTTCCTCATGCCCCCTTGAGTGAGCACACCTTGCCAAAGATGGAGAAAATAAGAGCATTGTGGGGAAAGGTCTATGAGGGTGTAGCAGCAAGCACCTTAGCATACCCAGGGTGGCTGCCAACACAAGTTCCTAGATCTGCTTTTCTAAAGGAAAGCAACTCAAAATGGGTTAACAACCTTGCTTTAATCAAACATATGTCATTTACCTAGTTCAGGGGAAAAAGGTCAGCACCCCAAACTTCAGAGAATACAAGCAGAAGTTGCAAACAGACAAAAAATACAGACAGAAAAACATCAGGAGACAGGGCTTCCAGCTGTCTGACCATTGCATTCATACCTAGTCACAGTTACCAGAGAGGGAAGCACCAAGGGGGGGGGGAGGGGCTCAGGGGCTGCCCAGAGTCTCATCCACTCAAATCACGCAACTCTTCTCAAAGTGAGCCCCAAAGCAAAACCTCACATCAGGGTATATATAGCCTTATCCTAGATCAGAGAATGTCACAGCCCATTAAATCCACTGCCCAATCAAAAAGCAACCAGGTGTGGGCATTCCTGCAAAACAAGCCTCTCATCACAGTCTCCATGTGACCACATTCAGCCTTTTAGGGGGCAGAGTATATTTTCAAATCAAGGAAGGTTCTCAAAGTCACTTAAGCCTAGCCAAGGGGCAGGGAAGATCTTAGATTCCCATTGCCATAACAGAGGGCCAATGGCCAAGAAGCTTTTCTATCAATGACTAAGAGTGGCTTGACTCTTTCCTTCTCTTTCATGATTCCATAGTTCATTTTGCTCTGGTGGGGGTGAGAGATGGGCAGAGGTTCTGTTAGCTGATGAAGTTTTTTCTTTTAACAAAATATTATTGTAAACCATAAATCATATCCATATATATTTTCTCTTTATGAGGCTTTAAATCATAGAATCATAGACCATTAGAGATGGAAATTTCTTTGGAGAAAAGAAGACCTGGGGGAACTTGATAGCAGTCTTAAAGTATTTTGAGGGCTATCATCTGGAAGAGGGATTACACTTGTTTTACTTGAACCCAGAGGGCAAAACTAAGAAAAGTGGGTGGAAGTTGAACAGAGATAGATTTTGCTCATGGAAGGGAAAATCTTCATAACAATTAGAGCTGTTTCAAAGTTGGAATGGATTGACTAGTACAGCAGCAAGTTTCCTGTTACTCTAGGTCAGGGGTGTGGAATCTGAGGCCACACTTGAGAACCTAGGATAGAGGAAGTGAGAGCCATTATGAATACGAAGCCTTTCCTTCCCTCAAGGTTTCACTCATTGCCATCTCATCCATGAAGCCTTCTCTGATTCTCTGAATAGAGATATTAATATCAACCAATAATCAACCAATAACTCTATTGTTATAACTATAACTATATTGTTACGAAGGGCCACACTTGAGGACCTAGAGAGCCACATGTGGCCTCAAGGCCTCAGGCTCCTCTCCCCTGCTCCAGGGGGAGGTAAGGTAGAAGATTTCCTGCTCAAGTTTAGGTAGGGACAAATGACCTCTGAGATTCTATAATCTTAGGAAACCATCCAGTACAAACCTCTTATCTTAAAGAGGAAGACATCTCAACTCAGAATGATGAAACAACTCACGCATTTATAACAATTTAAGTGGTAGAGTTTGTGATTAGAACTCAGGATGCCTGATTCCCAGTCCAGAGTTCTTTCATCCATGCTATACGACCAGTAATCCTGTCTGCCAGGCCAAACTGGAGCTCTTGACTTATGACTTTGTGCACATGTATCTTTGTGCATGGATGTCCAGTCCAGGTTTATGACTGCACTGGTGTAGGGAACTCTCAGTCTCTGATCAATACCAATTAGACAGCCTTGAGCAAATATATTCATATTTATGTAATGGATAGATGGATAGATAAATAGATAGATGGATGGATGGATGGATGGATAGATGGATTGATGGATAGGTGGATGGATAGGTAGATATGTGTTTACACATGCATATATGCATACAGCTACGTATATATAAACACATAGATGTGTATTTATTAACGTTATGTTATATACATTTTTATAGGTACATATCTCCCCATTAGAATGTAAGTTCATTGTGACTAAGGAGAGCTCCATTCTGTGTACTTGGATCCTCAGTGCTGAGTACAATGCCTGGCACATAGTAGGCATGTAATTCAGACTTGCTGACTGACTGGTTGATACTACCCTTAAAAAAGGCACAAACGAATCAGTTCAATCTGGAAATGACTTCATAACTTCACTAAAACTACTCAGATTAGAACATTTAAATATATGTCAGGCCAGAGAAGAACATAATTGGTATATTATTTTGTCTATGTCTCTCTCTAGTCATAAGCGGCATTTTCCGGGCAGCCTATCTGTGGCAGATGGGCAGGACAGGGGGCCTTTCTTGGCTCTCTCCCCACTGCTGGCAAGACCCTGAGCCTCCTGGGCCACTGACACAGCTCCACCCCTCAAGCTGAGTGACCCTGGCAGACTGATGAGGATACAATTATCCAGTCTGGTTTTACCTTGGTTATAGACAGATGCGTTGTTTGAACCTACTGATCCTAAACCAAGTTTTGGATTTTGAAATTTCTCCCATAAATCACAATGAGAAGAAAAAAAGAAAGAAAACGTGCCTGGAATCCATAGTCATTTAAATTATTGCTCTGCCTGGAATGTGTCGTGGGTCAGCAGGCAATGGGGGAGGGTTGTGGAAGTCATCAGTGGCTCCTGTCACCTGAGAAACTGTCAGCTGTGGCCAGTGCCCAGAATGTGTGTGTGTGTGTGTGTGTGTGTGTGTGTGTGTGTGTGTGTGTGTGTCTTTCTCTCTCTCTCCCCCTAACATACACACACACCCTCTTTAATTACAAACAGAGAATAGTGCATACTACACACTTCACAACATCTGTTCAGGCCTTAATTAATCCAACCCCCCTACTATCACCATGGCAACAATGCTTAACAGACTTGAATGGTTCATTAGGAAGCCTTCCTCTTCATATGTGCTTCCCTTTATAGCCATTACTAATGTTTTTCTCGATTTGTTCCAGGGCTGATATTCATGGAAACCAAAACAATTTGTGCCTCAAGAGACCGGGTGATGAGACTACCTTCCTTCACCATTACCTTAACAATACCAATTGCACAAACTATACCAGAAATAGGGATTTTGTAATAAAGGGATTTCAAATCCCCAATCAAATCCTGATGCTACATAGAATTCCTGTACTGGGAAAGATGCTTGCCTAGGTTGCTGTGCTGGTATAGCCTATTATTATTTCAAAAGTAGGGAGCAAAAACGTAAGTGTTAACAGGAGCTTCACCAGGAGCTATGTTCCCAGAACCTGTACCGCCTCCTGGACCTTAGTTAAACATCCATTAAGCCTCTCCAACACCTACCAACCTCTTAACCAGGGCATACCGTGTAAAGATGGAAGAAATGGACCAGGGGCTTCCAGAAAAACCTATGTTCTGTTGACATATGTGAAATACACAATCTAAGAATCTATTTTTATTCAAAGGTTCATGTGGATGCTCCAACTAGAGCAGCTATGCTGATGTCTACGTTTGTAAAAATAAATTACCCAAAAAATTGTAGAAAGATTACCCAAACATTATCTATATGGATATTGGGATTGAAGTGGAAAAGTGAGCAGGTAAGCATGAAAACATGGAAATGAAATGGAGATGGTATAGTGACTGGCATTTATTTAGAACGTTAAAGTTAGTGAGGCAGTCAGCCAGAATACCAAAGAGCACACCAAGAAGGGAGAAACAAAAGGGCCTTGATAATCATTAATTAAGATAACATTCAATGTAATGGAGAAAAGTCACATGCATTTTTTTTTACCTTTTCCAATCTAACGTGAAAGACTAGAGATAAGGAAGCCCCCAAACCAGCTCCAAGTGTGGTAAAGCCTTCGCCAACCCTGTTTAGAATGGCAAATTCAGATGAGTCAAGAGCAGGGTGTGATGGGTAGAACTTGGATCTTTGGGGGTACTAATCTGACTAGCACTCTAAATGGGGAGTCTGGTTCAATTTGAAGGCTCTTGAGTCATTTGGGCCTTGTCAGCCTGGGAGTCTGAAAGCCAGTGACAGCAAGTAGATGTGGCATGAAGTATCTACTGCTATGAGAATGCACTCTAATTTCCTCATCCTGTTTGCCAGTGATATCATTTCTGATTCATTTGTCCCTGGGCAAGTATCTGTCACAAAAATTTGAAACAGCTTGTGATAGCTAAGTCTTATGATTTAATGGGCTTCAAAGCATCTGATTGGTATCCAAACAACTGGGTTTTAATTATGATGTGTTATAAGCTATTCATCCATGAAGCTCCTACAAAACCATTGACCCATGGCTCTCTTTCAAATTATTTCACCCAAAACAAGGTTTCATTTACCAATTTTAAACATTTTCTTTTCCCTCCTCACACAGAAAAAATGCAATCGAGTGGAAGAATTGAACTGAATTCTAGGTCTAACTGGCTAATCTGAGATCTTTGTTCATCCATCCCTCCATCCATTTGTCCCTCCATCCATTCATTCAGTCATTCAACAAAGATTCATTAAGAACCAGCTGGTATTTTAAATTTTTGAGGGAAACACAGCAGATGAAGACCTGAAAGCTCAGTGAATCTTATTTCCATTTGAAACATCATATCCTTGCAAAATAGGGTTTTTGGCTGTAGCTGGGATTAAAAGCAAGTGCCTGCAAAAATCAGTGGTAGAACAAGACGAAGGTAGTGGTTTTCAATTGTATTCCAAAGTTTAAGAAGTTGTACAGTGCTTGATAGGTTGGCCTATATCATTAGTAATTGTAGTTATTTAAAAATGAAAAAAAATTATTTCTTTCAATGGTTATATATTCTTTTTTTGAACAGTTACTAAATTATTAAGACATAAATGCTTCTAAGTTGTTTGGACTCAACTTTTTAATAAATAGAACATTTAGGTATGTGGGGGAGGGGGAAGCTAGAGGCTCGATGAAAAAGTTATTGAGATGCTAAAGCTGTCATGAAATGAGAACGTTTGGGGCTGTGTTGAGGGTGTATCACTGTCTCAGGATGTCTGCTTTTGGATTGTTCTCTGGAATAATGAAGATATATCACTCAAATATAGAATAGTAATGTCTGACCTTGATCCAATCATTTAAGACGGTCATAGTTCTTGATCTGTGGTTATAGACAGGGTTGTTAGTGACTTTCCTTCTAATATTCTTCCTCCTGCCCTCCTGGTGGCTCTTTATTGACCCAGGAGTATCAGTACTTCTGGAGTCTAAGGTACAATGGTCAGGGTGTGTGTTCTTGTCCTTTCGGTGGCTGTTTTAATTATTGTCTCCTTTGCTCTTCCCAGTTGTACCTCCTTTTCTCTCTCCTCCATGCCACCCTGAAGGGAAGAAGGGTTGGGAGTTGTGAGCACTGATTGAGGGAGAAGAGAGGACAGTCCTCGAGCTTTTTAATCCCACTTCAATTTCTATGGGCCAGCATCCCATCTACAAGTTGGGGGAGGTTCTCTTTGCTCACTCTGGTTGCAAGCAGTTAACTTGAATCCTCAATTTTTACTAAGGACAGCGCTGCCTTGTATTTCTTTGTGGAGAGAAAGGGGAGACTTAAAAAGATCCTCGATTCAGTATCAGAGGGCCTGGGTTCACATTCTAAGTCAGCTCCTGTCTAGCTGTACAGTCTTGGATGAGTTACTTCTACTCCTGAGCCTCATTTTCTCATCAATCAATCATAACAATCAATAAGCCTTTATGAAGGACCTACTCTTTGTGCCAGGCTTAGTGCTAGGCATTGGGGATAAAAAGACATAAATAAAAAATTGTGCCTGCCCTCAAGGAGATTACATTCTCTGTAAAAAGAGAGATTGGACCTAAATCATTAGTATCATATAGATATAGGATCCCTCCTACATGTAGGCTTGATTGTAGGTTATATATTGACTTAGAAATTCACAGATCAACATTGTCTATGTTGTGCTGTATTTTTATTTATTTTGTTAAATGTTTCCCAACTACATTTTAATCTGGTTCAGGCCATGAGCCTGACACCTCCAGAAATGATTTCTAAGGTTGCTTCCAGCTTTAAAACCTATGAAATAAACCATTGGTTTGGTGAGGAAGTCAGTTGTTCTTGGACAGCTTATTTTAGCCTGGAGAAATTGGGTCACTTTTCTCTGACTTTATGTTACAGGGACCTTTATGTTATAGGGACCTTCTTTAGGATTTCTGACTTCCTAATTTAATGAATGACATAAGGAAAAAAGAAGAATTTTAATTAATTTCATATTATAGAACTACAGGATCAGACCTCACCTGCCCCTTGCCAACTAGCAGCTCTACTGAAAGGGTTCATCTGTGATTCCACTAAAACGAGAAAACTGCTAAGAGTTTCCTGAGGATACACTTTCTGTTTTCAGTGAGGGCATGAGGCAGACTTGACTACATATATTTCTACAATATAGTTCCTCTACATGGTGTAGATCTGCCTTTCTGTTTCCCTCTTCTCCCTCCCATCCTCTGGTCTTCTTTGTTACCAAAGAGAATGAACAGTAACAGGGCTTGGCTAGGTGACAACATAAGAGAAATGACCCTCAAAGTCCATAATTAAAGCTTAAACACTCCAGTTGATGGTATGGCTTCCCAAGTGGAGAGCATTAAAAGCCACTGGAATTAAAGCTATGTGAATGGGATAAGCAAAAATAAGCCCCAACAGGAACGAAGGCTACCTGGATAAAGTAGTCATTAACTTGTCTAGGAATGGACACACTTGGCTGCTTTGAAATTGCCAACAGCTTTGGGGCTGTGGTGAAGAAAGCCCAGGCCTGCACTTAGAAAGAGAGGGGGCAGGATCATTTTATTTCACATAGAGCAGACAAAGGTTTTCTGGCACACAAGAGTGATGAAGCAGGTCGGCAAGGTTTTCAGCAAAAAGAGTTTCTTGCTCATTCATTTCAATTGGCTTATTTTTATTTCAGTTTAGAGTTCTAAATTATATTGAATAATAGAAGCATTAAAATGGCATAGAGGGTTTGAGCTGCACAAATAATTTTGATTTTAGGGCTTTTTGCCTACAAATAGACTCGTCTGAAATAAGTAGTGACTTGAGTTCAATGAATGGAATCAGCATGGATGCTCCTCTTGCCTTCTAGGTGGTATATTGCTCAAAGTGCTAAAATTGTAAACCATGAAGACCAGAGTTCAAATCATGCACTTATTAGCTATGTGACCCTGGACAAGTCATTCCCTCTAGAGAGATTTCCCTCGTCTGCAAATGAGAGGGTTGGACTTAGTGGCCTCCAAGATCCTTTCTAGCCCTAAATCTATAATCCCATGAATCTCTATTCCCCAACTTTACCTGTAAACTCAAGTGAGACAATATTAGGAAATTCTGGATGACAGTTCTTGACAATTACAGCAATACTAGAGCCAGCTCTTTTGATACATGTTTTAAAGAAAAGGATTCTGAGGTTCATTGTCTCCTTGCCATCCAAGGATAAGCACTTATAATGACAGCTCTGTAGTCTCTCACACTTCTATGGCACTTTGCTTTAAAACCTCTGTGAGAAAGGTAATGTGAGTGTTATTATTCCCATTTTATTGTTGAGGAAAATGAATCTCAGAGAGTTTAAGCAAGCATCAGTCATGATAGGAACGTAATTCCAAATGCAGCACTCTGCCTTTATGCCATATGACCTCAACTCAATATATTTCCTCTGTACTATACCCCAAAGCTTTCAGTTAGGTTAAGGGAGATTAAATGCTCATTCATCAAATTTGCTATGGTATTCTTATAAGGCAGCTTAAAAATGGGAGCTTTGTTGCTATATATGTATATACACATACACATATATGCATATATGTGTATGTGTATATGTATGTGAATATCACTTATAAAATGCACATATGTATATATGGGTATTTGTATGTAAATATTTTATGTATATATGTCCATCTCTTTATAAAATACACACACACATACATACATATAAATGAAGGCAGCAATGTGGGCCAAGAAAAAGACAGTTATCTTGCCCTCTTAGTTCTGTTTTTGTGCTTTCTCAGGTTCATCTGCATGGTAAGAATCAAAAAATCTTGGTGGGAATGTGAAGGGAAGAAGGTATGGCTCAGTGAAGACCAAACTTTAGACCGGGGTTGGGCGACCTGTGGCCTTGAGGCCACATGTGGCATTTTAGGTCCTCAAAGTGTGGCACTTTGAGGTTGGATTCAAAGGACCACACTTCAGGACCTAAAATGCCACACATGGCCTCAAGGTTGCAGGTTCCTCACCCCTGTTTTAGACTTATGTAGTCATTTGGGATTTATGAGAACACAGCCCTCAAAATCATTTGAAATGGCATGTAGGGAGGCAATTAAGACACAAAGGTGATTTATAACAAAAATTTGAGGCAATGATGCCTACCTATCCTTGTGGTAAGAAGAAGTGAATTCAAACAAGACATTTAACCTATTAACTAATCTTAGCATTCTTCTTTGACTGAATACGGTTGCTAATAATCCCAACTAAATAATCATCAGCTTGCCCCTAACAGGAAGAGGCTTTATAATCACTGTACCCTAGCAGATGAGAGCCAAGATGGCCAACAGATGGCTTGAAGAGATGGAGCCCCAAAGATAACATCTAAGGTATATAGTCACAAGAGATCATCAGGGAGCTGTATCAATTTTCCAAAGAAATGATCATAATGATGTTGAAATAAAATGCAATTTTACATCATTAGGAAATTATTCCCTCCGTGTGCGTGATCTCACCATGTGTTTTCTACATATGCATTCTTCAAGTACTATCCTAATGCACGTCTACAGCTCCACTGATCATATGTGTATTTTGTGGGAGAGCGTGACCCCAGGCTTAGGGGGGAAATGTTCTATTGCTATTGTTCTCTCTATCCTATTCAGTGAAATACTTTTACTTTGAATTGTCTCCTCTGGCTGACTAGTAAAAGCAAACCCATTGGGGGGGACTTGTAAGTTCTTCTCTTGAGTACTTGTGGATCCACTTAAGAGTGACCTAAACCTATGTTAATTTTTCAGGAGGAAGTGGGAAAGCCCCAAATGCCACATTCACAAAATAGGGGGAGTATATATAGACTCAAATTTTATACAATGTAGGAATTGGGAGAGATCCCAATGTGTGGTCTTCTTCCCCCATTATCTTAAAAATATATTTTCACTAAACATTAATACAAGATAATACACAGAATGACTGAGTGCCTACTCAGTTTTCATTGCACTGGAAAATGGATGATTTGCTGTATCAGATTCTGATCCACATAATTTTTTAAAAAAGAACATCAATTAAAAGTAGTTCCAGTAAAAAGTTTTTTTTTAATTGAAACTTTTTAAGAAACTATATGACAAAGGACTAATTGACAACTCTCTTTATGAATATGAAGAGATTGTCATAGGGCAAAAACGAGTCCAACATTTGTCATCACCATTGATGGAAAAAGAAGGAAGGAACAGTTAGGTGGTGCAGTGAATAGAGCACTGGCCCTGGAGTCAGGAGGACCTGAATTCAAATCCAACCTTAGACAACACTTACTAGCCATGTTACCTTGGGCATGTCACTTAACACCAATTGCCCTGCCTTCCCCCCTCCAAAAAAAAAAAAGGAGGAGATTAAGATTACAGTAGAGAAGAATTAGGGTAGACTGGGCAGTCAGCCTAGAGTTCATGAACTCATTTTTTAAATAATTTCTTTTTTTTTTTTTTAAGGAATTGGGGTTAAATAACTTGCTTAATAATCATTATTTATGCGTGGGTGCTCATTTTCTGAGGTTGGATCCAATCCAGGGTTGTCCCAACTCCAGGGCCTGCACTCTTACTCACTGTGCCACCTAGCCGCCCCTTAAATAATTTCCTAATTAAATTTCAATATAATCGGTGTCCTTGGCAGTCCTATGTATTTTATTTTATTAATTTAATAGCAGTATTTCAAGAAAGGGTCCATAGGCCTCACAAAACTGCCAAAGGGGCCCATGACCACAAAAAAAAAGGTTAAAAAACTTTGGGCTCAATGCAAGCTTCCTTTCCTCTAAAAGGTTAAGAACTTTCAAGTAGACCATGGTAACAATGGGTAGAGGGCATTTAAAAAACCTTCCCTGGGGATATTTAAGAATGTGATAAACAAGGCTCATGGTTTAAGAGTAATTCAGCTTGCATGTGAGTGGGTTTATTGAATAATTCCCTTCTGTTCTGTAAAATATTTCCTTGTTGGCTTTTCCCATGTGATTGTGATTAAATTCAAATAGTGCGGCTATATCTATCTACCTACCTATATTATACATACATACACACACGAGTGTATATATATGTAACATTTAACAAATGTGACAAAGCTCCATTATAAACTGTGTGTTGGGGATTTGTAGGTGGGGGGAAGATCATAGCTTGGGTGTACTCGTTCATCAATATAGGGATTTTCCAGTGCAGAGGCTCCTTTTGCTGATATAGATTGGCAACTCATTAGAGAGTAGTCTGCTACACTAAGAGGACTCAACTAATGTGACATAGCTAGCATCTTCCTGACTCTAGCCACTATGCCATGGGGATTTAAAGTAAAATATTCCTGTGTAATAGGAAATGACAAAAGATATGATTTCAGAGAAACCTGGGGAGACCGATATGAACTGATACAAAGTGAAGTGAACAGAATCAGAGGAATAATTAATGCTAGAATAACAACATTGCAAAATTAAACAACTTGAATATGAATTCTGATCAATGTAATGACTATCCACAATTACAAAGGACCAATAATGAACAATTTTACCCATTTCTCAACAGAAATGATAAACAAAATAACCAGAAGGAGATACACATTTTTGGACATGGTCAATGTGGGAATGTGTTTTATTTGATTATGCATTTTACTTACCAGGTTTTCCTTTTGCTTCTTGGGGAGGTGGAAAGTGAGGTAGTAAGGAGAGAAAATAAATGTTAATTGAAAAAATTGAAAATAAAATAATTGAAAAATAATAATTTAGCTATAAACCTAAAATTTCAAATAGAAAATCAACTTATTTCTAGACCCTGATAGCCCTCCCAATAGATGTTGACATTCAAGGTTAATTAAATGTCTTGGAAAGTTTCTTCTTTTATTATGAAGTTTGAGGGTTTTGTTCATTGTGGTCTGAAACTAAATATAAGAAATTACAAAGTGAAACCAGTGAGGCATAAGATATTTATTGACACTGACAAAAAAGTATACAAATATTTCTGAAGAACAAGAGTTGAAAATAAATCCTGGTTTATTTCTACCACACAAAGACTGATATTACATTGAAGATGGAGGGAAAGGAGAGGGACTGGCTATTTTTCCTTTCTGGAAAACAAGGAAACATGCATTGGACTTCACAGAAATAGCACAGTTTGTTTGGTTTTTTCCCCTTTAAAACAATTGAAGGGTTTTGTTTGATGAGTGGCAAATGGATGTCCATGTTTTCTAGACACCACTTGAAAGGTTGTAGGCCAAGTCTCTAACAAGAATTCCACTACATGACTCATAGTTGACTGGTGAGTACCTCTGGTCCCTTTAGATGGTTGTGTTGAAAGAGGATACTGAATTGTAGCTTAAAAATGCATTGTAACCACTTAACCACAGCAGTTCCTATCTCAAGGACTCACTCATCCCTATGCCCTCAAGTGAGAATAGCACATTTAGGGCAGCTGAGAAAGAAACTCTCCTGTTCTCATCAGCCTTCTGTAGTCACCATTTTTAGTAAATCAATGCCTCTGGCTAAAAAAAGTACTCCCTCCAGTCATGGAACTCTAAAACCATTTTTAAAAATTAAAGCTTTAAGAGAAATTTGGAGTTTCGAGGTGATAAAAATAGATTTTTGAAATTCTTATCATGCCATTGTGATGTTTAAAATATTTCTGCCCATTTAAATTGGAATTCCCCGTCAGGTATCTGTAAGGGACTGTGATAAGTTAAAGATTTTTTTTAAAAAGAGGAGTGTTTGCAAAATAACTTAATCATTATACTCATGTCAAAAAAAGGTCTTGCACAGAATATTAAATACCATTCTTAAAGCAGATATATCTTATAGACATCAACTACGCACAATAGGAAAGCAAAAAATACAACTTTATCTCCAAAGTGCTAGTGTTTTGTTTGAAACAACCATGACAAAAATCAATGACAACACACAATCAGAGGTAAACAATATTTTCTTCAACTCCTTCTCCATTGTCCCCATCATGTAAGCTTGTGGACGGCAAGTTCAACTTAGCCTCGGGACCCTGCCAGGGCTGAACACTTCCAGGATTTGAACTGCATGTTTTTGAGCACTGACTTTGATTCTCCTCCAAATCTGCAACATAAAAATACATACATGTTCATAGAGTTGCCTGATATAGGAAGATGCAACTGGTACCAATGCAATATCCCAAATGGACCATTTCTGAAAGAGCCAAAGCTGTTTTAGTTTTGCCTGTATTGTACTGAGAACTGCAAGTCTGGTGAGAGAAAAGTCACATAGATAATAGCCACATTAACTAATAAGTGAGGGAATGAAAGTCTTCATAGACACAGAAGCCATCTATAGCCCCCACCTACCATTCCTTAATGATTACTGGAAAGGGCCCAACTGAACATGTTTGTCAATGAGTTATGACTCATTAAACTTGTCCATTGGGACAAAGGGTTCAGATCCTCACATGTACACTACACACAAATCTCTATACTACTTTACATTTACATGGAATAGCTCTTGGGATATCCAACCCTAGGCCTACTGCTCTGTGAATTCTTCTGGACTTCTTGAGGTTAATAGGTATCCAGGAGGTGGAAGTAGAGTAGGACTGGAGGAAGAGGATCTTCCCACTCTCACTATTATGGCGAATCATTTAAGAGTAATAGAAATCGTCTAACTGCAATAGTTAAGACTCCCAGAGCAAATCATTTCTATTATCAATGATGGTGAGGCTTCCTATGGTTTCATTATTGTATTTGTGCAGTTACCTGGCAACATCACAGTATTGCTGCTTCTGTCTTTTACTAATGAAACCCACTGACATTGAATTTCGATCGGGGGAGGAAGAGGGCATAAGGAGAAGGTAGATGCAGAAAATTACTTTCTCTGCAATCTGTTTCTCTGACACTCTGATCTTCATAAGCTTTAAAGCACAATATGAATATAAGTCATCATCATCATTCTTTAGTAAGTATGTGGCCAAACTAGTGTTTGACAACTAGTGTCTGGTCAAACCATAACAATGAACAATTCCTTAGGAATAGCACTAGACTGTAATCCAAGCTGGACTCCCCTGAGCTTGCACGACCCAGAGCTAGTCATAGGAATTTCCAGTGCCTCAGTTTCTTCGTTGGTAAAATGGAGACAGAGTTATCTGATCTGCCTGTCTCACAGAATTTCATGAGGCTTAAATGAGATAATATTTGTAAGTGCTTTGAAAAATAGAAGTTGCATAGGTGGGAATGGGGAAGGGATGAGACACTTATTTCCCTGAGACATAGTCCAGGTTAATGTTCTCTTTATGCTACGACCCCTCCTTTTCCAAGCCCTGATAAACCTTCCAAGCACAGCTTGGCAAAGCTTCTATTATTCAGTTTAATCTCCCTCATTATTTGAAATCAGCTTCCAGTTGAAACAGTTTTGACGAATGCTTTTAAAAATAATGCAAATATTGATATTATTGCCATGTAGAAAACATCTCTCATGTTGGAATGATCGTCTGATGGTGAGAAGCGAGTCCTAATTTGGTCCAAATATATCTTCTCTTTACCCCACCCGCATCTCACCTCCACTCACCTCCAGGAGGTGCAGACTGCCTTTGGCCCCTTCTACCTCTTCCATTACCACCCCTGTCCTGGTGGCAGCAAACAGGCCTGGGGGCTGGTAAGGGAAGAGCAGCTGGTCTCCTATGAAGTAATAAGCTGTCACTTGGGAAGCACATGCCGAGGGCAGGCTGGGTAATTATTCCAGGAAAGCTAACAAACAGCCCATAGGGAGTCATAGGCATCACACATAGGTGTCAGGCCATCAATGACTCTTTAAATGCAGAATGTGCCAACGGTAGAAAGAAAAATAAGCCTGTTCACATGATGAGGGTGATGCTCAGGAAATAATGACCAGATTTTAAAATGCTGAAAATCTTGTAGGAAACACCGGTCCTCTGAGGCTAGAGTTTAGTGATAGAAACTATAAATGACAAAAGGGCTGGAGAGATGCTACCTGTCTGAGATGGCTAACATTTTTTTAAAGCTCAAGTTTGAAGTTTAAACTAGGCAAACCCTCCATTCTCCATATAATTAAGAGTCTTGGGAGAGAAGGGATACAGCCTTCTAAAAAGATCTAGCTTCTCTTCCTTCTTCTGTCACTGAGATGATGATGGACAATTATCTTTGCATTTCCCAAAGCACCTAGCAGTTGTTGAATAAATGAAAAAAAAATAGAAATGAATAAATTTACTCTGGTTCCTTAGGTAAATAAATTTGCCCTCTTTTTAGTAGATGTGAACCGGAAGCACAGAAGATACATTTCTTTACCTTTACTTGAATGCTATGAGGATCATTTATCTGAAAGAAATCTGAAAACATTTTCTGACCGTCTCAGAAATTGGTCCAGATATTGAGTCAGCAACCTCTCTATGAAAGCAGCAAAAACCATGAAGCTTTCATTTCCATCTTGCAGAGAAACAAGTCAGCTTATATTGTGTGCTTTACAAAGTTCACCTCTCTGATGATTTTACAACAGACTTTCAATTTCCTCTCAATTCCTGATTGAAGAGATTTCACTTCTCATTGCCAGTATTCTTAATGAAATCACTGCCATAAATATTAAACTCCTTCAGGGCCCAAAAGGGTAAACCTAATCTCTGCCTTTTAAAATGGATTCTGATGGATGGAAACTTTGAGCATGGTCCATGAAACCCTACCCTGAGAAGGAGAAATCTATAGCTGAAGGCAGCTGAGAAAGACTGCTTATAAGAATATGCAAGACATGGGGTGGAGAAAGAAAGAAACCCAAGAATATCACACTGGACGTTCTAGATGCTCAAAAGTCTCAGGCAAGTCTAGGTTTTTCAGGAAGAAGAATGTTTGCAGCAGGGGCCAAAGCACAAAATGTAACTCAGTACATTTGGTGAATTTTATTATATTAGTGAATATAATCTTTAGTGAATATAACTAGTCAATTACATTTTTTACACTGGTGAATAAAGAAACTGGGAGAGATCCTTAAAAGGAAAAAAATTAAAAGAAGAGAATCAATAATCATTTAGTCCCAATGTGACTGGTGTGAGTTACAAGTGCAGCCCAAACCAAATGAATTACACTGTAATTTCAGACCGATCATGGTGCTTGTTTTGATTGTATATCACCTGGCCTGGAACTCAATTTCCTTCCTTGTGGTTTCTTCTTGCTGTCTATCTGAACTGTGCAGGAAAGGTCAAACAGTTTGTCTTTGAAATTAGAAACTGTTCCATGATTCCTGATTTTATTACTCTTTTTCATCCCTAAAATATCTCCAGAAAGCCAGTGTATATTTATCAAGGCCAGCCCCGTTTGTCCACACATTTTACCCAAGAGAGAACAATGATCATGTAGAATTCCAATTAAAAAAAATAAAAACTGAAATAAAAATTATATTGATTTTTGAGACTAAAGTTTTGAAAAGGAAAATTAGTCACCTAATTTCATATGTAAGCAAAACACTGCCAAAATTGATGAGTATGAAAATATTTTTTTCATCAGAAAAAAAAAATTCCACTATAGTTCTCCAGTACCTCATCATGATGTGGATGTGAGCCTGAATTCTCAAAAGGTTATGCCAGTTCAGCTTAAGCTCTGACACACCTTCCCAAGCTGGAAAAGCTTTCATTGTTGTATCTGAAACACAGTGTGTCTATTATCTGAATGGGATTCATAAAAGAAACAAAAACACAAAATGACCCCTTCAGCTTCTGCAGTGACACTGGGGATGTGGGGGTGGGGAGGGATAGTATAATAAGACTCAGTTTTTAGACCATCTATAAATAAGAATTTGGTTGCTGATATGCTAAATGTGGGCCTTGTCCAATGGCTAGGATAGGGATTCTTAATCTTTTTTGGATCATAGCCACCTTTTTTGTAACCTGATATAGCTATGGGTCCTCTGTCAGAATGATTTGTTATGCATAAAATACATGGTATTACAAAGGAAATTGATGATACTTAAATAACTAGTAAAATATTTTCAAAAACAAGTTAACTCCAGGTTGATGACTTTATCCATATAATTATGGACACCCTTATTATAAATTAAACCAGTAGATATCAATATATCATCCAGGAGCTATCTGATCAGGACATAGTCTGGTCAGGCAAGAAGAGCAAAAGATGAACAGACCAAATGTCACACTGCTACCAAAAGAAATGTTAAAAGACCTGATGGAGCAGGGCATGGTTAGTATATGCCTATAGAGCCTATTAGTGGAGTGGATGAAGCTGGTGGGTTGCATGAATTTGGTAGTTCTGAGTTACATTAAGGCTAAAGACAATCAGATGTCTGCACAGATAATAAGACCCTGGGAGAGGGGAGCCACAGACTGCCTAAAAAGGGGTGGAATGGCACAGGTCAAAGTTTCTATGCCCATCAGCAATGGGGGCAGGCTCATGAATTGCATTTCCACCCTGGCAAAGACAGGGTGAGCCAGGCTCAAAAAAGCAAACAATAACAACAACACTTAAGGAGGGCTTTCAAAACACTGGATAGGCTAGGCATTCTATGGAAGATTTATGGGATGGTACAGGTGAAGTCACATGGGACAAGAAGGCAAGGTGGGGGTTATGATCTTCTCTGTTAGAACAAACACTGACAAGGATAATAAATTCGTTTAAGTATGGATACGTAAAGATCCGTCACTCCATTGAAGCCTCTGATGCATCATGGTGATATGAAGTCGACTCTGGCTTACCAAAAGGCATACTAGTAAAACGAAAGGTCTGACAGGCCCCACCAAGCTGGGAAAGACCAGGCTGAGTCTAGACCCAGAAACAAGCTGTATTTTTGTCCTTGTAGCTAAGTGCAGAGTGTCTCATTATCCAGTTGGCTGATCACCAGGTTCAGTCACAATAGAACTTGGAGAATATCTATTAAGTCATAAGGGGATGGGCTATAGTCTGGATTGAAAGAGGTTCTGAAAAAATTACAGATTCTTCAAGTATTAAAGGAAAAGGCTATTAGCACAACAATAAGATACCAAACCCCAAAGCTAGTAGCAAAGGACTATTGTTGTTGTTATTCAGCTGTATTGGACCTTTTGTAAACTAATTTGGGGTTTTCTTGGCAAAGATACTGGAGTGACTTGCCATTTCCTTCTCCAGCTCATTTGTTCAGATGGAGAAACTGAGGTCAACAAGGTTAAATGACTTGCCCAGGATCACACAGCTAGTAAGTGTCTGAGGCCAAATAAGATGAGTCTTCCTGAATCCAGGCTCTCCCGGTTGCCCATAGCAAAGTACTGAGGATACTGCAAATCTTTTATCCAAGTGTCTCAAAGCAAACTTCATTTCTTTAATGGTTCTAGTATCCTCATGCAGGTAATTAAAAGAATAAGATCAAACCACCAAGTATATCCTCAAATAGAAGACTCCCCAACTTCTGGAATATTCAAATGGATCTCTGATTTCTGGATCAGATCCAAACCTATCCATGACTCTTGTCCATGCCCTCTATAAGCTTACCACAGCAGAGCCCATCCAGTCTCACCACTCATCCCAAATGAGTCCCAGAGGAGACTACTCTCTAGCTCCCCACATGCAGGTTAGCTGGTTTCTTTTTGTTTCTTTTGCTTTTGGGAGGGCAATTGGGGTTAAGTGACTTGCCCAAAGTCACACAGCTAGTAAGTGAGTCAAGTGTCTGAGGCCAGATTTGAACTCAGGTCCTCCTGACTCCAGGGCCGGTGCTCTGTTCACTGTGTCACCTAGTTCCCCTGCCCCCGCCCTAGCTGGTTTCTTTAGGAAGCCAAGGGCAGTGCAGTTGGCACCCAATAACCCACAGTTTAAAGAAAAATGTAGAGGTACATATCACTGCAAAGTAACCCGTGTACTTTCCCATGGCCTCTTTAGTTTTCTGCATCCTTGAACTTGCTTTCTTGGCATCTCTGGCCCAGCTTCAGCATGTCTGGCCATCATCTCCAGTAACGGCCTCAGCTTGGAATGTTTGATGTCTGTTTCTAGTACTAACCTGACATCTGTATTCTTGGCTCACACCAATGCAGCCCGCTGTCCTCTCTGCTTCTGACTTACTTGTCAGCTCCCATGGAGCACTCTCTGTTCAACTTGCTGTGGACACTCCAGCCTCAAGTCCTGCCACCTAGCACCATGTGACAATGTCCTTTCATCCATCCCATCACACTATCAGCAGCTAAAAATGCAATGTCGGCTTTACATGCAGGTAAAATGGTGGTGTGCTGCTTAGTCAAGGAGCTAACTTGGCAGGTTTCACCTATAAATGGAACTTTTCCTTAGAATACTTTTTTTTTTTTACCTGAGGCTGACTAGTTCTCTTAATCCAATCCTTGCTGTTGCCAGAGAGTGACTTAGCTCCAGGAGAATTCCCCATCATTTTCCACAAGAAAATTATATTCTTCAAGTCATCTGAACTGTAAGTTATTTGCTTCCCTGGATCCTACAACCAGAACCTTTACTTACCTTGTAATCCAATCATGACCACTGCTTCTGGAAAAGCTGGGTCAGTGGCTTCTACTCTTCTTCTACTCACCATCTTCTTGACTTCTTGGCCAAAGCATACTTGCCAAGCCACCATTATCCCACTTTTTAACTTCTTTAATTCTCTATCAAATCTTGTAATCTATTGACAATCCTACTTCACAGTCTTTCATTTCAAGCCACTGATGCTGATCAGGCTTTTATTTCATGCCTGATCACTCCTCTTCTGGAATGTCCCCAAGTACATCATCACTATCTCTTTTTGTGGACTAACTTCAGAACCACCATAACTATACTGAACATGCAAAGGATTTTGATATGATTTTATTAGCAGATCTGTGATTTTGTCCCACGGTTGTGGTGAAGGGTGGGAGGATGAGGGGGAGGGAGGATTCCAACACCAGTGTAATTTCGGAGTGCTTATGACTTGATCTTCCTAAGACAATTCAAATGGAAACAATATGATTGCCTGACATGGCACTAGTATTTAGATCAACACAAATCTGTGGACCTTCAGTTTGGTAGCCGATCTAATACTTCTCTCCCACACTTTCCATTGGAGTTTCCCAAACACTGATCTAGTTCTGGCAATGTGTGCATCAACCTCATTATCAAAAATATCAATCATCATCCCTGGAAAGTATAGTGCCAAGATAAGTGACCTTATCCACAGCATTCAAAATTTCTCCATTTGCTGTTAACTGATGGTTCCATGTATGGTGCAGTGCTAGCTGGAGAAGAACCTGTTTTCTTGGTGTTAATTGTCAGGTCAAAATTAGCACAAGCAGGTCAAAAGCAATGTGAGATGCACAAATTTAGAACCATCTCCATTCCAAATGTTCATGTGGACTATTTGTGCCCAATCTGTCTGTGGTAGACCTGAGCTTGTACTGGCCTGATCAACCACAGGCAGTCACACTGTACACTGACCCCGACATAAGGATGCTATTTTAGTCCTCTCTGAGACTGAAAGACAACTATGTGAATTCATAGGAAAGTCGGCTCCTATAGTGAGTAAGGGCCAGAGCTGGCATCTGGACCCAGGTATTCTTACCTCTAGACCTAATCTTTTTATATACTATTTCATGCTTTCTTATCATCAGAAAACCTGCGTTCACAAAGTCCTTTGTCTTTAAGTTTTTTTGTTTGTTTGTTTGTTTGTTTTTGTGAGGAAAAGAATTCAAGCATAGTATAATCATGATAGGGTAAATAAGCATAGAAGGTTCCTATGACTGGAAGGATTCACATTTAAACTCAACAGAACTCATACAAAGTAATAGCAATACTGCAAAGATAATCAACTGTGAAAGACTTAACTACTCTGATCAAGACAATGATCTAGGGGCGGCTAGGTGGCACAGTGAATAGAGCATCGGCCCTGGAGTCAGGAGGACCTGGGTTCAAATCTAGCCTCAGACACTTAATACTTACTAGCTGTGTGACCTTGGGCAAGTCACTTAACCCCACTTCCCTTGCCTCGCCCCTCCAAAAAGACCTCCCCCTTAAAAAAGATAATGACCTAAGACAATTCCAGAGGACTCATGTTGAAATGTACTATCCATCTCCAGAGAGAGAGAGAACGGGTAAACTCTGCCTACAGATTGAAGCCTACCTTTCTTCACTTTCTTTATTTTTATTATGTTTTCTTTTGCAACATGGCCAATATAGAAACATGATTTCACACATATAATGGAATTCAAATTGCTTGCCTTCTCAAGGGAGAAGGGACTGGAAGAAGAGGATTTGAGACTCAAGATTTTAAAAAAATAACTGTTTAAAAAATTTACCTCTAATTGGGAAATGTTTAATGAAATAATTTAAAAAAAACAAAAACGTAAACCTACCAGAGCAAAACTTGGGTCAGGATTTACATTTACTAACTTTTTTTTTTTTTAAGTAAGAGGCAGCACTGTAAATTCAGGCCCTAGATTAGCTTTGCAAAGGGGACAGAAGTGGATAGTTGGTTGTCCTGTTCCTAATTCTCTGAAATAATAAACTTATGGAGAAAGTATCTACTACTCAAACACTCTATTCTCCCAGTCTTACCCTAGAAGCTTTATCTATAGTCTAGAATTGTGGGAATTTGTCCCTTCCATTAGGAACCATTAAGACTCTAAACACTATATAACATGTGACTATTAAAACAACTAATTTTTTTTTACACAGAAGAATTTCTCCATTCAAATGTATGCTGTTGCCCATAAAGGCATTCCCTGGAGAAGCTCTACAATTATCCCTGTGGGAAGGTCTCCTGAGCTTGTATTGGTCTAATCAGCCACAGTCAGATACACTGTACTTTGACTCCAACATAGGGGTGTCATTTTGGTCCTCTTCAAGAACAAAGAACAACAACCAATCAACCAATCGTTATTTCTATGATGCCATGAATTGTTTTATTTACTCTTTCAAGTTCAGTCCTAGAGAGAAATCTCCATTTACAGAGGTATCCTGGAAGGAACATCCAGTCTGCTAAAAGTCCTTAAGAAGAATTATTCTTATACCATTCTTCTGAATGAAGGGTTTTAAAAAATTATCAGCCCATTAAAATATTTTATGATTATTTCCTTCCTGTAGGTGTGTATCGCTGACAAAATACCAAGAACATTCAATTACCAATGTAAGGAAGGACAGGTGTGACAAGGCCAATTTAAATCCAGAGACAATCCCCAGCTTTCTTCTCATTAGCTATCATTCAGCTTCCTGATTGGCACTTGAGTTTTACCACTTCTGTCTGATCATCCCCTGCCCCTGCCCCCAAAGGGTTTCTAACAAGTAAGGAGATGACAGGAGGGAAGAAGGAAAAGAGAGGAAAAACACACAACTATGCAAATCAGCTTCTGGACAGTTGAGATTCCCCAATAAGCGAAATCAGCATTCTCTACTATTAGCCATAAACTGTTCCCTCTGGGCAGCTGGATAATTAGTTATTTTCAAGGCTGGCCTATACACGCAATTTAAGAGGAAATTCTGTGCCAAGTGAATAATGAATAAAATCCTCCCTAAATTGGGGAGTGCGTTAGCAATTTCAAGCCACAAGGTCACCATTGACAATAGAACAATGATGCTGATGATTATAATGTAGATAGTAATGATATTAGCTTGCATTTATATCCCATGCCGTGATTATACAGCACTCTCATACACATTTTCTCATTTGTTCCTTATAATAGTGCTCTGAAGGAGGCAGACCAGGCTGATTCCCAGCGTGTGGATGACAAAGCTAAAGGCTGGAGAAATTAGAACTTTCAAGGTCACATGGCTAGGAAATGATGGTGGCTGGGCCAGAACCCTGGTCTCTGGACTCCAGGGCTAGT
Organism: Gymnobelideus leadbeateri; assembly: GCA_011680675.1. Lineage (NCBI taxonomy): Eukaryota > Metazoa > Chordata > Mammalia > Diprotodontia > Petauridae > Gymnobelideus > Gymnobelideus leadbeateri. Next base: position 58,084 of record WOXC01009005.1, read on the forward strand.
GTTCTTTCTTCTGCCCCTCTGTCACTCACCAAATGCCAGGCTAGCGGTTCAGAATAGTTCCGTTTCTAAACATGTGGGGAATAGGATTCATTTCAGAGTCTTAAAATGCATTTACATTTTTTTAGCTTGGGGTCTTGCTGTTTTTCAGCACTATCTTGCAATAAGGGCTGACCACTTATCTCTCCCCTTCTAAACAACACATCCCTGAGGTGAGCCCACCCACAGTCTATTTCAGCTTGCTAAGGACAATGTTTGGACTAACAAATGATAAATGAAAGAGGATGTTATTGCAGAGGTCTGGGCTTCATCTCATCTACTGTGGCTGCTATTGTGAGGAGAGCCCTCCACGAGGCACCTGGGCACTCCCCCACTGGGCTCTATCTTTCTTATTACCTCAATGCTGACTTAGAGCCCTCATCTACATGCCCTGCTGGGGAGCAAAATAAGTTTTAAATCAGGATCACCTTCCTACAAAGCTTAGATTTAATTTTTTTTTTTTTATCTAGTGCCACCTGCCCTCTTTCTATTATAGTGCCCGGATCGCCTGTAAAGATCTAAATTTAGCTCAACAGCGCACCCCAGAGCCTGGCACCCAGAAGTTCAAGGCAGCCAGAAGCAAAATGTTTAGTCTACTACTGAGTTCTGCTGCAGACTATTCGTCCTGCCATCCCATTCCATGCCCCCCTCTAAACCCAACACACAGAACACCACGTCTCTCTGGGCTTGGCTTTGGTCTTGTTTAATGTGATCAAGTGTTCTGGTTTACATTTTTATTAATATAAATATACAAATATTCCACTGCTGTTATTTCCAAAAGCCAAACCGTAACCTTTCCAAGGGCAGCCTGGCCTTGAATATAGATTTCTATCTTTGCTGTTCAACTCCCTCCAGATGAATTATGTACGCTGTTCGGTCATTAAAATGTCCCTGTGCTGTCCAGCCATTTCTAATGTCAATTCTGAATGACAAACAGCTACTACATGGGGCAATCTACAATACTATTGTACTAGAAAACTTTTTTTGTACAATAGAACTCTAGGTGAGGATGGGGGCAGCTAGGTAGTGCAGTGGATAGAGCTTTGGACTTGATTCAATCTGGCCTCAGACACTTCCTAGCTGTGTGACCCTGGGCAAGTCACTTAACCCTATTTGCCTCAGTTTCCTCATCTGTAAAATGAACTGGAGAAGGAAACAGCAAACCACTCCAGTATCTTTGCTACAAAAACCCCAAATGGGGTCACAAAGAACTGGACACAATTGAAATGACTCAACAACAGGAAACCCACAGAGAATTTGGAAATGCTAGTCTTTTGTTTGTCCTCTTGGTTCACAATTTAAATCTGGAAGGCACTCCAAGTTTGCTTAACTCGGCTTTCATAGTGATAAAGTTTGAATCCTGAGAAGCAGCTGGAAATATTGACGAGTGAGCAACCTTGGAATTAAGAAGACCTCAGGTACTACCTCTGTCAGATACTTTCTGTGTGACTGAGCAAGGCACATGACCACTCAGTGCCCCTGGAGACTCTCTAAGACTGTATGAATTATGGATGGGTTGCTGATCTGCATTGATGGAAGAAGTGATTACACCAGGAATTCCCTATTCCCATAAAGACCACAGATCCAGAATTGAGTTTTTTAAAGTTTGGATAGAACTCTCTTAGTGTTATTCTCTTGATTCCTTCAGTGATCTGTGAGGTCACTGATGCAGATACTTCCAATACAGATGGCAACCTCTGTGTGTAGGAGACAGTCTTCCTGAATTATTATGCACAAAAAAATTGCTTAATTGGTAGTTAACTTTCTAGCAAGAGTCTTTTTAAATTTACCAAGACTAGTCTGCAAAGGACAGACATAAACAGCTCGCCAGCAGTATCATGTCTGAGGCCATTCTAGTTGGTAGAGCCTAACAGAACTAGGGTTTTATCTGTGCAACCTTTAAGAACTCAGGGATTTCTCCACCCAGCAATGAGACATTGACACTGGATTTGAAGGAAAGCAACCAGGGTTATTGACTTTTTCACATTCATTGGATCCCAGTGATATTTTAGGTGTGGAAAATAATGCAATAGATTTCCCGGAGCAGCTAGATGGCACAGCAGTTCATAAAGTATTTGACCTGGAATCACGAAAACCAGAATGCATATCCTGACTTTGACACTTACTAGCTGTATCACCCTGGGCAGATTACTTAACCTCTCTCAGCCTCGGTTACTGTATCTGTAAAAATGTGGCTAATTATAGATCAAATGAGATCACATGTGGAAAATACTTGACAAATTTTAAAAATATATAAATTAAATATATAAAATATTATAAACATATAAATATTAAAATATATAAAATAAATATATAAACTATAAATTCTAGTTAGTACTATTATTGTTAGTGTTATTACCCAGTGATCTTTCCACATAAATCAAATTTTGGCTGAGGTGAGGCAGAAGATCACAATGTGATTTTAGGTGAGGTAAAGAACCACAAAATAACTAGAGGACTCAGTTTTGGCTTTTGTTATATTAGTAACAGACACTGACTTGCCCTTTGTGTTCCTTTCCAACTCTCTTACCTTGATAATCAATACATGGAAGTTAGTGTCGTGACACCAACCTCATTCAACATACTTTTCTATGTCCTTTCTGCTCCTTTAGAGGAGTTTGAGGTTTATAGAAATATTAAAAAAAAAATCTCAAGGGATTATTCTACTTAATATCAATAGATATAATCAATAATCTCTATCCAATGCTCTCAACACAAGTTTTAGCCAAGATACAGTACTTGTTCTGTTGGTACTAGTTCTGTTCTGCAGACAGAAACATTGAGATTATATGGTCTGTTAAGGCCTTTATTACTAATATAACAAAAGTTAAAGCATATTGTATCCCCCCCCCCCCAATTAAAATGAAAACTCCTGAAGGGCAGGGACTAGATTTGTATCCTATTTGTATTTGAATCACTTTTGCATTGATATCCTCCATGCCTGGTATATAGAAAGGCTTGTCAGTTGATACCTACAACTTCTCCAAATCCTTATCTTCCTAGAAACTGAAGCAGCAATGCCTCAAGGTCATCTTCATCTCCTTATCTGCCCTCAAGGCTCAGCTCAGACACTAACTCCTCAATAAAGCTTTCCCTGCCCATTCCATTCCCCATCCCCAGTTGTTATTATCTTCTGACTCCTCAAAAGACCTTGTATGTACTTATCTGTATACATGATGCCCTCCCTCCCCACTCCACCTCAGACTTTAAGCTCAAGGAGGAAGGACAGTGTCTCATTTTTATTTTTATCATACTAGGACCTGGCACAGAACCTTGCTAACTGTTGTTGCTGCTGAGTGGTTTCAGTTGTATCTGACTCTTTGAGAACCCATTTGGAGTTTTCATGGCAAAGATAATGGTAGGATTTGCCATTTCATTCTCCAGCTCATTTTATAGATAAGGAACTGAGGCAAACAGGGTTAAGTGACTTGCCCAGAGTCACACATTTGCTAAGTGTCTGAAGCCAGATTTGAAGTCACAAAGAAGCTTCTTCCTGACTCCAAGCCTAGTATTCTACCCATTGTGTCCCCTAGCATTTAATAACTGTCCATTGAAATGAAAAGACTACAAAGAAGTTAATTGCAGAACTAGAAAAAGAAGGCTTCTCCAAGTTAAAAGTTTATAATCTTCCATACACTTACATGGCAGAATTACTAGATGCATTGTACTTCCTCCTCCATCCCCACCCCATATAATGTGATTTTTCTGCCACCAATCCATAAGCACCACAATGAGCAAAAGAGAGAGACATCCTTTAGGCGCCCAAAAGGCTTAGACGACTTTTGCTACAATTCTGAAAGATCAGTCACCTGTATGTGTTTGTGATAGTTTCAATATAAAAAAGAAGAAAGAAAAAGAAAATGATTCTCCTGAACCTCTGCCAGGAGCTTTCATTTGAGTTTATAGAAACTCATAAAAATGAAATGTCATGGAAGGTCTTTGCCCTTGACTAAAATAAGCAATAATGGCTTTTAGGTAATATAAAATTCATAGAATTTCTCATTTGATGTTTTAATTGGATTCTACCTAATGTAATGAATGTTGCTACTGATGTAGTGCTCTTGGGGTTCTGATTCCCCTCTTTTGTCATTTACTTCAACCTAAGGTCATTTAAAACTGAAATCATTAACTTTTATAACTAAAGAAGGCTGCATTTCTCACAGTGATCAACACAGCTCAATATAAAATTCTATCTCTTGGAATTATAGTCACATGGGTCACCGACTTGGTCTTAGAATTCAGAAACAGTCTGGAAAGTTCAAGTCCTTCATCTTGGCATTTAAGTAAGAGCAGATCCAAAAAATCTCAGAAAAACGCCTTTCAAATATTGTGATAACAATCAGGACAACTGACACATATATTGTGACTTGAAGTTTGCAAAGCATTTTACAGACATTATTTTATCTGAGTCTTATAACAATTGTGTGAAATAGGTATTATATAGCTCTTATCACCCCCATTTTACAGATGAATAAATTCAGGCTAAGAGAAGTGATCATATAGATAGGTATCAAAGATAGAATTTGTACTCAGAACTTCCTGACTCCCAAGTCTAGCATCTATCACTAGCCACACTACCTTCCTGTACACAGTGTGGTCACTCAATCACATGCAACATGAGACATGTTAGTTACAAGGAGCCTTGGAACATATAGTTTAGTCTCAATCTCTCATTTGACATATTAAGAAACTAAGACTCAGAATCACCCAAGGTCATACAGCTAATTAGTAACAGAACTGGGACAAGAACCTGTATCTGACTCCTAGCTTGGCTCATTTTTCACTAAGCTCCTCAGACAAATCTCTCAAACACAAATCTATTTGCTACAAAATGAGGAGGCTAACCATGAGAGAGCATCAGGTTGAATTCGTTAGTTTTTGAGAGGAATCTGACAAGCCTGAGATGAAGGGGAACTTGTGAAGGCAAGCCACAAGGAAAAATCCTCTCTAGTCATATGCATGGGCAGGAATCGGGAAGACCTTAGTTCAAGTCCGGCCTCAGACACTTACTAGCTATAGAAAGTTACTTACCACTGGGTGCCTCAGTCTCCTCATCTGAAAATGAGATGGAGAAGGAAACTGCAAAACACCCAAGTGTCTTTGCCAAGAAAACTCCAAATGGGATCAAGAAGTCAGGCTGGACTAAAACAACCCAACAACAACAAAGGCATAGAGTAAAATAGAATTAAGGCACAGATCACAACTAGAAAAGAAGAGTTAAATTTTTGAACCATTTATGCACTCAGTATATTTGTGTACTATTTACATTAAGTACATTTGCTTTTTCGTTTCTGGACTTTTCTACAAGACTACGGTTTTTTTGTGCCTTAGCACAAATAACCAGATCGGCTGATCTCTAAGATTCTTTCTATGAATAGAATATAATAGATTATTGGAAGTAGAATAGACCCAAGAAGAAGCAAGTGCAGTGCAGTAGACTTAGCACTAGCTTGGAGTCAGAAGGCCTCGGTTCATGTCCAACACTGCAGCTTGTGACTTGTGTTAGCCTGGGCAAGTCACTAAAACTGACGAAGGCTGTTTTCTCAACCGTAAAGTAAGTGGGACTGGAATAGATGAATCTCTCATCCTATGAAAATAATTTAGCTCTGACTCCACATTTTGCCAATGAAGAAACTGAGGCAAAGAGAATTAAGGAGTCTTTTCCAAAGTCACTCAGCGAGTTGGTGTCAGAACTGGGGCTAGAACTGAGGCCTCCTCATTCTCAATCCAGTTTTCTCTTCAACTAGACTGAATTGGGTAAGAGATCAAAATCTTGGTTTTTGAATGTATAATTTGACGTACTATCCAACTTCAAAGACTGTATTAAATTGCACTGTTAACATAGTACTGAACCTCTCCAAATATAAAGCTCTTACATGGTGGGCAGTACTGTCATGGCATTAAATGTTTCGTGGGTTTAGTGACTCACAAAATCTCCCCCTGAAATGAAACTCACTGTAGGCTGGCTACTGTATGGCACCCACCCACACCCTGAAGAGCTATGTTCTTCATTCTGCTGAGGAGAGAAAAATCTAATCCACATCTCTTGGCTGAATGAGGCAGAAAATCAACCTAGGAATGTTAATGCTGCACCTACCCCTTGCCCATGAAACAGAGGGAAACGCAGCTGCTAAAATTCTCAGGCAAACAAGACACAGAAAAGAATCATTTTACCAAGAGAAGACAAGCAATTAAATCAAAAGAGATATGAGCTAATTAGTCATCTGTCTTCTGAGGATTATTTTGTTACTGGATTTCCAGGAAAAAATATCTGGCATCTAATTTTTTACATTAAAGACTTATAAATAATTGTTTCTTTTGTTTCCTCTCTTGATCACTGTGAAATCATTTGATGTCAAAGAATGGCCACCTCCCTCTGGTATTGTATAATTAGCAATTACCATTTTCAAAGCAACATGGAATGTAATTTTCTTCTTTACCTTGTGAGTAATACCTTATAAGCATTAAGTGAAAAATCCCTATTTGAAGTAATCAAGAATCTATTAAGAAATGAAAATGTCTCTGAGATATCATCCGTTCCAAATATAGACATGGTTTTTTGTTAGGCCACACTCAAAAGGGATTACAAATTTAAAAGCATATTACAATTTGTACAGGACTTTCTTTGGCAAAATATAGCAGTCACAGTAAAGGTTACTGAATTACACAGCTAGAAATGAAACTTGCTTGTTTTTTTTTTTTCTTTTTAACAACCTACACAAAACTTTCATGGGTATAGGAAAAGACAAATCCCATGAGGATATGAAATTGTCAAAATGGAAATCAGCCAAGATCATTTAAAAACAGAAGAGAGCATAATGCCAAAAGAGTCTTCCCTTCCTTCTCCTACAGAAAATGATTTAAAATGTGGTCCTGGCAATGCAGATATCACATGTATTGACTGTGTAGTAGTTAATATTTGTATACCTTGACACATGACCCATGTCTAACAGATGGGCCTGAAACAAGCAGTTAACTTCCCTCTAATTAGCCACCAGGTGATAGGAACTATCATGTCTATACTATATCCTCCTCCTTTGGGAAAATTATTTTCTTCTGTAAACAATCATTCACTGGAATGAGTCATACTATTACCAAAAAGCCTAGCTTGCTTCATTGACAAAGATAGCCACAGTTCATTTAAGCACTAACCATAAAAAGTAGAATGCTATTCTTCCAACAAAAGAGGTCTAGAGGAAGATGTCATGTAAGTCATGACCCCTAGAGTAAGTCATGTTAGTCCTCTTTGAGTACAAAGGACAACACACAAAGAATAAGGAGACATATAGATAAGTGAATGCCACCATGCAAGGCCTCAGTTGGTTCTGGTAATGGAGTCTATTTTAGGGTATTGAGTCAAACAGGATACCAGGAATCATCTAAATTTATTACCAGATGAATAAAACCAGCCTTTGGTAGAGGGCAACCTTCAGCCCACCATTTACCTCCCTATATTGAGCTTAAACCTCTCTAAACAAATTCTCTCCTTTTTTGGCTGGTCAGTGACCTGCTTTCCACAGTCAAAGGAAAGAGAATTGGGTTTACAGTAAGGAGAGACCTCCCTGGGAGTCCCACCTGCAATACTTACTAGCTATGTGATCAGGCAAATAATTTCATCTCTCCAAGCCTTAATTTCCCTATCTGTAAAGTAGTGATAATACCTGTAGTACCTACTCTCTCCTAGTTTTTATAAAACAAGATAATAATGTAAAATGAGCTGTAAGCCCTAATTAAGGTGCTATACAAACATTAACTATTATTATTAATACTATCACTGTGGGCACCAAGGAAGGTTTCATGAAGAAGGTAGTATTTTATCTGGAGTTTAAAGAATGAGTATGATTTCAACAGAGATAGAAGATGATGGGAAGGTGTACAGTAGTTACAGAGTATGGAACAGGCAAGGCACTGGGGCGGGAAAGTACAAGATTGGGACTAGTGAATAATGCCATCTGGCTAGATAACAGATTCTGGGATAAACTAGAGAGGCAGGGTGGTGCCAACTGTGGGAGGCTTTGAATGCCAGGCCAATGTGAATGAACTTTATTCAACAAATGATAGGGAGTCATTGAAGAGCTCTGAGTGGAAGATCTATAACAGATCTATGTATAATATTCATACAGTGTTCTAAATTCTGCCAAGCATTTGACAAATATTCTTTCATTTGATCCTAACAACCACCTTGGGCAGTAATTGCTATTAATTGTCTCTATTTCACAGTTAAGGAAACTGAGGTCAACAGAATTTAAGTGACTTGGCCAGAATCACACAGCTAGTGTCTAAGACTGGATTGAAACTCAGGTCCTCCTGACTCCATGGGTCCAGCGCTCTTTCCACTGTGCCAAAAAAAAAAAAAATTAATCTGGCAATAGAGGAAAGGATAAATTACAGAGCACAGGGAATGGAGGCACCAAGTTGGCCAGCAGGGTGTGTGTCAATAGTCCCGATGGCTAATAATGAGTCTGTTGTAGAGGGGCAACAGCAGAAATACAGAGGGGATAAGTGGAAGAGTTCTTGTAGTCACAGAATCAATAGGACTTGAGTGTTCATTGGTTTTTGGAGATGAAAAAGAGAAAGTCAAAGATAATACCAAGACGGATACATGGTAGTTACACTAAAAAAAACACAAAGGCAGAAGAATTTAAAGGAAAGGCAGGTTATGCAGAAAAGAAAATCTGCCCATTTGAGATGTCACTAGGCATCCAGGAAGAGATGTTTTCATAAGTAATTAGAGACTCAGTTATGGAGTTCTGGAGAGATGATGGTTTGAGGGTCATTTATATAGAGATGGTGCTGGGGGATGTGAGCAAGAATGAAAAGGTTGACCTTGTAAAGGAGAAGGTCCACTCCATCAGAGAATAAAACAAAGTAGGAAAGACTTGGGGAATGATGGAGAGGATTTTTAAGGCATGGGATGGGGAAGGAGAGTCAATTAGAAATGAATTGCCTCCATTTTCTCAGAAAGGTAGGAGGGGGAGGGTCCTTTACTAAGAAAGAATGGGGATAGCAGTGAAAGGGATCTGAAGAGAGAGGGAAGAACCAAGAGTACAGGTGGAACGATTAGCCTTGGCAAGGAATAGGGATGCCTCTTTCCCTGGGACCAGGAGTAAAGTGGGGAGAATGGGCAAAGACCCTTAAAAGCTTCGCTTCTTCCTCATAAAAGCCATGAGCAGTTAAACATTTCCAGACTAAACATGGTTATGGGACTTGCAGCACAGTGAGCATGGTAATAGGCACTGCTTTCCCAGCTGCTGTAATGGCCCAAAGCACCACTAGGAAAGGCCTGGCTAGGACTGACATGCTTCCATGCTGGCCTCAGGGACAAGTAGGCCACAGCTACTAATCACACATGCTAGCTTTATCAAGTTGTTATTGGATTTCTGATGTGTCATTTGTATCTCAATTATTCCCTTGAAGAAGAAACGCATGTCTGAAGGACATGCTCCATAAAAGAAGCCCATTTCAACATTCTTTTAGGAATAAACTGAGTGTCTCTTTCAGTCACCAGAGGCCCAGTTGCCACATTAGACTAGCATACTCTAGTAAACAGATCTCTAGTGGCCTGGGAGACTCAATGTACTTCCCACTGGAGTTTACTCCCTTTTCACAAGCAAGAGCAAGTTAAGAATCTGTCCAATGTGGAGTCTGATGCTCCACAGGTAATTAAAGCAGAGATAGCAGGGGTTTGTGCCTGGCCTACAGCAACTCCCTTGAAGGTAAGTGCTTTGCATACATAGTTTTTATAGGCATGTAGTTATTCTTTTTTGACAGAGAGCATTGGCTACTCACTTTATGGTGAGGCCTGTCCAGAAAATGTGGTATGTTCCTGTTGGTCCCATTTCAGAATCCAGAATGACACCCCTTAGCTAGCTTCATACCCAGTCCTGCTTCAGGATTGATTTGGAATCATCATCTTCAAAAGACCCAACAGTATTTCCAGGGGACATTAGACTGCTCTCCTTTGCCAAGAGGGGCCAAACTTTGCTAACAGTTGCTTTGCAGGAGAAATCCCTGTGTAATGCTCCCAATCACTAATAGAAGCCCCCTCAAACTACCTTGATTTAAACTGTATTTATTTTGTATTTTTCTACAGCATCTGGCATAATGCCTGGCACATATCAGATACTTAATAAATGTGTACTGATTTATGATTGATAGGATGGCCTGTAAGCAATATTTGGAGAGATTTATAAAAAACAGGAGAGTTTTCGTTTTGAGGCTTCCATGTTTGTTTTAAGGTGTAGAGGGAGTACTTTTTAATGTGGATGTTTGCTAAAAAAAATAAATCTGAAAAGAACAAGTAGGAAAGGTAATAGTAACACAGAGGAAACACATTCACTGTTGCCAACCCTTCTCTTATCAGACAACACTTTCTTCAGGTAAAGAGGTTTTCATAGAATTTCCCAAGCCACTTTATTTTCTAATTGACTTAGGCAGCCCCCAAATGCTCCTGTTCTTTGTTCATTAAGGGAACCAAACAGGAAGCAGATCACGGCAGTGCCCAATGCTGGGGCATGGGGAATGATGGAAGCATCCACCAGGTAGGCAACTTTGCAGTCATGTAAAACCTCTTAGAGGTCACATTAGTTGCTTACTCAGCACACTGTAAGTAAAAATAAATGATCCTAACAACTGTGTGGGCAGCTATGGAAAGTGCCCCCCCCCAAAAAAAAACCCCCAAACCTCACCAGATTCCCCCTCCCACCCCCAAACCAGCACTGCTTTATTATTTTTCCTAGGCATCTGTGATTGCAGTTTGTAATCTCCAGGGTAACGTTAATGTACAACTGCACAGTCTCATGCAGAACCCATGTTTGAATACTGACAGTTACCATACTACCACAAACAGACCATCACATTTTGGCAAAAACATTGTTATGCATTTTTTTCTGTATACCACGTACATACATACAAAAGTAGTTTGTATATGCAAAATCTTATGAGCTCATGTTAAAGGAAAATATGGGCATTGGGCATCTGAAGTTATATGACAAATCTCTCCCCTCAGGATATAATTCACTGCAAGAATCTTGAAAAATGAACACAGAGTCAAGGAACCATGTGACTTCTCAGTAGCAATCACTGTCAAATGTCAGAAATGTAGCTGTCTAATCAAAAGCTGACCAAAAACATGCTGTTTCTGAGGAAATGAAAAAACCAAAACCTTTTTCGATTTATGTAGCTGTCTCTCTACATCAAGCATTCAAGCATTCAGATTCTTAATAAAAAAATCAGGAAACAAGGTCATATGAAAACTAGTACAAGGCACACCACTGATATACATATACCTTCAGGTCTTTTAATAACTCAACTTTTACTGTACTAAAAAAAGCAATAGAAGGTCCATTTAAAATGGCAGGCCTAGCTGCCTATCTTGGAGTCTGAGCAAGAAAATTCCAGAAGTACCAAGCACAGCAGAGTCACACGGTGGCACTTTTCCCTTTAGGATCTCACTACAGTGTCTTCTGCCATCCACCATCTGCTTCTAACAAATGGTGCTGTTATTCCCATGATAAAACATGCTTCCCCTGTGAATCAGTCCTAAAAAGAATCCCACAAATGTTTCCTCATGCAGCTGAACATGAACGTTTGGGTTGGGGGGGGGGGTGAACAACAAACTACAGTTTGCTGTTAACAATCAAGATGATTGAAGAATCTCCCTTTGTCTCCCCCACATACACACTCTGAACGCCCCAGCCATTATTTCTCTCACTGTCTGTATTGCAGGAGCAGAACCCCACATGGAGAAGTTCACGTAGTTACTCATGTTGCCGAGTTGAGTCAGAGAAATGGGAAACCCGCAAACTGTGAATGCCTAATGTCCTGGAGACATAAAAACGAGGCTTCTGAGGGCCCTTTAGGAACCAAAAAGTCATGTCGGTGTCAATGTGGAGCCTGCCTTTTGTCTCTTGTAGATCCCGGCGATTGCTAGACTGCTTTGCTCTCCTCATAGGATCACAACATTTGAGATGATGAATTGATTGCAAATCACTACTAGAGGTGCCAAGATCACTAAGGAAACAGGTCATTAAGTAAAATTAAAACCCTGTTAAGATCATTCTTGTAAATGCATCTTCCAGGGTCTTAATAGCATCTTTCCTCAAAACATCCTCAAATCACTGGGGGATCAGCATCAGCTATGTTTTTGGTAGAGCATCCAAGGAAGTCGTTTCTAGCCCAAACATCTAGCATGATACGCCAGATCTTGCTCAATGTGCTTTAGGAAAGAACAAAGGGGTGTGGTATAATGGGATCTGCAAAAATGGCCGTTAGTATGGATAAAGTCACTAGGAAAAAGAACCTACCCAGACTTGGTACATGAGACAAAAACACTACGATATAATTAAGGGAGCAGCTTTAGGCCTTCCCAGCATTACTGGCATCTTTGGATGCTTTCATGTTTGCCTTTGCTAAACCACCCAACTGAGCATCAAGGTTTAAGATTAAATTGCAGTTTACACCACGATACTGGATGAATATCTTGCCCTTTTATCCAAGGAAACTTTAACAGTGATTTATTATGCCGAGTTCACTTCTCCACAGATGGAAAAGTAGAGAACGGAAATATTTATTGTCTTGTCCAAGGTCAGCTGCAGAAAAGCAAGATAGAGCCTACTCCCACACAACCAGCTGGGCTTCCAAATCAATCTGAAGACAATGCCGGGGAAACTTTTCAGACAATTGGCCCAGTGGAAAGGATAGGAAGCAGATAATTCTTGTGATGCTAGTAAACTTAATTTTAAGATTGCTGGAATAAACAATGCATTATTTCATATCATATTTCAATGCTGAGGAGAAGATTATGCCAAGAAAATTATTCACACTTTGAGAGCAGTTCTAAGGAAACAGCTACTAATTGTTTTGCCGCAGGCTGATGCCATAGACAGTTTAAAAAGATTCAGCCTCAGACTAAGGGTTTAAGAAGGAATTACATAGGTGTCTAGCTTTTCTACCATGCTTAATTTGCTGACTTTTAAGCTTCCTTGTGGAGGAAAATCCTAGTGCACAGATAAGCTTACTTTTTTTAATACAGTTATTAAATTTGACACTAAATATAATTGCAGAACATTCTTACCTGCTTGGAAGAAACTCAAGTATTTCAGGAGAGAAAAATGATGAACATTATAATTTTCATTTGTCACTCAAGTTCACATTCTAGATCAGTGCCATGTAATAAGAAGACCACTGAACTAGCAGGAAGAAGATCTAGCTTCTAATTCAGTTGTGGCCACTTATCAGTTGTGTGACCCTGAATAAGTCATTTAACCACCAAGAGACTCAGTTTCCCCATTTGGAAAATGGGAACAAAAGTCCTGTCCTGTCTACCTGAGGGTTTTCAGAGGTTCACTTGAGACAATTATATATGAAAGTGTTTTAAAAACTGGAAAGTCTAGAAAAATGTAAGGAATAATTAGAAACACAATGATGATGATAAAGTACAAAGTTTCGAATGAAATATTAATTTACAAAATTAGATTCCTTTTTATAGTGATGAAGAATTGCCTAAAGACTCCATGTAAATTGAATTCATATATGCTTAGCACAGTGTCTACAGTAGGTGCTTAATAAATCTTTGGGTGGCTAGGTGGCACAATGAATAAGAGTGCTGGGTCTAGAGTCAGGAATACTCATCATCCTGAGTTCAAATCCAGTCTCAGACACTTGCTAGCTGTGTGACCCTGGGCAAGTCATTCAACCCTGTTTGCCTCAGTTTCCTCATTTTTAAAATGAGCTGGAGAAGGAAACTTCAAATCACTCGAGTATCTTTGCCAAGAAAATCCCAAATGGGAATAGTTTGAGTATAACTTGAATTTCGAATTTGCTTGGATTCCATTTCAGTATGTGGGGAAATTGAAAGAATGAAGAAAGCCACCATTTCACAATAACTCACAAGCTGCAGCCCTTTCCACACACATTTCCACAAGCAAACTTCAGACCTTTTTCAAGTTAAAGTGCCATCTTGATGGTTTATGTCTTCTGGTGAAGGAGGAGCTGTGGGAGGGAAAAGACTAGTTCCCACCTATGCACTTTATTCCATCCCCCCAGTATCCATCTTCTGCCATAGGCATAGCCCCAGGTCCCCACGTCCCAGAGTTGTAGCAGTTGTCTTGCCCATCATTGTTGACTTTGCCATCCCAGCAATGAGGGTGTAGGCTAAGTAACAGACAAAATCCATAGATTGACACCACTGTTTGTTGGGATGTTTTGTATTTCTTAAACATTTAACATGTATAAAACAGTGCTACTATATTCCTTTTCTTAGTCTACTATCCTTATATGTACTTATTTTTAAAGTCTTTCTTCTTTTCATCAGTTTCATATCATGCTGAAGTTCCCAAAATGACAGATTATCTTTCATGTTTCCCTTGGTTTAGCTGCTTCTTGATGGCATACAGGGGAACTTCTTAGTTTCAACAGTTACACAATTACAAATGGGAAGACTTCCTGTAGATATCCATCCCATCTGTGGAGGTCAATGCTTCTTAGCTTCTATTACTGGGGTGGAGGGGAGTATTTTTCTTTTCCTTGGTGTTATCCATAAAGATAAGTGATGGGGACAAATGGGGGCTCAGCACTATTCTCTCACTATCTTATGAGAAAAGAGCCAACTACACCCATTTAGATGCCAGTACTCAGCAACTTCAGTAGCAGCTATCCTTCCTAATATGACCAGTTCTGTGAGGCAAGGTGGCCCAGTGAAATGAGTGATGAAACTGAAGTCAAAGAACCTGAGTTCAAGTCTGGGCTCTGTTATTTACAATGTGGATTTGGTAAAGCCACTAATCCTCTCTAGGTCTGAGTTTTCTCATCTATGAAATGATCAGGTTAAAGCAGATGGTCTTTACGGACCCATCCTGCTCCAAATCTAGGATCCCCTGAAGGACAAGAAGTCTTCTCCTAAGTAGTCTCCAATCTCCCAGAAATCTCTCAGATAAGGCATTGTTCCTTGAGCCCCAGACTTGAATTGGAAGGCTGCCAATCACATGGTGCTACCAGAATAGTCATGGTGCCACAGAGGTTTTGTTCAACTAAACTCAGCTTTGCTGAAGCAAAGACAAGTAGCCAGAACTGATCCCCAGCCTCAGGGTCTGTCTGCAGCTGATTCTTATTGGTGTTTATCAGCAGAGGAAGAATCAGCTAAGTAAAAGTCTGTACCTATCGACCACATTCTCTCTTTCTGCCATCTAGCACTAGCATGTCTGGGCTTTCTCCATCTGCATGGTTGAGAGCTCCCTCCTTCTACATGTCCTTGAGAGGGATATTTTTTTCTTGAGTCTGTGAAATTTGTTCCTTATCAGATGCCTATGCTTCTGCATGACATGCCACGTCATCAGCAATACAATGTAGACACAAAAGACACCACTTCCTGACTTCATCCCAACATGGGGAGCTTTCATTCACTTTGGGTCCAAAATGCTCTCTTCACTGACTAACAAGCATTTGCCCAGTGCAGGCATACTTGGACTTCCTACACCACTGCATATTTTTAGTAATACTAAACAAATGTACTTTTTTAGTACAAAACTAAAAAAAGAATAGAGTCATAGACTTTTAGGCCCTGACATTGTTTTATTTAGCATCATAAAATGTTGATACGGAAAGAACTTTAGAGATCATTTAGTCTAAGTCCTATATTTTATAGAAATAGAAAACAGAGAATCAAACAGGTTAAATGACTTCAACAAAGCCACATAGGTAATTCACATAGGAGTCAAGATTAGAACTCTGCTGTCCTGACTCTCAAAACATTGTACTTTCCATTATATTTTGTGGACCTATAAATCAGTGAATGGCCTATGTATGGGATACCCACTAGTGTACATTCTAGACATAAATGAAAAAGCCCAAGGTTAGTAACAATCAGCATTTAATGAGCAAGGCATGAAGGGCTGACGTTTTGAAAAGTTTTGGGTGGTCTTTCTCCACAGGCAAAGGATGGTGATCTTCATGGTCAAGACTAAGAAAAGGAGAGTCAGAAAGTAGGGATCTATCATTCTTTGTCTAGCATTGGCCAAGAAGAAAGTATGCTAACTGGTCACAAGAGTATTTCATTCCTCTTTGCAGGAGACTTGGTAAGCAAGAATGACCCAGGTACCTCAACTTAGTAACATTATTCCTTAAAACTGTTCAAGGCTTTTTAATGTGATATATGTATGTATGTATGTGTATATATATATATATTTATATATGTGTATATATATTTATATATATGGAGAGAGAGAGAGAGTTAGTTTGGATTCAGCTATACCTCCATCTTCCACATATCCAGTTTTTAGAGAATGAATATTTTGAAACCCAAAGAGAATAAATCAAAGTTAAGGTCAATCTGTGGCCATTAAGAAAGATATATCAAAAGAGCAAAGGCAAGACATCAATAAAGTCCAGCAGGGCAGGAAGAGTCAAGGCCAGCAAGAGTCCTAAGTTATTAATGAACATGTGTGAAGTGGAATACTTTAAATGACCTTGAAACAAAAGCCCACCTTTACTTTTTTAAAACCTTTTTGGAGGGGGGAAGGCAGGGCAATTAGTCACACAACTAGTAAGTGTTAAGTGTCTGAGGTCGGATTGGAACTCAGGTCCTCCTGAGTCCAGAGCCAGTGCTCTATTCACTGTGCCACCTAGCTACCTCAAAAGCCCACCTTTTTAACACTGATAGGCTTCTACTGATACTAAATTACTGAAGCATAGACTAACACAGTCTCCAAATTACTGATGTTACAGGTGACCCAAAGGGCAAAGAACAGGGCATGGTGTGCACAAATCAAGCTGGAGGATATTATCCAGAAAGAGTTGCGTGAGAGAAGTATTGTAAAAAAAATCATAGAATTACATGGCTTGAAAAGGGGGGAGGTCAGTAAGAATGTGTATAGGAGTGGACATGAGGGAGGTGTAACCGAGAGATCATCATCCTAGCTCCACAGTTAGCCAAGCAAGGTCACAAGATCTGAAGGATCCTAGGAAGATCTCTTATATAACATTTCCAGGAAGACATGGACAAGAATTGCAAAGAAAGAGAAAGTTATGGCTGGGTGGGGATTTGCACTCCTGAAGTCAATGAGATTACACATCCGTTGAAATATCAAAGCATGAAATAGAAAGGTTGGCTTAGCATCTATATACAAGGAATCTTCCTGGCACCAGGGAATAAGACTAATTGAGCTTTCATGAGGATTCTTGCAGCAATCTTCCCCAATATTCATCTGTGCCTATCCATGCTGTCCCCATTCCTGAGGCAGCTTCTTTACAAAACCTGGACATGTACCATGCAAAAGAATCTTCAGGATTCTTATAAGTTCAACTTAGATATAATCTTCCTATGGGATTCTTAACTTGGTCATGCTGTCATCTGTCATTATAGGCATAACCTTCTCAGAATCTGTGACTCTTCCCAAATTTGTGACTACTACTCTAATGGTACCGGTGTTCTTAAAAACACTAGAGAAGGAATGGCACAAATTGGCAAGTCTGCCCCCAATATTGACTGGATGGCTCTATCCTAGAATGACTGTAAATTATCTTGGAAACAATACCAGAGGAATCATGCTGGTCTAAACAGCTCCTTTTGTCTAAGTACCTCATAATTCTGTCTTCAAGAAAAAGTGATGGTGGCATTTGAGGCACTAGAGAATGGAAATCCTCACTACCTAACTCTTCTGGCAAATGTCTATATTTCTGTTCTTGGTACATCTTTCCTGAGTCTTACACTACTATTGCAAAATGAAATACTTCTGTAGCCTATTTAATCCCCAAGGATGGGAATAGGGCTGCTATTTTTTTCTCCAGGGGCAGAGTATAATTATAATTATACTTATTAATAGTAGTAATTTAGATTAAAATCTTTCCTATGTATTCAAAGTGCCTTCATAACAAGCCATGGGAAGTAGGCAAAGCAGACACTGTCATCAATATTCTGCAGGTTGGAAACAATACAAACAATGGTTATAGGGAACTTGCCCAAGGTCACACACACACACACACACACACACACACACACACACACAGTCAATCATTCATCTGAGACTCCTAGTCTAACCTTGGGGCAGGTAGGTGGCACAGCAGATAGAGCACTGGTTATGGAGTCAGGAAGACTCCTCTTCCTGAGTTCAAATCTAGCCTCAGACATTTACTAGCTGTGTGACCCTGGGCAAGTCACTTAACCCTGTTTGCCTCTCTTTTCATATCTATAAAATGAGGTGGAGAAGGAAAGGGCAAACTACTTCAGTATCTTTGCCAAGAAAACCCCAAATGAGGTGATAAAGAGTTAGACATAACTGAAACAATTGAACGAGTCTTTCTTCTTCTACATGACTACTTCCACACAATAACGTTTAACTCACAGATTTATAGGATTTTTAAAGATTGCAAACTGTTTTCTCCATAGAAACCCCGTGAGGAGGGTATTAACAAGTATAAACAGATGAGTTACTAGATGTCAATCATTTACCAACCTTAAACCCCATACAGATGTGTGCTGCTGCTACTATTATTTCCATTTACAGATGAAGGAAATGGGGGCTGTGAGAGGTTAAGCAATTTCCCCAACTCTCTGAAGCAAGACCAGAAGAATCTGTGTCTCCAGACTCCACGTCATAGCTTATTCAATACCCCTCTTCAGGACCCCTTGCTGCTGGACTTGTGGTCATGGAATCCCAAATCTACAACTAAGAAGGAACTCAGAGGCCATCGATGCCCCCCACCTAACTCCCATTTTTATGGTGAAAAAACTGAGGCCCATGGAGGTTGACTGACTTTCCCAAGTTCATAGAGGTAATAACAACACGGGCAGTATGTCCCCATGTCCTCTGACTCTTTCCATCAGATGGGGTTCAAATTGGAGCTCAGAGGCTTTTATTTTTTTCTTTTTGGAGGGGGGAAGACAGAGCATTTGGGGTTAAGTGACTTGCCCAAGGTCCCAAGGCTAGTAAGTGTTAAGTGTCTGAGGCTGGATTTGAACTCAGGTCCTCCTGACTCCAGGGCTGGTGCTCTATTCATTGCACCACCTAGCCACCCCTGCTCAGAGTCTTATGATCATGAGCTGGTCATAACATCTTAGAGGCTCAGTTTTCTCATGGAAGTAATAAAGTTTTTAGTCATGGGACTATGGTGAGGCTCAGATGAGATAAGAGCCATAAATCACTTAATAAATTACAAAACATTTTAAATATGTATAAATACATATATTTGTAAAATAGAATAGAATTTATAATTTATTTATGAAATAAAACTAAAATGCATTTTAAGAAATTTTAAACATAACGATGATGATGATGATGTTGTTGTTACTGTTGAGTTGCTTTAGCTGTATGTGACTCTTTGTGACCCTATTTGAGGTTTTTTTGGCAAAGATACTGGAGTGGTTTGCCGTTTACTTCTCCAGCTCATTTTACAGATAAGGAAATTGAGGCACACAGGGTTAAGTGACTTGCCCAGGGTCACACAGCTAGTAAGTGTCTGAGGCCAGTCAGATCTTCCTGACTCCAGACTCAGTGTTCTATCCACTATGCTACCTGCCTGATGATGATAGCAGGCATTTATACGATGGTATTATATAATATATATTATAATATTATATATTATATGTATGTTACAAACTTTAAGGATTGTAAAACACATAACACAGTATCTCATTCGGTCTTCACTGTAACACTTTGAGGAAAGTGCTATTATTATCCCAGTTTTACAGATGAGGGAACTGAGGCTGAGAGAAGTTATATAACTGATCCAGAGAGACAAAGAGCTAATTAAGTGTCTGTGGTAAGATTCAAACTTGGGGTTTCTTAATCTTTCCAAATCCAGTGTTCTATCCACTACAGTTATAATTATTACTATGAATCGTTGCCTGTCCTCAGACAGCTCAGAACATAAAACAGTAAGACAAACAGCTATTCAGCTGTCCCTCTTGCCTCACAATCTAACCTAGTTCTGACCAAGTCCAAATGATACAAACCTAGACCAGAGAAGGCCCACCTCTAGTCAGACAACCAGCCCTGTTTTAAACATCACCAAAATAATTCCCAAGATTAAAGCAGAACTTCAAGGCTGCCCTGAACAAAACAACTGCAGTTGAGAACATTCTGACTTTCTGCTCTATAATTCTCCCATCTATAAAATAGAAATAATAATAATAATAATACCAGATCATGTTCAGAGAGTACTTTAAACCTTGGGAGGCTGAGGGGAACATGTCTCGATCAACCATCTCCAGCTGAACTGTATCCCCTCAGTTTGCCCTGAAACAAACCCAAAGCTAGTTATTTCTACAGATAATGCTCTAGAGCTATTATTTAAGTTGCTATGTGGACTGGGGATGATGCAATGCCAACTAAGTTCCCAGGGGACCCTTTGATCCTGGAGCAGGCTCCCACCTTAGTGGCTCATCTGAAACCAGATTGGCTTCCAAGGGGAAGATGAACAGGCTCATTAAATTCTATTTCACTTCTGACTTTGGCCCCATGCTGGATCGACTTCCTGTACATCCCCCATCGCCCCCCACCCTCCACACACTGGGCTGCACTCAATAAGACAGGGTGGCTCCCAGCCCAGCAGGCTTTTGCAGCCCTTCATGCATTCCGGAGCTGGGTAATCAGGCAGCTGGCAATCAGCCGCTCTTGGCTCACTCAGCCTCTCCAGGTAAATGTCACGCTGTTCTTTACTGGGAGAGAACACACAGAAGGCTAAAGTCAAGCCTTTACTCTTGTCCCTAAGACAAACTAAAAACCAGCTCACTAATCCTAAGCTTTTTTAAAAGGAGAAGATTTCCCATCATGAAAGCAGACCAACTAAAGGAAGTCCTTATTCTTCTAAAGCATCAAGCGGCAGCCTAGTCCAACTCCTGGGAGAAGAAAGAAGCAAAGACTGCCTAATTTCCATTTCCCTTGAATGTACATCATGCTTCCTGCATGCTCATTAGCTGTTATCTAGGTAGATTTTTATTCCCCAAACAATACTGTGCTGGTGTCGATGCTTTTTGGGTTTTTTTGCTGAAATTAAACCATTCATAGGATAATCATCTAAAGGAATAGATTCTAAATGCCAAGTAGTTTAGAGCTAGGTGGCACAGTTGATTGAGCACAGGGCCTGGAAATCAAGAGGACCTGAGTTCAAATCTGGCCTCAGACACTTACTAGCTGTGTGACCCTGGGCAAGTCACATAGCCTTACTTGCCTCAGTTTCCTCATCTGTCAAATGAGCTGGAGAAGAAAATGTTAAACCACTCCAGTATCTCTGCCAAGAAAAGTCAGGAAGAATTACGCACAACTGAAATGAATTAATGGCAAAAGCTGTCATGTCTCCTTTGAGTTTTTTTTCCCCTCTAAAATACATTTCTAATTCCTTCAACCAATCCTCATATGGCCTAGACTCAAGGCCCTTACACTATCCTGGTTGTGCTTCTCTGAATGCCTTTATGTTGTGGGCGACAGCCAAAAAGGATCACAATTTTCCAACTGTTACCTGACAATGGTAAAACACAGAGGAATTTTCATTTCTTTGTTCCTGAAAGCTCTGTTGCTGTTTAGTCCTTTTTG
This sequence comes from Gymnobelideus leadbeateri, assembly GCA_011680675.1. Classification (NCBI taxonomy): domain Eukaryota; kingdom Metazoa; phylum Chordata; class Mammalia; order Diprotodontia; family Petauridae; genus Gymnobelideus; species Gymnobelideus leadbeateri. The sequence goes on from WOXC01009005.1 coordinate 79,647, forward strand.
AGTTGTGTCTGGCTCATAGTAAACCCATTTGGAATTTTTCTCAGCAAGATAACTGGAGCGCTTTGTCGTTTCCTTCTCTAGTTCATCTTGTAGATGAGGAAACTGAGGCAAACAGGGTTAAGTGACTTGCCCAGGGTCACAGAGGTAGTAAGTGTCTGATACCAGAGTTGAACTCAGGAAGATGAGTTTTCCTGACTCCAGGCCTAGCACTCTATCCTCTGAACTTCCCAGCTACCCTTTAAATGAGGGCATACAAATAATACCCATCCAAAGGTCAAAAAGGATACAACATTAACTTTGTCACAAGTTCTAAAAACAAAAACAAAAGCTACAACACTCACACACCCTATTAATAACTAAAGTAAATGAAGGGCCTGACAACTTTAAAGGGACTCTCTAGGATCAGAACAGAATTCATTAACACATTACAATTCCCAGGGGAACTAGATTGGACAAACAAACTAAAATCTAAATCTGGGTCAAATTTGCAGCATCTGGGAATTATTTCCCTTTTGTTGTCTTTAATGTTTCAGAAATTGTATGAAATTTGCAATTGCACTTATGTGAGGTTATAGAGAGTGATTGCTGCAGCAACTAAACAAGGTATTCCTGATCAATCAATCACCAAGCATTTTATTAAGTGCCTACTATGTGATTGGTAGAGAGGATAAAGTGCTAGACCTGGAGTCAGAAGACTTATCTTCCTAAGTTCAAATCTAGCCTTGGACACTTACTAGCTGTGTGACCCCGGGCAAGTCACTTAACCTTATTTGCCTCAGTTTCCTCATCCTTAAAATGAGCTAGAAAAGGAAAGGGCAACCTCCTCAGTATCTCTGACAAGAAAATTCCCAATGGGGTCACAAAGAATCACACACACATGACTGAAACAACTGAACAACAAAATGTTATTGGCACTATTTAAGCTGGGTTCTAAGTATACAAACACAAAAATGAAAGTCTTCCCTTCTCTCAAAGAGCCTAGAAACCTGGCTTTGTGGAACTTATTCATTAATAAACTTGTATTTATAACTTTGGATAAAACTCTTCTAATTAAATGGATCAAAATTAAATACAGATTTAATTAAATGCCAGGAATCACATTAAGTGGAAATTAAATGGGAAAGGTTACAGGAAATTTAGAGTAGTCACCAAAGGTCATTCTACTCATACTAAAGGTCATTCTCCTCCCTGTTCCAAGGAACTGAAGAAAAGAGAGGCAGACCAATTGCCCTCTCATTCTGAATCTTTGCTTCTGCCACCTGGGTTTCCTCCTGTCCCTCACCTCTATAAAACCCAAGGGAACACAAGAGCATCAGCTGCTCATTTTGTGTTGCTTTATATCAAGTCTTTGAGGAAGAGTCTCTCCTAACTGTCTTGATGAACTGATCTGATTCTGTTCTTTTCTCTACAAACCCCCCCCCCCCACCCCGCTTTAATGCTCATCATCCCTTTGTGGTTGTTACTGAGTTGTTTCAGTTGTGACTCTTCATGAGGGGGTTTTCTTGGTTTGCCATTTTATAGGTGAAGAACTGAGGCAAACAGAGTTAAGTGACTTGCCCAGGGTCACATGGCTAGTAAGTGTCTGAGGCCAGATTTGAACTCAAGAAGATGAGTCTTCTTGACTCCAGACTCGGCACCCTACACAGTGAGCCACCTAACTGCCCATAATCCCTCACCCTCCCTTTTTCCCTCTGCAGGAATCACAGATCATACAAAATGCAGTACAGAGGGTCATAAATCATGGGTTTAGAACTGGAGGGGACTTTCAGAAGCCATTCATTTTACAGATGAGGAAACTGAGTCCTAGAGAGGTTAAGTGAATTGCTCCAGATCATATAGCTACCAAGTGTTAGAGCCAGGTTCAGACCCAGCATCCTCTGATTTCAAATCTTAGCAAGTCTGTTTTTATGTTGTCCAACGACCAGTCTGTCACCTGGCTCCTGCTCAAAAATCTTCCCAGTGTAGTATACACTAGAAACAAAATCCATCAAACATAAGTGTATTTTCTCAGTATTTCCTCTGCCTCCAAACTGTCTTCTGCTTTCATAGGAAGATGGGCTTTGTATATAATCACCCTATTTTTTTTCCATAGTTCATTTCCTATCTGCTAGCAAGTACAATGCCAAAAATATTTTAAAAGCTTTCCACTCTGAAACATGCTTTGACAAAGGAATTAAACCTAAACACAGCAATGAAAAAGCTGGGAAAAAAATATGGAGATTCAGATGGGGAAAAAAGAGAAGGGGGAGAAACATTTGTTTAAATAAACTTTGAGTGTGGTTTAACTCAAACTGGGTCTTTATGAATTAAACCAAAGCCAGTGAGTGTAACCACACTGATGAGAATAGAAAACATGATAAGAAGCAAGTCAGCTAGTCATCACTGTAACCAATGCATCCCAAACACCAAGCTAATACTTCTCTCCCATACTTTCTTTCCACTCCAGAGCCTTCTGAACTTATACTGGGCTGATCAGCCTACATTGACGCCGAAAGGGATGTCAATTTGGTCCTCTTTGATTACTAAGGACAACAAAACCGCATGTGCCAGAAATATCTTCCTCTAAGCCTGTCCATGTCTCAGGAATGGGCATAGTTCTAGAAAAGTTGCAAACTAAAAAAAATTTTTTTGAGGGGGGATGGCAAGGCAATTGGGGTTAAATGACTTGCCCAAGGTCACACAGCTAGTTAAGAGTCAAGTGTTTGAGGCCAGATTTGAACTCAGGTCCTCCTGACTTCAGGACCGGTGCTCTATTCATTGTGCCACTTAGATGCCCCAAAATTTTACAGTCAAGTAAATTGAGCATCTGCCCATCATTCAACAAACATTTATTTAGCATCTATGGTATTCAAGGCTCTCTGACTTCTATGCAACCTAAGGCAAAAACATCAACAAATAGGGGGCAGTTAGTGTAGTGGATAGAGCACCAGCCCTGAAATCAGGAGGACTTGAGTTCAAATCCAGCCTCAGACACTTGATACTTACTAGCTGTGTGACCCTAGGCAAGTCATTTAATCTCAATTGTCTCACAAAAAAAAAGTCACAAATTTCTCCTGAATGCTGGATACATAAATCACCTTCCACAAAAACTGCTGTCCATCCCCTCCAAAAAATAAGACATTCTAATAGTATTTTCAAGACACTTTTCTAATTTTTCTTAGAAACTGATAGGCTTGCAAAACGAAGTGACAGGAGCTGAAACAGCTATGAAGTTGTGCACATGGCATGAACAGTGGTCAACTAGAGATTGCAAAAGCTACAAAATGCACAGGAAAAAATGGGTGTGCTGTTCTGAAATATCAGTACACAACTGTGTGTCTTATGTTTCTAGAGCATCTTGTGGTGGGTGATTTACTTTACTCCCATGTGGCCAGTCGTTTGCTAATTCTGTAGCACGCCATCTGTTTTCTGCTAAAAGGTCTTCAAGTTCTTCTCATTCCCTCCTCGGTATCCCACAGAACTCAATTTATAATAGCCACAGATCTGATTCATTTGGATGCATGGTAACATTGCCGGCTTTTCATTTTTATTTGGCAAATGCTTTAATGGGATTAGCAAATTGTGCTATCATGAGGTAATTATGGAGACACAATACCTTTTTTTTTGAATTAGCAATTTCATTTCTGATGTTTAATAGCAGTAGAAACAATTTCACTGTACAACAGGAAAATGCCTAGGTTTGCCCTACAACTACCATTTATCCAAATGCAACCTGTATTTCCTGACTTCTCTGAGAAATAATTACTCATAGTTAATAATAGTAGCTCATAGTTATATAGGCTTTATGGTTTGCAAAGTATTCGCCTCACAACAATCTTGGGAGGTAGGGAGTCAAAATATTATTATCCCCATTTTATGGATGAGGAAACAGATTTTGAGAGGTCAAGTGACTTGTTCGACTTGTAATTACTGGAGCTGGGACTTGACTCAAAGTCTCTTGGCTCTGTGCCCAATGCTTCTTCCATGAAAACACACACTACACTAGGTTCTGCTGGGGGAGGTAACACTGTACTAACAGTTGGTAAGCAAATATGCTTAGAATAGGAACAGGGAAGAATTGCTTTTAGCTCTCAGGCCTCCAAGTCTACCTTTTTTGTTAACTCAATCGTTTTGCTTCTCATCCCTTCAAAAAAAGATATTCTAATCTGTCTACCCAGTTAGACCTGATGTCATTACCAAGAATTTCTCTTCTGCCACAGATAACAGCTCAGTCTCCACTGGCCTCTGTGTCACTGACCAATCATGACTCTCTCTTCTGCCAGTCCATTTCTGCTCCCCACCCCTAAACAAAAGGACATGTTACACACTCACCAATTTCCATCTATTCATATGCTGAAACTAACTTTACCTTGTTTTAAGGTGGAACCACTCAGAGAAACAACTTTTGGTCTGAAATAAATAGGATATTTTTAAAAGGATGAATTACCATTGTTACAACAATCCTTGTTGCCTCGGAGGAGAGAAGGTACCTGATGACCAGAATCAGCAGCTCTCCATAGTTCCTGAGTAACATCGGAGTGATAAGAAATGTCCATCTTGAGGTCTGTCTGGTTCTCACTAGTCCTTGTTAAATCAGAATCTGAGATATTTAAGGGGTATACAATATCCTGGTGCATTCCAGCTGGGTTTGATTTGTTGACAGTGTTGAGCGACATATGTACTAAAGCTTCATTTACGAAGAATGAATTCTCATGGCAGAGGTTGTCCGATCGATAAAGGTCTGTTACCTGCACAGGAAATTACAAGAGAAAATATAAGTTTCTTTAATAGTTCACTTTTAGCATGGTTCACAAGACAGTTCCCAAGAACAGAATTTACCAAATTAGTTCACATAAGAGGGAAAATCAGGAGGAGTATAAGTATAATGACCCCTAATCTCCTCCCCTTCTCCTCTTTTCTCATGGACCTAGAAGTAAATGCATTAATTTGATTACAATTTTGTGTACTGAAACAACAATTAGAAATGTGCTTTAAATTGTATTTCTACCATATTTGAATCAAAGGAATTGAAAAAAGTGTTCATCTTTTGGGCCAAATAATAAAAAGAAATCTATCTAAGATTATAATAAGAGCACTTATACATTATGGGTTTACAAGGAAGATACTTCATGGTTCAGCTAGAAAAGAAAATTAAATGCAACAGAAACCATCTCTGATAAACTTGTACTCAAACTTTGCAATTTAGTGAAAACAAAACACTTTGCAATTTACTGTGGGAACCATGTCAAAAATGAGATTTGGTAATAAGAAAGCAAAATGCAGAAAAATATTTAATTTTTCATGCATCCTTGGAGAAGAAAATGCAGTGGAAAGCTTCTAAGAGATTTCTTACCACCACTAGCCAATTACATATCAATTAAATAAATCTTTGCTGTTGTTAGTTCAATTATTTTCTGCTTATAAATAGCACATTAGCACAGAGAGAAGCATCTTTATAATCATGGAAATCAGAAGTATAAAATCCACCTCCAGCAGGTTATAACATTTCTGAATGCAGCCTAAACTGAAATAAAATCTAATTGGGAAATACTTAACAAAAGAAGTAAAAACACCATAAAATATAATGTTATTATTTGACTTTTTAATCAGTATGAGACTAAAGGGATTCTTATGAATGATGAGTGGTCCTATATCTATTTGAATTCAATACCACTGATAGAAAGGAAGCAACACTGATCGACTGAGACATCTCATCAATGAAGTGATCAATGACCATTTCAGAGCTCCAATGATTTCCATTATATGCATACCCCTGCCTCTCAGCAGAGAAGCAGTGGACTATGGAAGCAGAACAAGACATGCCTTCTCAGACGTGGCCAATGTGCTGATCTGTCTTGCCTAACTATCTATTATTACAAGAGAGGGGAGTCATTGAGAAACAGTCATATAAAAAAAGAACATTAATAAAATATTTTTAAAAAGAAGAAAGTTGAAATAGAAATAGAAATAATGAAATCCAATCTACTCTCTAAATAAGATCAGTTATGAATATTTACTTTTGGTCCAGACCTATTTGACTTTATTAGTGCAGGGACCTCCCATTGTAGAAATTCCCTCCATTTACACAGATCAGCAACTCTTTCGTAACTGAGAATCTCTGAGAGTTTCTGGAGCACTGCAAGATTAAGTGAACCACCCATCATCACATGGTCAGTGTCCGTTAAAGCCTGGATGCATACCCAGGTCGTGCTGGTGTCAAGGCTGGCCTTCCACCTGCTGTCCCACAGCTATCCCCAAATAACTGCCCAAGCTAACAAAAGAGAAAAACATTATGGCCTTATGGGTCTCAGAATGATCCCATAAGAAGGTTTTTTAAATTACAAAATACCAAGACCTTCACAAAGAAAAGGTATAGTATGGGATCATGGTTTCCTTTGGCAATCTGGTAAAACCTATGGCCTCCTTCATGGAAGTGCATAAAATAAAATGTATAGGATTACAAAGGAAACAAACTATGGTGCAATACACTAGCAAATTTTTTTTTACTGTAACAAATATTTTCATTTCACTTTTATTTGCACTCTAACGTCATATTTACTCCTGCATCATAAGTTTTGTTTCTTCAGTTTCTTCTGGGATATCATTTTCTTTTGAGAAGCGTCCTCTTCTAGTTTAGGGTCATTTTGTTCCTTTTCAGTAAGTATCATCTCAATATGCCAAGGAGAATTCACGTATGGCTTGATTCTATCATGAGCCCTGTAAGTACGCCGTCGCATTTTGGGAGCCTTGTTAACCTGGATATGCTCAATGACAAGAGAATCCACATCCAAACCCTTCAGTTCTGCGTTATTCTCTGCATTTTTAAGCACATGCAGCAAGAATTCAGCACTCTTTTGGGGCCACCAACCCTGTGTCCAACCCCACTGCTTAGCCTGGGCACACCTGCCAACTCCACCATTATATCAGCAGAAAGGAACACACTGTTTCTTCAGTGTGGCATCTTTTAAATACTTGGTAGCTTTTCAGATATGCATGCTCTTGATAGCTTGGTTGTTTCATGGGTGTTTTTGAAGTGGACCTGGAGATTTGAACCCCTTGACTTGCATGATTTTGTGGGGTTTTCTGGATCAAAAGAGTACCTCATCATTTTAAATGATTACCTAGGACGGCTCAAGGGAAGAGCGCAATTTTTTTTTTACTTTCCATAGGCTAGGAGCTACTATAGAGCAGAGGTGTAAATGAAGTACTTTAAATTGCAATAGGAGGGCAGCTAGGTGGCGTAGTGAATAGAGCACCAGCCCTGGAGTCAGGAGGACCTGAGTTCAAATCCAGCCTCAGACACTTAACACTTACTAGCCATGTGACCTTGGGCAAGTCACTTAACCCCAATTGCCCTGCCTTCCTCCCTCCAAAATGCAAAAAGAGAGAAAGAAAGAAAGAAAGAAGAAGAAGAAGAAGAAGAAGAAGAAGAAGAAGAAGAAGAAGAAGAAGAAGAAGAAGAAGAAGAAGAAGAAGAAGAAAGAAATAGGGAAAAAATTAAGAAAAAAATGCATTTTCTAAGTCAATGTGTCCTCCTCCACCCCATTCCTATTTGAGTTTGACAGCAACTGGTTAGAAGATAAATGGTTCTTTGTCAACCTGTTTTCCTTCCTGTGGGCAAAAAACCTAAAAAGGATCTAAAAAATATACACCTTTCTGATTCCCATTTCTCGTAGTCATAGAGAGGTGTACAGAGATTTGTGAAGCTGAATATATTATATATAATTACATTATGCATAAATATAGGCACAGGTGCATGTCTAGTTTTCATATCCATTTCTCTCTCTTTATCCCGAGATAAATGGCATGGCACAGTAGATAAAAAGTTGGCTTTAGAAACCTGGGTTCAGATCCTACCTCTGACATATCCCGTGTGAAAGTCGCTGCTCAGTGCTCCGGGTTATTCAGTATTTAGTGAGTTATGTAAGACTAGATATTCCAGAGCAGGCATCCTTCTGCATTAGTAGAAATAGTTTCACATACCAGAAGCTCCCTATACTGATGAAACGACACTTAGTAAAATTACAGATGAGGGAGGAAGAGAAGGAAGGAGAGAAGAAGATGGAGGGAGAGAGGAAAGGAGAGAGAGACAGAGAGAGACAGAGAGAGAGAGAGCTTTGTTAGACCTATTGAGTAGATTTAGTATCTATCTAGGTCGGAATAGATGGATGGATAGATGGATGGATGGATGGATGGATGGATGGATGGATAGATGGAGAGAAGTGATAGAGATAGATGGATAGATAGATGGATGGATGTACAGACAGATCAGACAGGTAGCTAGATATAGTAGGATAGATGGATGGATAGATTGATAGACAAGTGGACAATTAGACAGACAGAGACAGACAGACAGACATGGATAGATGATAGAAATAAACAGATGGATGGATGGATAGATAGTTAAATGAATAGATAGATGTAAAGACAGACAGATATAGATGGATAGATGGATGGATAGAAGGATAGATAGAAAGATATATGCACGAATGGATGGATAGATAGGTGATAGAGAGATGGACATATGGTCGGATAGATAGATAAATGGATAAATAGATGTATAGACAGGTAGATAGATATAGATGGATAAATGGATGGATAGCAGGATAGATAGACAGACAAACAGATAGGCAGTCCCTATGACTTCTGATAGCTACAAATAAACTCAAACAAGGCACCTGAACTGTTACCTGAGAGTTAAAAGTGTAATTCTTCAGAAATGGCCCCAGAGTGGTCCTAAAATCACCATGATACCTTGTGAATGGGGCCCCCCAATTAAGAAGCCTCTCTGACTACCCATCAGTGGACACATGCCCCCAAAAGCTACTGTACCTCGTTGTTTCCTGGAGAAAAGGCTGCAGGGAGACTGCTCTGCCGAGTATGCTTCCAGTGACATAGGAGATTCTGCTGGATCCTGACCTTCTCCCTCTCCCTCTCCACCATCCTCTGGCCTTCTCTCAGCCGCTCCAGGTTCTGCTGGTACTCCTGGAGCTGATGGTCCAGCTCCCCCCGACTCCGGCTGAGCAGCTCCTCCTGACTTTGGCATTCCTTCTCGCGATCCTGCAGCCATTTTTCCTTCGCCTCCTGCTCCCGCTGCCTTTGGTCACATTTGCGATACCAACGCTGCTGCTCCTGCTGGAACTGATGTTGTAGCTTGTGGATGTTGGCCAGCTCCTCCCGCTGTTTCTCCAAGTGGCGGGACTTTTCTTGTTCCTGGAGCAGCCCAACCCGGAGAGACAGACCATGGGGTATTTTCTCATGCTCCTGGAGAATTAGCTTATGGAGTTCAATATGACTGTCCTGGATGGTCAGGGCCGCCTGATTCAGGGGAAAAGCAAAACCAAAAAGGGTCCCACATCATTAAAGCTCTGGTGATGGCTACCCTCTCACTATGAATCAATCAGCAAGTATTTATTAGGCATCGATTTGTACTAGGCACTGTGACCAGGCCCTAGGGACACAAATACCAAAAAATTAAACAATCCTTATTCTCAGGTTGCTTAAAAACATGCAAAAACAGAATTCAGGGCTACTAATTTTCTACTACCTCCTACTGTGCTGACTTTTCTTAATAAGTTCACTTTTTCTAAGTCTCAGTCTCCTTCTAGATCAGATTTCTTAACCTTCTTTGTATCATGGACCCCTTTGACAGTATGGTGAAGCCTATGGATTGCTTCTTAGAACATTGTTTTTAAATGTATAAAATAAGCAGTATTACAAAGAAAACTAGTCATATTGAAAATACAGTTATCCAAACATTGTTTTTAAAAATAAAGTTTGTAAACCCCGGGTTAAAAACTTCTATCTAACCAATTTCTAAGACCCCTTTCAGTTCTATTTTATTAATCAATCAATCAACAGGCTTTATTAAGCCCAGAGAAGCAAGAGAGTTTAATATTTCAAGCTGACTCTTCAATTTCTTTTCTAAAGATCTGGTTAGGGACTTTTATGGAGGCACATTAGTGGGAAAGCATCCCACATGTCAGAAATGTATTTTGCTATTGCTCCTTTGACCGTATTTAAATAAATCTATCATGCAGGAATTGAGTACATGAAATTATGAGACTAAATGGTATAAACCTAGTTGTATTCTCCTCCTAACCCCTAAATAGAGTCCGTCTTTAGCTGTACTGGCTCCATAAGGGAGCCTTTTGGAATTCACCAATAAATAATATGTTGCTAAACTACAAGGACTCTTCTGAGACTAGGAGTTAGGACTACTTCCCATGGTTATATAAATGGTCTCAGCTACTAAGCTTGCTGCTCTTACTCAGGTCCATAGCTGGAAGGCCATGCAGAAAGCATTGAGTAGCAATTACTTAATTAATTGCTTGCAGGAGGCTGGGATGATTAAGGACAAATATACAACTTACAAATCCACAGGACATTACTAACAAGATTTAAAAATCATTTTGCATTACAGTATCTGACTTTGAAAAGTTTGACAGCATCCCCCCAAAAAAAATTGCCAAGATTTTGAAGGATTTCACAGAACCAGAAAATCTCAGTGAATACCCATGGCAGCTTTTAATTTTAAAAGCACCCATTTAAAAAGTGTGAAAGATTATGGAAAGGATAAACCCAAAATGAATACATGCTGGGTCTATACATATATTTGTATCTGGATATGACATTATTGTTCTCTTGGGGCCAAATTCACATTTTTCTCCACACCTCTTAGAACACTGTTTTTAAGCCGTCCACATAGCAGATGCTAGGAATACAAGGATTTGACTGAGGGAATCCCATGTGTGGGTGACATTTTTTTTCATTTTGAAAAACTAAAGAACTTTGGGTCATGTTTAAAACTAATACTACTCAACTGTTCTCTCTTAGATGAATTATAACTCATAATACAATAATTAGGAATGTTTGCACCTGGACCAAGAGGAAAGAAAGGTTCCCTTAGCTAGGGAAGGAAACAGACCATAGGAGACCTTCACCAGCAGAGAAAATTGGAAAGAGACCCCAGGAAAACAGAATGTGAGAGAGAGAGCATGAGAAGCAGGGCGGAGAGAGAGGTGCTCATTCCTGGTACCTTCCAATCCACTAAACACTTATTAAGTGCCCTCTAGGTACCAGGCAACATGCTATAAGTCTTGGGACTACAAAGACAAAAAAAAATAGCCCCTTTCTTCAAGAAGCTTAAATTATATTGAAAATGCAATATGTCAATAAACAAATCACATATACATGATAATTTGAGGAAGGAATGAGCATTAATCGCTAAGGGGGAGGTAAAAGCAGGAAAGATTTCCAGAAGTGTCACACGAGTTAGCCTTGACGCACACTAGAGGTCCTTAGGGGTTGTGGGGAAGAGAGGTGTTTTCCTATCATGGGACAGCCTATGAAAAAGCATGGAGACAGGAGATGAAATGTTGAGTTCAGGGAACAGCAAGTTGGCCAATTTGATCAGAAAGTAGAATGAGTAAAGGGGAGTTCTGTGAAATGTTTGGAAAGGAGGGCTAGAAGCAGTTGAGAAGGGCTTTAAATGCCAAGTTGACAAATTTATACTTTCTCACAGAGACATTAGGAAGTCCCTGGAGTTTCTTGAAAGCTCTTGAAGTGACACGGTCAGACTTGTGCTTTAAGAACATTATTTTGATATCTATGTGAAGAAAGAATTAGAGATAAGGGAAAGCTGGAAGCATGGTTAGGAGGCTGTTGTGATAGTTAAGGCAGGTGGTGTTAAACTCACCACTATGCTGTTCATAAGGATCTCTACTGCTGGGTATTGACTTAGAAGACCATAAATTAACATTATCTATATTCTATTGTATTTTTATTTAATTTGTTAAATACTGTCCAATTACATTTTACCTGGTTCTGGCAGTTGTCTGGTGTTTGACACCTCTGGGCTAGGAAACTGGTGATAAGTACAGGATGTTGCCCATGTGAGCAGAGAGAAGGGGGTAGTTATGAGAAATGTTATAGAGGTAAAAAGCAAAACAAAAAACCCGAGTCAGTGGAGAAAAAAGAAAGAGCCAAAAATGACTCCAAGGTTATAAGTCAGGGTAGTTATTAGGTTAATGATGTCCTAAAGTGAAATAGAGAGGAACCGTGATCTTTCAGTGGGGGAAACAAATGCATTCTCCTTTGGACATGTTGAATTTGAGATATCTAAGGAACATCTAGATGGCGATGAACATCATAAAGTGAGTGCAGGGGGAACTATGGAGAAAGAGTAGGGCTGCTTAGATAGATCTGGAAGTCATCTTTTAAAAAAATGCTAACAGCTATGAGAGCTGATGAGATCACCAAGAGAATGAGGGTAGAAAGATAAGAAACAAGGAACCAGGAGGACAGATCAAATCCGGCCTCAGAAAATGAGCACCCACACATAAATAATGACTACCCGTGTAACCTTGAGCAAACCCCAATTGCTTAAAAAAAAAAGACATAAGTAGAAAAAGAAGGGGCGGCAAAGAATAAGAAGGGTTCCCCCCTCCTAGAAATCTGGATTTGTAAAAAGCATTCAGGGTGAAACTATATAGGATTGCTTACCATCTCAGGGAGTAGGGAGGGGAGAGAGATAGCAAGGGGCAAAACTTTAAAAAAAAGTTTAAAAAAACTGTTTCAACATGTAATTGAGAGAAAAATAAAATACTATAATAAAAAAAAAACATACACAGGATGTCCCAAAAGTCTTAGTCCAACCTGAAGTTATTAAAGATTAAACAGTTTTAATAGCTTAAAAGCTCTCTCCTATGTTGGCTATCCTAAACCAGGATGACCTAACCAGGAAGAACAATTAATTATGTTAACAAGAATAATTAATTAGAAAGTTATCATCTGCAGAGTGTCCCAAAAGTCTTAGAGCGGCTTTAAGCTATTACGGATACCCTGCAGATGCTAGCTTTCTAATGAATTGTTTTTGCTAACCCCATACTAGTTAGGTAATGCGTGGAGCACCTAGTGCTGGATGGCCAACACTAAGGGAATATGGGAAAGGTCCCAGACAATTCTTCACCCACTCACTTCTTTTATATCCACTACCCCCATTCCCGTTCAGGAGTAGGTATCATCCTAGGCATTCTTCTCCTCCCTCTTCACACTGATGTAAGGGTAAATCTTGGATGCAGGAAGGGTTGGGGGGAAGATAGGGAACCTCCTTTAAGTTGCAAAGTTTGAGGTTTGTGAGATGAAGTTTACCTGATAGCCCAACCCAATTGAGGCCAAGCAGATGGTCTTTCCACAGCTTGTGTGTGTGTGTGTGTGTGTGTGTGTGTGTGTGTGTGTGTGTGTGTGTGTGTTGAGAGAGAGAGAGATGGTGGCAGAAAGCTACATATGGAAGAAAGGGCACTCACCCTCCCAAAGTGAAAGGCAGTGGGACATGAGGGTAAATTTTCTCAACCTGGGCAAAAGGCTTGTAGGGGATGATTGTAGGGGATGATTGCCCAAGAGGAACAATTTGGGAGTACTCCCTCTCCTCCTCCCCTAATGCCTGCTTCTCTAATTTAGCACTGTCTAAATTCAGTCCCAAGTGGACTGAATGGTGGCCCCATAGTGTCTAGAGCACTGGGCCCAAAGTTAGAAAGGCTCATCTCCCAGAGTTAAAAACAAGCCTCAGCCACTTCCTAGCTGTATGACCCTGGACAAGTCACTTAACCATGTTTGCCTCGGTTTCCTCATCTGTAAAATAATCTGGAGGAGGAAAGGGCAAACCACTCTCGATCTTTGCCAAGAAAACTTCAAAAGGGGTCATGAAGAGTCAGACATGACTGAAAATGACTGTATAACAAATTCAGTCCCATATACATGGCACTATGCTAGGTGCTGGAGACATAAATACAAAAATGGCATAATCCTTGTCCTTGAAGAGCCTGAATTCTAGTGAGGTGGGGATACAAGATGTGCACAGATAAAGAAATATGAGAGAGAGAGCGATGGGCAGGCAAGAGAAGGGGGAGAAGAGAAGGAGAGAAGGGGGCCTGACTATTACTAGCTAGGAGTGACTGTCAAAGGCAGAGTCAGATGAGATAGTGCTTCAGCTACAGTAAAGAAATGGTTTATATCAGCCTTACTGTGTACAAATTAGGTGCCCAGGACTAAACGTACTGGCCACCCCAGAGTACGGTCATAGAGTTAGAACTGGAAAGAACCTGAGAAGTCATCTAGTGCAAGGACCCTGTTTTACAGATGAGGAAACTGAGGCACAGAAAAGGTTACGTGGGGACAGCTAGGTGGTACAGTGAATAGAGCACCAGCCCTGAAGTCAGAAGGACCTGAGTTCAAATTCAGCCTCAGACACTTGACACTTACTAGCCATGTGACCTTGGGCAAGACATTTAACCCCAATTGCCTTGCCTCCCTCCCTCCAAAAAAACAAAAGGAAGGAAGGAAGGAAGGAAAGAAGGAGGGATAGAAGGAAGAAAGGAAGGAAGGAAGAAGAGAGGAAGGGAGGAATGGAGGAAGGAAGGAAGGAAGGAAGGAAGGAAGGAAGGAAGGAAGGAAGGAAGGAAGGAATAGGTTAAGTGACTTGCCCAAGTTCACATAGGTATTAAGTGGCAGTCAGAATTCAAACTCTGACATCAAATCCAGGACACTAGACTGAAAACTAGCTGAAAATATTCCCAAATTTATTTGACATTTTAGCTGCTTTGAGATCATTAGTAGTGGAAAGTAGGAGGGGAAACACAAGGATTCCTTTTCTGAATGAGAGGAAATGTATTTGGCACATTCTTTGAACTTGACTTTAGTATTCAATCATTATCCAGGGATGTGCTAAAGTGACCTAGGATAAATTTTAGATTCTTTTAATATTTAATCATGATAATCCTTAAGGAACCAAGACAGGGCAATGACGTATTTCATAAAAACCACACAATTCTGATTGTCACACTGTAATTCTTAAGTTATAGTTTAAAATGGACTAAGTGATAAAGTATATTAAAATGTAACATTCTTTTTAGTTATTCAAAATCTGAAGAGATGCCACTTTTGTCTTACATTATATCATAGGATTTAGAGCTGGAAGGACCCAGACTCATATATTGTCTGATCCAACCCTCTTTAGTTTACAGATGAAGAAAACTGAGACCTGAAGATAGAGACTTGCCCAAGGTCACAAGGCAGTAAGAAACAGAGACATCATCTGAACCTGGGTCTTCTGATTCTCACAGTATTAGGCCAACCTGTATATTCACATGGGGCAGCTAGGTAGCACAGTGTTGGGCCTGGAATCTCTAGACCTGAGTTCAAATCTGTCTTCAGATACTAGCTCTATAATCCTAGGCAAGTAACTTAACCCTGTTCGCCTCAGTTTCCTCATCTGTAAAATGAACCGGAGAAGGAAATGGCACACTGCTCCAGTATCTCTGCCAAGAAAATCCCAAATGGGGCCATAAAGAGTCAGATACCACTGAAAAACAACAATATTCGGATGGCTTATCAATGGAATGTGAGAACTGGATTCTTGCTTGGGAGGGAGGTTGTATTATAGATTTTAGAAAGTTTCTGATTCTCTTCTCCTCCTCAGCCTTTTCAATGACCTGGCTTCTCCTAGAGGTGATGAGCAAATTCCAGAATGACAGTGAAAACAACCGACCTTACTGTCATCTGATCCAATCTTCTTTTTCTAGGAAAACCTCCAGTTTTGAATTCCTACTGACCTTTTAAGGACCAACTCCAACGCTACTTCCTCCATGAGGTCTAGCCTGCTGTCACTGTCATTAATGAAGCTACCCACTCCTGTCGTCCAGGGGAACTGTGTTTCGCAACTCTCTAATGCTCTTGTTCATGCAATGTCGTCGATTACACGTATTATCTGCTGATGCTTTATCCTCCACCAGACTGCAAGTTCTATGGAGACAGTAATGCATCTCCCCCAGTACTTAGCACAGATCTTGTGCAGCTCTGCCTCACTTAAATCCAAGTCAAGCCATCACCTGTGATGTCATTGGTCTTCTTCAAAAAGGACAAACCACAATCCACACAGTGGGCAATTAATGTTTGATAAATGAACAAAAGCAATACATGAAACCCAGCTGAAAAAGATGCAGGTATAGTATATACAACGTGACTTTTATAGACGGAATGAGATCTCTGATTTCATCGGCATAAGGGCCTCCCTACAAGGAAACTCCTATTATTAATGCAGACTGCCACCTTTTCTAACACATAGTCTTAGAGACTTTACTGGGCCACTAAGAGCTGCCTGGGGAATTTTACTGAGAGGTTAAATGCTTTGCCCAGGATTACATAGACAGAAATGCTTAGAAGCAGGACTAGAATTAGGTCTTCCTGACTCTAAGGCCAGGACTCTATCCATGACACCATGGTGTCTCTCAATGAGAGGGCCTCCTTTAGAGAGGCCCTGTGTCCAGACTGGAGCAAAAGTTTCAAGAGGCCACCTGGACACATGTGTTGATCATTTTTCCTATGTGTCATTTCTATTTGATATGCTTTAAAAATTAGGTTAGTTGGCCTTGGCATACCCTCAATCCACACTTTGATTCTGAATAGCTTGTCAACACCAAACCAAAGGGATTGTGTGCCCTGAGCACTGGTCCATCAAGCACAGACTCACTCCATCAAGACTTGTGAGCAGCAATATTTAATTATGTGCCTATAGGATCATCACCATCTTCATCTTAAGTCAAGGTGATAATTAGATGAAAGGGGGAAAGACAGAAGGGAAGGATGAGCAAAAGACCTGGGCCTCTTCTCTGGTTTTGCCAACAACCAACAACCTTGACAGTTTCATGAAGTTAAATGCCACCCTAAAAGTCCCAAGGCCAGATATGCAAGAGAACATGAGCTTTCTAAAGACAGCAAGAAATGGGATGTTCCACTAACCTGACCAGGGCTCCTCCCAAAGCATATTTAACAACAGTTGAAAAGGGGCAGACTGATTTATGGATTTAGAACACAAGCCCAATTAACTTCTATTTTCAGATGAAAATAGTTTGCAGTTTGGGGCTTCTTTTCCTTCAAAAAACTCTAATTATTCAAGTCCAGAAATCATCAAATAAGGCAAGTTACATAAGAGAAACATTCACAAGGTCAAAACTACTAAAGGGATCATTACCTGGAGGCTATACAAGAGACGAGTTAGATTCTGGATGGCTTGTATAATCTGAAATATAAGATCAATAGTGTGAAGTTTTTTTTAAAAAGAGCTCACTCTTAAATTTTAAAGTTCAATTTACCCAAGTAAAAGATGTAATTGTTCTATTTGTGGTAGAGGAAGCTCACCTCTGCCTGTGATGAACCTGGAAAATCTATGTATTCAGCCTAAAATGGATAAAAATATAAGGTTTGTTGTTGTAAATACAAATAACTACTACACCTTGGAAACAGTACACTATTCAATTTTAAAACAATATCTAATTCCCCCCCTCCTCCCCAAAAAACAAAGAATTCATCTTTTTTAATAAAAATAATTTGGAAGTTATCTTACATACCAAAAAATCACAGCAAACTCAATCACAATACCAAAGGTTTCCTGATACAAAACCAAGTGGAAATGCATCTCTTGGGGACCTAGACTGCAACCCTGACTTTGATATAACACTGGATTCATGCTGCCTTGGAGGCCTCCTGAATATCCTGCAACTAGGGTAAGACTGAGTCTATGCAAAAGTAAGGTGAGGCAAGCATAAAAGAAGGGGGTATCCTATTCCGATCAGGCTCTATTTCTGAGTTTTGGGGGCTCAAACAACTGACAGCAAAGGGAGAAAGAGAGGAGTGGCATTTAGATGAGGGGTTACCCTGGGACAGTAATGCTTTGCTACTTTTAGGCCTATATAGCTCCGGTACCTCCTAGGGCCTGAATGGAAACTTAACTCTCAAAAGCTCTGTGAAATGTGGAGAAGGCTGTAGATCAGGGTTCCTTTCATCCCAAGCTTCTGAGACTACAATGTCACCTCTGAGATCTCAGGTCTAGAGTATAAGTTCTTAACCTGTAGTCTGTGGACCCCCCAAGGAGTCTATGGAGAGATTTCAAGGACTCTGTGAAGGTAGATGGGGGGAAATACACCTTTAATTTACTAACTTCTACCCCAAATTTAGCATTTCCTTATTTTGAGAAGGCGTCTGTTCATAAACTTCACCAGACTGACAAAGGGGTCCACAGTACATAACAGATTAAGAACGCCTGTTCTAGAGGCTGTTAGATGTGCTAGATGTAGACGGAGGGTTAATCTCTCACATTCAGTCCATGATGACAGGCAAACCTTCAGACTCTCCTATTAGCCTGTGAGCTTTAGGAGAGCAAAGACAGCCATTTATTTTTCTTTGTATTCCCAGCACTTAGCATAGTGTCTAGCTCAGAATAGGCACTTAATAAATGTTTACTGATTGACTGACCTTGCATGTGCCCAATGACTCAACAACTGAGAGGCTGGCTACGCCCTTAAGAAGGAGCCCATCAATGATGTGTTCCTCTTCCTTTTCATGACCATCTTACCTGCCTCAGAACTACATTACTACTGTTTATCTTGTCTGCTAGAAGGAAAACAAGGAGAATGACAGGTGATGAAGCTCTGCTTGGCTATTTAACTACTTGCTAGCAACTGAAAAGATCTCAATTTAGGAGGTTTAAACTGGTATCTGCAAAAAGTTGTTGGATTATTTCTAAAGTGTGTGGGAAGGGATGTGGAGAGAGACAGACAGACAGAGAGAGAGGAGGCGGAGAAGAAAAAGAAAAAAGAAAGAAAGAGAAACGAAAAAAGAAAGAAGGAAGGAAGAGAGGGAAAGAGAAAGGGAGGAAGAAAGGGACGGAGGGAGGGAGGGAGGAAGGAAAAAGAAAGAGAAAGGAGGGAAGGAAGGAGGGAGATAAAAGGAATAAAAGAAATGAAGGAAGGAAGGAAAAAAAGGTTATTTCTGAAGTCTATATATGGGGCAAACTATATGTGTATATACACACACACATACATATACATACAGAGAAAGAGAAAGAATTATTTCTGAACTATATATACATTTATATTATATATACAGATATACATAGAAAGAGGAACATGAAAAAGGGGTTATTTGTGAAATACATATGTGAAAACTATGTGTGTATATGTATATGTACACACATACATGCATAGTCTTCCCTATTCTGTTTTCTTCCCGCCCCCCCCATCATTATAAGAATTAAATAAAAAATTGGTTTACTGTATCGATTTTTTTTTAATTAGACCTATAGATACCTGAGGCATGAGAAATAGAAAGGGATGTGTTATTTCTAGATAATTACCACTGGCTTCCCATGAGCTTTGAACGAGTCAGGCAAAATATTATTTCTTACAAAAAGAATTCTATCACCCTGGAGGCATCTTTTTAATGGGGTTCGTCAGCCACCTTGTGGTAAAACTGGAGAGTTACAACATTGATGGTGACCAAGAGCCAAAATGCATTCCATTCTCTATTTCAATTTCAGATTTAATTGTTTCAAAGCTTTGTAGAAATGCCAAAAAAGCTACACAAAGCTAAAGAAAATAGTAAATTCCAAAGCTGAGTATTCATGATATTTCCAAGGCTAAATGACAAATGACCCTTCTTTATGCCTCATTTCACTTATGGTAAATAGCAAAAGTTTCCCAAAATATTGCTCTGGGGGCAAACCCTTAAGGGGAGAAGAGAAGGCAGAAACCAGTTCTTCATTATAGAGAAAAAGACTAGACCTATCGAACTCCTGAAACACAAAACACAAAAGCACCCAAAACTTAAGAAGTCTTCACTGAGAAAGGTAAATTTTAATAAACAGGCGATAAATTAGGAAGCTTAATCAGAATTAGTAGAGTAGAAAATTTTATTCTTTTCATGGAAACATATATATGGGGCTATGTGGTCTAGGTAATTTATCCATATGCATCAAGTATATTGCATTCTTGGGAATGCAAAGTATATTCCTGTTTTAGGTGAGGTAAAATTCTAGAGACTGAGTCAGGTTATGCTGAAGTAGAAAAGACACTAGACTCAGGATCAGAAAAACCTAGGTTCAAGGCCTATTTTTGTTACTTGCTACCTGTGTGACCTTGGATAAATCATGTAATGTCCCTTGGTTCCAGTTTCCTCAAAAGTAAGATGGGAGGGAGGGAGAGAAGGAGGGAAGGTTGTACTAAAATCTAGTTAACTTTTTTTTTTGGTATCATGGACCTTTTTGGTGGCCTGGTGAAGCCTATGGACCCCTTCTCAGAATAACATCTTTAAATAATTTAAGAAGATGCTAAGTTTTATTTAGAGGTTAGTAAAAATAAAGATATAAAGATAGATAGATAGATAGATAGATAGATAGATAGATAGATAGATAATTTTCCCAACCAAGTTCAGAAATCCCTGAAATCTATCCACATAACCCTTGGGGGTCCACAGACCCCAGTTTGAAAGCCCCTAGACTAGCTTTTCTCCAAAGTTTCTTCATATCTAAATTGTGTGGTAGAAAAAACACTGAATTCAGAGGTCCCTGCCCTATTGCCTCAATCCCATTTCATTTAAAGACAATCAGAAGTGTCATGTGTGAAAGAAATAGTTAGGAAAAAAGGTTATGCTCATTTGCTGATTTTTAGAATTAATTAGAGAGAGATGCAAAGCTTACAGACTCCCACCAACTAGAAAGAACAGCCTAGATTACAAAGATAGCACCCTAAGACATAAGCAGATATTGTGGACAACAGTGGGAAGAACATGGTGTCTGAGTAGCTGAAAAGAGAGTCAGGGAACCTAAAAGGAAAGAACAGGCAAGAAGGAAAAAGGGAACAAAACAAAGACAAAGAGGGCATTGAATGGGAAACAAGGATGAAAAGAAGGTATATATATATACACACACACAAAGACACACACACAAGTGATTAATCAGATTTTAAAATCTTTTAATTTTTTTTTAATCTTCATATAGGCATTCAAATTGATGGGGGGTGGGGAGAAAGACAAACTAATTCAGGAAAATACAAACACTTCTGCTATCATTTCTCTTGTCATTTATGGCCCAGGAAAGTGAATTTCAGCTGACTTATTTTCTAAAATAATGAATGCATTTTACTAATAGATCAGTGACAATACCTTCTCCCCTGCATCAGGGCTTGTCATGTTATTTACAATACCGTGGATACAGGACTCCAAATCACAAGATTCTCTTCTTCCTTCTCCTTTGGTGACTTGTGCTGAAAGCACACCATTTAAGATAGAAACAGAAAGAACTTATCAATCTCATGAAAATACAC
This sequence comes from Gymnobelideus leadbeateri, assembly GCA_011680675.1. Lineage (NCBI taxonomy): Eukaryota > Metazoa > Chordata > Mammalia > Diprotodontia > Petauridae > Gymnobelideus > Gymnobelideus leadbeateri. The sequence continues at coordinate 100,781 of WOXC01009005.1, forward strand.
TAGTTTAAATCATGAACAGATGTTATATATTTTTAAATTCAGAACATCAAATAATACTTATTGAAGGCCCCAATGTATAAAGTACTAAAATAGGATATGGCAAAAAAAGAAAAATACGATCCCTGCCCTCATGGAGCTTATATACTAATAGAGAAAACAATGGTAAAAAATCATTGAAAGAGGCAATTATGTGTTGCAGTGGATAGAAGGCTAGACCTGGGGTCAAGAAGACCTAAGTTCAAATGTGGCCTCTGATACCAGTTGTATGACCCTAGGTAAGTCACTTAAACACTGTCTGCCTCAGTTTCCTCATCTGTAAAATGGGGATGATAACAGCACCTACTTTCCAGGGATGTAGTGAGGATAAAATATTCTCTCTCTCCCTCTCCCTCCCTCTCTGTCTCTCTGTCTCTCTCTCTCTCTCTACACACACACACACACACACACACACACACACACACACACACACACACACACACACAAATATCACTTTTGATGGCTCTTTTTTCTTCTTTAAGTGGTATAATATGATGGTTATGGGAAATACAGTCTGGATTCTACAACTCACTTCCACTTAATCAGGGAAAGTCTTGCCAAGAATTTAATACAGGTTCTATAGGTCAGAATCAATATTACCAGAAATCCATAAAGGACAGGGAGGGAGATAGCAGATTTCATAATAGACAAAAGAGGCAGTGACAAGAGGAATAGGCAAGGCAACATGCAATGACAAACAAAAGCGTATGAATAAAGGCCTTGGAAACTAAGCATGAGGTATTTTCATAGGGGTCATAAAGATGAATATCTATTGCATTTTAATGCATTACTCAAGGGAAAAATATCTCTCTATCCTCCCCCAAATACTTTTCACTCATTTCAAAACTATTTTTTTGTTTTTCTTATGCTACAAAATTGTACATTGAATAGTCATTTAAATTTTTAAAAAATCAAGAGTATCAAATTCGGAGTTCCACAAGTGTAAAACATTGTGTATTTTCAGAATTTTTTGATGTTTAATCAATTTTTCTGATTTTTTTGGTCTTTTTTTCATTGAAAATTATTACTTGTTTTAACAAATAATTCTCTGGGAGGGGAAGAAATACTGAAAGAAAGTTTGATCATGTAAAAACCAGAGATATCAACAAAATTTATTTTTAAAATAACTTCTAAGAAAAATCAAATGATTTCACACATATTTATTTTTAACCATTAAGATTCCCTTATGGGATTTTAAATTTATTTATTTACCAGTGCTGTACTGCAGAACTTAAACTGTACCCATCTGGCATTTAAATAGCACTTTTTATCTCTCAGAGTTTTCACATATGTTATTTGCTCCTTTCCTTTTCCTTTTCTTTCTTTTCCTTCCCTTCTTCCTCTCCCTAGTTCCACACAGGGAATCATACCTTACCTGCAGGTGCTCTGCCCAAAGGAATGTAAATTTTGATCCCCGAAATTTCACAAGATATCTAGGGGTCTTCAGGCTAGATTTCTTTCTTTAAGGACCATGCCTGGCTCTTATTGATTGGTCAACAATGACTCAGAGCAAATGTAAATAGCAATTGTTTCTGCTTTGGGGAGAAACCCTTAAGTTCTTCCCCTCACATATTGATTTTTTTTAAGTAGGTAAAAGAGGCCATTCTTTTGGTTTCTTACCTAGACCTATTCACTGAATGTGAGTAGCCTCAGTCAAACTAAGACCCAGGAAAGATCTTAGCTTAAAAAGGCCAAGGTCTCCCATTGCATAGGGCCATCTCCACTGAACCCAGATGGCTAAGGAGGAGAACGTGAAGCTAGGGACTTTGAACAGCCCTCCCTCACTTAAATCAGATTTATCTGTAAGTCATGGCATCACCTCCCCGATATCATGGTCCTCTTTGAGGAGAAAAGACAAATAATGACAACAACCCAATTAGGGCTCTAGTAAAACCTGAATATATATTGTGACTTTTTAAACCAAGTCACATACATGAACATTAATGAATATGAACAAAGGATCTATGATTACATCAGCCAGAAGTAAGATCAGAATGGGAATTTCCTCCACCCCAGGCAAAAATTAAGCTGTCTTTCACTTGGTAGATGAGTCATAGGGAGTAACTTACTCAGGCTTGTAGCTAGTGAATATCAGGAGACTGATTTGGACCTAGTCTTTCCTGACTCTAAATCTAGCACTCTCTTCACTACTCCAGGCTCTGCCCTCCCTCCCTCACATACTCATCTTCTCTCTGCCCTTCTTCCCCTTCATTTTTCTATAGTGCAATTTTCATACCTGGGGGTGGGGGAGATATGTTCAAGTGCTTAAGGAAACCTGTGATTTCCTCAATTTAGCTGTTACCCCTAATAACTGAGAGAGTGATCCACCTAGCCTGCCCACCACATCTTATTCAGGCCCTCCCACAGAGGAACATCCTAATTTAAATGTGTCTATTTCACTAGCTATACACAATAGAGATCTTCAGCATTCCAGTGGCAAGAACTCTGGGGCACCCCGCTCCATACGCACAATTCCAAGATGCTGAAAGAGCCCTTTCTTATGTATATGTGAATTTTCTTCTCCATAGAATGGGATAAAAGTTAACTTAAGGAGAACTGCCCATAGTCTGCTGCCTTCCCCTTCCCCCCCCCCAACAGATTTCATTCACTTCATTCAAAAAAAAAATTCCACTGTTAGATACTTTACTTAACACTCAATAAAAAGTACTAAATGAAGGAAAATCAGTCATTTTCCTCTCCTGAGAGAAATGAAGACAGTAACATTTAGAAAAACAAAATAAAATGGCACAAAAACCTTAAAAAGGAGTTGAGTCAAATGAAGGCAGGAGAAAGGAACAGAGAAATAAAATTTGCCTCATTACACAAGGTATGGTCAGTCTCAGACTAGTTAAGCAGTTTTCCAGCAAAGTGCATTCTTAAGAAACCAAGTCCCTCATGCCAGTAATTCTGGATCAGACTTTGGGAATCTAACAGTCTGGAATCCTGGGATATCTTGGGCCTGACCCTGAGCAGACTAAACCCTAGGGCAGTTTCAGAACTGATCTGGTCAGTATCTTCTAGGCCCAAGAGGATTTTTGGTTTTGCTGAACTTTCAGAAGACAGCTCACCTTGGATAGGAGTGGATCAAACAACCCTGCACCTATGCACCAGCCCTCCCTCTGGGGCTAGCACAATGCAAACCGGCTTCCTCAGATATACTGACCGCAACATCCAATTAGGGATGGAGAGGACAGTAAATGGACATCATTCCCCTTACCATCCCCCTGCTCTGTATTCACCTTGACACAATATTGGAAAAAGCTCAATACTGACGAAAGTGTGAAAGGGAGTACATTAGGAATTTTCCTAAGCCCTGTGATGAGTCTAGGTGACAGAAGCAAGGAGACTTGCTTCTTGAGACTTCCTCCTCAATCATGGAGAGGAAGGAAGAAATGAGTGGTCATATGTTCTCTGCAGCTGCAGGGATGGAAAAGAAGTCCTCTTCCCATACTCCCCTGGGTGGAAAGGGAAGAAGCAGATGCCTACATATATTTTTAGATAGTACTTCCTCAATCACACAAAAAAGTGATTCTTCTTTAAAAAGGAAATCACCCTGTGTAGCTCAATCTGGGATTTGTAGAAATGGGAAACATGTGCACACATTCTGGAAACAGAAACTGAAACTTAGACAAAGCAGGACCTGAGAAGAAAAATTTATTATATTGTACAAAGAGTCTGAATATTAAGAAAAATACTCTCTTGCTTCTATTTATCTTAATTAAAAGGGCACTGAATTTTTAAAGAAATGCTAAGGCTACAATTTTTTCCTCAAAACTTTTGACTGCTTACAGAAGGATTAGCCATTTATAAACATTTCAAGGAGGCTTATGCCATCCTCCATGGCCATGATACATCTCACACATCTCCACCTCAGTAACCGTTGCAGAAGATGCCAAGTATTTTTGATGGTAATTGATGATTGATAAGTAACAGAGCCAAGAGATCTTGAAAGTTCACTTAAACCATTGTCCGCCCCAATCTTCCTACATTTGAAAGAAATTGGAATACACCCTCAACTATCTCTGAGCTTAGATCTGGTGTTCCTTATTCAGGAAAAATTCTTTTGACATCCTTATCTCCCCCATCTGCTTGGCATACATGAGTTTGGGGGAAGAGGGAGCATACCTCATTTCCAACTGTCTGGGCCCATCACTCAGCAGGTATATGAGGTCAAAGTCAAGGGTTGGATTTCTATAGGAAGCTGTTTGCTTTGTCCTGGTTAATCCTCTCTTCTACAGCCTAATTAGCCTAAACCAGTAACTCCCTCTGCAGAGGGGTGCTGGGTCAAAAAGAGTGTATCAGCTCATTCTATCCCATCACCACAAGTAGAAAAGCATTCATTCCCCAAGTCCATGCCCTACCTGTGGCCAGGATAGTGTCATTTTTGCATACGGACGATATTTTTCTAAGCTATAGAAATGGCAGAGAGACGGACTGTGGATAGAAAGGCAACCGAAGTCCCTAACTAGCAGAGGCAAATGCATCTAATAAGATTCCATGCTTCCCCAGCACCCTGCATTGTTTTTGGTTCATTCCAAAACCTATTTTCACTTACAAGGAGTAGGTGTGAGTTCTTCACTAGCCTGGAGTGTTTCTGTTGTGCCTACTTCTCCACAATTCTCTGATGAATGATTTGTTTCACCTGTGTGTGTGGCCATCACAGCAACCTGGAGGCTTTCAGCTGAAGAGACAAATGCACAAGACTGGGTTAAGGAAGAGCGCTAAATATTGAACTTTGAAGGGTCTCATATATGCCAAAATGTTCACAGAAGCATTTTTTTTGTGATAGCAAAAAATGAGAAGCAAAGCGAGAATCTACCAAATAGGTGATGATTGAACAAATCATGGCATAATAAATATAATGGAATATCATTGTGCCTTTTGAAATGACACATGAAGAATTCAGATAAACATGGGAAGACTTGTGTGAGCCAATTCGAGAGAATTCAGCATATAACCACAACAGTATACACAATGGTTACAATAATGCAAATAAAACAACATCCTAAGGTATTTAAACTCCAACTGTAATGGTCTCAGATAGCGGTGGTGAAATATATCTCCTTACCCTCAGTTTTTCAACTGAAGGATTATACATTTGGAATCCAGCATACATGGTAACAATATCTGTAGATTTTGCTTAAATGTTTTTCTATGGTAACAAGGAGGGTCTGGCATTGGTCCAGAAATGATTGAGGTGTCTAGACACACAGTATACTTGTGGTAACCAATACAAAACTCAACAATGAAACTTTCCTTTAAAAAGAAAACAAAATAAATTTGTATACCAGAAAAATTTCTCTGCAGTTCAAGTGACTAAGGCAAACTACGAGGTAATTATAAAAAATATTATTTTGGGGGCAGTTGGGTGGCGCAGTGGATGGAGTGTAGGCCCTGGAATCAGCAGGACCAGACTTCATATACTGCCTCAGACATCTGACATTTACTTGCTGGCTGTGTGACCCTGGGCAGGTCATTTAACCCCAATTGCCTTCCAAAAAGAATTATACATATACATCTATAAATACACATAAATTCACATAAGTACATACATATACACATATACATATATACACACATATATACTATTTGGAAATACTATATATTCATAAAGACCAGGGTTAAAGCATCTGATTTTAAATTAAGACATATCAATAGATTAGAGAGTAGATAAACAAATTGTAACAAACAAGTGTAATGCATTATTATTGTGCTATAAGAAGTGATAAATATGAAAAATGCAGAGGAGGGGAAGATTTATATGAAATAATGCTGAATGAAGTGAGCAGAACACAGAAAACAATATACACAATGACTACATTCATATATTTGGAAGTAGAAGGGGTGTAAAAACAAAAGATGCCAATAGAGATAAAATAAAACAAAAGGATGTCAACCAGAATGAGGAAAAGCATCACAGAGATTCACTAAATTTCAAAAGAATGAATGGCCTCACTCTAATATGAATGCCTACTAAAAGCCCTCAGGTACAAGTGGATGCATTGGGTATCAGTCACTTAGGGCTGACAAGCCTAGGAGTGGCTGACCTGGCTTCTTGGGCTCTCTGTTCTCTTACTGACTGCCTGCATTTAGGGCCTGTCACTGTTTGTCACACATCCAGTCAGAAAAAAAAAAATCAAGGTAGCTGAACCCAGAACAATCCAACAAGAAATTATAAAGTGTCTATTTGTTGTATGGCACTGTGCCAAGCACTGAGTTGATAACAACTAAAAAACCCCACTAATTTTACTGTCAGTATTCTAGTAAAAATCTTGACAGGAAGAATGCTCAAAGCTTGACTAAAATGAGCTCGACAATGTCTCTGGCTTTTAGCCACAGAGAGTATCCTTGGATCACCCATTACCGGGTGCTACTCTTTGCCTTGGTCTTCTGTCAGAATAAAGCCATCATATCCTCTCTTACTCTGGGCCATCATTTCACCTTGCTGGGCCTCATTCAGAGGGGCTGAGGTGGGGGGCTCTGTGAGGGGCATCCCAGCCATCAAGTTCTAGCTATCCAAATGGCTGCTGAATTTGTGTTGCTTCATTGCTAAATCAACTCACCTTCCTTCAGTGCTGCTGCTAATAATGAAGCAGCCTGAGGGGCTTCTCCTGGGTCAGGCTTAATAAGGAGATGAGGCTCTAAATGGACATCTTCAAGTCCACCCATTTCTCCAAGTTCCGCATAGATATGAAGCTTTTCTTCCAAATAAGTGCAGATCTGTTGGTCGTGGTTACTAAGTAGCTCTGCAAAATTATATTTGCCAAAGGGTAATACCACTGTTAACATTAGAGCAAACACTGTTCCAAGTGATATAATACGTCATATATACTTTGCAAGCCTTAAAGAACTTATTCTGACTTGTTCAGTTGTGTGCAACTCTCTGTGACTCCATTTGGGGTTTTCTTGCAGAGACACTGGAGCAGTTTGTTTTCTTCTCCAGCTCATTTTACAGATGAGGAAATTGAGGCAAACAGGGGTAAGTGACTTGCTCAGGGTCATACAGTTGGTAAGTGTCTGAGGTTGGATTTGAACTCAGGAAGAAGAGTCTTCCTGATTCTAGGCCTGGCTCCTACCAACTGGGCCACCTAGATGCCCAAGAACTTATACAGGGTGCTCCAAATAGTTTTAAGTTATTAAAATTACAATAAGATTTTAGGGGGCACTCTGTATAAATATTAGCTATTATTATTATAATATGGATATGAGTTATAATTCCATTAAATCAATAATCATTAAGCTTCTACTTTATACAAGGCTTGCTGCTGGACCATGAGACAAAGACACAAAAGCAGGAGTCCCTAACCTCAAGAAGTTTAGATTTGACAAGGGAGTGGGGTAAGAGAGGACAAAAGTATCTGCCACAGCCATGCTGCCTATCCCAAGAAATTGCATGTGCTGCTATCTGATGACAATTGCTATTTTCTCTTCAATCTTGAATCTGACATTAAGAATAGACCTATAGATGATGCTGTCATGAACCACCAACAAATACAATACAAAAATGTAGGAAGACTCAAACTTCAGACTGCCTTAGGTAGGCCTAGATACATTGGCTTGCTTTTTTTATGTTTATAAGCATTCAGAGTCTTTAGCCAGCTCTATGTGTGTGCTTTTCACTGACTTAATTCTACCAATTACAGATATAGCTATAAGTAAACATGCAATATAAATATATAATGTATGTACATAAAGGCATACATAATATAAATATATGTGATGTACTATACACATATAAGTATATCATATATAACATAGTGAATATGTTATATAAACAAGTATAATATATTGCTTCTAATATATTGCATTGTACATATTATATAATATAAATATCATATAATGTGATACATATAATTATAACAAATATTTTGCTTATAATACATTATAAATATTACATAATATAGATACATTAATATAATGATTATATATAATTATATTATGTTATTATATATAATATTATATATATATTTATTATATAAAATTTTCAATGTTAATAGAATGTATCACACTAAAATATATCACCTATTATATAATGAATATAATACATATTACATATCATCTATACATATATGTAATTTATATATAATTTTATATATTACATATATATTAAATCAACTAGAAATTTTACTGAAAAAAATGACTGCAAATGGAAGCAAGGTAGGGTATGTATTGGAAAGAGCAGCCAGCTGTTAGGCAGAACACTGGAGTTTTGACCTTGCTCTACAATGAATTGCCTCTCTCACTTTGGACAAGATGCCTCACTTCTCTGGCCTCAATGTCTTCATCCATAAAATGTGAGAGTGAACCAGATAATCTCTAAGACCCCTCGCATTTCTAAAATATTAGGGCTTCTGTGACCACAGCAATAGTATATACAGTTAGATAGTAGTACATGAAATAGAATGGGGGGCACTCAACCATCTGATGCTTGCCTTCAGAATAAACACATTGGATGAACAGACTGGGCAGCTGTGGCTGAAGGAAGCACTGTACCTTGGCACTGCTGGATTCTGGCTACTCTTGCTTCAGTTTTCTTTTTATCCTCATCGGATTCACTTGTCCTTCCCCCTTCTTCCTCTGGACAACTAGAAAAGACAATCATTGACAGAGACAACCTGAAATGAAATCCTTATGTTCTCATTTTAGCTTCATTAGGAAACACACTGGAATAATGATCTATAGACTGACCTATGCAGTACTATATGGATAAATTTGGCATATGGTAGATCCCTGCTGGACCCCATCCAGTACCAAGAGGACTTCATAATATTATAAGACAGTTCCATGGCTCAGAACCCAAGGACAGTGTTACAATGAGGTCTCAGCATGAAAAAAAACATAATATTTGGCAGCCAGTGAAACAAAACATGAACTTCTGCTATCTAATACATGTAGACTTTTTCATTTTCTTTTTTTTTGGGGGGGGCAGCTTATAAAAGAGAAAACTAAAAATGAGTATAATTTTAAGTATCCTTTAAGATCCATCAAATAATTTGTTTTTTTTTTCATTTGAAAACTGCTTATTCATAACCTTTGACCACTTATCTGTTGATGAAAGACTCTTGTTCATTTCTCTTCCTTCCTTCCTTTCTTTCTCTTTTTCTTTCCTTCTTTTTTTGCCTGCCTTCCTATGTGTATGTATTAATTATTAATATTTTGGCTATTTGGGGTATAATATGACATATAATTTACCCCAACTATTTCCCTTCTAATTCAAACTGAATTTATTTTGTTTGTGCAAAAGCAGTGTTACATGAATGAAACTGCCTGTTTTATCTTCTATGATCACCTCTATTTCTTGATTAATTTAAGAATTCTCCCTTAGGGAAAAGAAACAAATACTCCCTCAGAAACTTATTATCTTCAAGAGCTAGTTAAATAAGAAAGAGATACTTGGGATAGACTGGCTCTCTTCTGAGACTTTTAAGAAGGGCAAGAGGAGGAAGTGTAGAAGCAGTATACTAGAGTAGAAAGGAGAAAGAGGGGGTAGGTGAAACTTGCTATTTCTCAAAACTGGGAAAAAGAGAATAAAGAAGGATGGGAAAAGAAGGCATCAGATGAATCTCACTCTTATATAAATTGGACAGTGGAATATTAAACGCACAGCATGCACACACTTACCCACACCTATAGCTTAATGATAAAATACATCAAATGCAATATGGGAGACAATAAATGGAGAGAGGAAAAGGGGATGATTAAGCAAGAGGGTAACACGGCAACACTGGAGAGGGAATATTCTCAAGCAAAAAAAATTTCCTAATCCAGAAAGGGAAGGAAAGGGGGAGAGGAAGGAAAAAGGGAAGGGGGAGGGGAAAGAGAAATGGAGAAGGAGAAGGGAAAGGGGAAATGGATAAAGGAAAGGAGAAGGGAAAGGGAAAGAGAAGAGGAGAACAGGGATCTCTTGGATTATCCATCACCAGGTAAATGACTGAACAAATTGTTGTATATCTATGATGAAATATTATTGTACCATAAGAAATGATGAAAGAGACCATATCAGAGAATCCTGGGTAATATGAACTGATGCAGAGCAAAGTAAGGAGGACCAAGAGAAAAAATTATAAAAGGACATTATAATGAAAAATAGTTTTGAAAGATTTATGACCTATGCAATGATTAACCATGTCTCCAGAGGACCTATAATAAAGCAAATTATTTATCTCCTGATAGAGAAGCAATGGTCGCAGAGTACAAAAAGGGACATCTATTTGGAGTCACGGTCACTATTTGTATTTGCTTTGTTTGATTTTGCTTATTTGTTACAAGAGTTTTTTTCCTCTCTCTTATTAATGGTATGAGAAGGGGTAGGGGGAAAGTTAACAATATTGATACAAAGAAATTAAAGAAGGTCACTGATATATTTTTAATGTTCAAAATAGAATAGGAGGAAGTCCAGATGGAAGCACAGGCAAGCAGGACAGTTTTGAAAGTATCAAGTGGAATTTATTTTATACTTTTTTTAAAGAAAGCAAGCAGTAGGAAAAGGATACTCACAATTTCATATATAGTCCTCTTTTTGTGCTCCATTCTGTACATGGAAAGTCCTGTTTGTTTTATTCATTGTTTACATTGAGAACAGGAAATAACATCTTTAAAATAAAATTTTTTTTAATATTTCTCTCCTCCCAAGTTATGAAATCATGTGGATAAATCACAGGACTTGGCATCACGAAGACTGGGTTTCAAATACTGCCTCAGACATTTCCTAGCTCTGTGATTCTGGACAAGTCGTGTAAGTCCTGTCAGCCTGCTTCATAAAACTGGGACAACAATAGCACCTACCTCACAAAGTTTGTTGTGAGGATCAAATGGGGTAACATATAAAGTGCTCCTCAACCTTAAAGTGCCTTATGCATACCAGATACTATTTTGTTAGGGCACTAGGGGGCGCCATAGTGCTGGACCCAGAGTCAGAAAGACTCTTTCCAGTTCAAATCTGTCCTCATATATTTACTAGCTATGTGACCCTGGGCAACTCAACCTGTAAAATGAGCTGGAGAAGAAAATGACGAACCACTCCAGTATCATAGCCAAGAAAACCCCAATAACAAAATTATTACCGTTCTCAAGTTCACAATAAAAATAATTTTTTTTGTAAAACTCTAATGACTCCATTCAAAATGTCCTTAGTCATAGCTACAAGAAGATGATAAGAAAAAAATGCAGTAAGGATATTGCTGCTGTTCAGTCATTTCAGTCATGTGACCCCATTTTGGAGTTTTCTTCGCAAAGATACTGGAATGGTTTGTCATCTGCTTCTCCAACTCATTTGACAGATGAAGAAATGGAGGCCAATAGGGTTAAGTGACTTTCCCAGGGTCACACAGCTAGTTAGGTATCTGAGGCCATATTTGAACTCAGGAAAGATGAGTCTTTCGACTCTGGGTCCAGCACTCTATATGCTGTGCCACCTAGCTGCCCTAGTTAAAGATATACAGATCAAATAATCAATATATTTATTAAGTACCTACTATTTGCTGTAAGATACTATAAGGGAAACAAAGAGGAATCAGAAATGGTTCCCTGTCCTCAAAGAGCTTATAATCTAACTAGGGAGACAAAAAACATGACAGAAAGAGACAGCTCTTTCTGTGTTACAGATGTGCTTTGAATGGCACAGAATGGCACTAATGCAATTCTGTCCAAAGAGAGAACAGTCGGTGTTGAGTTAGTCAGGGAAGGCTTCATGGAAGAGTTGTGATGGGAGCGGGCTCTTGAAAGATGGCTAGGAGTCAGACGGGTATACAGGAGGGACGAGGATATTCCAGGCAGAAAATAATGAAGAAAAAGAAGCAGGAATACCCAAGGCGTGTTCAAGGGAGAGTGGGCAGATCAATCTGGCTGGAACAAAGGCTTTATTTAGGGGAGGATCAGAGATAAGGTTAGAATGACCTTCCCTCAACACCCAGCTCCATTCCCTGGTACAGGATAACATTGCAACTCTACCTTTCGACCGCTTCTTGGATCCTTCTCATCCAGTTATTACGTTCCTCCTTAGAATTGGTATGAATTTCATACATCTCAGGGCCAGCAGATGAAGCACTGATGAGAAACATCCCTCTTTCTTCATTGGCTACTTCTCTTGCAATCAGCTTCTGAAGGGAGATAACAGATGGCTTCTGGTCCTAAGTAAAGCAAGAAGGAATACAGATAAAATGATGTCACTTCCAGAGGCGACTGTGATTGTTTCACTTAATGCCTGTTGCTAAAGATAGTAATATAGAGCAGCAGTTCTTAAACTTTTAAATCTCAAGATTCCTTTAAATTCTTAAAAATTGGTAAAGACCCCCATTGAGTTTTTATTTATGAGGGTCCTATATGTTAACATTTGCCCTAGTAGAAATCAAGACATTTTAATATTATTATGCAAATAGATTTGACCTTGCAGACCCCTTGAAAGAATCTTTTGGCAACTCTGATGACCTTGAGAAGCTTTGAGAATCACTCAGACAAACCTTGGTTATCTATGGTAATAGGGGATCAGGCATAGAAATAAAATAAATTCTACAAAAATTCCACAAATTCTTTTAAATCATAAGGTTCAATCTACTTCACACTATCCTCTTCCCCTTCCAACCTTTTGCTGATTTCATTAACGTGTAAATAAATTGACTGGCGTGCATTTAAATTAGTTTTATTTTCTTTACTTAACCTATGGTGGACATGTTAGTCAAGTAATAGAAATGAAATGTGAGGAGAGGAAAGACAAGACAAAGGAAAATTAGGTGGTGAAAACCCACCCAGTTATTTTCTTCTCATTCAAACAAAATAAATCTCAGAAAATAATCTATGGCACTCTAATTTTCTCACCTTCTTTCCTATTTCTTCATTCTAAGAGGCACATCACCTAGATCATAAAGACTATATCAAGGGGCGACTAGGTGGCGCAGTGAGTAGAGCGTTGGCCCTGGAGTCAGAAGGACCTGAGTTCAGATCTGACCTCAGACACTTAACGCAAACAAAAACCTAGCCTTGTGACCTTGGGCAAGTTACTTAACCCCAATTGCCCTCCAAAAAGCAAAAAAAAAAAAAATACTATATCAAACATCATTTTTTTGGATAACGTTCCTATTAACACTGAAGTATAAGAGATGACTTGAAATTTTAGGTTAAATCTCGTCCAGTATAAAAGCTTTAAACAGACTGTTGACAGCTAGGTAGTATAGTGGATAAAGTTGGGGACCTTGTCCCAAGCTCAAATTTGGTTTCAGTTACTTATTAGTTGTGTGATCCTGTCTGGGTGAATCACTTAATCTGTCTGCCTCAATTTCCTCAACTGTAAAATGGGGATCATAATAATATATACCTCCCATAATTGTTGTAAGAAGCAAATGAGATAATACAATTATCCCTTCCACATTGCAGGGGGGAGGGTGAGGAGAAGTGGGGGTATGGTAATTTTCCAGTAATCTGGAAAACCTACATAAAATTTTTTGGCCCTCCCTTTGTACCAGAGAAGAAATCTAAATTATTATGGTATTAAAATATAAAATATGTTGATATTATACAGTACTATACAAATATTTTGTGTCTTTCTAACTTTCTTTCTTTTTTTTCTGTGTCTGCTAGTCTTTGTGTATTGTCTGAGACTTCTGTGAAACTCCAAAAAATTTCCCATTTAATTTCTTATGCCAAAAAGCAATATATCAAAAATATTTTTAAAAAGCAATATATCAAAACCACAATGAGGAAAGTTGAGATGTGGAAGGTATAAATGCATTTGTAAGGTGCTTTGTACAATGCCAAACACATAGTAGGGACTTAATAGATGCTTGTTTCTTTACTTCCTTCCTTCTTCCCTCTCTCCCCATCTAATCCTTAAATTAAATAAATTTTATCAATAGAAAAGACCAACTCTAAAGTAATCTTACAATATAGTTGCTATAATTGAAAAACTTCTTCCCTAAACACAAAATTAATATTTTGCATGTTCAAATTTTCTACATATGTTTTGTTGCTGTCTTCTATATCAAAGATCAAATATGAGTTGCTATCCTAGCAAACTGAAATTAGTTTTCTAAACCTGTGACCTTTTAATTTTGTAAATATTCTAAATTTATAGCTATCTTTGGCATCACTCACCCCCAAATCAGGAATAGCTATTTGCATTTTTCAGGTACAATTCTTTTGACATGCCATATTATTTATTTATTTTATTTAATTAATTGCATTTTAACTGATACTATCCTTTTATGAACATTTTTTTTAAAAATCCCTCCAACTCTATATGGAAAAAATGCAGAGGTGGAATTCTCATACAATAAAAGGCCTGAAATGATTTGGGGGCAATCACAAGAAATTACTGGGGAATCAGAAGAGAAATTAAGAGCAAAAACAGCCATCTCCTTGCCTCCCCTGCCAAGAAAAACTAATCAAAGTGAACCCATTGACTACCTGGGAAGAGCTAAAGAGGCATGTCTAATGTTTTTGGTCTTAAGTACATCTGTGGCCTTGAGCCATGTCTGGAGGCAGTATTTTATACAGGAAATATCACCACGTCAGATGGTTCAAGGGTTCAAGTCCTGGGTTTGATACATACTAGTGATGTGATCTGGGGCAACTTGCTACTCTCCCTGGACATCTCAGTTTTCTCATCTATAAAATAATGAGGTTGGATTAGATCAGTGTTCTTAACCTTTTTTTCTTTTTGTCATGGACCCCTTTGGCAGTATGAGGATACCTGTGAACTCCTTCTCAGGATAATGTTTTAAACATATAAACTACATAGGATTACAGAGGAAAGCAATTATACTGACATAGTTAGTCTCTATCATTTAGACAGACAGATAAAAAGAGATGAAGATAAGGAAGGGGGGGAAGAGGGAGAGAGAGAGAGACAGAGAGAGAAATGGACATAGAAAGACAGATAGAAACAAACAAATAAGCTCATAGATCCCAAGTTAAAAATCTCTGGATTCTTAAAGTACAAGTTAGCTTTAACATTCCATGAATCTAAGAACTATAATTAAATTGCTAAACACTATATTTCCATCATAAAGTTGTACTTAAGGTACTTGCCATGAGAGTCCCTTATGGGTGAACCTGTCTTACAAAGAAACCCTTTCAGTTCATTACTTAAACTAAATCCCTTTGGATGATGTCTGAGCTAAAAGTATAGCAAGAATGACTGTTGCAAATCCAATTTTCCTTATGGTCTTTACAAAATGCAAGGAAAATATATAACACATTGCCAAATATTAGGGCAAATGTTATTAAACACAAAGTATGTTGATTTTGTTTGAAGAAGCCTGTCAAGGTCTTCATAAAATATCTCTATTTTTTCATCTTCAACAATGGATGTTGGGACCCAAGCTGCAATTATCTTCATGATAATCTTGGAGTTATATTTTGTGTACAAGCCTCTGGGAATCTTTCCTGAACAGGAAAAGATTTGATTACGGGTCTATAGACAGAGCATATGTCTGTCTTCCAACCAGCTTTGCTAAACTTGCAGAGTCTCTGGCTTCCAAATGATGAATTTTTTTGAACAAAAGAGTTCACAGAACTACCTTTCAAGGAATGAAAAAGCCATGATCTGTATTAGTGGAGAGGGTACTAATAAGAAGTAAATATCCTTTCCTATCAAAAAAAGATCCTTGACAATTGAAGTCTGTTTACATGTTTTTATACTGGGAATAATTAATTCACTGCCAAAGGTGTTATATACAACAATTTTCTGAACTGTGGTTCCTTTTACATTTCTTTTCTTAAGGCTAACTATTTATTCTTTTTTTTTTTTTTTGGAGGGGGAGGGCTGGGCAATTGGGGTTAAGTGACTTGCCCAAGGTCACATGGCTAGTAAGTGTTAAGTGTCTGAGGCTGGATTTGAACTCAGGTCTTCCTGACTCCAGGGCCTGTGCTCTATTCACTGCACTACCTAGCCACCCCACTATCTATTCTTTTAAGTAAGAAACCATGAATTAAGAAATTAGCAACCAGACTGCAATGCGATCTAATGGATTTATGATCTCATGTATTCCCACTGTACTTTCTTACCTATGTGATTCTCATATATATCTTTCTCTAAATCCTCCATAGAGGATCTACCAAATATATAGTAGGAAGAATTTCTGTGTTTCTTTTAACATTGCAAGGCTGCCAGTGTAGCACATGAGATAAATATTTATTGAATCTTCTTTTCAATATTATTTAAAATGACATGGATTTGATGATATATTCTGTGTCACTTCTCATCATGTCATTTTTGGTTAAAAATTTCAGCTTACTTTTATACCTGCCATGAGTACTTCCATTGCCCTTTGTGTTACTTTTGATTTTGATTCTTCAGAGATTCTGGTGTTTGATGATTTACACTCATATGACAGCACTATGGGAATATGGGTTTTAAGGAGATGGGTTCTTACAGCCTCACAGTCTAGGATTGCTGAGAGTATGGCATAATTTCCCAAGTACAAAGCACTCCAAATTCTTCCTCTTAATCCAATTCTGGGTCCATCTGCAACAACCCATCTGAGATACGCATATCCATTGGCAAAGTAACTTGATAGGCTGACTATCAAGATATATATTGTAGTCTGGGTAATATGCATTTTATATCCATTTTTTTTCCAGAGTGGATGATTACACAATCTCTTTTGCATTGCCATGCATTTCACTGAGGAGCCTTTGTAGTGTTCTGGGGTTGAATGCAATTAGCACAATGTCATCTATAATGCTGGGAGAATCGCATTACCAATAATGAGTCTTTCTATTTGAACTCTACATGAGACAGTCAGGAATATGTGTGTTATTATGTATATATCATGCATAAATGTATATGTATACATATGATTATACATATACACACATACACAAGCACACACACAAATTTCTGAGTAGACTACAAGCCTTTGTCCTCTTTTATATTCTTCATCTCAATACATATTTTTGAAAACTATTTTTTTACATTCATTACTAAATTTTAGTGTATGTTGACTTGGTTTGGAGAAGCTTGTCAAGGTCTTTATAAATTGTCTCTATTTCTTCATCTTCAACAATTGATGCTGGTAAATAAGGTACAATTATCTTCATGATAATCTTATATTTATCATAAGATAGGCAATAAGTTCAACTTCCCCATGAAATGAGATATCTTGCTATTTTGGGGAAGAGTTAGTCAACTAGCATTTATTAATTCCCTACTATGTGTCAAGTACTATACTAAGCTTCTAGCATAAGATAAAGGAAAAAAATAAACAGTGACTGCTCTCAAGGAGCTTACAGACAAATGGAAGAAACATCATGAAAACAGCTATGCACAAATAAGAATAATTTATGACTTACATCTGAAATTGGGAGTTTTTCTCAGAGCAAAGATGCTAAGATTTAAATGGGAAAAAATAAGTAGAAACTAACTATGCCAACTTCTCTATTTACCCCTCAGAAGTGAACCAACGATTATCCTTCCATTTGACTATCACTTCTTCATGTATTCTGGTTTCATTTATTGTGCTGTGAATGAAATTCAATAAAAGTTGACTGAAGCATGTATTCTACAAACAAGATAACAGCTTATTAGCAGGAGGAAAGCTTGCCAACAGAGTGGGTCAATGGACACTTCAGTTTAAGCCAAAGACCCCTAGACCACGATGCAGCTTGGTCTTTTTTAAGCACAGAACAAAGAACAGAACAAGATGGATGAAGAAATAATACAATTTGTTACAGATTGGCAGTATCATGGGGGGGTGAGGACAATATGACTGGTTACAGAGTTGAGGTGTGGGGGACAATACGATTGGTTGGAAATTGGAAATGAGGAGCTAGCAACAACCCCCTCTTTGTCTCCTGTGACTAGAAATGTACATTGTTTGAGCCCACATGCAAGGTTAGAGATAGCAGACCAGACTTCTTTGGACAGCAAACCAGACATCCTTGAAGGATAGCTTAGTGATGTAAAGATATTAGATCAGACTCCCTGATGTCCACCCACATCCCCCAAGGATAACAAATTTCCTTGAGGCAAGAATAAAATAGTGATTAGGAGGAGAATTGGATTTCTAAACTTAATTCATTACAGACCAGATGAATTTATGAACGAAGTTCAGAGACAAAGAACCATGACTTACACAGTTACAGAACAAAATCCTTTGATTGCAAATAGGATCAGTTAAAAATGATACAGCATTAATTTAATCTTCTCAATAGCAAGAATGCAAATAAGGCTGTGGATCAGTTTCTCCAGCAAATGTCATCTCCATTGGTTCTTGGACAAAGATTATGCATTAAGAATATCAAAAGTTAAATTAATGTTTACGGAAAATTTAAGAATGTTCTGATCCTTAGGACCCCCCTAACCTCAAATCTCAATTTTCTATCACTCTGCTCTTCCATCATCATCCAAAATACTGCCCTGCCATATAGAAGCATTTTGTATTTTTGTCCATTTCATGGATCACAATACCCCATGGTCCTCCCAACAAATCTCCTTATGACCAATTTTCTAGTGACAATCTTCTCTATGCTTGACCAGGTTGATTCTCAGATAGCAGATATAACCAGTCCAAGGCCCAGACTAAAATCCTTTCAAGCTTGATGGAAATTTTAGAGCTTTTATTTCATTGTCATAGACCCAAGATCCTTTCCATGGTAGTTTTGTGGATGCTAGGGTTTTATTTTTTATTTTCTGCTTTGTTTTACTTTTTGGTCTAAACTTATGATTTCATGAGTGTGGGAAGCTCCTAGAGTTGAAACCTCTTCTATCAATACACAAAACAGTAAGTCCTCTGAAATTGAGAGTCTTAGAGAGCTGCCTGAAGCATTGAGAGTTTGAGTGACTTACCCATGGTCACTCAACTAATATATATAAGCCCAGGATCCTCTAACTATAAGACTGGCCCTCTACTCATCAGATGATGCTATCTCCCATAGAATTAAAAGCCACAAGTAAATAAAAATGTGTTGATGTTTTTACTAACACGGCTAAGTTGCACAAGTTTACTTTAGATACTAGCAAATCCAATTCAGTCAACACTTTAATGCAGTAATTAAAGACTAAGGATTTCTATAAATTGATTAACTTCAATAACAGGAAAATGAAACCACAATTCATTAATGCGATATCTGTTCTTCACTACTACAAACACTAACTTAGTTTGAAGAAAAGGGCAATGACAACGACATTCTCTCTTACATGTAGAGTCATGGTTGAATATGTTGCTGAATGACCATATAGTCCTTGTGTGTATGTGGAGTCTGTCTTTTGAGCTGTGGCTCTAACCATTGTTTATACAGCCTGTGGATTTGCCTTTTTGTCTCATGAGACATGTGACTCCTTTACTCAGAAAAATGTCACCCCCTCTCATTACTGTATTCCCAAGTTGGTTAGCTAATTACTTCCAGAATTCCTCAGCTATACCACATCTAAAGTTTGACTGAATTCATTGTGTCCTCATAACATTTTTTTCAGACCACTTTACTAAAAATTATGTAAGAACATAGATGTGATTCTAGGTCAAAACATTAGTCCATCTAGTTCAGTATTCTACATAAGAAGTGTTTTGGGGGCTGCAGGATGACTTTACCCTTGGTCTATTATATCAGTTTTCAAGATAACTTTGATCGGTTGTGACTTCATAGGATTAGCTGGCTAATTAAATCAAAATAAGAATTTAAAAAAAAAACAATACACATTAAAAAGGATATTGGCATGGGCATGCATAAAACACACACACACACACACACACACACACACACACACAGAGGAATTGATCAGGAAAAACCTGAGCAAGGAATTCCTAGTTTTAACCATTCCCACAAAGAACAAGGGAACATAAGAGGTTAAGAAGAAAAGAAATAAACGGGGAATGGAGTTTTCATCTGGAACTCTCCTTCTTGGATGTTCTAACATTATAGGAATTCCCTAGAAAATGTAAGACTTAATTAGATAATCAGTTTTTGATGTGCTTCCTTTATACATCAAAATTCTTTGAGATGACTTCTGCATGGCTGAATGCTTATGGAATATCTACTCATTATGAATATAGAAGCTAATATGAATGAGATTTTAAATACTGATTTTGAACACCTAAAATACTGGTGTATAGAAACTCACTTACGGGGTCAGAGCCAAGACGGCGGAGTAGAAACAGCTCATGCAAGCCACTCTGCCCCCAGATTCCCCACAAACTATGTAAAAGGGGACTCTGAACAACTTCTGGAGCCCCAGCACCCACAGAATGACACAGAGAAGCTAACATCCCACTGAGGACAGCCCAGCAGCCCTGCAGGAAGGACCAGTGCAGTGGTCTGGGAGCCAGCAGCTGCACAGCGCGCAGAGTGTGGGGAGCTGAGCCGAGCCCAGGTCCACGTGAGCCGAGGTTTTAGCCCCAGGGCGGCAGGGCCAGCAGCTGGCTGGAGAGACCCCAGAACACCAGCAGCTGTGGCGACTCCAGAATTATCAACATAGACATGCCTAGGACAAAGTGAGAGGTTAGTGCCCTATGGACTTTGGGACTAGTACTTGGGGAACACGTTCCTCCCCTGGGGGCTAGAAGCCACTGAGGAGACACTCCATTTTGCAGTTTTCAGAGTCAGCTCCAGCTCCTGGCCTGTGAACTGTAGGGAGATCCAGCGATCAGTCTTGGGGGGTAATCGCTCTTGCTTTAACCTCCCTGGATCTGGATTGTGATCTGGGGTGGAAGTCGTGGGTGGGTTTACAGCTTGTCAGAAACGGAAATTGCCCTCCCACACATTCGGGACGAAAATTCCCCTATCTGGTGGGAAAGCCATACTGTGGCAACAAGCCCAAAAGTCAAGTAATTAAGTGGCAACATGCCAAGGCAAAGGAAACAGAAAAATGCAACCCTAGACTCCTATTTTGGGGGCATAGAGTGGGAAAAGGACTGTGAGGTCAGAAGTCCTGCTCCAAAAGCCCCAGGGGAAAATGAGTGGGTTGCAGGCCATAGAGGACCTTAAGAAGGACTTTAAAAATCAAATAAGAGAAGTGGAGGAAAAATTGGAAAGAGAAATGAGAAGGATGCAGGAAAAGTATGAAATGAGGGTCAACAGCCTGACTGAGGAAAACAACTCCTTAAAAAATAGACTAACTCAAATGGCAAAGGAGGCCCAAAAGGGCAGTGAGGAGAAGAATGCCTTAAAAAGTCGAATTTGCCAGATGGAAAAAGAATCTCAAAAGTTCACTGAGGAGATTCATTCCTTCAGAGTTAGACTACAGCAAATGGAAGCTAATGACTTTATGAGAAATCAAGATGCTGTTAAGCAGATCCAAACAAATGAAAGAGTAGAATGCAATTTGAAATATCTCATGGGAAAAATCACTGACCTGGAAAATAGATCCAGGAGAGACAATTTAAAAATTATTGGACTACCTGAAAGCCATGATCAAAGAAAGAACCTAGAAATCATCCTTCAAGAAATTCTCAAGGAAAATCGCCCTGATGTTTTAGATCCAGAGGGCAAAATAGAGGTTGAAAGAATCCACAGATCATCTCCTGGAAAAGATCCCAAAAAGAAATTCCTAGGAATATTATAGCCAGGCTCCAGAACTCCCAGATCAAGGAGAAAGTACTACAAGCAGCCAGGAAGAAACAATTTCAATATTGTGGAAACACAATCAGAATAGCCCAGGACCTGGCAGCTTCTACACTGAGGGATCGAAGGGCATGGAATATGATGTTCCAGAGGGCAAAAGAGCTGGGAATGAACCCAAGGGTCACCTACCCAGCAAAACTGAGTATTTTGTTTCAGGGAAAATATGGTCATTCAGTGGAATAGAGGACTTTCAAGCATTCTTGAGGAAAAAACCAGAATTGAATAGAAAATTTGACATCCAGACACAAGAAGCAAGAGATGCCTGAGAAGGTAATCAGGGAAAAGAAATCAAAAGGAACTTATCAAAGTTGAACTATTTACATTCCTATATGGAAAAACAATAACTGTGTCTGATGAAATCTTTCTCACTATGAAAATATGGAAGAAGGGTGTGTGGTCATATGAATACATATGTGAATGTGTGTGTATATGGTTACAGTTATATATGGATAGAGGGCATAGGTTGAATTTGTTGGGAAGAGAGAGTACTCAAGGGATGATATTATGAGGTGAGAGAGGAAAGTGGCAAGAGGAGATGGGGAGAGACAGGGTAGGATAAACTATATCATGTAGAAGAAGCAAGGGGAAGTAGTTGCAAGGGAGGGGGAGAATAGGAAGGCAAAAAGGCAAAACCACACTCTCATTGAATTTGGTTCAGGGAGAGAATGACATACATACTAAATGGGATATCTCAACCCACAGCAGAATAGGGGGAAGGGGGATGACAGGAGGGATGATGGATGGGAGGGCATCCTTGGGGGGAGGGGAGGTTGGAAGTACCCACTATAGAAGAGGGACAGGATCATGTAGGGAATGGACCAGGTGGGGGATGGGATGAGTGGGAGGGAATTATAAGCAGCCTTGTACAATATATCTACTATGATAATGTTTTGCATAGCTAGACATGTACAACATATACTGAATTACTTATCTCCCCAGAGGGAATGAGTGACAAGGGAGGAAGGAAATGGATCTGAAATTCGAGGTCTTAACATTAAATGTTTCAAATATATATAAATACTATTATTAATACTCTTTTGCTTGTAATTGGGAGATAAGATGTGCAGGCATTGGGACACAAAGATTCACCTTCCTCTAATGGAAAAGTCGAAGGGGGTATGGGAGAAGGTATGGGAGAGAGCAGATTGGAGGAAGCGATATCTTGTGGGACTGCTATTCTGGGAGGGTGGGTAGAGGAAAAATGGGGGGAAAATGATTGTAACTCAAAATCTGTCGGAAATGAATGATGTAAAACAGAAGTTAATAAAGCATTTGTTAAAAAAAAAGAGAGAGAACAGATTGAGGGAAGGGATATTCAGTAGGCTTGCTATTTTGGGGTGGGGTAGGGGAAAGATGGGGAGAAAAATTTGTAACTCAAAATCTTGTGGAAATGAATGTTGAAAATGAAAAATAAATAAATAAATTAGGAAAAAAAGAAAAAAAAAAGAAACTCACTTACACACCACTATGGAAGTTCATCCATGCTAGATGTAGCTAGGCAGCCTGGTGGAAGACTAGTTGAGTGCTAAAGTTGGAGTCAGAAAGACTTGAGTTCAAATCTTGTCTCAGATACTTACTAGCTTTTGACTCTGGGGAAGTCACTTAACCTCAGTTTCCTAGTTTGTAAAATTGGAATAATAACATCACCTACCTCCTAGAGTTGTTATGACAATCAAAGGAGATAATTTATGTGCAGCACTTTACATGCCTTTAAGTGCTAATAAAGGGAAGTACACCAGTGTGGACTTGTGAGCTCTTGCTCTTGTAGAAGACAGTACACCTCCATAAATGTAGGTGGGCAACCACTCTGGAGGGTCTAACCCATAATGCAGCTTGAGCAACTAGAAGGGCTGTTACCTAAGGAACTAAAGATATGACCATGTGAATCAGCTGAGGCTAAGAGACATACTGGGATTGTAGTGTTTGAATGGAATGGGGAAGGGGCTGCTATCTTTTGTCACAGTGGTACACCATAATCCTCTTGCCATCTCCATCTTTATCTTATGAAATGACTAATTCTAGTAATCATTAATTTCATTAAGAGAAACCATTGAACTTCTAGTAGTAGTAATAATAATAATGTTTATATTTATATAGTGTTTTTTTTTCAACTTTTAAAAGGACTAATTTTATTTCCTTTTATTTATACTACAGTTGCCCCCTTTAAATCTTCAAGGAGTGCTGCCTTAATATACCATATTTTAGGGGAAAATCTCTATGAACACTTCTCACAATCTTCCATACTTTGATCCTATATCTGAGTCTTTATCTGTCAAAGGAAAGTCTCATGCCTTTATCCTCCATGCATTCTATGGCCTTGATAAATTCAGTTGTTAATCTCTGAATTTTTTCCAATGCCCCAATGTTATTTCTCAAGGTACAGGAACCATGATTTATTTACATTTGATACTCCAGACAGGTAAGGCTTAAATTTGTCTTTTTGGGGGGGAATTGGGGAGTTTTTTGGAGGGAGGAGGGCAAGGCAATTGGGTTTAAGTGACTTGCCCAAGGTCACACAGCTAGTGTGTCAAGTGTCTGAGACTGGATTTGAATTCAGGTCCTCCTGACTCCAGGGCCAGTGCTCTATTCACTGCACCACCTAGATGACCATAAATTTGTCTTTTGTAAAGGGCACAAGGAATAGGAAAACCTCAGCTACTCATCACAGAAGTGAGTGACTGAAATAGCAAGGCAGGCCATTAGTTGAGACTAGCCCTGACTATTACCTGTCACTAACAGTTCTTCACACACTCAACAAATAGTATGCTTATGAGGCCTGTAATAGGATCTACAAAAAGATTAAGAAACTTATACGCAGCCAGTGATAGCATGAACTGGCTTCTTTAAGTATAACAGTGTTTGTAGTAGTAACTGACCATAGTAATCTAATGTTTGATAAGTCCAAAAATCAGGCTTTTGGGGAAAGAACTCACTATTTGATAAAAAAAAAATTATGAGAAAATTGGAGAGCAGTTTGGCAAGGCAGAAACCAACATCTTACATCATATACCAAAATAAGGTCAAAATGGGTAAATGATTTAGACATAAATGGTGATATCATAAGCAAACTAGAGAACCAGGGAAAATTTTACCTAAGGAAAAGAGAAAAGTTTATGACCAAACAATAGAAAAAGAATATCATGGCAAGTAAAATGGATAATTCTGATTAACATGGTTAAAAAAACTTTTGCACAAACAAAACCAATGTAGCTAAAATTAGAAGGAAAGCCCAAAACTGGCGGGGGGGTGGGGGGGGGGAAGAAATTTTACAGCAAGTTTCTCTCTTAAAGGCCTCATTTCTAAAATATATAGGAAACTAACATAACTTTTTAAAAATTAGAGCTATTCCCCAAATAATAATTGGTCAAAAGATGTGAACAAGCAGTTTTCAGAAGAAGAAATCAAAGCTACCAATAGACACATGAAAAAATGCCCCAAATCACTATTGATCAGAGCAGGCCTATATAAGTGTAGCCCACAGATTGCTTGTGACACACCATTTTTTGCAGGCCACCCAAAAACCTTTCGTGTGCCACAAGCAGCTTATGGGCTTCAGGTTGTGCAGGCCTGGATTAGAGAAATGCAAATTAAAACAATTCCAAGGTACCACCTCATACCTATCAGATTACCTAAAATGAAAAGGAAAATTAGAAATGCTGGAGGGGAACGCAGAAAAATAGGTACACTAATGCACTGTTGGTGGTTCTATGAACTGTTCTAGCCATTCCGGAAAACAATTTGGAACTATGCCCAAAAGTCTATAAAATTGTGCATACCCTTTGACCTAGCAATACTGCTACTAGGTCCTGTATTCCAAAGAGATCAAAGAAAAGGGAAAAGAATTCACATGTACAAAAATATTTATAGCAGCTCTTTTTGTGGTGGCAAAGAATTAGAAATTGAGAGGATACCCAATGTAGGGAATGGCTGAACAAGTTATGGTATATTATTGTGCTGGAATATTATTGTGCTATAAGAAAAAATAGGCAAGATGTTCGGCGGAGCCAAGATGGCGGAGTAGAAACAGCATTTCCAATGTGCTCTGCCCCACACAAAGTTCAAACAATGTGAAAGGGGACTCCGAACAACTTCTGGAGCCACAGCACCCACAGAACTGCACAGAGAATCTAACCTCCTGCTGAGGACAGCCCAGCAGCCCTGCAGGGAGAGGCCAGCACAGTGCTCTGAGAGCAGGCAGCACAGCGCACTGGAAACTGACAGCACAGCACTCAGAGCCAAGCCCAGGTCCACGGTTTTAGCCCCAGGGCGGCCGGGCCTTCAGCCGGCTGGAGGGACCCCAGAACACCAGCAATTGTGGCGATGCCAGAATTATCAGCACAGATATGCCTAGGAAAAAGTGAGAGGTTAGTGCCCCATGGACTTTGGGACCAGCATTTGGGGAATGTGTGGCTTCCTCCCCTGGGGGCAAAAAGCTGCTGAAGAAACAGCTGCACAGAAGCCATTTTGCAGCATCAGTAGTGGCTCTAGCTCCTGGTCTGCGAACTGTAGGGAGATCCAGCAATCAGTCTGGGGGTTAATCGCTCTTGCTTTAAACTGCCTGGATCTGGATTGTGGTCTGGGGGAAGTTTGGGGTGGGTATCCAACTTGCCAGAGTGGGTGGAGGCTTTACAGAGGCCACCCAACTGGCGGAAGTTGTGAAGACCCCACGTTTGGGCGGAAGCTCCCCTGTCTGGTGGCAGAGTCCTACTGTGGCAACAAGCCCAAAAATCAAGTAATTAAGTGGCAACATGCCTAGGCAAATGAAACAAAATAAACAGAAAAGTTCAACATTGGACTTCTATTTTAGGGGCAAAGAGGCTCAAAGCATGGAGGAGGACTGTGAGGTCAGAACTCCTGCACCAAAGCCCCAAATGAAAATACAAGCTGGCTACAGGCCATAGAGGACCTTAAGAAGCAGGTAAGAGAAGTGGGGGAAAATTTGGGAAGAGAAATGAAAAAGATGCAAGAAAGTATGAAATGACAGTCAACAGCCTGACTGAGGAAAATAACACCTTAAAAAATAGACTAACTCAAATGGCAAAAGAGGCTCAGAAAGGCAATGAGGAGAAGAATGTCTTAAAAAGTCGAATTTGCCAGATGGAAAAAGAATATCAAAAGCTGACTGAGGAGATTCATTCCTTCAGAGTTAGACTGGAGCAAATGGAAGCTAGTGACTTTATGAGAAATCAAGATGCTGTTAAACTGATCCAAACAAATGAAAGAGTAGAACGCAATTTGAAATATCTCATGGGAAAAATCACTGACCTGGAAAATAGATCCAGGAGAGATAATTAAAAATTACTGGACTACCTGAAAGCCATGATCAAAGAAAGAACCTAGAAATCACCCTTCAAGAAATTCTCAAGGAAAATTGCCCTGATGTTTTAGACCCAGTGGGGGAAATAGAGGTTGAAAGAATCCACCGATTGCCTCCTGAAAAAGATCCCAAAAAGAAAACTCCTAGGAATATTATAGCCAGGCTCCAGAACTCCCAGATCAAGGAGAAAGTACTACAAGCAGCCAGAAAGAAACAATTTCAATATTGTGGAAACACAATCAGAATAGCCCAGGACCTGGCAGCTTCTACACTGAGGGATCAAAGGGCATGGAATATGATATTCCAGAGGGCAAAAGATCTGGGATTGAAACCAAGGGTCACCTACCCAGCAAAACGGAGTATCTTGTTTCAGGGGAAAATATGGTCATTCAGTGGAATAGAGGACTTTCAAGCATTCTTGATGAAAAAACCAGAGTTGAATAGAAAATTTGACATCCAGACACAAGAAGCAAGAGATACTTGAGAAGGTAATCAAGGAAAAGAAATCAAAAGGAACTTATCAAAGTTGGACTATTTACAGTCCTACATGGAAAAACAATAACTGTGTTTGATGAAACCTTTCTCATTATGAAAGTAATTGAAGAAGGGTACATGGCATATGTTCACAGGTATACATGGATAGAGGGCACAGGTTGAATTTGATGGGAAGGGATGATTCTTTTTTTTTTTTTGGAGGGCAATTGGGGTTGGGTGACTTGCCCAGGGTCATGCAGCTGGGTTTTTGTTTGTGTGTTGGCTGTCTGGGGCCAGATCCGAGCTCGGGTCCTTCTGGCTCCAGGGCCGGCGCTCTGCTCGCTGCACCACCTAGCAGCCCCAAGGAAGGGATGATTCTTAAGGGGTGAAGTCAAGAGGTGAGAGAGGAAAGTGGCAAGAGGAGATGGAGAGAGACAGGGTAGGGTAAACTATCTCATGTAGAAGAGCCAAGGGGAAGTAGTTGCAGGGGAGGGGAAGAACAGGAAGGCAAAAAGGCAAAAGCATATTCTCATTGAAGTTGGCTCAAGGAGAGAATCACATACATACTAAATGGAATATCTTACCCTCACTCACTCTCCTGAGTAGGGAAAGGGGGATGAGAGGGGAAATGATGGAGGGGAGGGAATTCTGGGGGGAGCGGAGGTTGGAAGTACCCACTATCAAAGAGGGACAGGATCAAAGTAGGGAATGGACCAGGTGGGAGGTGAGACGGGTGGGAGGGAAATATAAGCAGTCTTTTACAGTGTTTCTACTGTGGTAATGTTTTGCATAGCTATACATGTACAACACATACTGAATTGCTTATCTTCTCAGAGGGAGTGGGTGACAAGGGAGGAAGGGAATGGATCTGAAAATTGAAGTTTTAAAATTAAATGTTTCATAAGATGTCCAGGCATTGGCGCTCAGATATTCACCTTGCCCTAATGGCAAAGTCGAAGGGGGTATGGGAGAAGATATGGGAGAGAGCAGATTGGATGAGGGGATATCTAGTGGGACTGCTATTCTGGGGTGGTGCGTAGGGAAAAATGGGGGAAAAATGTAACTCATAATCTGGTGGAAATGAATAATGTAAACCAGAAGTTAATAAAGCATTTGTTTAATTAAAAAAAAAGAAATAATAGGCAGGATGATTTCAGAAAGATATGGAAAAACTTGCATGATAGAATGCAAAGTAAAATGGACAGAATTAGGAGAACATTATACACAGTAACAGTGATATCATAATAATGAAAAGCCATGAAAGATTTAACTTACTCTGATCAATTCAATGATCCAAGACAATTTCAAAGAACCCATAATGAAAAATGCTATCCAACTCCAAAGAGAGAACTGATAAACTGAGTACAAATTGAAGCATGCTTTTATCGCTTTCATTTTTTTTTGTTTTTTGCAACATAGTTAATATGGAAAACTGTCTTGCATGACTTCACATGTATAATTTCATATTGCTTGCCTTTTCAATAGGTGGGAAAGGGCCTGGAGAGAGGGGTCATTTGGAATTCAAATTTTTAAAAAATGAATGTGATATAGATAGATGGATAGATGGATAGATAGACGAACAGACAGACGGACGGACAGATGGATGGATGGAATAATTAAAAGAATAACAATGCTGGTTTCCTGATATACACAGGCCTTGGTGGAACTCTTTCACTGCAGTGATATATTGGATTAATGGAATATTATTAGCAGTATCTTATGATCATCCATCCTCAAATATATCCTAGTCTAAGAGAGAATATATTGAAACAGGGTACTACTTCATCCTAAGATTTTGGTTATTCTGTCCTGTCATTTATCAGTAGATATGATGTGACAGTGAAGAAAGAAGCGGAGTATGAAATCTGCAGCAAGGTCACATATATGAGCCATTCCACTGGTGGGTAGTTCTTTAGCTAAACCTGATCTTTGCTGTTCCAATGACCAACAATCTCTTGAGAAAAAGGCTTACCTTTTGCATTCCAGTTTCTAATTCCCATTCAAACCATTGGACAGCAAGCCATCCAGGTGACAAAATTTGGCAATAAATTACCTTTATTTTTGCTTTAGATGAAAACCTTTGCTGAGGGTCTATTGTGTCTTGCTCTGGACTTATAATTTAATCAGGAGAGGGAGGTCCCAGTGAAGAAGCAAATGTGGATCAGCAAATATTTATTAAGCCCTACTATGTGCAGGATGTGGTGGTGGTGGTACTGGAACCTAGGTCTAACTCACTCTAAGTCCAGTTTTCTAGTTACTGTACTATTTTTTTATCCTGGTCTGCCTAAACCTTAGCACTGCCCCTTATATAAACGAGGCACCTAAGAGTTGCTGGATTTGATCCTCTGGATATAAGGTTTAAGAAAGATTAAGAAAGATTTAAGATTGAAGGAACATGCAATAAAGGCAACTAAAATATGCTTTCTATAACAAAGGCTTATATACTCACAACTGCTGCAAAGATGTATTTCTGGTCTTTTTCTTGTAAGAAGAGTAGCACATCACTCAGAAGCAGAGCTAGGATATCTTTGAAGAAAAGCATCAGTAGAATTTAATGAAAACTATACCACAGTTAATTTTTCTTCATAGAGTAAAATTCTGTACTTTTAAAACTTAAAAAGATAGTTTCCAACTTAACTTTACTATGGGATTTAAAACTATAATTAGATAATTATGATCATCTAATAAATTATAATTTATAAATTATATTATATAATTATATAATAAATTATAATTTATAGATTATATTATATAATAATAAATTATAATTAGATGACTCTAAAGGTGGCTCCTATTAGAGATTTTTCTACTTGGAAGGGAAAAAATAATATTAAGATAATAACTAGTAGAAAAAAGTATTAATTCTTTTAAAACATTACAGTTTTGTAAAAATCAACAAATATTGGCCAAATGGGTGCTAAGTTGGAAAATGATGAATTTGTATCTCAATAAAAATAAACCCAATATTAAATTTAAAACATCAATAGATAGCTCCTGCATTTTGGATTGCAGGTATTACATTCCAAATAGTCATCAAAGAAGGCAAAGCTTGCTCCTATGTTTTGTGTTTCCAACTAAGCCTTTTAGGGGTATGCAGCATTACCACAAGTTATTTCTTTTAAAAAATGCAAATTTTAGTGTGACCGTTTATAAAAATTACTTACAAAATTTATGAGAAAATTTACAAATGAACATTTTGCTAAATGAAAAATACTCCTGTGCCAACAACTAGCCAGATTTTTGTTATTCTAATTCCTATTGCATATTTATTTCAATACCCTGGAAAGAACTGAGATTTCACTTGTGGAGGCACCTGTACCATCAATGCAGACCCAAACTTTTGTCTAAGTTTTTCATATACTTACAAATTCATAAATTGTGATTTTATTTTGGAAGCTAAATATTAAAGTTTTCACTTAGGACAACAACCCACCATTCAAAGATCTCCCATTGGTGACACCTGACTGAGCTCATAATTTGATCTTCCATATAAGAACACTTAAAACTACACCAGGTGCTATGTGACCACACATGAACAGGTGGCATTTTTTCATTTAAAAATTCAGCCTTCTGCTAAATTAATAGCAAGTGTAAGAGGACATCAAGGAATTGTGTGCGGAGACATTTTACCTTTGAATCGGCCAGTGGCAGTCTTCCAATAAACGAGACCATCATATAACAGGGTCCTTTCTTTGCTTATCAGAGCTTGCTTCCTGAAAACATGGCCATTCTTAAGCTTTGTATACGTTTTGTTTTCTATTTTATTCAGGATTTCCAGCCATTTTTGCTTCTTCTCATACTCACTGACTTTTAAATCCACTGCCGCAATCATGTCTTTAATTAAGCAAAGAGCTTTGCACAAGTTTTTATGTTCTTCAGTCCCTTCTGTATGAAGCCAAAAACAGACATTGTAAAATTAATCATCTCTGTCCAAGGAAAATTATTGTTCTCTAGTATTTTTAATCTAGTTAAATATATTATCTGGTAGCTATATTACCACAAGAAATATGGCAAACTCATTTAAAATCCCATGTTAATATTGTGGGTACCAAATAGAATCATAAGAACTTTAAAAATATGATTTTAGAAAATTGTCATTGTTAAATACTAAAGTCACAAAATTACTCTAAATTATATGTACTATATAAATACATAATATTATAAAAACAGAGATGTACACAAAGATTTTGAAGTCAATAATCCAAAGATTAGAAGTAGACAACTGGCTGATAAAATGGAAAACTGGATTTAGGCACCCCTCCCACCTTCCAAATCTTGTCCATTTTTAATTCTCAGCATCAACATGTCTGTCCTTAACCTAATTTCAACAGAGGGTAGTACAGAGAAAGCACACCACAGTTCACCTTCTATTATTATTACTAACAATGATGAGTCACATTTATAAAAGATTTTATTGGTTAAAAAAGTTACAGAACACTCTAAAATCATGAACCACCTTTGTAATTTGTTGTTGTTTAGTCATTTCAATCATGCCCAATTCTTTGTGACCCCATTTGGGGTTTTCTTGGAAAAGATATTAGAGTATTTTGCCATTTCCTTTTCCAGCTCATTTTACAGATGAGGAAACTGAGGCAAACAGAATGAAGTGACTTGTCCAGAGTCACATAGCTGGTAAATGTCTGAAGCCAGATTTTAACTTTGGAAAATGCATCTTCCTGACACTATATTCACTGTGCCACTCTTTGTAAATAAATGGGTTGGTTCTTCTGGATACCATTCTGCTGAAATGGGCCAGCAGGCCATATCTTCTTACCACCTTAACCCCAACATTGATCTGTTTCCATTTTATATCACCTATTATACTGTAAATACCTTAAAAGTAGGACTTATCTGTAGTTGTTTTTTCTGTTTATTCCCTAGCACCCAGCAATGTGCCTTTAACATAGCAAGCCCTGAATAAATATTTTTTGAATTGACTCAAAAGGAATGTCGCCCAACATTCTAATCTGTTGAGATCTTCAGTAGCTTCCCATTTCTTACTCACTCGAGTTCATTTTGAAGGCCATTAGCAATTTTTTGCCATTATTTCCTATTATTTCCTTCCCACTAAGCTCCTACTACTACTTTCTGTTCCTCAATATGAACCAAATTTGCCTGGCTCTAATCTGAATCCACCCACCATGGCCACTCTCTCACCTACAACCTGAGGGGATCCTTTCTCCAGCAGAAGATACTAGCATCACCTGCTTTGTAAATCTTTAAGTGTGAAATAAAGGAAGTAATTATTCATATTCCTTGTATCTAATTGGAAAGAGCAAAAGAGCCATGAGAAACTGAAAAGAGTTCTAAGGTGCTGGGGCCCGTGGAGATCTATTCTTGTCATGACAGACTTCTGAGCTCACACAGCATCTGGTCTCCCCTTTAAGGTTCTTTTCCTGGTATGTGTTTCCCACAGTATAGATGCTTATTATCATTCCTCATGATGTCAACAGTAGTATTATGCACCCAATAAACATTCATTAAATACCCATTACGTGAAGAAGATGGGGGAGACCTAAGAGTATGGCCCAGGACCTCATGGAACTTCTAAGATGGTATTACATAAGTACAATAGGAACTATAAAGTGCTATGGGAAGCTAGGGGTTGGGAGGATGCTTGGAGTGGCAGAGGGGACCCTTTTAGAGATGGCTTTATGACATAGGAGATAGCATTTGAGTTGGACTTAGGAAGCTAGGCTCAAAGATATACAGCTGGAAGGGGCCTTAGAGGCCATCGAAAAGCCAATCCTTTCATTCATAACAGGAAACTCAGGACCAGAAAGGTTAAGTGTCTTAGCCAAGTGAAGTGTCTTAGCCAAGTGACAGAGGGAGTAAGCGATGAAGGTATAATGTAAACCCAGGCCTTCAGACTCCAAAGCCAGTGCACTGAACCACACTGCCTCAAAAGTGTTCCCCGGCAGAATGAAAGCTTGAGTGCCTTTCCTTTCCCTGCTGAACTGGAATTTTTGTCTTTGCATTCCAGCTCCCAGCACTATCTGGCACATAATAGGTATTTCATATATGCTTGTTGATATTTTGCCTTTTTAAAAAAATTATTTCTAACCTTTTAAAAATTGTGCTCCAAATCTTCTCCCTCCCACCAATCATTCCCTCACCCTTTGAGAAGGCAATATGATATTAATTATACATGTGAAATCATACAAAACATAGACTTGCTGATGGCTGACCCACTCAAGGAGCCTGAGAAGGAGGTTGTTAGGTAGGTGTCACAGAAACCAAGGGAAGATGAGAGGCAAAGCAGCACGTATTTTTAAGCTCTAACCATGTGTCAGGTATTGCGCTAAGCACTGGGGAATGCAAATATGAGTGTCCAGAGGGAGAAGATGCTCACTCCAGCTTTAACCAAAGTCCTGTGTTCTCCTGCTCCATTGTACAACATAGAGGTGACTCGGGGCTCCATCTGATCACAAGCTCTGGCCAGCCTTATCCAGGCTGGAAAAGCCTGTTCAGTTACAGGCCCAGCAATGGACTCTTGTCTTAGAATTAACCAGCCAAGTGACTATAGCCTACACTAGAAGTCTGGCCCCTAGGTGATAAGTTGTTTATTTTAGGACTTTCTTGGAATGGTTTTGTTTTGAGGGGTCTTTTTTCAGCCACAGAAACCCATGAAGACATCCTAAAGACATGGAAGAATTACCATCTGTGCCAAAGTATAAAGGGCCCCTGACAATGAAGCAGCTAATCTTAAGTAGAAATTTAAACTTTCTACTCATGCTCATGATTCCTTGAACTGGCTTGTCAGAAGCTGCCCCTCATAACAACGGCTCTCTACCTAACATTTCAGCATGAGAGAGAGATTGGCAACAGTAGAAGGAATGGAATGGTTTAATAACTGGAAAATGGGCTGGGATGAAGGAAAGAGGAGGATGAAGGCAAACCAGATGCAACAGTAAACTTAGTGGGGGAAACCAAGGTCAGCGGGATGAGGCGCTGGGCTCCTGGGGGAAAAGGGCTGGTGTGCTCAGACTGGGGGGGTTTGGGATGTTGGCTCAGCATGTTAATCCCCAAGAACTTGCCACACTAAATCCAAATGCAAAAGCTTTTGTACTCTAGACTTTGTGAACCAGAGACAACAGGAATCTACATGCTTTCAAGACACAATACAATTTCAGAGGAGGCGAATAAGAAGGGCAAACATGTCCCCCCAGAGTTTGCCCCTTACCCTTGGAGTACTGTAGTATCCTTTCCACCAAAACTGGGTATTTTGTGATGCGCTGAGTGACCAAGAGAATACACTCTGGAATTCCACGTCGTCGAGCCAAAAGGTTACTATTTCGTACCTGAAAATATGCATAAGTTCATATAAAGCACAGACTGTATTTTTTATTAGTCTCCAGATTTTGAGTTTAACAATACAAGATGTACTATAATAGAAAAATATGAATATATGAGTTGTATGCATTATCTTGATCTTTAAAGAGTATAGTCATAGAATCCTTTGACTCACCTTTCTTATGATAGCGCAGATCTTGTGACTCCCTTCCTTGTCCACTACTTCACTACATATGTTCTCTCCCCCGGTTAGAATTCAAGCTCTTTGAGGGAATTCTGTCTCATAAGTGGGCAACTAGGTGACACAGTGGATAGAGTGCCTGTCCTAGAGTCAGGAAAACTCATCTTCCTGAGTTCAAATCTGGTCTCAGACACTTACTAGCTGTGTGACCCTGGGCAAGTCACTTAAACCTGTTTGCTCAGTTTCTTCATCTGTAAAATGATCTGGAGAAAGGAAATGGCAAACCACTCCAGTATCTTTGAAAAGAAAATTCCCAATGGGGTAACAAAGAGTAAGATACAACTAAAAATGAGTGAACAACAACAAGTGCATAATAAAAACTTTTTAGTCATTCATTTGCCAGGAAATTTGGGGACTAAATTTTAACTTAGTCTGCTGTATTTCTAATTCAAGTAACAAAAGTGTGATTCCTAAAAGCAATGGTGTATAGCCATGCATAATTTTTAAGGTTAGTTCATTTAGCCCAGAATAATTTCACATAATCTTATCTTTGCGCTGGAGCCTGCAGGTGATTAGCAATTTTAAAGGACTGAAAAGAGGCAGAATTTTAAAAAGATAAGAAAAACAAAAACGAAATTCACATTTCAAGTTTTACTGAATCTTATTTCCTATTAGCTTTTGGTACAACTCTAACATCCGAGTAAACTTTAATTAAAGAAAAATGAGAAATCAGAGGCAGGGTTCACCCTGAGGTTATTGTATTTTTGGCTGTGCATGTACTGAATATTCACACTTCGCCTCCCTTAAAGGAAGGTTTTCCTTTAAAACCTCAGGATGCTCTTCATGGTATCAGGAGATAATAGATTTAGAAGAGGATGGGATCTTAGAGGTCATCTAGCCTAACTTGATTATTTTACAAATGAGGAAACTGAAGCTAAGAATGGCTAAGGACTTGTGCAAAGTCATAAAAGTAAGGTTAGACAACAAGGATTTAAACCCAGGTCTCTGACCCCAAATCTAGTGTTCTTTCCATTGGGCTACACTGCTTGGCTCTTAAATGAATTATGGAGTGAGGGAAAAGGTTGAGGGAGAAAGTCTACTTGCCTTGGAGACTACTGTTCTAAATATAGTCTATGAGAAAAGCAGGGAAAAGTGAAGATTAGCTGGCCTTCTCTGCTCAATTGTCAGATGACACCATAGATCTATCTGAGAATACATTCTACCATCTGTGACTGTGCAGGCAGATAGAGTAGAGGTACCTATTAACTCTTCTGTACTATAAGCTAGGATTACAGATCACCCAGAGTTTGAGAAAATGAATAGTTTTACAAATATAAACCAAATAAGCAAAGGAAACTGGGAGGAAAAAAATTCCAATACTGGGAGAAAAGAAACATTCCCCCTTCATCTTTGCCATGAATCTATTTCCTTCTCTTTTCCCTAAAAATACCACCGGAAGTAAGAGCTGGAGAGACCCTGGAGGAAACATAAACAAACCATAGTCCCACAGGCCACACTAATATGTCATTATTACCACATAATAATTCATCTTGACACAAAGCAGCATTGTAAGATACTCACTTTGATGAAATTCTGAAACTTTTTGTTCTGCTGCAACTCTTTGAAGAGGCTGACAGCTTCTTTATGATGGCTACAAAATTCTCCATATATTCTCTTCATTGTATTTGCATTTTCTTCTGAAAACTAATGGAATCATCAGTTAAATGATGGTTTACAAATCTGGTCAACTTTCAAAAGCTGAGAGACGCAGCAAGGTGGAGTTACCAGAGTAAACCTTGAAGCCAGAAAGGTCTCGGTTTACAACCTACCTCTGACACATCCTGACTGTGTGACTGTAGTCAAATCACTGAACCTTACAGTGCTCTAGGCCACTCAGTAAGGCCGTACTGACCTGAATGGGCATAAGTTTCCTTCCTTGGAAACTCTCTATACCAATGAATTACAAGTCCAGACCTTATGCCCATTCCTAGTAAATATTGAAAATAGACTATATATGATATATATTATTTCATTCGGCAAGGCAAGCAGAATTACACCAGAGAATGACAGATCCAATTAGAAAGATAAATAATAGAATAAACTCGATATGGGCAAATACATAAATAAGTAACAGATGCATGAATTCCTCTAGTTCTGTCAATCTGTGACCATAAAGAGATGATCTACTGTAGAAAATGAGCTTCAAAAGCCTGTCTGTTCCCTTCTCGAGTTTTCATCAAGAATAACATGGATTGTAAATGTATAAATCAATAAAAATGTGGGGAAGGGACTATTGTTTTTCTGGTTGCATTTTTTTTACAAAAGCATCACCAGTGATCTTTTGAAATGTTTTCTTTTTTGAGACATCTTGAAAATTTATTAAGTGCTTTTAATGTGTTGCCTACAGAGCAGAGTTCTTCTGAATATAGCAGAAGTTAAATGGTGGAGTAGAGACTAGGTCTGAAGTCAGCAAGATCTGAGTTCACATCCAGCCTCCCATACTTATTAGCTATGTGACCCTGGGCAAGTCATTTAATGTCTGAATGCCTCCCTTTCCTCATCTGTAACAGGGGATAACAATAGCACAACTCCTAGCATTGTTGACAGACTCAAGTGAGATATTTTTTGTAAAGTCCTTTCCAAATCACAAAGCACTCTGTAAATGCTAGTTATTATCATCCTTACTGTTACTGTTGTTACTAATGGTAGCTAAGTGGTGAAGTGGATAGAGGCTGGGTCTGGAATCAGGAAGACTCGTCTTCGTAAGTTCAAATCCAGCCTCTGAAACTTACTAGCTATTTGATCCTCAGAAAATCACTTCACCCTGTTTGCCTCAGTTTCCTCATCTGTAAAATGAGTTGGAGAAGGAAATGGCAAACCACTGTAGCATCTTTTCCAAGAAAATGCTAAATCTGGTCATGAAGAGTCAGACATGACTGAAAAATGACTCAACAAACAACAGTATCATTATTATTATATTTGGTTAGGCTGCACAGTCTTAGGTTCCCTTGTCATTTCTGCAAAATAGTGCATCAAATACTGAAGTGGTAGGTACCAAATGTAGTAGGATTTCCACTATTATATGCAATGAATATAGATCGCAATAAAAATAAAAGCAAACGTGTTCCATTCTGCATCTAACTGCTGTACTACTGGTTCTATCCTCAAAAACAGTGGAGATGATCTGCCTCAAATAATATACCAATCTCTCTCGAAGTTCCTTTTTCCTTTACTGAATTGTTTTCTTCTATTTTTTAAATAGAAGGTGGTAAACTTATATTGACTTCCATGACATTTTGCAAATAACCAAGTTCTCTAAATTGGTGCTGCCTTTATCTTCCATAGCTTTCCACTTAACAATAAAGTCAAATCTTTCTTGACTAAGGCAGTTTCATGATTCTTACTTTTCATGTTTTCTGTTAGTACAGTTTTATGACTCTAAAAATGGTTACAGAGTCAATGTCTTTACCTTTATCCATTTCCCATTTTTTTGGAGTCAAGAGATCAGGTTGTAGCCACTGTAATCCTGAAGAATATTTTCTTCTCATTTGGTCATAGGATTATTGACCAGGGACTAACCCTCAGAGATCATCTAGCTGAATCCTTGCCTTTTGCATATTAGGAAACACATACATGTAGTACAATGGTTAGAGGGCTAGACCTAGAATCAGGAAGACCTGAGTTCAAATTCAGCCTCAGATACAAGATCTGTGTGACTAGCAGAGAAACTCTGTTTTCTGCAGTTTCTTCATCTTCCTTCCAGGAAGGTGTTGTGAGAATAAAATGGAATAATATTTGCAAAGCACTCTGCAGATCGTAAAACACTATATGAAGCCTCGCTACTGCATCATTACTAAGTAACTTGCCCAAGGTCCTGTGACTTTTGCTCTAACCAGTTAATGATCTGACTACATACAGAGAACTAACTATAAAACAGAGGTTATGTTGGTAACCAGTTACTTCCCATCTACTTAGAGATAGTCAATTTAATTTGTGAAGTATTTACTAAAGTAGTCAGTTTAATGTATAGTCATTTTTTGGATGACGTTTTTTAGTGCTCACTATATTCAATATTTTCCTCAAAGAATATAGCCATGATGTATAGAGAAGGCACTACTGAATAATCTTTGGTCTCTTCCATTCTTTGGACTTGAACCATGTATTCCGGAAGAGTTTTGTTTCTTTCTTTCCTGTCCTCACTTCTGCAGGAAAGTCAATGAATATCAAAGTAAATGCTGACTTAGTTTGAAGGACTTTTTCAAGATCCTCATACACTTTCTCCTTCATTTAAAATGAAAAATTTAGAGCTGAAAGAGATCTTAAAAGGCTGCTAATCCAACCCCTTCATTTTACAGTTGAGAAAACTGAGGCATAGGAGATATTACAGGACCTGCCCATGATCCCACAGGTAGTATCACAGACAGGATTTGAACTCAGGTCTTCTAATTCCAGGGGGCAAGTTGTGGGTGCACTGGATAGAGTGCTGGGCCTGGAGTCAAGAAAACCTAAGCTCAAATCCAACTTCAGATACTTCCTAACTGTGTGACTCTGGGTAAGTCACTTCATGCTATTTGCCTCAATTTCCTCATCTGTAAAATGAGCTGGAGAAGGAAATGGCAAACCACTCTAGTATCTCTGCCAAGAAAACCCCAAATGGAATCACAAAGAATCAGACACAACTGAAATGACTGAACAACCTCTGACTCCAGAAAAATCCTCTACAATGGATGCTGAAGCCTAAATTACAATTATCTTCATAGTGGTATGTTGGTTTATGTTTATAATGAATGCTACAGCATGCAGACTAGAAGAGTGAGTACCCCAGAAAATGGTGCTGCCTTTGAGTAGAAGATGAAAGCAATTCTGTCAATTCCTTTGCAGCTAAGTCCTGATTAGTGTGAATGATGAATCCCCTGAAATCACTGCATTATTCAAGTTCCATCTAGCTGGAGCCAATCACCATACTTTATATACAATTATAAGTTCTAATAGTGTAAGTTCAAATAATAGGGTCACATAGTGTTCATTATTTGTACAAATCAGGGCCTCCTGTCTTTATTAAAAGAATCTGAACACAGTCCTTCTTTTACTTAGCTGGAACCCTTTTGTGCCTTCTGATTTTATTTATAGCAAAAATCATAACATCAATATGACTGTGTTCCTCCAAGAGCATTTCAGTTCATTAGACACTAATAAGCTCTAAATCTCCTGACCCATAAAATGAAGGGGTTGAATAAGATGGCCCATCTACTAAGGTCCCTTTCTGTTATGGGTCCCTTCCTATGGTGGTCCATCTAAGGTCCAAAATCCTATGATATTCTTAACCCCATCATTTAATTATACTATAAGACCAGTCATCAGTTTTGCAATATCTCAGTCAAGTTTGATGAAGAGTTTTGCCCACATATTATTTATTGCAAGGATAATATTGAGGATTGAGTAAGAAAATGAAGACATTTCCAGAGAACACTTCAGATAATGAACTAGCAAAGTATCCTAGCATCAGCCTCCTAAACCAGCAACAAAGAGAGAAAGCTACTTAAACTCCTATTCATTTATCTCATATCTTCACATGGATAAGAACTCCAAAAACCAAGAAAAAACCTAAAAGTGGTTCAATTTTTTACTTACACAGGCATTGAAAGTGTTTTTACCTGCTGTACCAGAATATCCCCAATTCGGTTGATGACAAAATTTCTGTCACTGCCTTCACAGGATTCCTGCCTCCTCTCCTTCAAGCTATTAAAAAAATGCCTATGAATCTCTAGTAACTCATCTAAACAGGGAAATATTTTATCCACGGTGCTATGGTCAAGCTGGAGTTCTTCCTTCATTCCTTTTCTAAAGATTTCCGACATGATGAGCAAGGTCTGGATGTGATGCATTTCAGTTTGCATCAGTTCTGTAACAGAAGAGAAACAGCAACCATCTTAGTCAGAAATGTTTGCTTAATATTTGTGTTGGGCTGTACTAGTGCCACATTCCTTAACATCATGCCAAGAAAGATTGTAATGTGTCAATAAAACTTGCTTCCGTAAAAGAAATAAGCATTGATCCAACATTTAATTTAAAGCAAAAAAATTAATATTGTAACATTATTTTGATCTTCCAGAATTAAAAAATGTTGAATTTATTCATCAGAATTATATGTTGAATTTATTACATCAGAATTCACTATGTAATAACCCAATAAGCCTCTACCTATCAAACCTGAAGCCAGTGTCTAAGTAATAAATCTCTTTTTACTGGGACATCACTGCATATCTTCCCTATCTTCCCCTAGCAGACCTGTTCTTTATTGCTCTAGGCTTTGTTTTTCACCGAAACTCCATTTCCTCCAGGGGAAAAAAATCCACGAGAGAGAATAGGTAATAACTCAAAAATAAATGGAGGGGTCAAAGACACAAATTCCTGAGCATTGGTTGTTTCATTGTATAAGCTGTGCCAGTTTGATATAAGCATAGTAGAAACTCGGCTTTGCACAGAACTTTTACAGTCCCACTTATAAAAATGAGACAATCCTAAAAGGATCTTTTTTTTTTAGCATCCTAAAGTAAAACGCATTTGTTTGCACTAATTTGGCATTTATTGTAATCTATCCTGGACTACAAGGAAGTTTATCATCCCACTATGAAAAAAGTACTAATTGGGAAAATTAATGACAAAGGAAATTTGCTGGGAAAGTTAACAAGGTACCTAAGGGAATAAAATATTCGACATGGATTTGCAGAGAGATAAATCATGCAGTTATTAGAAACTAATAGAGTGCTTGGCAACATTCTGTCGACTGGTAGTTATCCTAATTATACAAACTGAAGAATCTAACTGAATTTCTGTAAAATATTCTAAGTGTCAGACTTGTCCTTTTTTCAGACCAGCCTTCCAATAACTATTCTAAAATGAGGTGTGAAGTAATGAGGGGAGGGCTACTGGGTGGTACCTTTTAATTTAAATCAGGTAAAAAGAGCACCTGAGCCTGGAGTCAGAAAGATTCATCTTCCTGAATTCTAATCTGACCTCAGACACTTACTAGTTGTGTGACCCTGGGCAAGTCACTTAACCCTGTTTGCCTCAGTTTCCTCTTCTGTAAAATGAGTTAGAGAAATAAATGACAAATTTCTCCAGTATCTTTGCCAAGAAAACTCCAAATGGGGTCATGAAGAGTCAAACGTTGATATGACTTAGCAACAAAGTGAGGTATGACCCACAAATATAAATTACAGTGAATTTCCAAGTACCTTATATCATGGAAATACCTGAATGGTACCTCAAGGCAGCCTTGAACAATAGCCTTGAATCTACCACACAGATCCAATAATGCTCACCAAAAATGACGTCTTGTCTTTTGATGACATCTTTTTCCTGCTTGCTGCAAAATGCTGGCTCTACCGCCAGACTCCAGGACTCTGCTTCAAGCTCCTGGGCATCTGAGCTGAGGTCACTCCACAAAGATGAATCAACAACTTCTGGAAGAGGTAGAAAACTGTCATAAACGTCTACAAACTCAGCCAGATGGGCTTTTAGCAAGGACAGGCAGGTGCAGACATTTTTCCCAACCAATCAATGAACCAGAGCCAGCCTACTCAGGAAATGCAAATAATTCAACCAAACGATTTAAAATGGGAACCTGCATAGAGACTACTAACCATGGGAAGGAACTTCAAAAGAGAAAAGAGCAATTTTCCATTGAAATGTTGACACAGTAGTATTGAAGTATTGGTATTAGTATTTTATATTGGTACATTGGTATTGATGTTTTGAAATACACAGAGGAAGGAGTGCAGGTCATTTTACATTTTCTTTGGTGATCTCTAGTGTTTGCAAAGCCCATGAAAGATTCTAAAATTATAATTTCTCTCTCCCCCAATATTTTCCACCATTTATTTAAATACTGAATTTTGTCCTTTTCTGCTTTATTTATCTGTTCATTGCCTTGCTAGTCATCATTAACATGCCCATTAGGCAGCAGACAGGTATTCACTCATATGCAATAATGGAATTTTCTACCACTCTGACAACTTTTGCAAAAATACTACAAGAAAAGTAATATTTGAATTTGCCTGGAGATTATATTGCACTTAAAACATTCTCACACCTCTCTGTCAAGCTAGAGGAAACAATGGCCTATTGAACTGATTTGAAAATATAAAGAAACATAATAAGGCCAACTTAAAACTGGAAAAGGCCTTAATGGTCATCTAATCCAACTTCTACCTAAAGAATAGTTCCCCTCTCCAATAAGTAGTCATTCAGTTCATGTTAGAAGGTTTCTAGAAATAGGAAACTCACAATCTATCAAAGCAACCCTTTCTATTTTAAGGCACTTTTAATTATTAGAAAGTCACTCCTGTAAGTAAGCTGAAAACTACCTCCATACAACTTGCACTGGTTCTACTTCTACTCTCGGGACTAAAGAGAAAGGAAAATTATGTGTATTCACACACACACACACACACACACACACACACACACACACACACACACACCCCATAAGCATATGTATGTATATGTGTATTATTTCTTCCTCCATGAGACAACCTTCCTTTCCAACACCGAAAGGTTGAAATTATGACTCCACTGTCTTCTCTCTTCCTGGCTAAATGTCCCCAGCTCCTTAAATTAATCTGATAGGCTATAATGTCAAATCTCCTCACCATCTTCACTATCTTCTCATGGACATGCTCCAGTTTATCTATGTCCTTCTTCCAATATGGTGGCCAGAAGTGAGCATAATGCCAAGGCTATGGTCTAAGCAGAGCAAGGTAGAACAATCACCTTGCAATTCTAAACACTGCTTTTCTATTAAAGAAACTCAAGAGAAGAGTCAACATAGCTGAGTAGCTATAGTGCTGGAGTTCAGCCTTGTAAGATCTGGGGTCAAAACCCCCTGCTAGCACTCATGAACCACATGAACATTGACAAGTCATCCATGACTCTTAGCTCCATAACTTCATCAACAAAATGAAGGGGTTGCACCGGATGGTCTATAAATTTCCTCTTACTCCTAAATCTATGAACTATGATTTTATGAACTTATGGACTGGCTTTTTTTTTACTAAAAATAATCACACTGTTGACAGGTATTGAGTTTTCCCACTACACTCCATACCAAGGTGAGCTTCATAAATTCTTGGTGATTGATCCAAGACACTACTGACTTTTGCCCTGTCACTATCCTCCTGTATTCACATTTCCCTCAGTCATAGCATAGGTATGGTATTTTAACCCTTTTCCAAGACTGAATTCTTACTATAAATCCTATCTGTCCAGAACTAATAGATAAGAATTGAGATATTTATTTTATATGCCACCAGGTACTAAGTTCATTTGACATTACCAGAACTGTTAAATTCCACAAGCGTATATTAAGCACACGTTGTCTACAGAGCACTAACAATAACACATGGTCCTTATCAAATTAGAGTAGGTGGCGGGGGGAGTCAGAACCAAAAATAACCAATCCAGAATGCTATATAATGGGAGACTGACTTCAGACAAAGTTTCATACCCTGCCAACTTCATCTAGCTGGTCAGGAAATTGAACAAATTGATCAGGGACTCCACTGAACAATTTTCCCACTCCCTTATGAAGATGAGTTCACAAGACAACCAGCGAACAGGGATCTGTGAGATTGAGGCTAGAATGTAAGCTTCTTGAAGACAAGGACCACCTTCATTTTCATCCTTTCATCCTCAGTGCTTAACACAGTGTCTAGAATGCAATAGGAGCTTAATAAATGCTTGTTGGTTGATTCAAGGGGCTACAAGCAAGCAAACTAGGACATGG
Source organism: Gymnobelideus leadbeateri (assembly GCA_011680675.1). Classification (NCBI taxonomy): domain Eukaryota; kingdom Metazoa; phylum Chordata; class Mammalia; order Diprotodontia; family Petauridae; genus Gymnobelideus; species Gymnobelideus leadbeateri. The sequence continues at coordinate 145,421 of WOXC01009005.1, forward strand.
CATTTGAGTTGAACTCTAAAGACTAGATAGGAGGATGAGGAAGGAGGTCATAGCAGGCACTGGGGAAAGTGTACATGCAAAGGGAGGGCCTCCCATGCCCATCTCTTTAGCAATCCAGATAATGTTCTGAGGCCAAGTTGCTAGGCCCCATTTGAGATCCACCTGAATTGGATCTTCCCACAAGCGGGCTCAAGGGTCCCCTTTAGGGAGTTCTGATGTATTTGGAAAAGAAGGTGGGTCCCAGACCCCATCAAAATTCTCCAAGCAGATTAACAACTTCTAGAGCTCCAATGGCATCTAGGTGGTATAGTGGACAGAGCAAAAGACATGAGTCAGAAAGACCTGAATTCTAATCCTACCTTAGACACTCACTAGCTGTGTGACCCTGAACAAGTCACCTAACCTTTAGTGCCTCAATTTCTTCATCTGTAAAATGGGGATAATAATAGGACCTACCTCACAGGAACAGGGTTGTTGTGAGGATCAAATGAATTAATATGTGTAAAGCACTTTTGAAATCTTAAAGTGCTATATAAATGTTAGCTATTGGTTATCATTATTATAAGGTTGTCTGGGCCAGCCTATTTTAGAGCACATTCTGCCCCCATATAACTTCAGACTTCAGTGCATTCTTCCTTCTTCACCATGTCTAAAGCAATATCCATGGAGAGCTAGGGTCTAAGCCAGAGACCTTTAATAGTGTAACAGTCCCAACAAAGGAAAAATCATAGTTGCCCATCAACCCACCCTGCCAAGAGTTTATCCAGCACATACAAAAAAGCAATTCAGTTGTGCTTCTGATTGGTGGCAGTGATTATGAACAATCTGTATTTATTAAAGCCCTTCCAGTGTGGTTGTATTTTTTTAAAAGATTTCTTTTTTTTCGGCTACTTCCATTTATCTAGGTTCTGCCTAACTTTGGGGGGGGAGTTAAATTTCTCATCTTCCTGAGGCATTTCTTGCCTCTTTAAAGGCAGAGGGAACATAAGAAATCTCCTGGGAGAACTGTAGTCACTTGGCATAAGTTTAATTTAGGCCTAAAGTATTGAATGCCCCTCAGATCCCAAGATTCCTCTCTTACTGTAACTGTGATAGCCTCCTGGACTCTTCATGGAATTATTTCATTACCCCATATTCAGAAAGCAACTTTCATCCTTAAGAAAATACTTGGTGTCTATAAAGCTTCAGGCCAGTTTAAGAAAGACAGCTGAAGAGTGTATTATACTTAAGTTTGGAAAGGAAGTTTAGTTTTAAATTTTGGGGTGGGGAGGCGGGGTCCAGACCTATGATGTCATCAGGGTGGGGAATTCCTGGCATAGAAACACCCTCCACCAATGCAGATCAGCCACTCATCTGTTATTTAGAGTCTTAGAGAATGACCCAGGGCATTGAGTGATTAAATGATTTGCCCAAGATCACACACCTCGTATATGTCAGAAACAAGGTTTGAACATAAGTCTTCCTGATGCCAAAGTCAGCCATCAAGCCACCATGTCATCTGCCTCTCTATTTATAAATACAATTACAACTGAAATATAGAAATCTGAATTCTGTATACAGCTGAATCAGTGAAAAGTTTAGGAGCACAAATATAAATTAAGTTGGATCCTAGACAAGGAAACTGCCCTTTTTTTTTCATTTTGATGTCAGCAAAACATAAAATGATCATCACTACACAATAAGCTCCATAGTCTTCACTAGTATGTAACATTCTCAAGATATTATTTCTTAGAATATGAATCTTAAAAACTCTAAATAAATATCATACCCACTAGGCCACATGTGGTGTTTCTAATGTGTTAAATTTCCATTCTTTTTACTGCAATACAACATACTTCGAATAGAAGTTTTATGAAACAGAATTTAAAATAAAACTGATTTCAATAGGAAGATGGAACACCCAGTCTGAAGAACCAGAGAATATGTAATATAATCTTGAAACTATTTGATTTCATAAAATAAAATAGGAAATCTTTTTTTTTTGCCAAATGCTAACAGAGATATCAATGGCTGAGTGAATACTCAGAGAATACTCTTCTCACCTTCCATTATGAATGAATCCATAGAGGGAGAAGATCCCATGGACTGTAACAGCTCATCAGAATGTGACCTAGTCCTCCAGTTGCTACCATCAGCATCAGATTCCAGAGATGTCACTGACCTTCTGAAACTAAACCAGGTGAGGGGTGGGATAGGGAGAGAAAAGGAGAATTAACCATAGCATCAACTCTGAGAACTTTAAGAACGTGAAAACAGATTACATCTTACCTTTCTAAGCTGGTCCCAGGAACACTTCTGGACAGCGAGTGCCCTGGACATGTAGATTCTTTTCTTCCAGTAGGGAGCCCAATAGGCATGGAAGAAGAAGGGTGCAGAGAAGACGAAGTGGGATGAGGAATATCCCTAAATGAGGAATCTGGACAGCAAAGTACAAGCATCACAGGTGGGTTGGTTTGTTTTTTAAAGAACAATAAAAATCACAATAAAGTACAGAAAGTGAAATCCTAAAGCAGTTCACTCACGCTTCTTTAAGAAGTTCGACATCAGATCATTGTCTGCATACAGTCCAGCCACTGACAACATCCCTTCGAATTAACACCCTACCCAAAAGCCATGCCTACACAGAGCCATATTTTGGTGTGTCCATCTGGAGGTTGTAGTATTCAACACTACATAAATAACAAGGGCATTGGGACGGGGAAACACGGAACACAGCTTACCTATAAATGAATGTTTGTGCTCCCTAGAGATGAGTTTTAAATAAATATAAGGTGTTATTAGCTTCATTAATATAATGCATGTTGTGTGTATACCCCATACACACACAGGGTGTATAAACAGAATGGAATGCTGTTGGAGGAGTGGAGGGAGGGTGAAGGAGGAGTGTCCCTCATAGCATAAGAATGGAGGTAGGTGAAAAACTGCCACTCAAAGTTAAATTCAATTGCTCCATCCTGAAAATAGAATGATGTTTTAATAGGCTATTATGTTTAATGTCCATTCTTGTATGTTGGGAAGGGGAAGAAAAAACACTCTAAATGCAGGCAAACTTGTAAAATGCCATAAATACTTTTAACTAATATATGCCAGGACATATTATCTGAATGGAGAGGAAAACCATTAACCCACAGCTCTTCATCCAATTAAACAAATATGTATTGAGTCCCTACTACACACATACAACAATGAAAAACAACCCAGTCTGTGCCCTGAAGCAGCTCAAAAATCTACCTAATGTGAGGAGAGGGAGGAAAGAGACATAATTTGTATGGCAACATGACTAACACAAGAGAGAGGTTAATGAGGCAAAGGAGAGAGTCAGTCAGACTGCTCCAAGAGAATGTGAGCGTGAAGAAAGGTCAGAGAAGAGGACTCTGAACTGAACAGGTAAGTGTGTACTCTATTGCTAGTAAAAAGGTGTTCTTTTTAAATTTTGTTTTGTTTTTACAAGTTTTATTACAATTAAAAGATTCATACAATAAGTGAAACATTCATATAAGATTCTTGAGTAGGCTTGATGAGTGTTCTTCATTTATGTGTGTATTTCAAATGTAAAAATCACATTCAATCCACCATAGGCAGTGGAAGGAGAGGCACTTAAACAAATAAGAAAACAATAAAAGGAAGTGTTTCATTTGGAGAGATATTTGTGGTGTGCATTATACTTGAAAAGGACTGTCCTGTCCATTTTGTTATGATCCACAGAACTTACTTCCAAGAGTGGCTTGTGGTCTGATCTTGTTATGATATCTCTCTTGGAGTTTCTGGTGAGAAAGAACATTAGAAATGCACAACATCATGTCAAAGTTTTGCTGTGAGAAAGTCCATAGAGTTAAACAGAAGGAGACTCTAATCAGTGACTCTCATCCTAGACATCACATTTTTTATTATGAACAATGTCTGGTAAGTATCCTCTTGGGAGCCAGAAGAACATGCCCACCCTACCAAGAGCAAGATGGAAGAGTTCCCTTCCATTCAATCTCCTACTGCCTTCTCTTTATTTCTTTACTAATAACTCTCCTACTTGCTATTCTTGTAATTGGAAATAAGAAAGAGGACACTTCAGGGACACTTCTGCCACAAACAATGAAATTCACATGCCAAAGGATGACTAATAATCATAGTTACCATTTAAATAGTGCTTTAAGCAACCACCCTCATATTGCTTCCAAACATATTCATTGATTCCTTCATTTTATCCTTGACCTTCTCAAACAAGCAATAGAAAGGAAAACAACTCCAAGCCCAACCTACATTTCCGTGAGGCTGCACTTTAGCCTTCACATGATTTTTAGAAGCATCTATTTTAAGTACAGAACTTGTACCTGCCTCCTGGATCAAACAAATGGTCACCATTCACTACAGCTGCTTCTTTGGGAAAACAATTGAGAAGGTCCTGATGGGGGAATTCAACCAAGGGAAGCTAACAACAGAGTACTGATGTGGTCTCAGATTACCTTGGTACATGGAGGGGTACATTCTCTACAGCTTTTGTGCACAGTGGCATTACAGACTGAAAGAAAAAGAGCAAATCTTTCAATATTCATATCAAAGTATTATTTACTTAAAATGCACGAGACTAGAACATTCTCTCTTAAGATTCTCCCCCACAAAATTGCTTCTTCCATGAAAACCTGAAATTGTAGCCCATCCCATAAGTTGGTATAATATGTATTTCAAAATATTCATTTAACACTAAGCCCAATTTCCTTGATTTTGTTAGTCAGTAAAGGTTAACGAGAAATCTTTCATACGCCCAGCTTTGTGTAAGGGGTCACAGGGAACATAAAATAAATCTTTTTCCTTGTCTGACCTATTTGTTCATTGCCTTGCTGGTTATCACTTATATGTGAACCAAGAATTGAGTGGCAACTTACTGTCATATGTATTTATGGATTTTTCCAACAGAGTTTGACAACCACTGCCAAAAATTACAGGGATTTTGTCCAAAGGTTATACTGTATTGGAGAAACTCCTATTCTCCTCTATAAAATCAGAAGAAATATGAAAGCCAAAGCAATGGGAATGGAATGGGAAGGACTGCTAACAATCATGAAGGAAAAGACTTGATCATTAATTAGAGAAAAGGCCCAAAGAAAGATGAGGCTCAAAGATGGCTCCAAGATTTTGAGCCTAGATTAAGAGAAGAACAGTGATCTAATTATTAAACAAAGAAATAAATAAAAAGTCAGGGAAAAGACTTAGCTGCTTTGATCAATACAATAAGGAACAATTCCCAAAAGACTCACTGAAAAATGTTATCTACCCCAGAAAGAGAACTAATGAACTCTGAGTACAAATCGAAGCATATTTTTTCACTTTACTTTTTTTTGAGGTTTTTTTTTTTTGGTAACACAACTAATACACAAACATGTTTTACATGTCTTCATGTGTATAAGGTACATATCATATTGCTTGCTTTTTCAAGGGTGGGGGAGGGAGAGAATTTGGAAGTAAAAAAAAGAATGTTAAAAAATTTAAATAAATGAAAAAGATTTTAAAAGTAAATAACAAGCTGGGGAAATCTGTTTTGTTATTTCAGTGGTGATGATTTTTACTTCTGGCAGCTTTTGGGAGAGGGCAGATGAGTTTAGTTTCAGACATGCTGATTTGCCAAGCAGGGTGGCAAGACCTCTATGTAAAGATGTCATGTAGCTAGCTAAAAAATGAAAACAGAAGAGATGAGAGGTCAGCACTGTAATATGTGAATTTAGGGAGCATCACCATAGGTCTTACACTTGAGACCAGAAAAATAAGATATCTAAGTTAAGTTTAATGGATAAGGGCTAGACTGGTAGGGATAAGGATGACTAATTTTGGTAAAATGGTAAAAAAACAAAGAAAGTAGAACCAGGAAAGGCAAGAAAATGAAAAGAAAGTGGGTATCAGGGACTTAGTATGATAGAGTGGTCATAAACAGTGTCAAGTGTAGCAGAAAGGTCAAGGAGGTTAAAGCCTAAGAAAAAGACATTTTGACTTGGCTAAGCATAGAAGGTGTCACTCCACTTTGTATCTGCAATTCTGCCTGGTTTCAACTCCACAGAACAAGATACTCTCTCTCCCTTCCCTTCCCCCACTCATCATGTCCCTGGTGTCCTCTCCCAATCAAACCCCACCACTGACCCTCCAGCTGTTGTGTGTGGTCTTCCTTGAAAGGGCAGACACCAGTTGGTTTCATTTTTTGTATCCCCAGGCTTAGCACAATGCTGGGAACATATCTTTATTGAATTGAAAAGAGTAGTTTTATTTTTTTTTATAAGGTAGGAGGGATAAAAGTCAAACATTTAAGTAGGAAGATGTTGCTGAGAAATGAATACAGGTAGTGTAGCTTCAGGGAATCTGGCTTCAGCTGAAGGAGAGATGTAGGAGGGTAGTTTGAAAGAGGGACTGGGAGGGGGTGGACATCAAAGGAAGGTGCCAAGTTACATTTAGTAAACCTTCTGTAGACTAGATAAAGAATAGCAACAACTTATTTTTTTAAGAGTGAGCATTATTTATCTCATGCCTTTACTTATTCTAGAAATCAACTTTCACTCTCTAAAACATATATCCTTGCAAAGTTCCTGTGCGTTTTAAGCATTTAATAATGTTGGCTGAAGAATGGCTGTTAAAAACCCTATAGATGACATTTAAAAGAATATTTAGGAGGTGAAGCCAACATTGTAGAGAAAAGGCAGGGACTCACCCGAGCTCTCCCCTAAACCCCTCTAAGCACCTTTAAATAATGCCATAAAACAATTCCTGCATCAATAGAACCCACAAAACAATGGAGTGAAATAATTTTCCAGTCAAAGACAACTTAGAAGGTCAGTAGGAAAGGTCTGTTGCACCTGGGTAAGAGTAGAACACAGTCCAGTTCAGGCTACACCAGCATAGCCCCAGCCCCAGAGAACCAGGAACAGGTCTTGGGAAACACTGAACCAGCAATGGCAGCAGCTGCTTCTGGGGCTCTCAGCCCACAGGTGGTAAAGGGGTCGAACAACTGCTCTGAAGGAGATCACGGGGGTCTCTTTGCTAGCACTGAGGCAGGATTCTGTTGCTTTGCCCATACTCAGTCCTGGATGGCAGTCCCAGGGCAATGAGGAGCACTAGCACATCCCAGGTTACAGCCACAGTGGAGCAGAGACCCTCCTCACCGCTCCAGGGCAGAAAATAGTGCATGTGGTTGCCCCAAGACCAGAGCTTAGACCAGGAGAGTAATAAACACACCTTAGATCATACCACCTTAGAAGAACTGAGAACTTACAAGTCCCTAAAAATATCTCTGAAAACAGCTGCATAAAAACCTTGAAGCTTAGGATAGTGTATGTACCACCCTGGAAGTGAGCCTCACTTTAACAAAAATTTAGAAGTCAAGAAATAGGCTGAGAAAATGATCAAACAACAGAAAAAAAATCTGACCATAGAAAGTTACTATGGTAATAAGGGAGAGCAAAACACATACTCAGAAGAAGATAAAGTCAAAGCCCCTGCATCCAAAGCCTTCAAGAAAAATATGAATTGTTCTCAGGACATGGAAGAGATCAAAAAGGATTTTGAAAGTCAAGTAAGATAGGTAGAGGAAAAATTGGGAAGAGAAATAAGAGTGATGCAAGAAAATCATGAATAAAGAGTCAACAGCTTGGAAAAGGACACACAAAAAAGACACTGAAGAAAATAACACCTTAAAAAACAGACTAGGGGGGCGGCTAGGTGGCACAGTGAGTAGATCGCCGGCCCTGGGGTCAGAAGGACCTGAGTTCAGTTCCGGCCTCAGACACTTAACACACAGCAACAAAAACCTAGCCATGTGACCTTGGGCAAGTTACTTAACCCTAATTGCCCTCCAAAAAGCAAAAACAAACAAACAAAAAAACAAAACAAAACAAAACAAAAAAAACAGACTAGGCCAAGTGGTAAGAGGTCCAAAAAGTCAATGAGGAGAAGAATGCCTTGAAGAGCAAAACTACCCAAATGGAAAACAGGCACAAAAATTCACTGAAGAAAAATACTCCTTAAATAGTAGAATTGGCCAAATGGAAAAGGTACAAAAGTTTACTGAAAAAAATAATTCCTTAAAAATTAGAATTGAGCAAATGGAAACTAATGAGACACTAAAATAAAACAAAACCAAAAGAATGAAAAAAACAGAAGACAATGTGAAAACAACTGTCAAAAGTTGGGAAAACAACTGACCTAGAAAATAGATCCAGAAGAGATCATTTAAAAATTATTGGACTGGGGCAGCTAGGTGGCTCAGTGAGTAGAGTGCCGGCCTTGGAGTCAGAAGGACCTGAGTTCGGTTCCAGCCTCAGACACTTAACGCACACACAAACAAAAACCTAGCCATGTGACCTTAGGCAAGTTACTTAGCCCCAACTGCCCTCCAAAAAGAAATATTGGACTACCTGAAAGCCTTGATGGAAAAAAAAGAGCCTAGAAATCATCTTCTGAGAAATTATAGAGGAAAACTACCCTAATATTCCAGAACCAGAAGGTAAAATAGAAATTAAAAGAATCCACTGATCACCTCCTGAAAGAGATTGCAAAATGAAAACTCCCAGGAATATTATAGCCAAATTTCAGAACCCCTACATCAAGGAGAAAATATTGCAAGCAGTCAGAAGAAACAATTCAAGTATCATGGATCCAGTCAGGATAACACAGGCCTGTACAACATGCAGCCCATGAAAGGATTTCAGGCAGACTGTGAAAAATGTAGAGAATGTAAATACAGGCCAGCATAACATATGGCCTGTGGGCTGCTTTGGCAGGCCACAAATGGCCCATGGGCAGTATGTTATGCAGGCCTGGGACAACACAAGATTTAGTAGCTTTTACATTAAAGGACTGGTGGGCTTGGGACATGATATTCCGGAGGGTAAAGGAGACAGGATTATAACCAAGAATCATCTACCCAGCAAAACTGACTATAATCCTTCAGGGGGGAAAATCGTCATTAAATGAAATAGAGAACTCTCAAGCATTCTTGATGAAAAAAACAATGCTGAATAGAAAATTTGACTTTCAAATACAAAACTTAAGAGAAGCAGAAAAAGGTAAACAAGAAAGAGAAATTATAAAGGACTTAACACGGTTAAATTGTTTACATTCCTACATGAGAAAATGATACTCATAACTTACAAGAACTTTCTCATCATTATGGCAGTAAAAAGGAATATATATAGACAGAGAGCACAGGTGTGAAGTGAATAGGAAGGGAAATCTTAAAAATAAAACTAAGCGGTGAGAGAGGAATGCACTGGGGAAAAGGGAAAGGGAGAGATAGAATGGGGTAAAGTATCTCACAGAAAAGAGGCAAGGAAAAAGTTTTTACAGTAAGGGGGAAGATGGGGGAGATGAGGGGACGTGAGTGAACCTTACTCTCATCAGAATTGACTCAAAGAGGGAATAACATAGACACTCAATTGGGTATAGAAATCTATTTTACCATAGAGGAAAGTAGGAGGGAAAATGGATGAGAAGGGGGTGAGGAGTGATAGAAGAGAGGACAGATCGGGCAAGGGGCAGTCAGAAGCAAAACACTTTTCAGGAGGGACAGAGTAAAAGGAGAGAGAATAGAATAAACAGGGTAGGGATGAAATAGGATGGGGGGAAATACAGTTAGCAACAGTAACTGAAAAAAATTTTAAAGCAAGTTTCTCTGATAATGGCTTTATTTCTCAAACAGATGTAGAACTGAGTCAAATTTATTAAAATAAGTTATTCCCCAATTTATAAATGACCAAAAGATATGAACAGTTTTTAGATTAAATAATAAAAACTAAATATAGTCATATGGAAAAATGTTCTAACTCACTATTGATTGGAGAAATGCAAATTAAAACAATTCTGAACTATTACCTCATACCTATTAGATTGGCTAATAGGAAAGAAAAGGTAAATGACAAATGTTGGAGGGGATGTGGGAAAAATGAGACATTAACAAACTGTTAGTAGAGTTGTGAACTGATTCAACCATTCTGTAGAGCAATTAGGAATTCTGCTAAAAGGGCTATAAAGCCATGTATACCCTTTGATCTAGAAATTATCACTACTAGGCCTATATCCCAAAAGAGATTAAAAAAGAAAAGCAAAAAGGAAAAGGATCTATGCATACAAAAATAGTTATAGTAGCTCTTTTCTGGTGGCAAAGAACTGGAAATTGAGGGGATGCCCATCAATTAGGGAATGGTTGAACAAATTACGTGATTATGATGGAATACTATTTTGCTATAAGAAATGATGAACACGATGCTCTCAGAAAAACCTGGAAAGACTTATGTGAGTTGATGCAAAGAGAAATATATTGTGTACAAAGTAATAGCATATTATAAGATGATCAGCTGTGAATGATTTAGATATTCTCAGCAATTCAATGATCCAAGACAACTCTGAAGACCTTATGATGAAAAATTCTATCCATCCCCAGAGAAAGAACTGATGGTGTCTGAATACAGATTTAAGCATATTTTTTTACTTTATTTTTCTTGAGGGTTTTTTTATGTTTTGTTCACAACATGACTAATATGGAAATGTTCTGCATGACTACACATGTATAACCTATATCAAATTGTTTGCCTTCTCAATGAAGGGGGTGGGGATTGCCTTGAAGAAGGGACAGAATTTGGAACTCAAAGTTTTAAAAACAAATGCTAAAAATTGTTTGTACATGTAGTTGGAGAAAAATAAAATATTAAATAATTTTTAAAAATAAGAAATTCACAAAATAAAGAATATTTATTCAGGTTTGGGACAGCTACATTAAATAACTTTATATAAGATGTCCTTAACTTCTAATCCTGTAACAAGCAAAAAATGACTTACTCAAAGGGAAGAGTAGGTAAGGCATATTTGATGAGAGTTAAAGTCCACATTCACTATGAGGGAAAAATAATTGGTTCATTTTCAGAAAAAATCTGCTAATGACATTTATCATACTTAAAATCTCAGCTGTGAATTCAAAATGTAAAAGTTTATAAATGGAGAAAAACCTTGTATGCAGCCCCAGGGAGGGCAGGTCATGGTTTCTCTCCCTGAGATAAGAGTCCTCTTGGGTGTGTGGGAATAGTTTTAATACTTATGCATCGAATCTCATTTGTGAATGTTTTTTTATAAGTGAATATTAACAAAAAAATAAAATCAAACAATTTTTGAGTACCCACCCACCAGATACTAAGGGAAACTAAGGGAAAGGGAAACTAAGATAATTTTTGTTAAGATCTAGTCCCTTCTTATAGGGAGCTTACAAACTAGTGAAGAAAAAGATGAACAAAGACAAAATACAAACAGATCCAGCAAAATCCAAAGAAGCCACTTACTAGCACACTGGAATGACTCTTTTCCCAGAAGGGGTTTATCACAAACAAAACATGGTATAACCCCCGAGAACATCCCGGGAACAAACTGATGTCGATTCACTTTCTCTTTGTCTTTGGCATCCTTGTTCTTTGTCTTCAGACACAACAGTAGTAGGAAAGGGAAAAGACATAAAAATAATTGGAGTACTAGGAATAATTTTTTAACAACACAAAGTCTTTGTATTAACTATTATCTCTGCAAGGATTGTACCTGGTACAGAGTGACACCCCATTCCCCCAACTCCTAGCCGAGGTAAGCTAAAACTGCAAGTTTGGACACTAATCTATTCAAACACAAAAACATTTTCAAACACAAGCACTGCCAAAAAAAAAAAAAGCAATTTAGAAAAACTAAGAATTTTTAAGTGCATAGAAAAAACTTTATAGTACCTGCTAAGAATCACAGACCACAAAGATATGAATGCAATCAATGTCCATTATCTTTTTCTACGAGATATGATATTGGCCCCCCGGTTAATTACCTTAGATTTATTCCTAGGGCTGGTCATTCTGTTCATGAGAAAGCTGAATGTGCGGCTCACTTTGTACTTCTCTGATTCTGATTTGGCAGGTATAATGTATTTATCCCACTCCTCCTCTTGAATCCTAGAACATAGAACCATTTGCCATGAACAAATCAGGGCAGATTGCAGATTTAGAACCATCATCTACTGTACTTAGTCTAGCATTTGCTATATGTATTCAAATTTTAATGGTTTTTCTAAAGGCACGAAAACCTTTTCTGTTTATTCAGAAGTCATTTCAGCCCTACTCTCTCACCCAGGAAAAAAGTCAATTCCCCATTATCAGTGATAGAGCAAAGTTTCCTGGTCCCAGATGAGCCAAACGAGCAATAACCTAAAAAGCATTTGTATGGTTGGGAATGTGATCAGACTCAATGCTTTTGTAGACACACAAGGATACATATAAATGTAATCCTCAGAAATACACACAACTCATCACCTCTGTGCCTAGCTTCAAAGGCCTCCTGCTCATATCTCACTCCTAGAAATATGACAATCAGTTAAATGACAAAGGGGAGGAGGCTGCAGATTAGTTCATGATTTTATTGATAATTAAAAACTGATTACATAAAATTTAGAAATCTCCTAAGCCTGGCTCCTAAATCACAGGACAGAAGAGACCAAAGACCTTCCATGAAAAGATGTATGCCCTAAATGTCAATTGGCAGTACTTTAATTCTCAAAGTCAAATAACAAAAAAAGTAATACTTGAAAGATAAGTTGCATTCCATAAAATGAAAGAAAGTGACATATTGGGGTTGGTAGGGGGTGCAGCGAATAGAGCACCAGCCCTGGAGTCAGGAGGACCTGAGTTCAAATCTTGCCTCAGACACTTAACACTTACTAGCTGTATGACCTTGGGCAAGTCACTTAACTCCAACTGTCCTACTTTCCCCCCTCCAAAAAGCAAAAAAAAAAAAGTCACACATTAAAGGTCAACATACTATCTGTGTCAAATTAGATAATGTTTAAGAAAGCAACACTTTCTCAATATATGCTTAAAAATTGAAGTCCCCCTCCTCTAGGAGCCTATTTGTCATCACTGAAGACTAGCAATTCAGTTCTTAAGGAATGCTTCAAAGCATATAGAGAAGTGTTAAAATACATGAGAATATATTACTGCTCCTCATCAACCAAAGACTGAGATTGACTGAAAAAGTGTTACACTAAGAGTTCTTAACCCTAGAAGTCAACAAATGTATTTTTTAATATTTTGCTATGTTTAAATGCATTTGATTTCCTTTGTAATCCCATGTATTTTCTTTTATGTATTTAAAAACATTATTCTGAAAGGGACTCTATAGGTTTTACCAGACTGTCATAGAATTCCATGACGCACACATAAAATCATTAAGAACCTTCTTTATGCAATGAAATCAACTCAAATGTAAATAGCTATCAAGAAAATTTAGTTGGCTATATTGCTTGTCCATAATCAAACAAAACATTGATTTTTTTAAAAAATATATCTTTTAAGAAAGTTTTGTTCAGTGACTTCATTTGTTTGGGCTGTTCTCTTATCAACAAAATTATAGGAGTTGGGCTAAATAATCCCCAAGATCCATTCCAGGTAACAAATTCCAATATTGTCTATGCATTTCAGTATGTTCTAAAGAAATCTAGTGATTTCTTTCATATCTCTGGTAGTTATTTTAGAGTCAATATCTAGAAATTCATTTGGCTATTATATTTTTAAGGGGAAAGAATTGCTATGAGTCTACAATTCAGTTGACCTTTAAAAAAATAAAGGAAATTATTGAACTTGATTGAGCAAAACAGGGATAGCAGTGGTGATCCAACTTGCCCTTGCCTGAGCCTGTTGTGCTGGAAGCTATGCTGCATAAATTCCTAACCACTATTGATGTGTGTGGGGGTGAAAGGGTTGTCCTGTGATAGCTCTTCCTAATGGATTAGCTTCTTAAAGCAGACCCTTGAAAGAGGAGAGGGAAAATAAATATAACCTGAGTATTTCAACAGTAAGAATGTAATCATGGTATATGTGGGTTTGCTTCTCTCATCCTTTTTACTTCCCTAACAACTGCAAAACACATTTACAAAACATATAACAGATTAGCCAACTCTTCAGCTGCCTCATATGTTTCCCCTTTGCAATAATCTGAGGGGCAAAAATGACATAAGAGCCCTAACTTGTTTCAAGGCTTAGAAAGAAAAGGTCCCTCTGGACTCTCTAATGAACAAATCATTTTAATTTCATGCAGCTGACATTCTAAATTCAGGATTTTCAAATCAATCATTCCTTATCCATTTCTGTGACTTTCCTTTACAATCAACAGGTTTAGGCTTGGAAAGATCTAATAATGATGTGCATTTAATATATACTGAGAAACAGCTTTTATTCAGATTATCTTATATCCAGAATCCCAATGGCCTGACTCAGGGTTATTGACTGTAAGAGAAAAGCTTTCTCTGAGGGCTTCCACGTCAAAGGCGGTGAAAAATCACAGATGTAGGGGTTGTGAGAAATACTCATCCGCACTCTCTATTTCCTGGCAGAACACTCCTGCACTGTCCCAGCAAAGGAAAATGGTTGTTATTTTCTCATCAAAGTTATATCTACTCTTTCTCAAGCATAGCTATAGATGCTATATAGATAATCTACAAGACTGTAACTAAATACAACAATTTTGCAAATTTTAGGTTTTAATATGGCAACATGTAAGATGACCGTAATTCCCAATTTTCACTTGACACCATGACAAACTGCACCATCTAAGACAACAATAATCATAAACCCAGAAACTCTGAGACTGAATCCACTGTTCTACCTAAAAACTTACCAATAAAAAAGCAGGGTAATATTGAAAGCAAAGCTGGACTGGGAACAAATCTGAGAAAAGCTAGGCTGATAAATTCTCAGAATCTCTCACATGGAGGAAAACACAAAGTTCAAAGACTTTCTACAGAACATCAGTCACTTTTCTAGCACTGAGACATGTGTAAGGTCAGCTGATGCCTGATCTGCCTTGCCTATGGTGCTTATTGCCATAACACAAGAGGGAGGTGGGCAAAAATAAGAGAGAAAGGAAGAAAGAAAGATAGGAATAAAGGAATCAAGAGAGGAAGAAAGGAAGAGATAGAATGTAAGAAAGGAAGGGATGCAAGGAGGATAAGAAGCAAAAGAGAGAGAAAGAGAAAGAAAGGGAGGAGACAAGGAAGGAAAAGGGAAGGAAGGAAAAAGAAGAGAAAAGGAAGGAAGGACATCGTTCAAGAGTCAGACACATATCCTTTGAAAAGCTCTCAGAAGTGTCACAGGTTGCAAGGTCAGGAGTATACTCTTTTTCAGCTAACAGTGCCCTTTTATAGAAACTAAGTGTCCTACATAAAATAACAGAATCTCAAAAACTACTTAAGTAGAAGTATAAGCTAAGTCAAACATTTTGATGTGGGATGTCACTGATTTATTTGGCAAGATAATAAAACAAATCCCACACATAATGCTATTCATTGATTGTACTATGTTCTATGCTATGAATGCACCAGTATATTCCTGTCACTAAGGGAATTTCTGTTAAGATTCAAAACATAAATAAAAACATTGAGAAGTAAGGGCTAGAAAGGGCATGGGAAATGAAAAGTGGGAGCAAAAGGATAGTTATAGTAGGCACTTAATAAATGCTTATTCCCTTCCCCTAACATACAAATGCCTATAGAACCAATTCCATATTTCAGATGCTAAGATATAGCTGGCTAAGAGCTAAAGAAGGCTTTCTTCCTCCAATCAAGTGCCTACTGTAAAATCATTATTTATATAAGACTTAAGAAAACAGAAAAAAATCTTGCTATTCAAAATGATAGCTAGATACCAAGAATTTTTGACCCTAAAGGAAACAGGGAAAATATGCTTCTTCCCTCCATTCTTTGCAGAGGAATAAGACAAAGATGGAGAAGAGCCCATACAATGTCAGACTTGGTCAATGTGTTGTTGGTTGGCTTTACCATACCATTTCATTTCTGGTCTTTTTTATATAAATATATATATATGTATATATGTATATATGTATATACACACAATATATTAATATATATGTATATATATACATATAATGAGGGATGTCTTTCTAAGTGGGGGGAACAGATATTTGGAAATGAAGGTAACATGAAAATAAAAACTGTCAATAAAGAATTTTTTAAATAGCTATAGGAAGGTAACTAAACTTTGTGAAATATTTTAGAGGGATATTTAATAACATGAGTTTGTTTTAATAACATTTATTAGTCATTTATTGCAGACATTCTTAATAACAGTAAATTTTTTTCCTTTGCCATTATGATCCAAATTGTTTAATGCTTTTTGTATGTTTATTTTTTCTCCCTGCTAGATTAAATTCAATTCAACAAACATTTATTAAACACATATTAGAAGTAAGATGGTGGAGACACAAAATAAAATCTATAGTTCTTGAAAACCAGACATTTTATCTTATTTCAATTTTGTTTACTGAGTCCCTAGTCTTGCGCTTTACAAATAGTGTATGTGCAATAGAAGCTTGTTGAAATGAGGAAATAGTTTGGGATATTAGAAAGAATGCTGTCTCTGGAATCAAGGGACCTGGGTTCCAATTCCCCTTCCTGAGGCTTAGTAAGTCACAATCTGCTTCTTCATTAATAAAATGAGAGGGCTGGACTAGATGACCTCTGGGGTCCTTTCAAACAATAAATCTATTGATTAGGAGCCTCTGAACTATCTTTAATCCAGCAATTCAACATTTATTAAGCACCTCTTATGTTCAAGAGATAAGGGGAAGTATAACATAGTGGATAGAGATAGAAAGGATCCATAGGCTTCTATCAGACGAATGATCAAATGGTTCCAAGACACCAAAAAAGGACTAAGAACTTTGGCTCTGCAGCATAACCACCCAAGATCTTATTACACTTCCCAGTTCTTGTAATCACCTGCTGTCCATAAAAATAACATCTGGGTCTTATTCTCTGCTTCCCCTTCACCCTAGAAATCTTGAGTCTGCTTATTGGGAAAGTAGCTCTTCAATAGAAAAAGACTGGCCCCCAGTCCCTGTCCCAAGGCACAGAGGCCTAGGCACTCAAGGCCACTGAAATGGCAGTGGGAAGAAGAGGATCCCAGTCGATCATATCAAGTGATGGCAGAGATTACTCTCAAAATACAATTGTACCTTCTACAGAGCTCCTTGACATCTGCCAAGCTTGGACACAGCAGTCAAATATATCAAGATGGCAAATCAGTATTTATTTGTTTTTGAAATTAATCCAACAAGCGTTTTCTTAGGAAATATATAATGGTTATACCTTTTCTCCCGTGATGGCTCCGATAAACTGTAAGCTCTTTGCTCTACAAAACAGAATAGAAAATTAAAACTAAGACTAGTTAACTAGTCTGGTCATTGCTTTTCTCACATGAAATGCACAACTTCCACCATTTTTTGTCAGGTCAGGTAGAAAATTAGAAAACAAATTTTTACAAGTAAGCATCACCCCAAAAAGGATCATCACGCTCCATAAAAAATGAATCCAATATGTTGTAAAGTGTTGGGACTTTTTCTTTTCCTGAATCTGGGTTAGCTTCAGCAAGTGTCAGCAAATATTCTCAGAAGTGCAGAAAATCAGAAAACATCATGTGCTTGAACCCAACAATACTAATTTTCCCCTTTATATAGTCTAGCCTGTAGCTTCATCCCTGATTCAAAACACTTAAGTCACCAACACACAGAAGTGATTAAAAAGAAAAAAGAAAACAAACAAACCTCTTAGCACCTTTTAGCAAAGCTTAAGAAAAATATCCTGCAGTCCAGCAGAGGGAATTATAGAATGCAATATGGCTGCAGTACCCATGACAAGTTGCAGGAGCAGCCGCAGTCAGCTCAAAGACAGGCAATAAGATTTGCCTCAAGGTTCATGGAAAAGAAAGGGAAAGCCAGTTTCCCAACAGACACTGCAGGGAGCTTCATGCAAGCAACTTAGCGCCATCTTGTTTCCAGGAGAGTACTTACTACAAGGATGGAGCAGAGACACTGATTTAGACAGTGAAAGGGACTGAAGGAGGGAACGACCACTGTTGAGGAACACACCATCTACAGAGTGAGGATAAGTCCTTTAAAGTTATAAACCAGAATGTCAAAATGATACTAAAAAAATGGAAAATGGAAATGCTTTGTATGTTTCAGAAAATCCATTTCAAATGGATTTGTATACAAAGTATACAAATACACTATACAAATATTGGACCAGATCCATAATTGCACTAGGGGAAAATCCCTGGACCACTACAGGTCATCACTGGTTCCTCAATTTATAGACTTAGAGGTTAGTGTAAATATGGGTGTGCGTTTATGATGACTTTTTTGTATTTTTTTGTTATTTTGTATTTAAGAGAGAATCTAGCTCATAAAAATTCACGGTTTTTATTTTAAATATTATCTAAGTTATCCTCACAACAATTCTGTAAAGTAAGACATGCAGGTATTAATTATCCTTAATAAATTCAGGCACCAAGAAGAAAAGTGAGATGCCCAAGGTTATTGAGCAGAATAGTGATGGAGCCAGATTCTAGGCAGGCTTCAGGATACTTTATCTGAGCTTCTATTCATACAACTATGTTACCTTTCTCAAATAAACATTTATTTCATAGATAATTTTTAATGGATAGCTATTTTAGAGAACTAGTCAGCTTGATACAGTAATGATTATGATTCCAATATTTATAAGGTTCCCTTTAACCTAAATACACTGTATGCCCCCAAAAGAATCACAAGATGGAGTTCCAGTTTGATGCATAAACAGAGGCTGCCATTTTTATTGCCAAAGTGATCACTTGCTGTGGATGACAATTGACAATTTGGGTTTGGAAGAGGAAAGTAGAAGCAATAGGAAACAGTGGAGATCCAAAGAAGTGGATCAACGATCTCCAGAATCAGCGGAGCTGTGTTCAAATCCCACCTATGAGGCTTACTATTTATTGTTGCTTTGGACAATTTATTTACCCTTCCTTGGTAAGATTCAGTTTTATTTTTTTTATTTAAACAAATGCTTTATTAACTTCTGTTTTACATCATTCATTTCTGCCAGATTTTGAGTTACAATTATTTCCCCCCGCCCTGTTTTTCCCCTATCCACCCTCCCAGAATAGCAGTCCCACAAGATATCGCTTCCTCAATCTGCTCTCTCCCATACCTTCTCCCATACCCCCTTCGACTTTCCATTAGAGGAAGGTGAATCTCTGTGTCCCAATGCTTGCACATTTTATCTCCCAATTACAAGCAAAAGAATATTAATAATAGTATTTATATATATTTGAAACATTTAATCTTAAGACCTCGAATTTCAGATCCATTTCCTTCCTCCCTTGTCACCCATTCCCTCTGGGAAGATAAGTAATTCGGTACATGTTGTGCATGTCTAGCTATGCAAAACATTACCACAGTAGATATATTGTACAAGGCTGCTTATAATTCCCTCCCACTCTTCCTACCCCCCACCTGGTCCATTCCCTACATGATCCTGTCCCTCTTCTATAGTGGGTACGTCCAACCTCCCCTCCCCCCAAAGATGCCCTCCTATCCATCATCCCTCCTGTCATCCCCCTTCCCCCTATTCTGCTGCAGGTTGAGATATCCTATTTAGTATGTATGTCATTCTCTCCCTGAACCAAATTCAATGAGAATGTGGTTTTGCCTTTTTGCCTTCCTATTCTTCCCCTCCCTTGCAACCACTTCCCCTTGCTTCTTCTACATGAGATAGTTTACCCTACCCTGTCTCTCCCCATCTCCTCTTACCACTTTCCTCTCTCACCTCATAGTTTCACCCCTTGAGTATCCTCCCTTCCCAACAAATTCAACCTATGCCCTCTATCCATATATAACTGTAAACATATATACACACATTTACATATGTATTCATATGACCATGCACCCTTCTTCCATTATTTTCATACTGAGAAAGATATCATCAGTCACAGTTCTTGCTTTTCCATATAGGAATGTAGATAGTTCAACTTTGATAAGTTCCTTTTGATTTCTTTTCCCTGATTACCTTCTCAGGCATCTCTTGCTTCTTGTGTCTGGATGTCAAATTTTCTATTCAATTCTGGTTTTTTCCTCAAGAATGCTTGAAAGTCCTCTATTCCACTGAATGACCATATTTTCCCCTGAAACAAAATACTCAGTTTTGCTGGGTAGGTGACCCTTGGGTTCATTCCCAGCTCTTTTGCCCTCTGGAATATCATATTCCATGCCCTTCGATCCCTCAGTGTAGAAGCTGCCAGGTCCTGGGCTATTCTGATTGTGTTTCCACAATATTGAAATTGTTTCTTCCTGGCTGCTTGTAGTATTTTCTCCTTGATCTGGGGATTCTGGAACCTGGCTATAATATTCCTGGGAGTTTTCTTTTTGGGATCTTTTTCAGGAGGTGATCTGTGGATTCTTTCAACCTCTATTTTGCCCTCTGGGTCTAAAACATCAGGGCAATTTTCCTTGAGAATTTCTTGAAGGGTGATTTCTAGGTTCTTTCTTTGATCATGGCTTTAGGGTAGTCCAGTAATTTTTAATTTGTCTCTCCTGGATCTATTTTCCAAGTCAGTGTTTTTTCCCATGAGATATTTCACATTGCCTTCTAATCTTTCATTTGTTTGGATCTGCTTAACAGCATCTTGATTTCTCATAAAGTCATTAGCTTCCATTTGTTGCAGTCTAACTCTGAAGGAATGAATCTCCTCAGTGAACTTTTGAGATTCTTTTTCCATCTGGCAAATTCGACTTTTTAAGGCATTCTTCTCCTCATTGCCCTTTTGGGCCTCCTTTGCCATTTGAGTTAGTCTATTTTTTAAGGTGTTGTTTTCCTCAGTCACGCTGTTGACCCTCATTTCATACTTTTCCTGCATCCTTCTCATTTCTCTTTCCAATTTTTCCTCCACTTCTCTTATTTGATTTTTAAAGTCCTTCTTAAGGTCCTCTATGGCCTGCAACCCACTCATGTTTTCCCCTGGGGCTTTTGGAGCAGGACTTCTGACCTCACAGTCCTCCTCCCGCTCTATGCTTCGACCCTCTTTGCCCCCAAAGTAGGAGTCTAGGGTTGCATTTTTCTGTTTAACTTGTTTCTTTTGTCTTGGCATGTTGCCGCTTAATTATTTGACTTTCGGGCTTGTTGCCACAGTATGGCTGGGCCGCCAGACAGGTGAGCTTTCGTCCCGAACGTGTGGGGGGGGACAACTTCCATTTCTGGCAAGCTGGAAACCCACCCACGACCTCCACCCCAGATCACAATCCAGATCCAGGGAGGTTAAAGCAAGAGTGATTACCCCCCAAGTCTGATTGCTGGATCTCCCTACAGTTCGCAGGCCAGGAGCTGGAGCTGCCTCTGAAAACTACAAAATGGCGTGTCTCCTCAGTGGCTTCTAGCTCCCAGGGGAGGAAGCCAACGCGTTCCCCAAATACTGGTCCCAAAGTCCATAGGGCACTAACCTCTCACTTTGTTCTAGGCATGTCTATGTTGATAATTCTGGAATCGCCACAGCTGCTGGTGTTCTGGGGTCCCTCCAGCCGGCTGCTGGCCTTGCCACCCTGGGGCTAAAACTGCGACTCAGGCGCTGGTCCTTCCTGCAGGGCTGCTGGGCTGTCCTCAGCAGGAGATTCGCTTCTCTGTGTTGTTCTGTGGGTGCTGGGGCTCCAGAAGTTGTTCAGAGTCCCCTTTTACATAGTTTGGAGGTAATCTGGAGGGGAAAGTGGCTTGGACATGCTATTTCTACTCCACCATCTTGACTCCACCCCAAGATTCAGTTTTTTAATCTATAAATTGAAAGGACTAGACTAGATGGCACTGGAGGCTTCTTAAAGCTAGACATATAATTTTAATGTGATATTGAGAGGTAACAGCACAGATGATATAGAAAATGAAAATGCAGTGATATCATGTCTTCCTAAATATGTATCTATGGATGGGGGTGGAGAGGTGAATAAGTGTATATTCAAAAAATTCTCAGAGTTAGAATGGATCTCAGATGTCATCTAATTCAACCCATTTCTGTGTGTGTGTGTGTGTGTGTGTGTGTGTGTGTGTGTGTGTGTAATATGCAATATTATGTGTGAGAGTCAAAGCAAATGCTTAAATGCCTTAAACTGAGATCAACACAGCCAGCATGCCAGCATACCTTGAAAGAAGACTTACTATACTTTACAATAAAGTAAATGTCAATTCCATCTTCATTTGAAACAAGGAGTCAGACAAAACAATGAGTCCATTGATAGACAGATTTGAGGTTTTTTTATTTTAGGTAAAGCAGAGTTAATATCCCCAGTGATTGTGAATGGCTCTATCTGGAAAGGGCCATTTGTTACTATACAGACCATAATCTGTCATGGATTGTTAGCCTATCCTCAGCTTTTAAGGCCTAGGAATTTCATGCAATTTGGTTGAAAAGAGAAAACCCTGCTAAGATGCTCAGCTTCTGGGGAAGATTAAACTTGACTTAAAATGGTATTTTAAATGTATTGTCCAGGAAAGGGACTAAACAAAGAAAGATCTGAGGACTGGTAATAATTTTCCTCTATTATCTGGTCATCAAGGCCATAAGTGAAGATTTAGAAACTGAGCTTGAAGCAAAGGTATTACATCAAAATCTCCAAACAATTATTCAATTAAGGATTCAGCTCAGATTATTGTCAGAAAAAAATATACACTTATATTATAGCAGTTCCCCTTCTTTGATATATCTTATTCCTTCTCAGTCTGATCAGCCCTCTCAGAATGCTTAGGAATGTCAAAAATCAGGCAAGCCACAGTCAGACATAACAAGAGAACAAGAGAGTTCATCATACAGATGCATAGGCACGCACACACACACACACACACACACACACACACACACACACCCACCCTCTATGTGGGGTTATTCCATACTACTTTTAAGTAGCTATTGTTTTCCTGATATTCCAAGTGTAAACTTTGTTTAACAGATAGGAAATCAGTCATAATAATATCACAGAATAACTTGACAGAAAAAAAATGGGAGTTGGTATCAATATAAATCTGATCCATCTTAAAGACCCTGGTAATTCCCAATGGAAGACTCACCATTCTAAAAGAATAAATCCATTGAGCTTTCTTTTTCTCTTTTCCTCCAAACATACTATGAACCTTTTTTAAAAGCTTTTTTCTTCTCTGCTCTATAAGCTATATATGTGTTATTTATAATAGATTTTAAAATTCTCTCTGTCTCTCCCAAAAGGGTGGGAGTGAGAGTAAGGAAACATTTGGTAGATATTTGTTTACATTTATGTATCTGTCTTACCTATTTTTTAAATGGATGAATTACATAAATTACATTCAGTGAGATAAATGGAAATGTCTATTTACACAGCAACAATAATACAAAGACAGTATTTCAATAAGTTTTTTCTTTAAAATGGCCAACTGAAAATATTTTAAGCAAGTTCTGGATTTTTAAACATTTTTTAGACTTCATAACCTCAGTATGGAAAGACTTGCAAAAATATAATACAAAAGGAATAAGACAACGGATAAAGGAGAGGAATTAACTATTTTCTAGAATGTCAGACATGTTGGGGAAACATATTAAAATGATTTTTATTATAGATATGGAACATATACCAGAAGTCATGAGTCCATTTCTCCTTTGAGAGTCACTATGGAGCTTACAGAAAAAAAGAAAAGGAGCAGGATTCAGAATATCTGGACTCTAGTCCCAGTTCTACCTCTAACTAGCTGTGTGACCCTGAACAAGTCATTATACTGCTGTGGACCTCAGTTTTCTCATCTGAAAAATGAGCAATTTGGGATTGATAAATATGAAGAATTCCTTCAGTTCCATGATTCTAAGTTAGATGGATATTTTTTTTTCTCTTTTTAAGAGATAACAAAAAAATACAGACATTGAGGCAAGTAGTTGGCACAGTGGATAGAACAGCAGCCCTGGAGTCAGAAAGACCTGAGTTCAAATCTGGCCTCAGACACTTATTAGATTTCCTGACTGCCCTCCCACTGCCCTTTCTCCCCCAACAAAAATAATATACCAGGTATCATGTGGCAGAGTTGCGATTTGAATATAGGTCCCTTAGGTTCCAAATTTAGCCTTCTTTCCACCACTCTCAGTAATTTATCTGATGTGAATTTGCATACCAGAAAAAGCATTTTTATTAACTCCTTGCAAAAGAAAATTATCATTACTGATGCAATAGGAGTGTGTGTGTGCGTGTGTGTGTTTGTGTGTGCGTGTGTGTGTTTGTGTGTGCATGTGTGTGTGTGTGTGTGTATACACACATTCACAGGCACACACTTTGATTTAAAGTTCATCTTTAAGATAGACTTGGAATATTCGACAAGAAAAGGACTTCTGCTAAGTCTGAAGAGATAAACAAAAGAAAACACAAAGGATCAGCAAAATTCAAATGAAAACACCCACTTGTTGCTTAGATATAATTTATTTACTTTTCTTGGCTAAAAATACCCTCTGGATGTTTGGGGATTCTCAAAATAGGAACAGAAAATAATGCTTACCTTCACTTGAATCACACACTGTGCAATCACGTACCAAACGGGTTTTTCCTAAGGAAATTTTGGGCGATGAGCAGGAATAGGAACGTGAGCGGAGTCCAGAGAGGAGTGAATCCTAAGGGACAGCACAATTAAGCATAACAGATCCAACACATGACTTAGAAACATAATGCGATCAATCATATTGTGGGCATTGCTAAAACTTCTCTCCTAAAAGTAGAGACCGTTCAATCCAGCCATTTCTGCTACATTTTTTTCTTAATATGAAAGCTTAATTGTTCTTAATTGTTCTATTTCTAGTTTGTTAATCCCACAGCTCTTGAAATGTCTTTATTCTTCCCAATGCTTAGAAATAGTCAGAAAATTTACATTTTTGTCTTCCAGATAAGCTCAGATCTTTGAGGACCACAAAGTTAAAATTCAAGCAAGATAAAGATTCTCTGCAAAAACCATGCTATATTGATATGACATCAACATGACCAGTTAGAAAGTGAAAAATGTTAGACTACTTTTTATCTACATGATGTCAAACATGAAGAAAGAGTCATGGGTGGATTGCTTATGACTCACTCCTGGGACAACATGGAAGAGTTTCACAAGATGGGCATAGATAGGTTGGGATCTGCATCACTGGGTGGGAAACACCCAAATTATTGAGATCACCAACCCATTTGAGAATTTTGAGAACCTGAAGCATAAAATGATCAGTCTGACTTCTTAACTGAAAGAATTGGTTTTTCTGGTATTACTTGGAAAAGCATTAAAAAGACAAAAACTTCTGTAGTCCTTTGAAATTGCTTAGACTGGAAAAGACTACTAAAAAAGAACATTAAAAAAACATGATGATGTCACAGCAATTTCTAAAAACAAACAACTTCTATTTAAATACATTATACAAGTTGTCACCTCTGGGGAGAAACTCAAGAATCCCTATTTTGGAACAGATTCATTGTATAATCCTCCTAGGTCTGCACTTCATTTCCAAGATATCTCCAATCCAGCTGTTACTCAGAGAATTGCATTTCTTCCATCTCATTATATTATAATTATTTTCCAAGGCCAGATTACAGTCTTGTAGTCTAGTATTTAAACACCACTGAATTTACATGACTATTTTATCTATTTTTTCTACATCTTTAATGACTTTCCATTTTGGTCTTTTATCCCCTATTGTATATTATTGTTTTTAATACATCACAAAACACTGGTTTGCATGAAGATAGAGAAAACAAGACAATATGTAACATTTTCCGCACAAGAGAATTTAAAGATATAAACACCAGAAATTTATTCAAGACAGAATACCATTCCAAAATGTTTCACAGAGCATATGAGCATCATGATTACAGAAATGACCGCTGCCATCTATTTCCTAGCTATCACTTATGATTAGACCCAAGACAATGTGCCCTGCAATATTTGTCTACAAGCACTTGATTTCTCTTAACAAACCTCTTTGTCCCAAGTTTATGGCATGAAATGTAACAGAAGCCAGTTATGAAGGACTCCTGTCATTAAGTTTCAACTCCAAAAGAATCAGAATTACAAATCTCTGGTTATTTATTCAGAGAATTTCAATCGGGCATATTTCTTCCTGGGTATCAAGGACCAGAAAAGTCCTTTCTGGCATTTCTCTGCCAGAGAAATATGATGTTCACGTACTTGCAGCCCTATTGTCAGATAGGACTGCACTCCATGGTCCCAATGCTAAACTAGAGGCAATGAAATCACGTTTACAGCAATGACTCTTTTAAAGTTCTCCAAAACTCTTAGGCAATAAATTCTATTTAATTTATAATCTGACAATGGTTAGGTTATATTTGGTCTAAAGGGTACAGGAGGATTTGGGAGAAAGATGAGACAGACATGGAACCAGTGGAGTGGTCTTCTTCTCCACTGGGAATCTGAAATATCTCAAAGCCACAGAAAAAGAAATTTTCCTCACAATCTTTATGGCTGAGTTACTACTAATAAAGAAGAGAGTGATAGAGAAACCTGAAAAGATGGGAACTTTATGCCCACAGTCACGAAAGGCTTGACTAAATGAAGACTTGATGACAGGTTGATCACTGTGCAGTATCTATATCTAGATAGCTAGACAGATAGACACATGTATGTATGCATACAAACATACACAATATATCTATGTGTATACAGACACACAAATACACATATATCTGCACATGTATTTGTATGTATGTGTACATGCATATATGCATGCACAATATGTGCACTTGCTCTTAGCCCAAACAAGTGATAAGATAGTTATATTGGTCATTCATGTATGTGTAAGTATGTATGTATACACACATATATTTATGTGATGTCTAATACATGCATTATATGGACTCAAAGTATAACTTCAAAATGTAATATGATCGTCTTGGAAGTTATTGAAACTAGCCTCTTAAAAGCAGAAGAAATTGAACTCAAATATTTCTTTCTTTTTTTGCCTTTTTTTTTTGGAGGGGGGAAGGTAGGGCAGTTGGGGTTAAGTGACTTGCCCAAGGTTACACAGCCCAAGGTCACACAAGATTTGAACTCAGGTCCTCCTGACTCCAGGGTCGGTGCTCTATTCACTGCGCCACATAGCGGCCCCTCAACTCAAGTATTTCTGCTACATTGTTTTTCTCTATATAAAAAGCTTAAAGGTTCTATCGCATATCTTGCTGGCATTATATCTGTATCTACAGAGAGAGAGAAGGAGAGGGTGGAAGGAAGAGTGAAAAAGGAAGGGGAAAAGAGGGAGAGGAGAGAGGGAGAAGGAGGGAGAGAGGAAGGCAAAGAGGGAGAGGCAACAGGAGGGAAAGAATGAGAGGAAGAGAGAGAGGGAATATCAGACCTGCTATTTCTTTAACATAGGGAGATCGTGGAAATTTCCTATACTGAAGCAAATGACACTTGCTTTGCAACTTGGGAGTCTTGAAGTTGTCTGAGGTCCCAGAGAAGCTAAGTGACTTCTTCGTGCAAGGTCACATATGCGAAGTGTGACCGAGGTGATACGTGAGCCAAGGACTTGCTGACTCCTAGACTGGCTCTCTATCCACTCACTCTACCACAGCTGTTTCCTAAGTGTAATATGTACTTTCTTTTTTTATACTTTCTAAAATGTAATTTTTCTGGAAAATGAACCATGTAAGACTGTTACCATTTCATGAAGATTGAACTGTCTCTCACCCCAAGTAAAGGTGGTAATTTCAGAACTTCATGCAATATTCATAACTAGAGCTCTGGTCTACACTTGTAACCATATACAATTCTTATCTTCAGAAATATTACTTGAGTGTCAAATTCTAAAAGCCTATGGTAGTTATAAATAACTGTCAACTACATCAAATATTGACTGCTGAGAAAAATCACTTGGAGGAAGGGGTGTGGAGAAGGGGAGGACACTTGCTTACTTCTTTCCAAGTACATTTCCTGAGAAGCTAAAAACCAAATGTAAAAAGCAAACACTTGTAGTTACAATTACAAACAGACGTTTTTCCATTAATTGGCTCAAGTTTTTCTATGGAAAAGGCTCAGTTAAGTTGAAGACGAGAGAGGAATAAAGATGATGGGTTTCTTAAAAGCAGTTCTGCCTTAGTCCTAGCCATTTCCAAAAAGGAATCTGTACCCTTCTCTGTATTGTGTACAATTAAATGATGGGCAATAAAAACCAGTTTCACTAAGCATTTTAAAAACCTGAAGTTTCATAGTGCAGTCTGTTTATTGAATAGGAACATAAGAATAAAATATGAATGCAAAAATAAAGAGGTATTGTTATACAGACGTATCCTTACATAAAGAAATAGGCTGGCAGCAATACAAAGTAAATAGGTGGAAGGAAACGATATCCACATACAAAAAAAAAAAGGATTTTCTCAAATGATACTCGCAAATGGTTAATATTCTCCTTTTTAAAATCAGCAAAATAAAAGAGAATTTCAATTTGAAATTGCTCACAATAAGAGAAAACTGTATTACCAAAACACTGTTAAAGTTGGCATTACCTAGTACCCATGAGGAAAACAGCACGTTTGATAAATATCGTCCCCTCTTTGTATACAATTTCCTCCTAATGTCCTAAGGTGAGTAACAGTTTACAAGAGGCAAGTAGGTGCGCCAGCTTTCACTTATCATACTATCAGGTTCTGTCCATTGGCCAAGCCAACTTGATAGAAATAATCATGTATAAAAGTTTTCAATTTATTTCTAAGATTGTTCTAATTTGTACTGAATGGATGAACAGTAAGCTATATGAGCAGGAGCTAAACAAATTAAAGTGAGGGACAGTGATAAAAGCAGGCACACCTAGTCTGGCCCAGGGTCTTCAAAATACAGTTTATGTAGAAAACAGTGTATGGTGCCTTTCATGGGAGGGTGTGCTTGTATGCGTATATGAGTGTGAGTACACATATATGTAAGGTGTGTATATATATATGTATGTAAGTGCCACTTAAACGCATGTATACATGTGTGGGCAGATAGGTGGTGCAGTAGATAGAGTACTGTGCTTGGAATCAGGAAGACATCCTCGTGAGTTCAAATCTGGCCTCAGATATTTACTAGCTGTGTGACCCTGAGCAAGTCACTTCACCCTGTTTACCTCAGTCTCTTCATCTGTAAAATGAGCTGGAAAAGGAAATGGAAAACCACTCCAGTATCTTTGCCAAAAGAACCCCAAATGGGAACATGAAGAGTTGGACACAAATGAACGCTAATAACACGTGTGTATTTACATAACCAAGTCAGTAAGATTATGTGAAAAAGAAGCAAAAATAAGAATACCTTTGATTGTAGATTGCTGGAAATTGAAAGGGATTCAGTCCTACTGATGTTAAAATCCAGTTCAACGTTAGTCTCAAATGAGTCCAGCTCATCCCCACTTGTGGTCCCTGTTGCTGAGGAACTGTGAGCCTCTGGAGGGTGGCAGATGTGGGACTGCTCAGAATCCCCTTCCCCTTCACTGTCAGCATCCAAGGCATCAAGGCTAGAACTGAGGTACAAAATAAACATTTTTTCATTATGCACACATAAAATGTTAAAGGGACCTTAGAGACGATCTAAGCTCTTGAATACGACCTTTTGCCTGAGTCCAAGTCTTACAGACAAAATAGTTTTCTTAAGGGGATTTGTTCTGTGAAGTTTGGATTCAGCCAAAGGGCTGCACTAGAGGGTCACATGTGACTTTGAGGTGACAGGATCCCCACCCCTGGTTTAGGGTCAGAGGTGTCAAACTCCCACCCTGGCAAGTGTACTGCCATAACCAGGAAATTTTTAACAAAATGTATAAAAATATGATATAACTTAGGTAAGTTAATTTGTGGCATTCTAAGTCAATCTGAGTCTGACACCACCAGTCTAGGCTAACCTATTGTTTTAGAGAAGTAAAATTACTTGTCCGAGGTCACACAGCTAGTTAGTAGGAGAACTGCAAAAGGAACCCAGGCAAAGGATCAGAGGGTAAGGCTGGAAAAGATCTTAGCGGTCTTTTCTACTGTTTCTACTATTTTAATTGAAAGATAAGTAAACAGATGCGCAAAGAGCTTATGTGACTTGTCCAAGGAAACAATACCAAAGTAGAGAACTGGGATTCAAATCCAGATCCTCAGACTGCAGCCAGTCAGTCAACAAGCATTTATTAGGCACTTAACTATGTGCTAGGCACTGGGCTGAGCAGCAGGGATGCAAAGAAAGGTAAAAATATGGTCCCTCCCCTCAAGGAGCTCACATTCTCAAGGGGGATCTACCACACAAACAACTATTTACAACGTACAGGATTGGTACAGGGTAGGTGAATACAAGGTAATCTCAGAGGGAAGGGGGAAGGACTGGGAAAGATCAATTAAGACTGAAAATGCAACATTCCTTCCATTCTAACATTTTATATCATTCATAGTCTAGAACCCCTTCTTCCTGCCCAATCAATTAAAGCCACAAACGGATATGTCAACCATATCTTATAATTCTGAATCCAAACCCTCTTGTGAGGCAAAACATGGAGCCAGAATTCTTGAGTCCATTCTCAAAGTGACTTATTTGTTTTCTTGTCTGTTAATTCAGTGGTTTGGCCCAAATTCCTTTTTCCCAAAAGTAATGTTCCTCTCTAGTAAAAGGGGATTTGATCATTCTGAGAAGTAAAAACTGCTTTCAGTTAATATTCTCTCTGCTTCAATTTGTTGTTTTTATTGTTGTTTTCAAATTTTATTATAAGCCCCAAGAAGTCATCCTCCAAATATTTAAAATGCAGACAAAACAGAGCCACTTGGCAGCTTTGATGTCAGACTCTGGGGAAAATCTGCACTCTGAAATATATGAGATGATCATTCTCACCCTTGTTCCTCAACTGGAAAACTCAAGAAGGTACCATTTATAAGGTACCAAGAAATAATTCAGAGATTGGCACATCTTCCCTTTCCCACCCCCAGCCCATCAGAAAATTTACAAAATTAATAGCTCCTTGGGACAGCTTGGTAGCACAGTGAATAGAGCACTGGCCCTGGAGTCAGGAGGACCCAAGTTCAAATCCGACCTCAGACACTTAACACAAAATTAGCCAAGTGACCTTGAGCAAGTAACTTGACCCCAATTGCCCTACCTTCCCCCCTCCAAAAAGCAAAACAAAAACAAAAAACAAAATTAATAGTTCCATTATACCTGAAATGTTACCTTCAGATTGAAATGAAAATAAAGGATTTGACATTTATATTGCAGTTTTATTCCATTGCATTTTAAAATCTAACCAAGAGTCATCTCAACACCTTTCCAGGTGTTAAGATTACAAGGATATATGACTTCAGTGGTATGTGTGCCCTCTTTGCTAATGCTAACTATAGTCTTCTCTCCATGCTTTAAAAAGGCACTCTTTGTGAACAGCTTTGACTCAAAAAAAAAAAAATGCATCACCTGTGGCAGCAATGAGCCTGTCTGAACTTAACCAAGGCTAGTTCCTATAACCAACATAGACATCAGGTCATCATTTGACCTTCTGAGATAGGCAGGACTTTCTAGGTTAGGGGCTCCATGATCCCCATCTTCTAGATGGGGATCTAAGCACCCTAACCAGGATGAAGCATTGGAATAGCAATCTATTGTCAGGAGTGAGAGCTTTTTTATATAATAGATAAAATTTTATTTCAGTTACAAAGAAATCTAGTAAAGTTGAAATTTTTATAAATGATCGGTCAAGAATTTATTAAGCACCTACTATGTGCCAGGCACTGTACTGGGTGCTTGGGTTACAAAGACAAAGGATGAAACACTCCCTCCTCTCACGTACCTTCTATTTTAAATAAAGAGACACAGACACAATAAGAATATACAGAATAAATATAAAGAGAAGAAATACAAAATAATTCAATACAAGGCAGTTTGGGAGAAAAGATGTTCACAGTTGGAGGGATCAGGAAAGGCTTCCTGTGGAAGTTGGTGCTTGAGCTGAAATTTGAAGGAAGAGAGAGACTATATCAGTGGAGGTGAGAGCTAATGTCTTCCAGGCATGTGGGACAGCCATGTGGATGGAAGATGGGGTTCTATGAGTGAGGAACTGAGAGCAGGCCATTCTGGCTATACAGGAGACAAATCTAGAAATATAAATCAGGGCCACCTTGTGAGGGGTTTTAAAAGCAGAAGAGCTGATACCATATCATATCATATGTCAAATTATATTGTAGAAGCAATAGGAAGCCATTGGAATTTACTAAGGAGGGCCATGACATGATCAGATATTTATATCAGGAAAATCTCTTTGGTAGCAGTATGGAAGATGGGGTGAAGTGGGGAGAAATTTGAAGCAGAGACCAATTCAGAGATCATTTCAAAAGTTCAGGCCGGAACTAGTGAGGGCTACTGGGATACTGGCACTGTTATCAGACAGAAGGGGTCATCGGGAGAGAGGTCATGAAGGTGAAAAGGGCAAGATTTAGCAACGGGTTGGATAATTAAAGCGAGGAAGAGGTGAGGGGTCTAGAATAATTCTGAGAAGGCCAACCTGAAAGATGGGAAGAATGGTGGTGCCTTCCTCAGAGATAGGGAAATGCAAAGAACCAAGAGGGGCAGAGGAAAGGGGAGGGAGAAAGGACGAATTAGCCTGCTTAGAACAACAGGCCATCTAGTTGGTCACAGAAGAGATAGTTCGATTTGTGTGACTTTGAACAAGCATGGTCTTGTATAAATATTCTTACTACAAAGTGATTTACATGGGAAGGATTAGATTAAGTCCCAAGGCCTTAAACTACTCCAAACACACTGCCATAACCAGAAAACTGGGCAGTAATGCTAGCATACTTGGGAGACATAAAACATTCCTAAATCTCCAAAGGCTGTATTTATCCCCTAGGGACTGTTTTGCGGAAAGGAATGGCTTAAAGCTGTAACTTCTT
Organism: Gymnobelideus leadbeateri; assembly: GCA_011680675.1. Classification (NCBI taxonomy): domain Eukaryota; kingdom Metazoa; phylum Chordata; class Mammalia; order Diprotodontia; family Petauridae; genus Gymnobelideus; species Gymnobelideus leadbeateri. The sequence goes on from WOXC01009005.1 coordinate 178,148, forward strand.
AATTCAACGTGATAATATTTTTAATTTTATCAAGTTGTGTTTTTTTCAAAATAGAGGTTCAGTCCCATTAAAATATTGATAGACAAGATGAGGCTTTGAAATCATTTTAATGATAATTTAATTGTAATTTTTATAAAAAGCACTGTATAGATTTTTAGTTCAGCAATACTTTGGGTGGAGGAGAGAAAAAAAAGAAAGATTTCTCATCTTTTAACTTTTCTGGAATCCATAAACCACTGGGTTCTTTAACAACTCAAGAAAATCAAACGGTTGACTGCCTGCAATAACATTCTAGCCTCCAGCACAAGACTTTCAGTTTATGTATGCTATCTTTCCATCTTTAAAAACTAACCCAGAAGTACTGAAATAGTTCATTTACATAACACATTTTAAGGCTCTTTTCCCCTATGGAATCAGACTAGTTAAGTTACTCATTATCTTTACTAGATTACTGATTTCTTATACCCCAATGGCATAGAAAATATGGTTCCGGATAACTTTACTGCCCTCCATATATGAACTTTAACATCCAGTGGCATTGGCCTTCCTTCTTCTTACAAATAACACTTCATCTTCCCACTCTGTGCCTCTCCATTGGCAATCTCTTATTCCTGGCATGTTTTCACTCCTCACCTCGGACTTTTGGCTTCCCTTAAGACTAAGTTTAAATCCCACGTTCTGTGGGAGGCCTTAGTTTCACTGGAAAGTCTAATCCAAACTGGAAAATATGGCTGAGAAGAAAGAAAGTTAAAACTTATTGATGTTAAATTAGTGTAATTCACTGAATACTCAAAGTGATCCTTTCTGGCCACTAACCAGTCATGTGACCCTGGAAACACACTCAGGGCTCTCTAAGCTTCAATTTCCTTATCTGTAAAATGAAAAATCCCTTCAACTTTTGAAATTTTTATTTGTATAATTATCCATGTATAAATTCATATGTACTCATGCATTCCTGGAACCTAAAAGAAAACAAGTTTTACCATATGATAAGAAAGGAAGAAAGCCAGAAGGAGTTTTAAAAACCTTTTTTTACTGTATTTCTTTTATATTGAATGGGTTTCTTTCTTCCTTTCTTCCTTTCTTAGTCTTTCTTTCTCTCTCTTTTTCTTTCTTTCTCCTTCTTTCTTTTTTCCTTCCTTCCTTCTTTCCTTCCTTCCTTCCTTCCTTCCTTCCTTCCTTCCTTCCTTCCTTTGTTTCTTTCTTTTTGCAAAAGAGACTTTTAGGCTACAGAAACATTTTGTAATAAGAGGACTGGGCAAATCTTATTAAAATTTTCAACTGAGAAAAATTATATTTGGGTTGAATAAGATCAATTCGTACACTTGACTGAGACTTCTGCCCACTTCTCCAAACTGTAGTTTCTTACCTCCTTTTCTTCAGTTGACTTTGCTCCTTTTCAAATTCACGCAGTTTGTAGGGAAGATGTGAACTTGGTGTACACAAACTGGCAGGAGACAGGAAGGGTTGTTGATCTCCACTGTTCACTGCTACTTGACTATTTTCATTTAATGAAATCATATCTTGGCTACTTTCCCTGGGCAAAGCATGTGCACAGTTCTGAGACAGCAAAGTTGAGTTTATGGATTCTTGACTCGACTGGGCAGTTAGACCTTCCACATTAATATAGCTAATATCCAGATCACCAACCTGGAGTTTGAAAGTAAAATATGTGGAAAAAAAAAAGAAAGTAAAATATGTGGTGAGGGAAAAATAGCTAATATTAAACTTACTAAAAATTAACAGTACTTCTTCAATGAAAACACAGCTTAAAATTCATTTACTTGTTCATCCCTATTTTATGAGAACAGTAAAGTGATTATTTTAATAGCAAGCAATTTTTTGCAAGAAGATCTAGCTTTGTTCTTCCGTGATTCTGAGAGGAGTAATGCAGTAACTCTCTTAGCTAGTTTGATGTAAGGGGATATGTGCCTGCAAAGACATTATATTCTTTCATTTCCCAAAAGCTTCTCTTAGACTCCAGAGCATAATGACACTGTTCAATTTGGACCTGATTGGAAAGCAGGATGAAGGAAATCTAGTGGGGATGACAGGATACTGGGTTGGAGAAATACAGATGCAGTCAGAGAAAGGGAAAAGACATACCAGTAACTGGGAGAGATAATTGAATAAGCTTCATCTATGCTTCCTGGGAGAAGCCCATGATTCTTAACCGCACTACTACTATGCTTAGCATTTTATGCGTAAAAGGCTACCACTCTGCCACGAGAGCATTGATATATCCCTCTCCCACTTTGCTGGAGAAAGAAGAAAACTGATTAAAGACTAACTAGCACTCCCAGGAGGCATCTGGTGGTGCCAGTGATTTGGGAATGGTTGCCAAAAGCCTTTAGCACTTGGTTTTACTCCTTGTTATTATTTGGCATTCTAATTTAATTAAATATATTTGCTTTGAATTAACATGTCATCTGTCATGAGCTGGTATAATGACATACATTGATGGGGACTTAGGGTTGGCATATTTTTAACAGACATCTACCCCAAAACTATCTACAGCTGGGAGTAACTGAGATAGGATATCAAGGGTGGGTGGTGGAAATCATCTGTTTTATAAAGCTCAATAATCCTATCTAATTTAAGAAACTTTTTCCTGGAATTACAATTCAAAATCAACTTTAGCATAAAAAAGAGATGTTTTGGAAAGTTTTTAGGGAAAAAAGAAGGGTTAAACTTTTTTTTGAAAAGTATTATTCAAAATTTCTAAACTGTTTAAAGATGACAATTTTCTCAAACAAGCAGGTAATGCCACCTGATGGGTGGCAAAAAAACTTAGCAGTTTAAGTATTAGCAACATTTTTAGGAAGCTGTGCCAGGTTGAGAGGGGTAACAGAGAAAGGAAGGAGATGGGATGCTTGTCAGGCTACTGTCAGGGTAAAGAGGATCCCAACAAATTTCAAAGTTGTACTCTCTGCTCCTTACAGTGTCTTCATGACTAAAGTGGAAACAAAAACAGACAGAACTTCCTAACTTGATAAGATTGTTAATATGTGACATTCATAGTTAATAAAGCATGATACTATGATTAGTATACTAACATAATACATTATGTAGAAACTCGATATATACATTTTTACCTGTCTCTGTTACCAAATTTCCTCAACTACTCAGCCCTATACTTAATAAATGTTCTCATTAAGCATGATATCCATTATAGTTATTAAACCAAAGTTAAACCTTGCCCCAAATTATTCCAAAAACAAAGAAATTACATTCTAATCTCATCTTGGAAAGAGGGGGAAAATACAGCTCACAATATGTTAATTGGTGACTTGTCTTTGCTTGGAAAATGCACCCACTTACTGCATTTAACAATGAAGGTGCACATGGAATATAGATTACTCTGAGAAAGAAGAGAAGAAATGCAAAATTCAGTGAATATTCATTTTGAATAGCAGAACAGAGTTAAAGCTTGGACATTGGAATAGAGTCAAAGAGCGCCACAACTAATTGCTCTGCTCTCGCCAAAAGCGTCACCAAAGACTCTTCAGCTTTACCCAAGAGTTGGTATTTTTGGAACACAGTATCATCCCACAATATTCTTGGCTTCCATAGATAGATGGATAGATAGATAGATAGATAGATAGATAGATAGATAGATAGATAGATAGATGGATGGATAGATAGATGGGATAGATGGATGGATGGATAGATGGATGGATAGATGGATGGGTAGATGGATAGACAGATAGATAGATAGATAGATAGATAGATAGATAGATAGATAGATAGATAGATGATAGATAGATAGATAGATAGATGGATAGATAGAGAGGCAGGCAAATAGGTAGATAGATACATAGATAGATGATAGACAGACAGATAGATAGACAGAGAGGCAGGCAAATAGATAGATAGATAGATAGATAGATAGATAGATAGATAGATAGATAGATAGATTAGATAGATATAGATGATATAGATATATATGTATGTATATGACTTAGTATAAAGGGGAATCTAAGGATGTTCTAAACTTAAGTCATATAAAAGAACAGCTGAAATTGACACTGAATATAAAGAAATACATCCCCTCCCCATTCCAGACAAAAACCTTAGTAACTGAGTTTAACAACAATGAAGATGATGGAGCACTCAGCAATAAGGTGAAATTTAACATAGGCAAAATTAAAGTTTTACATGTGGATTCATTCAAATAATCAACATCACAAGTACAAGATTGGGGAGGCATTGCTAGACCACAGTTCATTTGAATGGGACCTGGAGATTTTAGTAGATCATTAAGTTCAAAAGTAGTTTACAGTGTGATGTCGTGACCAAAAGAGCTAAGCAATCTCAGGATGTGCCTCAAGTGATCCCGTATCTAGGTCTAGGGAGTTGATAGGCAAACTGTATTCTGGCCTAATCTCACTACATCTGGAGTACTGGGTTCATTTTCTAGACATTCTGAGAAGTACTGTGACAAGCTAGAGAACATTTGGAAGAAGGGAGGGGAGGGGAGGAAAAGGAAATATCTATTAAGAATCTACAATGTGTCAAGCACCGTGCTAAGTGCTTTACAAATATTATCTCATCTGATCCTCCATAGCATCCATTTTACAGCTGAGGAAACTGAGACAGGGATAAAGTTACTTGCCCAGAGTCTCACAGTTCTGAGGTTGGATTTGTTCCTAATGTCAGGCCCAGCAGTCTATCTACCTAACTGGAGAGTAACCATGAAGGTCTAAAGATAACAGGATCTACTGAAGAAAATGGTAAGAAGAGTCAGGAGAAGGTCAGAATAACTGTCCTCAAGTACTTGAAGAGTTGATGTATAAGCAATGGGGAGAGTTTCAGAGAGAAAAATTGAGATTTCCTATAAGAAAAAAATCCTAACAAACTTTGCAGAAGCGTAATGGATTGCTTCAGGTGTTAGTGGAATGCCCCTCATCAGAGGTCATTAAGCAATCATCAGGCAACCACTTATCATTGATGTAGAGGAGATTTATATTCAAGTATGGACTGGCCTAGAATGGTTTCTGGAATCTCTAATGGTCAACTCTACAATTCTGTGTGTGTTCCCAAACAAAGGGCAAAAATAATCCAGGTCAAGTCACTTCTCTCATAGCCTTCCAGATTCTAACAGCTTAAGGGAAAACACAATGGCATACCTTTTGGTTCTACCACTTGCTGACTTTAAAAACGGGAACAGACCAACCTTGTCAACAAGAACATCAGTGTTAGGGGTCTTACCTGATCTATCAGCATGCAATTTGCGTAGACTTCATCACTGCCATTGAGCATGTTGGAAAGTTGAGATGTAGCAAGTAAAGTTGATGAATTTTTAGATTTTTTGAGAACATCGAAAGAGTGGTGTCGTTCTAGAAGTGGGGGGGGGGGGAAGTAATATATAAATAATAAATATGTAAATCATTTCCCTTGGTTTCTCATTTTCTCCCCTCCTTTATACAAGTTCATATTTATATTGAGCATTGTAGTATGATACTATTTTTTCTAGAACAAGAAAACAATGGACGTCAGCAATACCCGGAGAATAAATCTTCTAGAAAAGCAACTTTTCCAGGTAGTTTAGTGTTTACCCATTTTTAGCCCCAACATTCCTTTTATTTTAATGGCAATTAAAATTAGAAATTTTATTTTAATGGAAATATTTCTAAAACATATTACACACTCACCTGTCTTTTAAAACAGAGCAAAATAAATATAATTGTTTCATAGTGACTAAAGGGCATCATTATGGACATTACCTACTATACCATGATACTGAGCCTATTAATGGTTACATATATGTACCCCTACACTAAATGGTCCCAGATTGTTCTGTCCTTTTAGCTGTATCTACTGTTTTTAGTTTTTCTGTCTTCTTCATTACTTTTTCACTGCTATAAGCCTGTTTTCTTGCCCCCCATATAACATGTTGCTTCTAATCTAATTGAGAGCTTAGAAACTACCTAACTAAATTTGTTTGAATTTTTTACAAAGTACAATCAAAATAAGCTCTAGGTGAGGACTCTCTTACAATACGACTAATTTATATGAATCTCTACGTGACATCTTTGTTTGGAGATATTTTTAACTTGATTCCTTATTTTCAGCCACGTTTAAGAGAGAGGAGATTCCAGATAAGTGAAATGTTATGTTAATAATAGAGAATCATATTTAAACATAGGGAGTAAAATTATTGGTAGTAGTATATTACTCTGATACAAAAATGTTCTGGGAGGGATTTCTAAACTAGCTAATCAGTATCTAAGGAGGCAATGGGACTTGGTAAAGTGGCTATTAAACAGAATGCCAGGGTCTGTAGGCTTTCTTCCCAGCACCAACATGTGGTTGCTAGATCTCACTGGCCTTAGATTCTGTGTCTATACCTGTCTTTCCCCACCCCATCTAAGCTACTAAAATTAGAATCACATGTAAAGTACTCCAAACTACTCAAGAAAACACAGCGCACACACACACAAATATTATTTTCACCAATATATAATTGTCTTTGTTATAACATCCAATACCTTTCTCTATGACACAAAAGCAATATATTATTCACAATTATAATATCCTTATAACTTACTATATAGTCTGATTCCAAATACACAAAAAGAAAAACATGTCGTCAAGTACTTGACATGTTCTGAAGTATTAGCATAATTTCCCATTTGTCATTTTAAAAGCAGCTATAAATATCCAGACATGATTTTTATAGTAAAATTAATCTGGCCAAACTATTCCACCACATTGCATGTTTATAAGCTGACAAAGTGCTAAAAATTCTGACACTTTTGCCACAAAACTGAGCTATTTAATTATTAACCACTTTCTTATTGTTACCACATTAAGTCAAAGTACTAATTAGAATGTCCCAGGAACCAATAAGATATATAGAAGGATTCATTCGTGTAATACATATAACACATTTTTTATTAATAATTTTTTAAAAAATATATATGAAATGGCATTTGCTTCTGAAATGCTCAGCAAGGGCTCTGTAGTCTAACCTAGGAAACCTCATTGTCTTACTTAAGGAAATAACAGGGACCTAGAAATGTCCCTTATATAAAGAATACACCACTCAGCTTCATATTCCCTTCCAAGGAAGAAAATCTATCTGGTCAGAAGTGACAGAGGAGGCCCACAAAGGTCAGATCAGTGGTAGCAAAATAATCTAACCATGGCAGAGCTTGGCCAGTTACTCTGAGTATCTTAGTATCCTATTTGATTTTTGCATCATTAATCTGATTATCTGAAAAATGGCAATGAATGGAACTAAAACACTCTGAACTGGCTATTCTGAGGCTTAGACAAAACTAAAGAGATTGAAAAGATTGTCATGCTGTGGTTTCAGTAATTCTTTCTCAGAAGCAATGCCACTTGTTTTAAAATTTGCTTGTTTCAACTCCACAAACCTTGTGCCTCCCCCAGGAGAAGCACATAACCTGAAATCTCATCTTCTTAGAGACTGATTCAGCTTTGAATTGAATTGAATTGAATTGAATTGAAACTCAGCATTCTCAGGCTCACCCTCTGATTGGAAGGCTAGCGCAGGGGTGGGGAACCTGTGACCTCAAGACCATGTGTGGCCCTCTAGATCCTCAAGAGCAGCCCTTTGACTGAATCTAAACCCCTTAATAAAAGGATTTGTTCTAGAAAACTTAGATTCAATCAAAAGGCTGTAGCTAAGGACCCAGACGGGCACATGTGGCCTTGAGGACACAGGTTCCCCACTCCTGGGAGGGGAGATCAATGAACTCTCCCCAAGGCCTCTCTTCATAGAAGGTTCAGACTTTTTCAGTTTAATTTCATTTACCATTAGCTGCTCTGTTTGGTTTCTACTCCATGAACATCATGAACCATGCTGGTACCCATCCCCCCTTTTCGCAATATCCTTTTATATTATTGTCTTCTCCCATTAGATTGTAAGCTCCTTGAGGACAGAGACTACCTTTGTTTTTCTTATTTGTATCTCCAGTGTTTATGACAGTGCCTGGAACATAGTAGAGGCTTAATAAGTATTTATTGACTATTTAGGGGGAAATGCTGCCCTAGAGATTACACAGGGCAACGAGATCAAGATTTCTTCATGCAACTTTCTATTACCCACAAACTATGTATTCAGACTTGCAGTTTATTTTTTACTCTTTCCTCAGCAACAAAATGAGCACAATAGTTGGCATCACCAGCCTAATTTCAGGACAAGATCTTATAGCATCTATGTTTTAAAGGACCCTCCCAAATCATCAGCCCTAAAAAAGGGAAAACAACCCAATAACCAAAAAGGATAAGCTTGTTAAATATGAAGAATCACCTGCCCAGTACAGTGAGAATTCCATCCAAAACAGAACATGTATAATATGTATTCTTAATATACAGCTTTCAAAACTAGCCAAATCATATCTACTTGGATAGGAAATGATCTTTTGGATTATGAAATAAGTGGCAGACACATATACTTCAAGTGTCTGATTTCAGTCGTAAAAATCACACCCCACTACTAGAGACCAGACTATTTGAGGAAGAAACTTAATTGTTATTGGCTGTTTTTTTTAAATGTGACCTATAGAAATTTTTGAAGAAATTAAGTTTTATGACTTTCAATATGCATCATATATTTTCAGCAACAAACTTGGCTAACAAATTATTGCCATGCAAATCTCCAGGTCGTTTTTGATGGATAAATAAAAACAATTCAAAATTAATGTGTTCTATTTAACTAAACTCTATTAAGTGTCTAACATATGCAGGACAGTGTGTGACCGCTGCATGAGATACAAAATTTATATAAAACATAGTTTCTGCCCTTGTAGAGTTTTCGGTCTACTAGGAGGACACATTTTTTTCAATTATGAATTAAAAAGCTTGTTTTCTAGAAAGTTAAGGATGGTGAATTATTTATTTACATAATGAATCCATAAATGCTTAGTTAAAAAAAGAACATTTTTTATAGACAATGAAAAAATAAAAGAAACTTCACCTCCCTTCTTGTCTGAATTATCATAAATTCTCAACTAGGGTCATAGATTTTACTATATTATCAGATTTCAAAGAATAGGGCTTCAAACTAGTACTAAATTACTTCAACTGTTCAATAAAAATACAAAAAAACTCAAAGAGGCAAAGAAGCCTTTGCTGACATGGAGAACAGAAAGATGGATGGAATTTTTCTTTAATTACTCTTTTTTGGGGGTGTAGGGAGACAGTTGGGGCAAAGTAACTTGTCCAGGATCACACAGGTAGTGTCTGAGTCCATATCTGAAATCAGGTCTTCCTCTCTCCAGGACTGGTGCTCTAAACACTGCAACACCTAGTTACCTCTTTAGTTACTCTTTAAAAAAAAAGAACTGATGTCTTTTGCTTCACATTCATCAATAAATAGCTCTTACCCAATGAGTTTTCACTTTTAATAAACATTAAAAAGAAAAATAAAACAAATTGGTAAAAATTAACCTACATATGGATGTGACCCTTTTCATTCAAACCTCAGTTTGTATAAAGGATTTTTATTTTTAAAATACATCCTAGTCTGGCAGAAACTAGGTATAGACCTATATCTTACACCATTTAGCAAGATGAGGTTAAAATGACCTAGATATAAAGGGAGATATCAAAGGCATATTTGAATAACATGGAACATATCATCTATCAGAATGATCGATAGAAGAAGCATTTGTGAATAAATAAGAGATGTAAAGTGGATAATTTTGATTACATTAAATTAAAAAGGGTTTGTACAAACAAAAGTAATGTAGCCAAGATTAAAAGGAAAAAAGAAAACTGTGAAATATTTATAGACAGTTTCTCAGATAACAGTCTCATATGTCAAATATAGAATGAACTTTTGTCAAATTCATAAAAAATACAAGTCATGCCCCAATTGATAAACAGTCAAAGGACATAAACAGGACATTTTTTGGATAAAGAATTCAAAGTCATATATAGTGATATGAAAAAATATATTCTATAATATTCATAGCAACTCTTTTCCAGCTCTTTCAGCAAAGAGCTAGAAATTGGGAGGATAGCCATCAATTAGGGAATGGCTAAACAATCTGTGGTATATGATTGTGATGTAGTATTACCGCACTATAAGAAATTATGAGCAGGTTGATTTTAGAAAAACATGGAAAGACTTACATGAAATAATAAAGTGTGATATGAGCAGAAGCAAGAGAATGTTGTATACAGTAACAGCAATAATATTCAAAGGATAACTGTGAAAAACCAAGCTATTCTGAGTTTCATAAATATTCAAATCAACTACAAAGGACATATGAAGGAAGATGCTATCTAACTCCAGAGAAAGAACTAATAAATAGAAGTGTGCATAGCATGAGCTTATGTGTCTGTGTGTGGGTATGGGTGCACGCATGCACATGTGTGTGATTGTGGGCTTCTCTAGTGTGGGGGAGTGCAGGAAGGAGATAGTTTAAAACTTAGTTTTGTAACAAAAAATAAATTAAATTAAATTTTTAAAAATGCATCCTAAACATTATTATTTTAATTTCCCAGTAACTAGGTTGGATTTCCACCAAACGAAAGCTGTCTAATAAGCTAACAAGAGCTATCTCCATTTCACAAAGGAGTTAATACATTATGTGTGGGATTAGCACTGAAACACTAAGGAGAAAATGAAAAGTCAAGCAGTTAGAAGCATCATTTTTTTTCTTGAGAACAAATGAGAGAAAATAGGATGCTTTAACACAATTTTGTGGGTCTGGGACCTGGGAACAATTTCTCATAGCAGAATGCTGAGAGGAAAGACAGTAACATCACTGAAAGAATCCCAGGATCCTTTTTCTCATGTTTTATTGTCCATTGCTTTACAATATGTCATAATTTATTGGTCTCCAAACCTTTTTATCCTGTAACTGTATCAGTGAAAAAATGTATCACTACAATAAATGAATATTTACATATATTTAAACCGTACATGTATACTGCTACATAAATGACTGTGTAGTTGTTCAAAATTTTAACTAAATTTAAAAATTTAACAAAGTTTAAACAACTGTGTAGTTGTAGTTGCTCAAAATTTTAAAAAAGACATACAAAAAGGATGAGATAAAGATCAAATAATACTTAATCCTGGGGTCATTTAGGATCCTAGGGTAGTGGCATGCACTCAGATTGGCGATCTAGGTAAATTGTTTTGCAGGTGTATATGGTGGATGGATTGACGGGAAAAGGCAGCAAGGGGAAAAAAAACATATGATGAGCCAATTGCAATAGTTGAAGGGAGTGCTGGCTATATGAATAGAGAGAAGGGGACAGAGGCACAAGAAATGGTATGGAGGTAGAAATAACAACAGCTGGTAACTGAACAGATATATGTGGAGGGTGAGAGTAAAGATCATAGGAGGAAACCAAGATTTCAAACTTGAGTGATTGGACTTAGAATAAGTTCAAAAGAGGAATAGGTTTGAGGGAAAAGCTAATGTGATGAGATCTGATCATAACCCACGCGAACCTATTTATCAAATGTTATTCTGTCCTCTATGGAAATACTCACCGGCTCCTGCACCAGCACATACAGAGCCAACCCTTCTGAGGATGCTTGTTGTAGCAGATCAAGGAGGCAGAGGGGATACACTAGCAGAGAGAAATTTTGCCTTCATTGCTTCCAGTGTTAATCTCGGTCCTAGTTATAACCATACTGAGTGACTGAAGCCCAGTAGAAAAGTGGGAACTTCCATAGCCATAGGAGGAGGGGACAGAGAAGGGCACAGAATGAGAAGTGCTGGATAATGGGTAAAGAGTATGGTGTAGCTTTGTTGGAGAAAAGTCTGTGGAAATTAGGGTAAGATATGGCTCATCTTCCCCCTCTCTTGTTTGATCATGTGCCCCCTGGGGTCATGACATAGTCCCTTACTTTGGTACCACTGGCCTGTGCAACCATGTAAGAGGTCTTCAAAACAGACCATATTTATCTGCATTTCACTTGCTGCTCTGGATGATCTGGTTAAGTAAGGTGGTATAAGAGAGACAAATATATGCTTTGTTCGTGGAAGGCAGGGGAATTACTGCTGGCAAAGCTGAGTGACAGCACTGAAGATGCCTTCCCTCTGGTTGAAAGAACTAGTCAAGCCACAAGAAACGGAACAAGACTGCATAGAGGTCAGAATTTCACAACATAATGCAAAGATTTTAAATAAAAATTAACAAGGAGATTACAACAATAGACAGACATATAGGCAGGCAAACAGACAAATAGATATACACATATAAGATTATGTACTATAACCAAATTGATTTGTCCTAGGAATGCAGGATTTGTTTGATATTAGGAAAACTGTAAACATAATAGATTATATTAATAATGATGATAAACTATATGATTAGATGAATAGATGCAAAATAAAAACTTTTAACACAATCCAATATCCAAAACAACACTAAAAACACAGGAATGAAAATCAAAGTAAAAGCTTATCTTTCCTCCATGAAAGTAAATGCTACTTAGTTAAAGGGAAATGTCCCCTCCCTCAATGTTTATGTCAGTAGATATAGAACAATGGAGAGCAACAAGTTGACTTCTAAGGAAAAACACATTAGACAGAAGTCAGTGAAGGACAGAAAAATTAAAAAGGAAGAAAAGTGAGTAAGGGAATTGAAGAACAGGGAAAGTTTACTACTAGCAAAAAACTCTTTATTATTATATTCCAATGACGAGTCAAGATAAAAAAAACATTCTCAAACCAGTCAGAAGTCTAATTTTGAATAGAATTATGATGGGAAACAATTATTTACTTCACATTCTATCCATCAACTGTCTACTCCAAGGCTATTTAATATTGGTCCATCCCCAGAGACTTGATCTAGAACAGAAAAGGTCAAGAGAAAACCATCCAAATCTCTACACTTTCCTAAAACTAGATTGTCCTAGTGAAACATTAATGAATTAAAAATTACCCTGTAGGTGGGGATCCATAGTAGAGTTGGCTTGCAATAGCCCACAAGATCACAGACAAAACTAAAACTAGTCTATTTTTGAAACAACTTCAAATCTTTAGTTTATCCTGGAGAAGTGTAGGTGGTAGCTGAAGTGATAGCTTTCTTATTTGAACTCAGGTCCTCCCGACTCTCTATCCACTGTACCACCTGGCTGGTATCAAAATGCTTTTGATCATGTTAAAGGAGGAACCTGCTATGTCCGTAATTTTTGGAAGATGGTGACTAAAAGTAAGAGCAACATTTTGTCAAAAGCTTTTTCTGCATCTATTAAAATAATCACGTGGTTTTCTTGTTTTTTATTGTTTATATGTTTAATTGTATTCATTGTTTCCTAATGTTGAAATTATCCTCGAATCCTGGGAATGAATTCAATTTGATCATAATGATTCACGTAGATATATTGCTGTATTCTCCTTGTAAGAATTTTAAATTCATCAATATTCATTAAGGAAATTAATCTATAGTTCTATTTCTCTGCTTTGTCTCTTCTTAATTGGGATATTAAGACCACATCTGTCTCAAAGAAGAAGTTTGGTAGTGTGCCTTCTGTTTTTGTTTTTTATGATAATTTTTAAAACAGATAATAATAGCTCTTTAAATGTTTGAAAGAATTCATCTTTACATCCACTAGACTTGGTTATTTCTGTTATTTTCTTTGACAGTTCATTTATGGCTTGTTCAATTTCTTTATCTGAGATTGGGTTTTTTAGGATTTCTATTTCTTGTTGTTAGTTTCAACATTTAATATTTTTTTTGCAGATTCTCACCCACTTTTCAAGGCATATAATTGCATTAGCAGCTTGTGACAATTCCATTTCTTTTGTATTTTAATTCATCATGCTCATTTTTTTATTTCAGTAATTTTATTTTCCCCTCTTCTTCTTGATCGGGTTAGTTAATGGGTTGGTTATTGACTTTGTTAGTCTATTTAAAAAATGAGCTCCTGATTTTCTTAGATAGTTAATAGCCTTTTATATTTGTTTATCTCTCCTCTGATTTTCACAATTGAGCATTTCTATTTTGTTTCTTTTCTAGGATTTTAATTGCAGGCTCAAAGTTCATTGGTCCTCTTTATTTTGTCAGTAAGAGTTTTCAAAGCTATATAATCTTCAACATAATTATTTATTGTTTCTAAGACTTATTCAGAATGTCATTCCTTATTCTCTGTATCTTTTACTCATACTGCTCACATTTCTTGCATTAATTATTATTTTTGTTGTTGTTCAGTTGTGTCCAACTCTCTGTGACCCCATTTGGGGTTTTATTGGCAAAGATGCTGGAATGGTTTGCCTCTCTCCAGCTCCATTTTATGGATGAGAAAATGAAGGCAAATAGAGTTAAGTGATTTGCCCAAGGTCACACAGGTAGGAAGTGTCTGAGGCCAGATTTGAACTCAGGAAGATGACTCTTTCTGACTCCAGGTCCAGCACTCTATCCTCTGCAGCACCTACCTGCCCTTGGATATCTATAAAGGGATGTGTGTTGTTGCTGCCCTTTGTTATGATTTATTCATGCCCTAGAATATACATAAGATCCATTTTAGTAGAGTCCCTAGGATGATGAGAAATATATATATGAAATTTAATATTCCCATTCAAAAATTGCTATAGGTTAGGTTCAGTTCTATCTCTCTCTCTCTCTCTTTTAATCAGCACATAGACTCTACAGTTTGGAGGTTTGGTTTTGTTTGTGTGCTTATATTAACCTGACCTGGGACTCTTCCCCTGCCACACAAACACACCCTTCCCTGTTACCTTGTTCAATCTGAAATTCCTTAACTTTTATGGTTATTTCTCTCTCCCTCTTTCTGTCTCTCTCTGTCTCTCTCTCTCTGTCTCTGTCTGTCTGTCTCTCTTTCTCTGTCTCTGTCTGTCTGTCTCTCCCTCTTTCTGTCTCTGTCTGTCTCTCTCTGTCTCTCTGTGTCTCTCTGTCTCTCTCTCTCTCTGTCTGTCTCTCTCTCTTTCTCTCTCTCTCCTTCTCCCTCTTCTCTCCTACCAGCTTGGCCTGGGGGATGGACTCCAGGAACAACAAATTGTTGGGCTGATCCAGTTATTTTTTCTGAAAATTATCTTATGGAGGGTTTATTCAATTTCCTTCTTCCTGTAACTATTGGTTTTGTTGCATTCAAGAACACTTTTGTGATTTATCTGGGTGGAGGGCACAGCAGATAGACAGCTGTGTTTTAGGTTATCTGTCATTCTGCCATTTTAGGAGTAACAAATTTGGAGTCAGGGGACCTGGCTTCAAAACCTGATTCTGCTACATACTGTGTAATCATGGGTAACAGCTGAAGTAGATGGCCTCTAAGATCTTTTCCAGCTCTAAATCTACTATCCCATGAAAACATGATCCTATGATTTTCCCAGGATTCCTCTATTAGCTTTAAAAGCAGACAAATTAATCCTTCCTAGATTCAGTCATGTCACTCTTGCCTCAAAAATCTTCAATAGCTCCCTTTTTCTGCCTAGCATTTGAGGTCCTCTACAATCTGGCACCACTCCCACCTCTGACTGCTTTCCTCCACTTCCTCTATAATAAGATGAAACCCTCCCTGCAACTGAGATGCCTCCTCATTTCACCAACATCCATTGACAAAAGCCCAATTCAGATACTCCCTTTGACATGCATAAAAGCCTTACCTGATCAGGTCCTTACCAATGATCATAGTTCCAGGCACTTAACAAATGCTTGTTCACCTGACTTGAACTTTATCTTTGTATACTGTGTGCCACTTTGTTGTCACCTTTCTAAATTCACTCATAGAATATTATATATTATAGTTTTATTAGGATATATAGTTAAGAGACAACATAGTATAGCCAACCCTGTGAAATGTGTAATCATTCTATTGCAGTGATATTGACCTTTCCTTGTCTTCAGTTACTAACTCCAGCTACTTCTCATTGGCTCATATTTGGGCTCTTGAGTAATACAGACATCAACAATTTCCTTCCTCTTCGCCCTCTTCAACTCCTGGGTTTGAATCCTCTTTCTAACACTTGCTATGTGCCCATGGGCAAGCCATTTATAACTACTCTGTGCCCCAGTTTTTTCATCTACGAGTAAGGACAAATATCGTCCATTGTGCCCACTTCAAATGTGAGGATTAAATAAGATAATGTGCATATAGAATTTTTTCCTTAATTAAGGAAAGCAGTTGCTGGTATTGAGTGAATGAAGAAATTGAATAAATAGAATAACAGATCATGACCCTGTGTAAACATCTTATGTGATCTCCACCCTTGATTTCATATCTTTTGCCTCCTCCAGACCTTTACTTTCTCAATTACTCTTATCTCTTCAATCTTTCTTCCCTTATCTGTTCTACTCCTTTCTCTCAACGGATTCTCGCCCTTCTCCTTACCTATATCAAACTTCTTCAAATAATAGTCTATATTTACTGCCTCTATTGTTTCTCATCACCCACTTTTTCCTTACCCACCAACAATATGGTTTCTGTCTTCACTGCTCTTTGGACATTAATAACTTCCTAATCTCCAAATACAATAGCCCTTCATAGTGTTTGTGGTACAGTGAAGGTATTCAGTTATAGGAAGAGGTATTGAGGGGGGAGAAGAGAGAGGAAATAGTTGATACCTTCACATTATCAATAAACGCAAACATGGGCCAGTGAGAAATAACTGGAACAGTAGTTGAAAACAAGCAAAGCTCAGTCAGTGTCCACTGCTTCTACAGGATGTCCATTAGCTTAGTCTTTCCAACAAATGGGAGCCTAAGATGAAGCCACTAGGAAACAGAAATGTAGAAAGAGAGAGAATTCTGCTTGGGATACAAAGTGATCAGAGTACGATCTCAGATTCATAGAGGCTGGGAGTAGGACTGGCCTTAAGACCTGAGAGGCACCGAATCTAAGAGGTGATTTTTTTTTTTATCATGAAAGATTGAGCCAGTCATGAAGAACTGACTGGGGAATATTTTGGGGGGTGGGAGAAGTAGGAAAAGCTAAAGAGAAGAATATAGGTCAAGGTCAAAGAATGAACAACTTCCAAGAGGGCAAAGTATGGAGATATCCAGATAAAGTATGAGATGGGAGCATCAGGACCTAAAATACAAGGAGAAATGAGTTTGGGGCAAAGTGTCGCACCTCAGGTTGAGAGTGAGTAGACAGAAAGGTCTTTCCCAATCCATAACCTAAAAATAGACATAGAGTTAGCTATCCCAAGAATGACTGGGGTTAGTACAAATAGGAGGAAATTACCTGTCTTGGTCCTAGATTCACACACTCCCTAACTGAGGACTAGATATGTAGATTCTGGATAACTGAAATGCCATGGCCTGGCCAGCCCAATCCAAAGCATAAGAGGAAAGATTTGGCAGGGGGGAATGGGGAAGGGGAAATAATGAGTTCTGTTTGGATATGTTGTATTGAAAATGACACATCCAGTTGGAATTGTTCAATAGACAATGGGCAGAGGAAAAGGACTAGGATCATAGTTATAAAGCTGAATGGATGAATTGGGGAAGGA
Source organism: Gymnobelideus leadbeateri (assembly GCA_011680675.1). Classification (NCBI taxonomy): domain Eukaryota; kingdom Metazoa; phylum Chordata; class Mammalia; order Diprotodontia; family Petauridae; genus Gymnobelideus; species Gymnobelideus leadbeateri. The sequence continues at coordinate 195,559 of WOXC01009005.1, forward strand.
GGAAAAGATGTAGGCATTAAAGGCAGTGAACAGGAATTGATGGGAAGAACATTCAGAGAAGAGAAAAATAATAAATCCTACACTGGGCATGCTCTCAGAAGAAATAAGAAGGGGATGAAAGTACAAGTAAAAAAGTGTGATCTGGGCCTGGGCAAGGAAAACAGCCTCTTCCTGAGATGTTGGAGAAAACGAGGCAAGGCTAGCAAGAGATGCACAGGAACTTTGAGATAACATGGGGTAGGTGAGACAAGGGCACTCACTAGAAATAGCCACAAGTTTCTCAGTAAAGTCGTCTGATGATAAAGGGCAGCAAAGAATGCTTGAGGAAAGAAAAGTCATTTGAGGAGATATTGACAGACAGTTAGCCCACCAGGGAAGAATAAAAGGATTTTTGTGCTTCAATAATGGCCCAGACAGAGTCAAATAACATCAATTTATGGAAGACCAAGTTGCAGGGCTTCATTGAGCAGCCAATGGGTAAGAACAGGGAATCCAGAGTCAACCCAGGGTTGAGGATTGGCAAGGTCCAAATGACCCAAAAAAAAAAAAAAAAAAAGCAAGTCATTCAAGGCCAGAGGACACTGTACAGTTGGACTGGTCAACTGCTTGTCAAGATTAGGAAAGAAGAAATATGATGTCAGAACAGGACTAATAGACTGGAAGAATTAGGAGGGGAAGGGAGATTAAAGATCAAAGTAGGGGCAAAGAACATATTTGGGAAGAGAGAGGTAAAGTGAGAGAAGGAAGGACAAAGAGTTATGGTCAGAGAAGTCAGAGTTCAACATCCTAGGGTGGATACACTAAGCTAAAAGTCTCTCTTGGCAAATTCAAGCATTCCAACCCTGACTTTCCTCTTGTGATTAGGACCTAACTTTTAAACCAACTTCTGAGTATCTCCACATGACTATCACTAGCAATACAATTTCAAAATATCCTCCCACACCAATCCCCTTTCTGTCCAATTCTACTGCCTCCACCCTACATGGTGGTAAAGGGCATCATTGGCCTTTTACCTGAATTGCTGCAAGACCCTCTGACCTCACTGGTCTCTCTACGCTCTTGCTCTTAGCGCTATCATGTGCCCCAATTTCTCTTCCAAGATCAGAAATCCTGTTTTCAACTGCCTCTTTCCTCATGCATACTAGCACCATATTAAGATTTCTAGGGGTGGCTAGGTGGTGCAGTGAATAGAGCATGGGCCCGGGAGTCAAGAGGACCTGAGTTCAAATCTGGCCTTAGACACTTAACACAAAAACTAGCTGTGTGACCTTGGGCAAGTCACTTATCCCCAACTACCCTCCAAAAAGCAAAAAAAAAAAAAAAAGATTCCTAAAGCACAGCTATGCCCTTGCCATGACACTATTGAAAAATATTCAATGGCTCCCCATTGCCAGGGCATGTCCTACCACCTCTAAGTACACCATTAAAGCCTTATCTGATCTAGGCATAACCTCCCTTTCCAGCCATATCTCCTACGGCATTCCTACTTGCACCCTATGTTCTAGTAAAGCTGAACTCTTCATCATTCCCCGAGCTTCTCAGATTTTGCCTTTGTGGATATTATTCTCTTCTCCTAGAGAATTTTCCTCATTTCCATTTGGATGAATCCTACCTATCTTTCAGAGCACAAATTAAAGCCACCTCTTTTAAAAAGCCTTCTCTAACCCATCCATCTTCAAGTCGTGTCTCTGTCCTCTGAATTTTCATACATCATGTTTGTTCTTATTACCTACGTAGTCATCTACCCTGTACCCCAATTATTTATTGGTCCACATCTTATCTAGCTGACCAGATTGCTGGCTCCTAGAGACCATGTCATTGTGCCAACTTCTTTGAATATTCCATAATATCTAGCACAGGGACTTTCAAGTAGTAGGCACTTAATATATATTTGTTGATTAAAAGAACCAGTGAACCAATGAAAAAACCCAGTGTTAGTTATCAATTTGAGATAAAGATCTCAAATATATGCTGTTCTTAAAAGTATCACTGTTCTTCTAAAAAGCCATTAAACTTACAAATAACTTCTTATCAGATTGCTCTTTTTAGATGTAGGACTTGCTCCCGATTTACTAAATGATTTGGTGATAGAAAAAAAAATGAGGTTTCAAAATATCCTTTCCTGTGTTCTATAGCAGTACCTTTCACCAACCTTTTAACATCTGTGACATACTTGTGAACTGGCCAAGACATACTAGAATCCCTATATCCTTCCTATTTTGTTTCTTCTTTCCCCATCATGTCCCAGTGATTTTCAGACTAATCATGTGTCCATCCATAATCCCTGCCCCCACCTACATCATATAATTGTATTTATTTGTAGACAGCACACACATAAAAACATTCTCTTTCTTGTTCTACAATAGTTACCAGGACCAAATACCAAGACCTGCCATCTTAGCCAAGAAGTGGCAAAAGAAATCATACTAACAATAACAATGATAATAGCAGATAGTGCTTACAATACATTTTAAGATTTGTGAAATGTTTTCTCTTCTGCTTATTATATCATTTCATCCTCACAACAACCCCAAGGGGTGGACTGTATTATCCTCATTTTGCAGATTAGAAAATTGAGTCATACAGAGGTCAAGTGACTTGCCCAAGGTCACATGGCTAGAAAATATCTAAGGCAGAATTTGAACTGATTTGAATAGTCTTCCCAACTCCAGGTTCAATGCACTACCCATTCCACCACGTAGCTACCTCACGAAAAAATTACAATGGCAGGAGAGAATAAAAATTTTACCAGAGGGCAAGACTTAGGAAACACTCCCACCTATTCCTTCAAGACAACAAATTCAGAGAGAAGGTGGCCTTTAAGTTCCTCAATGTTTTCTGGTCTTCATGATATGGACAAACTTGGAAAAATGCTGGACACACAAATACAAAAATGAGACAGTCCTCATTCTCAAGAAGTTCACATTTGGGGGGCAGCTAGGTGGCACAGTGAATAGAGCACCGGCCCGGGAGTCAGGAGGACCTGAGTTCAAATCCGGCCTCAGACACTTAACACTTATTAGCCATGTGACCTTGGGCAAATCACTTAACCCCAACTGCCCTGCCTTGCCCCCTCAAAAAAAAAGAGAGACAAAAAGTTCACATTTTGAGTAGGGAAGACAACACATTGGCAACTAGAGACATTTGGAGGTAGAAGGCCAGACCTTTCATCTCACTGCTATCATCATTAGCTCCTTCCACTGATGCTGAATGGAAACTCAGCTATAAACTAGTCTTAGATACCTGGGGCCCTGAGAAGTTAAGTGATTTATTTACTAAGCTTACATACAGCCTGTTGTTGTTCACTGTTCAGTTGTGTCTGACTTTCTATGACCCCATGGACTCTGTCCATGACGTTTTCTTGGCAAATATACTAGAGTGGTTTGCCGTTTCCTTCTCCAGTATGTCTCCATTTTATAGATGAGGAAGTGAGGCAAATAGGGGTTAAGGGACTTGACCAGAGTCATATAGTTAGTGTCTAAGTTCACTTTTGAACTCAGATCTTCCTGACTCCAGGCCCAGTGCTCTATCTACTACACCACTCTATCCACTGCACCACACAGCTAGTATGTATTAAATGTGTCACTTGAACCCAGTTTTTCTTGCTCCACTATGTCATCTTGCCACTCATACAGTATCAATTTGAGATAAGGATCTCAAAAAAATGCAGTTTTTTAAAGTTTTTTCACTGGGGCGGAGCCAAGATGGCAGAGTAGAAACAGCTCATCCAAGCCCCCAGATTCCCCCCAAACTATGTAAAAGGGAACTCTGAACAACGTCTGGAGCCCCAGCACCCACAGAACGACACAGAGAAGCTAACCTCCCACTGAAGACAGCCCAGCAGCCCTGTGGGAAGTACCAGCGCAGCACTCTGGGAGCCAGCAGCACACAGTGCGCAGAGCATGGGGAGCCAAGCCGAGTAGAGCCCAGGTACCCGTGAGCCGAGGTTTTAGCTCCAGGGCGGCAGGGCCAGCAGCTGGCTGGAGAGACCCCAGAACACCAGCAGCTGTGGCAACTCCAGAATTATCAACATAGACATGCCTAGGACAAAGTAAGAGATTAGTGTCCTATGGACTTTGGGACCAGTACTTGGGGAATGCGTCAGTTTCCTCCCCTAGGGGTAGAAGCTGCTGAGGAGAAACGCCATTTTGTAGTTTTCAGAGGCAGCTCCAGCTCCTGACCTGCGAACTGTAGGGAGATCCAGCGATCAGTCTTGGGGGGTAATCGCTCTTGCTTTAACCTCCCTAGATCTGAATTGTGATCTAGGGTGGAAGTCGTGGGGGGGTTTACAGCTTGCCAGAAACGGAAGTTGCCCCCCACACGTTCGGGACGAAAATTCCTCTATCTGGCCTTAAAGCCATAGTGTGGCAACAAGTCCAAAAGTCAAGTAATTAAGTGGCAACATGCCAAGGCAAAGGAAACAGAAAAATGCAACCCTAGACTCCTATTTTGGGGGCATAGAGCGGGAAAAGGACTGTGAGGTCAGAAGTCCTGCTCCAAAAGCCCCAGGGGAAAACATGAGTGGGTTGCAGGCCATAGAGGACCTTAAGAAGGACTTTAAAAATCAAATAAGAGAAATGGAAGAAAAATTGGAAAGAGAAATGAGAAGGATTCAGGAAAAGTATGAAATGAGGGTCAACAGCCTGACTGAGGAAAACAACACCTTAAAAAATAGACTAACTCAAATGGCAAAGGAGGACCAAAAGGGCAATGAGGAGAAGAATGCCTTAAAAAGTCGAATTTGCCAGATGGAAAAAGAATCTCAAAAGCTCACTGAGGAAATTCATTCCTTCAGAGTTAGGCTGGAGCAAATGGAAGCTAATGACTTTATGAGAAATCAAGATGCTGTTAAGCAGATCCAAACAAATGAAAGATTAGAAGGCAATGTGAAATATCTCATGGGAAAAACCACTGACCTGGAAAATAGATCCAGGAGAGACAATTAAAAAATTATTGGACTACCTGAAAGCCATGATCAAGGAAAGAACCTAGAAATCACTCTTCAAGAAATTCTCAAGGAAAACTGCCCTGATGTTTTAGATCCAGAGGGCAAAATAGAGGTTGAAAGAATCCACAGATCACCTCCTGAAAAAGATCCCAAAAAGAAAACTCCCAGGAATATTATAGCCAGGTTCCAGAATCCCCAGATCAAGGAGAAAATACTCCAAGCAGCCAGGAAGAAACAATTTCAATATTGTGGAAACACAATCAGAATAGCCCAGGACCTGGCAGCTTCTACACTGAGGGATAGAAGGGCATGGAATATGATATTCCAGAGGGCAAAAGAGCTGGGAATGAACCCAAGGGTCACCTACCCAGCAAAACTGAGTATTTTGTTTCAGGGGAAAATATGGTCATTCAGTGGAATAGAGGACTTTCAAGCATTCTTGAGGAAAAAACCAGAATTGAATAGAAAATTTGACATCCAAACACAAGAAGCAAGAGATGCCTGAGAAGGTAATCAGGGAAAAGAAATCAAAAGGAACTTATCAAAGTTGAACTATTTACATTCCTATATGGAAAAGCAATAACTGTGACTGATGATATCTTTCTCACTATGAAAATAATGGAAGAAGGGTGTGTGGTCATATAAATACATATGTGAATGTGTGTGTATATGGTTACAGTTATATATGGATAGAGGGCATAGGCTGAATTTGTTGGGAAGGGAGAATACTCAAGGGATGAAATTATGAGGTGAGAGAGGAAAGTGGCAAGAGGAGATGGGGAGAGACAGGGTAGGGTAAACTATCTCATGTAGAAGAAGCAAGGGGAAGTGGTAGCAAGGGAGGGGGAGAATAGGAAGGCAAAAAGGCAAAACCACACTCTCATTGAATTTGGTTCAGGGAGAGAATGACATACATACTAAATGGGATATCTCAACCCACAGCAGAATAGGGGGAAGGGGGATGAGAGGAGGGATGATGGATGGGAAGGCATCCTTGGGGGGAGGGGAGGTTGGAAGTACCCACTATAGAAGAGGGACAGGATCATGTAGGGAATGGACCAGGTGGGGGTGGGATGAGTGGGAGGGAATTATAAGCAGCCTTGTACAATATATCTACTATGATAATGTTTTGCATAGCCAGACATGTACAACATGTACTGAATTACTTATCTCCCAAGAGGGAATGGGTGACAAGGGAGGAAGGAAATGGATCTGAAATTCGAGGTCTTAAGATTAAATGTTTCAAATATATATAAATACTATTATTAATACTCTTTTGCTTGTAATTGGGAGATAAGATGTGCAGGCATTGGGACACAAAGATTCACCTTCCTCTAATGGAAAAGTCGATGGGGGTATGGGAGAAGGTATGGGAGAGAGCAGATTGGAGGAAGCGATATCTTGCACGACTGCTATTCTGGGAGGTTGGGTAGGGGAATAACGGAGGGAAAATGATTGTAACTCAAAATCTGGCGGAAATGAATGATGTAAAACAGAAGTTAATAAAGCATTTGTTTAAAAAAATAAATAAAAGTATCACTGTTCTTCTAAAAAGCCATTAAACCTCCAAATAACTTTTTATCAGATTGCTCTTTTTAGATGTAGGACTTGCTCCCAATTTACTAAATGATTTGGTCATAGAGAAAAGAAAAAAAATGAGGTTTCAAAATATCCTTTCCTGTGTTCTATAGCAGTACCTTTCACCAACCTTTTAACCTTAGTGGATTGAGAATAGATCAGATAGAAGTCAAGGAGAGTGTGAGAAGATACAAGGCTGTCTCTTAATGTCGGTATTCCAAGAACCTTAGGTGGATGTTGGAAGGGTGAAGTCCCATTTTTGGGTGAAGCAAAAAAAGGTCTAGAAACCTACTTTACCCCCAAAAGGAAAATACAAGCCTGCTAACATTTTTAAACCAACTAAGGGAGTAGCCTCTTGACTCCATTACCCAATCCCAGGGATGTGAGACAAACTGAAACAGAAGAATAAAGAAGTAAGAGTTGATAAATAAATGAATGAATGAATAAAGACCTAAAGAACAGCATATTATTTTGACAGTTCTTGGGAACTATTTATTTACACTATTTAAAACTGAAAATAATGGACTACAGGAAATTAGGACATGGTCTGGTTCATGTACTTTATCTTTCTTGTTAGAAGAACAGAAATAGTTTCTTGGTTGAGTTTCCCTTTGAAACAAAGAAAACAAAAGTCCAGGCATTCCTTGAGTCTTCCAAGTGGAACGGTCATGAGTTCTGGCTGGTACAAATCACTGACCTCTACGTGCCAGCCCACTGGAATACATCAAGGGACAGCTATGGAATGGGAAAAGGGCACTCTTGAGGACCTGAAGAAAACATTCATGGAAAGCTCTAACATGCCAGCTTTCTATCAGCTCTTCTCCTTGCCCTTCTCCATCCCAACCCAAGCAGGCACTCACTTAAGTTTCAGAGCACTCCTATTAAGACCTAATCCCCTTTACTTCCTCTCTTGAGTCACAGGGAAAGTATGAGAATTTTACTATCACGAGTTCCTGCTGTATGTAATCAAATTGTCTTCTAAAACTAGAGTTCTCCAATGATTCCAACCCATGACTAGGTTCCCCATGATCTCCAACTTAAAAAAAAAAGCAGGGAAAGAGGCTCAGGGAGTAACGTAGGATCACATTATTTAGAGTTACAGGGAATCTTAGAGCTCATCTAATCTAATCCTCCTTATTCCACAGCCTCCACGAGAGGCTCAGAGGGCTCAAGTGACTTGACCACAATCACAGGGCCAGCAGTCAGAATCTGAAGCCCTGTCACTCTCCGCCCCCTTCCACTCCAGGTCCTCTGGTGGTAAAAACCAGTACACTTTCCTCTACTATTTTTTTCTTCATTCTACCAAATGCAAACAAGAAAGGACATGATAATAAGAAAGGGCAGCTAGGTGGTACATAGGGCAGCTAGGTGGGGTAGTAGGTAGAACACCAGTCCTTCGGTCAGGAATACTCATCTTTCTGAGTTCAAATCTGGCCTCAGATACTTACTTTAGCTGTGTGACCCTGGACAAGTCACTTAACCCCTATTTCCCTCAGTTTCCTCTCCTGTAAAATGAGCTGGAGAAGGAAATGGGAAACCACTCCAATCTTTGCCAAGAAAACCCCAAATGATACCATAAAGAGTTGGACATAAATGAAACAACTGAACAGCAACAAAGGAAATTATATGAAAGAGGCAGACAGAGAAACAGAATAATCAATGTAAACAACACTGCTGTCAGGGCACAGAAAGGAAATTTTGCTAATGAACTAAATAACCAGGCTGCTAATTCCATGATCTCACGATCATGGAACTTCATCAGTGGCCTCCTAGGTCAGTGGTATCCAAGTTTTTCCAGTAGTGGGCCATATGAGCAGAAATCCATGTGTGTGGGCCACATGAATTTAATTATATAATTAATTACATTTTGTTTCAATTACAACCATTCATAGAGCCAAACTTGCAGCCTGACACCTGGCGGCAGCCAGCTTGCACTATATTGGCAGCAGGTAATTGGTTAGGTCTTCTAGTGTATTTGTGCTAGCTGGTTAAATAGAAAAAAAATATTTTGGCTAAAAAAAAGTACCAGGAGGGCTCTACCCAAGAGTCAGGTGAGCCACATTGGCTTGCATGCTGCATATGTTAGAAGCCTGACTTCAAAGTATTCCCAATCCCCAGTCTGAAAAATACAAATAAGATGAGAAAGAGAAAAAGATTTAGACCACACAGTTATATGACTAAGCAAGAGGACAGAGAGGAAGGGTTAGCTGGCCTAAAAATTACGTGAAAGGGGCTGAATGAGGGGCAAAAGGCCTTGGTTCTTCAAAAGCTAATCACTTCATCTGAAAAATCAGGTTTCCTGGTGCTTTTTTCCCTCTAGTTTGCATTTAATATAATGCCTATTTCAATTAGAATGAATGAATGACGTCTATCATTTTATTAATGAAAAAATACATGGGATGAAATTTAGACTATGCTCTTTCAACTTAATTTCTTTTATATTTTGATTTTCAATTAATTTAAAATTTTTCTTCTGCACTCTTTTCACTTGTTTAACTTTTCTCTCTAGCATGTCTTTCTCAAGGGAAAGAGGTCAACACCTCTCCCATCCCAGGCACCTGCTTACTATATCTTGTTTATTTTACACACAAAGTTGTAATCTATAAACAACTCTCCATTATTTCTTAAACTGATCAGTCTCTGGGCTCAGTTTCAAACAAGAAAGAGAACAGGTCACAGAGCACCAAAGTCAATGGTATTTTCTCAGTTCTCATTCTCCTTGACCTCCTGTAGCTTCACCACACCCTCCCTGAAATGTGTTTTTCCTTTGGCTTTAATATTACACTCTCCTGCCTTTCTGCTTTCTCACTAACCTTCTCTTGCTCCTAAATAATAAAAGCTAGCATTTGTATAGCATTTTAAGGTTTGCAAAGCACTTGATACATATTATACCATTGTATCCTCACAAAAACCCTCCCTTCCCCCATCACTCCATTTTAACAGAGGATACTAAGGTTGAGAGTGGTTAAGGGACTTACCAGGGTCACTCAGCTAGCAAGAGTCTGAGGCAAGATTCAAATTCAAGGTCTTCCTGACTCCAAGGACAATATTCTATCCATTACACTAGGAAGTGGCCCCACTATTTTATTCCCCCTGCTTCTCTCTTCTCTCTCTGTCTCTCTCTCTCTATCTCTGTGTTTGTCTCTCTCTCTCTCCTCTCTCTTCCTCTCTCTTTCTGTCTCTCTCTCCCTCCCCCTCTCTCTCCCTCATATATATGTATATAAATAAAAATGTGTGTATACATATACACCTACTTTGTTCATTAAAGACATCATCTTCCATTACAGCTTTGATTGCAACTACTTTGTAGGTGACTTATAAAGCTGTATGTACATGGAATTTGGTTTGATTTTCATTAATGTTTGCTTTTTCCATCACAATAATCACCTTCCCTTTCATCTACAAGAAACCTCCTTTGTTATAAGGGAAAACAGTCAAGCAAAGCTGATCAATACAATAACTCTTTTCTGTTCATGGCTGCCTCATTCATCATCCTTAATCTTTCTGATGTATGCATACAAATTATTTTGTACTACAGAAACTATGTGGTATAATGGCTAGTGTTGGACCTGGAGTCAGAAAGACCTGAGTTCAAATCCTCTAACACTTATTAGCTATATAGTATTCTACTTCCTCTCATTTTTGGAGCCATGAACTGTAATCAAACCTACTCTGACACTTTTACTAAAAGGAATGTATCAATTTTGCAGGCCTATTCACTATCACTGTAACTTTTAATAACAAAATATCCTTCCTCCACCACTACCACCTTTTTGTGTGACCTCGCAAGAAGGATATAAATTCCTTGAGATCAGGGATTATCTCTGCTCTGTCTATGTGGGAGGATGGATGGTAAGCTAGGCAGCTCAATGGATAGAATGCAGGAAGACTCACATTGTGTCTCCAGTGCTTAGCACCTAGAAAGCTCTCAATAAATGCTTTCTTCTTCATTCATTCATTCAATCAATCAATCAGTCCCCTCTAATTTCTCCCCTTCCTCCCAAAATATCAAGTCCCATTCATTCTTCCTTTGGTAATAATGTTGAATCTATTTCTTCCATTCTATCCCCTTGGCTACTACCTTAGTATCACCACACACGAAATGGCTATTTAAACAGCTTATGAAGTGGTTTTGTCTTCAGCTTCTCCTCCCTCTCATTCATCCTGCACATCCCATTTGGATTAGTCTTCATCAAATATACTTTCCATCACATTATTCTCTTGTTCAAAAACTTTCAATAAATGCAAACTTGTAGCTTGTACTCACTATCTTTCATTGTGTCATTTTCTAACCCTTTCATCTACTACTCTCCATTTTCTCCTTTTACTTAGCCATAACTTCCACTACTCGCCAAGACCAAACCTTTGCTCTACTTAAGCTGATCTACCTCTTGTGCTCAGAACATTTCCTACCACCTAGCATTTCTTCCCTTTTCTCCCGTCATCCACATCTCATCTTCTCTGTGAAGCCTTTCCTCACTACTCCAACTCACAACCATCTCTTCTTCCACCAACCTCTTATGGTGCTGTGTATCTGAGTCACTTAGCATTTATTGCCTTGTATTATTGTTAACTAATTTTTCTATGTGTATTTCAGATCTCCCAAACAAGACCATCAGCTCCTTGATGGTGTTAGACATTGGTTCTCAACAAATATTTACTAACTGCCTTAATTAAAAGAGACAAATCAGGTACCAGGACAGGTATGTTGGGAAATTCTGTCCCATGTTCTATTATAGTCAATTTTCAATTATAGGTTGAGATCTCCAGATTATAGGTCATCCAGGCCAGTTTCTTCCCCTCCTTTTTCTCCTACTTTTCATTTTGTTGCCAATTAACATTCCCACATTAGGGCAAACAGTTTCTTTATCTGTTTCTCACCCCAGCACAGAGGCAGTGCATTGCACAAAGTGGTCACAACATTTTTGTTGAATGAGCTAGCAAAGGATAATAAAACAAATTAACCCACTCTACTATTTATTAATCACTCATTAAAGATTCTGATGGGTAGAATGGTGAAGTTATGGTTATGAATGATGTCTGGAGATTACTTGTGAATCTTTTTATTTACAATCTTCCTGTTCCCCATTAACAAGAAGTACTGGCTTCACCTGAATGAGCTGGCATGTTCTAATACAGTGAGTTGGACCAGAAGATCTGGAGTTTCTTTTGAGAATAAATAAATCACCTAAAATCTTTTCTTATTTCAGTCTTACTCAGAGAGAAACTATAATCATGATGTCAATACTTCACAGAAGCAGACATTAAAATTCATCTCAACAACCACCTTATTCAGCACCTAACATGTGCAAAGTTTCATGCCAGATACTTCAGGAAAGGGGATACTTCACTGCTAAATTGATGAGGTCAAACTCATGAGCTCTAACTTCCTGCAAGTTCTAAGTCTGCGCTCCTTAATCTAAACCTCCGATTCCTTGGTATTTTATAGCCTGAATTTCCCAACTATTTATGTTCCTATTATTGAGTGGTTATGAAATCTCACTGAGCAGAGTCTATAGTAGAATGCTAGGGCTTGATGCCACCAGAATGATAGCAAACACAAACAGAATTATCTCAAGGACCTCCTCTCTATGAGATCTCTCTCCCATTTAGACCCTGTACAGGATAAAATCAAAGATTGCCCAAAGGACAATAGATACATGTTTGGCAGAAAAAATAGGTTGCAGCATATTACCAACAATAATTGAAAAGAAATAAAAATTATTTAGGAAACCCATCAGTCAATAAATATTAATTAAGCACCTACTGTGTACTAAGTGCTGGGGATACACATAAAGGTAAAAGACAGTCCCTGCTCTCAAGGAACTCACAATCTAATAGGAGACAACACACAAACAACTGTAACATAGACAAGCTATGTTAAGGAAATAAGCTGGCAATGTAGCATGAACAAGGGTTAACAAATGGGTAAACTAAGTCCTTCCCTAATACCTACAGAAGATTTAAAGATCAAGAAGATAGCTTCAAACATTGTATAAATTCTCCACAAATAGAGTGGGAAGTCACAGATACATGTATAGAAAAGCACAAGATGATGAGTTAATCTATGTTCACCATTGTCCTTTGGGCAACCTGTGATTTTGCCCTGTGCAGAGTCTCAATGGGAGAGGGATCTCCTGGAGAGTGAGGCCCACCAGATACTTCTATTTGTGTTGAGACAGCAAAGCTGAATTCATGGATTCTGGGTTGGACTGGGCAGTTAGACCTTCCACATTAATATAGTTAATATCCAGATTACCAACCTGGAGTTTGAAAGTAAAACTTGTGGTGAGGGAAAAAATTGGTAATATTAGCCTTCCTAAAAATCAATAATACTTCTTCAATTAAAATACAGTTTAAAAATTCATTTACTATTTTATCCCCATTTTATGAGAACAGTGAAGTGATTATTTTAATGGTAAACAAGTTTTTGCAAGATCTAGCCCTGTTTTTCCATGATTCTTAGAGAAGTGAATAGAAGAATGTAGAGGGCCTTGCTCTCCAGGAGGTCCCTCTCCCATTTAGACTCTGCATGGGACAAAATCACAGGTTGCCCAAAGGACAATGGATACATGATTTTTAGCCAATGTCAGTACTTCTGTTAGCAATAAAACAACCTCTCCAAATTATGGGGAAATATATAGGAAAGATTTTCCTCACCAAATGTCTACACTGAAAACTTTTATTATAACACTTAGCTTGACACTCACTTTACATCTCTACAATTTCATCTACAAAAAGAGGATAGCAATGCTACCTCACAGACATATAAAGAAAGTGTTTTATATGTCTAAAAGCACTAGGGATATGTAAGATAATAGAAAATTCTCTCTCTAATAACTAGACTCCAATCGAAGCTAAGAAAAAGAACTTGGTAATGTTTGTGATCATAATTTGGTCCTAAATGATAAAATAGGTTGTTTGGAGAGAAGGGAAGGGGAAGGGAACAAGCATTTATTTTTAGCTTTTAGGAGGGCAGTTGTGGTTAAGTGACTTGCCCAAAGTCACACAGCTAGTAAGTGTGTCAAGCTTCTGAGGCTGGATTTAAACTCAGGTATCTCCTGACTTCAGGGCCAGTGCTCTCTTCAATTCGCCACCTGGCTGACCCAAGAAGCAGTTATTAAGGGCAAATGATGTACCAGGCACCTGCTAATCATCAGTATTCTGCCTCTAATTCTATAAAGACCAGTGAGATTCCTTCCTACCCCCCATTTTGTCCCACTTTCTACTTTGAATACAAGAACAGAAGTAGCCCCTTAAAAAGGAGAGAACATTGTATTTTCACTTAGAGGCCCCGGTTTTTAATTCCATCTCCATCAGTTACCACCTGTGTGACTGTGAGCCCGTTCTTTAACTCTTCTGGGCCTCTGTTTGTTCATCTGTAAAATGAGAGAGTTGGACTGATGGCTTCTAAGGTTCCCTTCCCTCTCCAATGCTAGGATCCAAAACAAAAATATTTGCATTGGAAAAGGAAAGGAAGAGTTTTCCAGCAACTTTCTAGGTATCCATTTTGAATCCCCTAAAGCAACCAAAACCTAACAACTCTGCCATGGTTTTGCCAGTCTATAATAATAAAAGCTAGTTATTCACCTCATCTCCATTATGGGCTTGCACAAATAAAACCACTCCGCATGCCACACCCTTCTCTCCCCTCCCCCACACCCCATACTTGGTTTCCAAGGACTGAATTACAACAAAGGTGGCTTGTACTTAGTTCAAGAGCTGTGTAAAAGCCATTATTTATTACAATTCAAGTAAGTTTTCCTTTGTTCTTTTGGCTTTTTAAAAAAGATACTCAGGGATGATGTATTTCAAACATATCCATCCACTATTCCTTAGCTAGAGGAATTCTTGTTGAAGTTTGTGTAAGGTTCTCCTTTACCTCACAACATTTGTAAAATTCTGAAAGGCATATAGGTCGGAATGATCCAACAACTTTCTTTTAATTTGAAACCCCAAAAGCTAATAATTCATGCTATAAATTAAAAGAAAAATCTCATAGAGCTTAAGAACTAAATGTCCCTATAAAGTTGTCTAGGCATTAGTGTAGGGAAAATTTAAAAAACCTTATTCAGCAACCCCCAAGGTAACTGTGCCAGAACCCAAAGCATCTACTTTGCACTGAACTCCCACTAAATAAATGCCTATATGTAACATAATAGCTCAGGAATCTGATGCTGATCCCAAGGACAAGAGGGAAAGAGAAGAAAGGGCAGTGATAAAGGTCACCGCAACAGGCTACATAAAATTTGTTGGATAAAAAAGTAGCTGCCTACAAACCCATGTACCTGTGTAATGAGCCAGAAAACTTGACTTTAATCTTAAAAAAGCAACAACAGCAGCAGCAACAACAACAGTGTCATCTACCTTGTTGGGATGCCCTTCTTCGAATCTTCATTTTAGGAAATGAAGGCCAGGAGTAGTTAAAAGGTGAGTCTGAATCTGAATCCATCCTTTTTGTTCAATCAACAGGTCGTCAGGAAGCCCTTTGCAGCCTTCCAAGGCAGCCAAGTCTAAGTGTGATGCAAAGTCAAGGCAGGAATGGGGCAGGATCAAATAGCTCACTAACTCAGGGGAGGGAAAAGCAGTAAATGGTGTGTTCCCTTCGGGCGTCCAGGCATGTAGACAAGCGCAGCCTGTAAATATTAAAGCTAAACTAGGAGGAGGTTTGGCTGCTTTGGGTTTTTTTTTTTTCTTTAAAGAGAGAGAGAGCCCAAGAGAGAAAACTCGAAGCAACACGGATACATCACAGTCCAGTTATTCAAAAGGTCAATGGGAGCAAATGAATCATTAACTCACCTTTTCTCTTTGCTGAAAATGGAAATGAATAATGGAGGGAAGCCAGGATTGAAAATGACTAAGAAAGTGAGCCTTTCAGGAGTATTTTAAAAAATGCAAAACAAAACACACCTTCAAAAATAGAGGTTTGCTGGGCTTTGGTGTCAACAGTATCATTTTTCAGAAAGAAAAAAAGATTTTGGGTTTTTTTGTTTTGGTTTTTTTCCCTATGCAACATTAGGTTAAAAGTTTGAGCCCTTAGAGTAGATACAAACAGAAAGCTTGATGCTGCATGCCAGGTTAGTATCTCCTTAGTATTAGCAACCTTGGCAATGTTTCAGACCATGCAGCTGAGAAAGCACCGATAACCTGTCTAACAATGCAGATTCCCAAGCTTTTCAAAACTAAAGGGCAGAAAGCCTCAGCATTACAACAAAAAATACTGATCTCATTAGAGGAGTCTTCCAGCCACACATGTTGTGTTTGATTTCAGTATTCTCCTTAGACCTGTCATTAAGTAAGGCCGTCCATCATAAGGATTTTGTGGGCCTGGCACCTTTACAACACAGCTCTAAACTTTCAGTCCTTTAACAATAAAACTAGAGACTAATTTACAACAAATCATCCCTTCTTACAGTCTCCCTGAACAACTCACCAGTAATTAGCATTTGGTCAGAATCCATTATCCCCTCCCCCAACATCTTTTCACTGCACAAAATTAACTTCCCTGTTCTCCAAATACAGACACTTCCAACAGGCTTCCATTTACCAAGTCCTTTGCAAAAAATGTCACAACCCAAGATTCTCCAGTAATCCTGGAGATAACGTTTAAGTGTGGGTTTTAATGTATTTTTGTGGATACTTCTTATCCTTTCATGATCTCCTATCTATGCCACTAGAGGTTGAATCATTCTTGGGTAAAAAGAAAAAAAACAAGTGAAAACATTCTACTGAGAGATAATAATAATAATAATAGCAGCTAATATTTATATTTACACCTACTATGTGCCAGGATCAGGAAGGCAGCTAGATGGCTCAGTGGATAGAGCACTGGGCCTGGAGTCGGGAAGATCTGAGTTCAAATTCAGCTTTAGACAAGGCTGACCCTGGACAGGTTTGTTTGCCTTAATCTGCTGGAGAAGAAAATGGCAAATCCCTCTAGTATCTTTGCCAAGAAAACCCCATGGACAGTACAATCCATAGCATCGAACACAACTGAACAACCACAAAAATGTGCTAGGCACTGTACTAAGTGCTTTGCGATTATTATATCATTTGATCTTCACAATCACAGGAGGGAGGGGATATTATTATCCCCATTTTCCAGATGAGAAATATGAAACAGAGGTTAGGTGACTTGCCCAAGGTCAGACAGTTAATACGCTGTCTAAGGCTGGATTTGATTCAGATCTTCTGGACTCCACTGAGCCACCAAGATGCCTGTTATCTGGCAAAGGATGCAATATTCTGTCCTACAGCCCTCCACCTCACTGTCAACAAAGAGGAGATATTCTTCTTTATCTCTTTGCCAATACTCCATTGTTATTTTTTTTAGTTACTCAGAAGCTGAACTCCATTACTTTTTTCCTAGTTTGTGTCCTGCACCTAGAAAGAGAGAAAGATTACAATACATGAATCAAGTCAATGTGGAGTTGGATTTTGGTGACGTGTTCGGTAACATTTTACTTCATTTATGTTACAAACCAAGGAAGTCATGGTTGCTGCATCAGCAAAGTCAGCAGTTGGAAAAAAATGTAACTTCTAATCCAAATCAGAATTATATCAAGAGCTCAATTTGTTATAAAATTTCAACTTTATGGGAAGTTATTTCTGTTTTGATAAATGTCCTATTTTTTGTACATTCTCTTTCTGCCTAGTCAAATAACTATCTGACCAGGGACAAATCATCTTACCTCTCTGGCTTTCAATTTTCTCACCTACAAAAATGGGAGAATAAATCCCTTCCAGCTCTAAGCTTCATGTAAATAAACTGGGACAGTAACATATTATTCTCTCACATGCACAAGGGGGAACCCAGGTTTTCCCTCGGTCCCATACCTCTATTCTGAATGACATGAGAAGCAGCCCTAAGCCACTTGAACAATCCTGTCCAACAGAATTCCCATGGCCCCAAAAAGAAAACTGAGTTGGGGAGGCACTGCTACATCTCCAGACTCACAGGAAGTTCTGGTATGTTACAGTTAGGGTTATCTTAGAGACTGAGAAAGGATATCAGACTATAGAGTCTACCATGACCTGAACCAATCCAATATTGAGACACTCCATAGTTCATGAGGCTATAAATAGCAAATGTCTACTAAGCACACTTTCCGCAAGTCTTTGGAGTTGTAAGGAGAATTTCAGATTAGGGACCACTCCCAGGAGTGAGGTTCCTTTATCTGGTACAGGTAAATACTCAGAGCCTGAGGTATTAGGCAAACCACTGATTTTAATAGACAGGGGTCCAAATGAGCACAGCTTTCCTAAGTCTTCTATCAGGACTTGCTCAGTATCTCCAGATAAAAACAGCCCCCACAAAATATAATAATTCCCATGAAAATTCCATTGATTCTCAGAAGTCTTATTTTTGTTCTGTGTGTAAACTCTTCATCTAGTTTCATCTGGATGCATCTATTAGTTGCTTGAAATTACTCTAAGGAACAGTAGCATAATGAACCTAATTGTGGAAAATTAGACATTAATATCATTATCAGTTATTGATATTAGATTGGAGGATGGAGATTCCAGCAGTTCTCTACCCCAAAATTCCTCTTCCTAGAAAAGAATTTTAGAATCTTAGCAATCACCTTCGCCCTATCCCCTCTAAAAACCCTGTCATTTTGAGTTGCAATCACACTGACTTTTAAAAGAATCCTTTTTAAAAAGTAATGGTTTTATTAGTAGATTATTAGTAGAGATTATTAGTAGAGATAATAGTAGATAAAGATATGTGGAAGTGTTCTAATCACCCAGCAATGGAAAAAAAGTGTTTTCATAGCAATTTTAGGGTACATAGGAATGTATGGGCATGAATATATACATAAATTATATGAGTGTGTAAGTGTGCATGTGCAAGTGTGTATGTGTGTACATATATGCATGCAGTGGCATGATGGCATAATATAAATGGCTTCCAAAGTTAGGAAGATCTTGGCACAAATCTAGCCCTTTGAACAAACTGGGTGAGTAAATCACTTAACCTCTCAATGCCTGGGCACTGAGCCTTTAAGGATGGAAATTGTAGGATAATTTCAGATTCTCATTCATGGGGAGAGTTTCTTCACCCTGACTTCTCCATCCCAATAAAATAATTAAAAAATATAATCCAGATCAGTAACATTATGACCAACTGCCAACAACACTGACTTTTGGCTCCTCTACTTCCTAAGGGTGGAAATTCTTACTCTAAGAGTCTTCATGGGCCCCAAAGTAATTAAAATCTTACATAATGATCCTTAAACCAGATTCAATGCCTGAGCAGAATTCTTGCAACTAAGATTTTCTAAAGTTTTACATATCATAAAAGCAATGGATAGTGCTGGTACCATAGAACCATAGAATATCAGAAATGAAAGCGATCTTAAAAATGGTCCCTCTAAGTTTACAAATAAGGAATCAGGCCAAGAAAAGAGGGAAGAAGAGGAAAATGGAAGGAAGAGGAATGAAATGCTTACTATGTGTCAGCCACTGTTCAAAATGCATCATGAATATTACCTCATCTGATGGATGCTCACAACAATCCTGGGACGTAGTGGATATTATTGTCCCCATTTTGCAGCTGAGAAAACTGAGGCAGACAATGACTTGCTTAGAGTCACACAGACAGTGTCTGAATTCAGGTCTCCCTCATTCCAGGTTCAGCACTCTATTGACTGTGCCACCTAGCTGCCTCTAGAAAGGTAAAGTTAATTTCCCAAACTTCCTTTGTGATATATAACTGTGTTTCATATAATGACATACCAATTAAGAATCCCTATCTCCATGAATTTGTGTCAATCTTCCCCCTATGCTTTTTCATTTCCACCTTTTGAATTCTTTCTTTTGTTTCAAGGCCCAACTTAGGTACATGTTGTGTACATGTTTTACCTCTCTAGTAGAATGTAAGTTCTATGGGGCCAGGGATATTCATTCTGTACTTTGTACCAGTGACGGGGGTAGCTAGATGGCTCAGTGGATAAAGTGCTGGGCCTGAAGTCAGAAAGACTAACCTTCCTGAGTTTAAATCTGGCCTTGGATACTTACTAGCTGTGTGACCCTGGGCAAGTCACTTAACCTCTGCCAAGGAGGAAGCTAGGTGGCTTAGTTGAGAGAGTTCGGGGCTAAGAGTCAGGAAGACCTAAATTAAAACCTGGCTTCAGAAACTTAGTAGCTGTGTGACCCTGACCACACCTGGACACACCTCTTTTTACCTTAATCCACTGGAGAAGTAAATGGCAAACCATTCCAGTATCTTTGCCAAGAAAAATCCATAGGCAGTATGGTCCATGGGGTCACAAAGTGTCAGACATGACTGAGTCAACTGAACAACAACAACAGCAACGACAACAACAATCAGTGACCAGTACATAGTAGTTTTGAAGAGAATAAAGTTTGCTGAACTGACTTAGCCAAGGCCACATGCCTAAGAAGCAGCCAAATGAGGCTTGAGCCTAGTCTTCTGGCCCCTGATCTAAGTGCACTTTCTAAGCACTCTGCCATATTGTCGCTCCATGGCACAGTGAGAGTGTCACTTATAACCAAACTTCTTCCAATTTCTTTGTCATGATCTAATTAAGGGAGATTAGCTCATTCTGCATGGTGATAAACTGTTCTCCTTCACTAAAGCTTTACACAATCATGTGCCCTTATAACTGAAGGTATCACAATCCATCCCTTTTTATACATCTTCTATATTGTATATAAGTAGGTGATTTTCAGAACATGTTTACAAGATAATGAGGAGAATTAAAAGGACAAGAATCCAGAAGGTCCTTCAAACATAACCAGGTTCTCATTTCCCTCTAGACATCTTACCCTTATTAAAAAACAAAGAGGGGGAAATGGAATAAAAATGAAAGATGAAAGGGTCTTTATAAACTTTTCCTTGAGGTTTTTCATTTTACAAATGAGGAAACTGAGGCTCCAAAAATTAAGTATTCAAAATTGCCCAGCTGGTTAGTGGCAGAAATGCAACACTAAAGAGCTATCCCAACGTTCCATTCCTGTGCTTCTCTCTGACCCCAAACTGAAATCAAACTTCATTCAACTGCATTTGGTAATTGACTTTTTAATGAAAGTGCATCTTATAATAAACTCGTTTGCCCTCCTGTTTTTCCAAAGAAGTATTTTTTGGGGAAAAAACAGTGATCAAAGAATGTTGTAAAAGAATAGATCTCTTAGGAATCAATCTTTTTTATTGTTCTTTAGTTGTCTCAGTTGTGTCTGACTCTTTGTGAACCCATTTGAGGTTTTATTGGCAAAGATACAGTAGTGGTTTGTAATTTCCTTTTCCAGTCCATTTTACAGATGAGAAACTGAGGCAAATAGGGTTAAGTAACTTGCCCATGGTCACACAGGATGTGTCTCCGGCCAAATTTGAACTGATGAGGATGAATCTTACTGACTCCAGGCCCCCCACACTTTATGTACTATTCTATCCACTATAGAATCAATCTTATATTAATCCTAAACTCAAAGTTTAATAAGCATGACATGTATGCTTCTATTTTAAACAGCACAGAATGGAACCAAAAAATAGGTCAGTAAACCTTATAATTTCATGATCAAAAAAAGTAAAAATAAAAGTGAAAAAGATACAGATGAATTTTATGTAGAGCTTTTCAGTGCAAAAATTGTTTTATAAATGGACTTATATGTGGGATGAAATTATCTCTTTTATTTGTGGGCAGAAATTGCTGAATTCTTGGAAGTCTGTAAAGCCTAAGATGCCTCACTCTCCTGAAAGCAGGACCACTGGCATTCATAGCCAATAATTTGGGACTATAGAGACATGTGTGATAATCAACTGGATGGGGTAAAGGGCCAGCCATGGAACTTCTTAGGAAGTTTAAGAGGGGTGATCAGTTGGAAACAGATGAAAGGGGAGTTAGCCTTAGGGGCTTCATGGCTTAAAACAGTTAATTTATTTAAAAAAAAAAACAACCTTTTACCTATATCTTGTTGTTGTTCACCCTTCATTCTTTTTTTTTTTTTTTTTGGAGGGGGAAAGGCAGGGCAATTAGGGTTAAGTGACTTGCCCAAGGTCACACAGCTAGTAAGTGTTAAGTGTCTGAGGCTGGATTTGAACTCAGGTCCTCCTGACTTCAGGGCCAGTGCTCTATTCACTGTGCCACCTAGCTTCCCCATTCACCTTCATTCTTAAAGAGAACCAATCACGAGAATGATGTCTTGACTTGAGCATGAATTGGATTTAAGTGAGGCAGAGCTGTGTAAAGTCATCAACCCCACTCTCTCCTCCATCCATAAAAGCCTAGCCATGAGCTATCTTTGAAGATTTCCCCAAGAGTGAGGAATATGGGTGGAATCAAAATGTAAACCTTCCTGAGAGAGGAATATAACGAGAGGAGATGGGGAGAGACGGAGCAAACTATCTCATATAGAAGAGGCAAGGGGAAGTGGTTGCAAGGGAGGGGAAGAACAGGAAGGCAAAAAGGCAAAACCATATTCTCATTGAATTTAGCTCGGAAAGGAAATGACATACATACTAAATGGGATATCTCACCCTACAAGGAGAGTAGGGGGGAGGGGGATGAGAAGGGGAATGATGGAAGGGAGGGTGGTAGGGAAGGGGGGAAAGGAAGTTGGAAGCACCCACTTTTGAAAAGGGACAGGATCAAAGTAGGTAATGGACCAAGTGGGGGGGGTGGGATAGGTGGAAGGGAAATATAGCCAGTCTTTTACAATATATCTACTATGGTAATGTTTACATAGCTATATAAGTACAACATATACTGAATTGCTTATCCTCCCAGCAAGAGTGGGTGACAAGGGAGGAAGGGAATGAATCTGGAATTCGAAGTTTTAAAATCAAATGAGATTCACCTTGCCCTAATAGAAAAGTCGAAGGGGGTATGGGAGAAGATACGGGAGAGAGCTGATTGGATGAGGGGATATCCTGTGGGACTGCTATTCTGGGGTGGTGGGTAGGGGAAAAATGGGGAAAAAATTGTAGCTCACAATCTGGCAGAAATGAATGATGTAAACCAGAAGTTAATAAAGCATTTGAAAAAAAATGTAAACCTTCCTACAATCCTTCAAGATTGAACCTGGTCCCTTTAAGTCCAGAGCTTAGAATGATAACCCACAAGGTAGATAGTTTTCTGTGTATGTGACTTTCTAATGCCTTATTTAAACTTCATAACTTCCAGTAGCACTTAGCATAACCCTCTACACAGAGAAAGGACTTAATAAACACATTATGTTTTTCAATTGAATTGAGTAGGCAGAATTCAGCTATAGTTCATGACCCCAATTGAATTTTTTTAAATACTAAATTATATGAAATTTTCAAGTTACCTTGAGGAAACTAAAACCTTTAACCATTTTATTATTTCATTATATTTGCAAAAATAATTGAATTGTTCTTCACAACATACACACTTAGGGCTATACACACTAAGAAGGTCTTACTAAAGTGAGAGGAAGGAAATCAAATTAATTGTAATGACAAATCTCAGTTCCAGACAACAGATGATAAAATAGACTTCCCTCCTCCAGTAAGAGAGGTGGAGGAGAGGGAAAGCTGTACATCCATTTGTATACAGAGTCAAGACAATTGTTTTCCTGGTCCATTATAGTTACCTGTTTTTCTTTACTATAAGGAAAGGTTCAGTAGCAGAGATAGATCAAGTTCAGTAGCAGAGATAGATCAAGAAATGGGAAGAGAGGAAAGGACAGGAAAGGAGAGGTCAGGAACCAATTAAACCTTTAAATAATAGAGGAAAGGAAGGTCTTACTACAAAAGGAAAATCAGTAGAAATCTTAGTTGATTGACAACCTGCACGATCACCCAAAAAGTACTAAAACCCAGACAACTTGCCGCAACAGCTCTGCTCCAGTTATAGGTACCCTCAGTTTCACTACTTTCTTTTCTTTCTTTTTCTACTCATTTACAAATTATAAGAAAACAACAGATCAGGGTTCTCTCATTAACTGCCCTTGTTCTGTATATAACTACATTTGAAGTCCCGCATAGTGCATGTAATAATTCTACAAAGTTCTCTATTGGAGTACTTTTAAATGGTATTTTATTTTTTCCAATCACATATAGAGATGATTTTTAACATTCATTTAAAAAAATTTTTGAGTAGCAGCTAATACCAGCCCTATAGTCAAGAGGATCTGACTTAAAATCTGGCCTCAGACACTTGATACACTTACTAACTGTGTGACCTTGGGCAAGTCACTTAACCCCAATTGCCTTGCCTTCCCCCCTCCAAAAACCATTGTTTTAAGCATTGGGAATAAAAAGAAAGGCAAAGGGGCAGCTAGGTGGCACAGTGAATAGAGCACCAGCCCTGGAGTCAGGAGGACCTGAGTTCAAATCTGACCTCAGACACTTAACAAAAAAACTAGCCATGTGACCTTGGGCAGGTCACTTAACCCCAATTGCCCTCCAAAAAGCAAAACAAACAAACAACAAAAAACAGAGAACTTGCCCCAACAACTCAACACAAGTTGTAGGTATCCTCAGTTTCACTCTTTCCCTTGCTTTCTTTTTCTATGCATTTACAAGCTGGAATCTTAAAAACTAGTGAGTAATCTTTTTACTTCTTTGCTAAGCCTAAAAATGAGAAGCAGTGTGAAATAAAACTTTCTTCCAAATTTGGCACTCTTGAGGACAAAGAAAAATTATCCAAAAAATTGTGAGTACTTGCACTGCTTTGGAAGGAATGCTAACTAAAGCTTTGATTGAGCCTATTCTTTTTTGGAGCTCAGCCACAAGGCAGTCAATAATGAACAAGTCTGAACTCATGCAAATAAGCTTATACAGTCAACTAAATTGCTGCCCAGCAATCCCATAGACATCATTCTTGCATGTGCAGGTACGCAAATGTATGAGCATATTAAGTCCTGGAATGACCACGATACCAAAGATTAGAAGATGATTGGGTTTATTCATAAAATTCCAAGTTTCTAAACACAAATGCCATAAACAAGATTTCTGGAATTCTTTTCATACCTCAAACTCTCATTTCCCATTCTAATAGCCATTCTTACCTTAAGATTTTTTCTTTAGATAAGTTTGACATCAATTTTAAAAGTTAATTTGAATGTCACAATAAAGGGCCTTTTTAAGGGAAGGAAGTATTCATTTCACAAAAGCCAAGAGAATATAATCTTCCTGAGGGCAGAGACAATCTTATTTTTTGTCTCTGCATTCGTAACAATTTGTGCAGTATCTACCGCATTGTAAGCACCTGATTGGGGGTGGGGGGTGAATGAATGGAGTTATTTTGAAGGTGGGAATTGTACGTGAGAATTACATGAGAAGGCAAGTTTTAAGAGCCCAGATGTAATCTTGTATCACTCATTTAGCATGAGTCAATCTATCTATGTGTCAGGCTAGAAGAAGGAGAGAAAGGAAGATGATACAAAAGATAATAAAATCACCCCATGGAATGAATCAAGTATGAAATGTGCTATGTGACCGATAATTTTCTGAGCACTGATGTCAATCACATGAGATGAGGGCAATGTGGTCAGAGTGGTACATGTGGAGTCAAAGGACCTGGGTTCAGATCTTGCCTTTTCCACTTACTACTTAAGTGTATCCCCAGAACCTATCAAGCATCTGGCACATAGTAGGTGTTTAATACTGATTATGTGACCTTGAGCAAGTTACTTATTTCTCTGGGTCTCAGTTTCCTCAATTGAAAAATGAGAGAATTTGACTAGATGATGTCAAAAATTCTTTCCACATTCATTGGGATGTTAGGACATGAAATCTATTTCTCCCTGACTCTGAGGCATATTAGGAGACAAGGACAACTTTGTGACAGATTTTTTACTTAAAAAACACATTTTAATCACCATTAAAAATCCAGGGGGATGGCTAGGTGGCACAGTGAGTAGAGCACCAGCCCTGGAGTCAGGAGGACCTGAGTTCAAATCTGGCCTCAGACACTTAACAAAAAAAACTAGCCATGTGACCTTGGGCAGGTCACTTAACCCCAATTGCCCTCCAAAAAGCAAAACAAACAAACAACAAAAAACAGAGAACTTGCCCCAACAGCTCAACACAAGTTGTAGGTATCCTCAGTTTTACTCTTTCCCTTGCTTTCTTTTTCTACACATTTACAAGCTGGAAGAAAACAACAGATCATTTCCTGCTCAGGATTCTACCATTGGTTGCCTTGGTTCTGTATGTAACCCCATCTGAGGCCCAGCCTAGTGCATGTGATAGCCATATAAAGCTATCTAGTGTAGACCTCATTTTTCATGAGGAAAAAAATAGACACGTACTCACAAAGGAGCTGTAATTTTATCAGTGAGGTAAATTCCTGGTGTGGAAATTCTCTCTACTGACATAGACTGAAATCTATGATTTCTTAGATCAATCCTGCTTAAAAAAAATAAAAGAAAGGGGAGGGGGGAAGGATCAGGGCACCCCCAAAAGCAGTTATTTAGTATTGCGATTTTTTCTCTTATGGTTATTCTTCAGTCTTTTAATCCAAGTAAGGCCCAAACAGTTGAGAGTTTTGGTCGGTTAGCTTGTTTTTTTTAAGGAAAACCTTTTTTTTTTTTTTGTCAGGCCTACTATCCATATCTCTCAAACATGTTGAGAGAAATTATACCAATAGTCTAAGCTGAGTTGAAATGGACTTCCATTCATTCCATCATTATCAATGAAAATCAATCAGAATCAATTTATTCCTATAAAAAAATCTCTGACAATAAATCAAGATAACTTACTATGCAACTTTTATTTCTGTTCTCATACTTATCAGCAGACTCAATAAAGGCAAATGAAGGAATTATTTTACAAGGACCCATCATCAGTTCTGCACATACCACATAAGCCAAACCACATTTATACTGCCAGTGAAACAAAACACAAGAGGTTTTATTTTCATTTATCTGTTGTTGGGTGTATGTGTCTGTCTGTCTGTCTCTGTCTCTGTCTCTATGTGTGGGTCTGTGTGTAGGTGTGCATGTGCAAGTGCTGGGCCTCAGTTTTGTGGCAGTTACCAAAAGGCCAACTGTGCAAATATGCCTTATAGGTTAGTCCTTTGAAAAAAAATAGAGAAAGATGTCCTTTCACCCCAAGTAGAATATAAGCTCCTTGAGGACAGGGACTAAGTATTGTCTTTGTATTTTAGCATCTATCATAATGCCCCACACTTGTGTTGTTCAATCACATCTGACTCTTCATGACCCCATTTGGTGTTTTCTTGGCAGATACTGGAGGGATTTGTCATTTTCTTCTCCAGTTAATTTTACATAAGAAAACTGAGGCAAACAGGGTTAGGTAACTTGCCCAGGGTCACACAGATAGGAAGTATCTGAGGCCAGATTTGAACTCAGGTCTTCGTGACTCTAAACCCAGTGCTCTACCCACTGAGCTGCCTAGCTGCCCAGCACATAGCAGGTACTCAAAAAGTACTTCTTGCATTGAACTGAAGTGAGTTATAAAATTCTAATTCTAAAGTCAGCCACTTATCAATAATATTTCAGAATGTGCTTATTAATGAAGTACATTGACAAGTGCCCAAAAAGCAAAGCTGTATATCCATCAGAACATCAGGCAGAGCTGTAGCCCCAATGCCTTAATATAACACATTCTTTGCTATAAGCCAAGAGAAGTTAACCCCAAAGTCTAAGACAGAAGTCCCAGCCTAGCCTGACTCGGAACTATTTGGTTTATTGGATTCATCTACATCAGATATTCTTTCAACTCATTTGGTAAATGCTTTCCAATATATCCCAAGCATTTAGGTTCAAAGATATTTTCCCCAAACAATGAAGCCACAGTAAACACAAAAAGGCAGAACACTTATGATAAGAGAATCAAATTGTATTCCATGATGCCCAGAACAGTTCCAGTAAATCAGCATGTATTCTACCAAAAAAATAGTTTTTTAAGAGTCTCACCATCCACAACAAGAAAATCAACTTAAAATGAACAGAAGGAAGAAAATTTGAGACAGATTTGTACATATTACGCTGCACTTCCAGTGGCCTTTAATGGGGAACTCCCTCCCCCGCTTTTAACTTCAAAACTAGTCCTTGGTAAATTTTAGTTTGCTAAGCAGGGCCAAACTGAGGCCAAAAAGTTGAGAATCCAATGGAAACTTCTATAGCCTAGGGCACAAAGAAAAAATGTGTAAATAATTCAGTGTGAAAATATTATCTTCCAGGAAAATAAGATTTGAACTTGGATTTTGTGGATTTTTACCCCTGCCTTTAAAAATAAAAACCTACTAAGTAATGCTTTTCAGATTTCAGTCTAGGCACCTTAGTAAGTAGAGTCAGAACTTGTATGGGGTAAATGGAGTTTTGTCTCAAGACACCAATATAGATGAGTGGGTGAGTTCACCTTGAAACATTGTCACCCTTCCCCACACCTTTTTTTTTTTTAACCCACGTTAAAAAATTCCTAGTGTTAGCTATGTGGGAAATCATTAGATAAAAACCAAAGCCCAATGCACCAGGTCCTATAGATTAAGATTGAATAAATTCCTAGCGATCTGAACCATAATTACCAAAATAAGGAACCCAATATGAGCTTCAGATCTAATAAATTTTAGGTTTGAACCATGATTAGAGAAATAAGGAAACCAATGTGTGCGAGACACATCAAAAGCTTCATTTTCACGGGAGATTGGGAACAAGACTTTTAGAAGTTTTTATAGCCTTTCATTACTTCTACAAACATTATTTTGATACAAGAGAAGAAAATGTGACCTAATTAGGCTTGTTTACTTGATTATATGCCAAATTATCAATGTTTTCCATTATCACCACTCCTCAGACTTTCTCTGAAGTTCATTCCCTTATATTACAACTGTCAGATAAATATATAAAAATGTAGAAAATGACTGACTCAAACTTTCTTCTACAGATCCAACATTCCAGGCAGTGTAAGAGAGTAGATGAGTACTGGTCCCAGAGTCAGGAGAAATCTGGACCAAAATCTGGACTCCAACATTGATTAGTCATGTGACCCTACATAAGTAAAGTAAGTTCTCTGAGCTTCAGTTTTCTCACCTGAAAATTGGGAATAAAAATTTTATCTGATTCTAACAGAGTTATAAATAAAATTAAAGTACTATGGAAATGTGAGCTGTTTATTATTTGGGGCTTTTTAAAATTTATCGAATAAAACAAGCATTTCCATAACACAATATAATAAAAAAAGATGATTGCACATGAAAGTGCAGATCTATTTTGTATAATTTGACCTGTTTCTTCTTATTATTATCTTTATCTTTATTATTACTTGTACTACTGTTATTACATGGTCTTTTGTATTACATGGCTGTTTCACCTGGGGGTTTTCTTCCAATTATTTTCTATAAACTTCCCTTCACTTAAAAAAATTCTTCCTGTTTGGAGGATATTTTTCTCTTGGTTGTGACTAAACAAAGAAACATTTGTGTTTTCTAAATTCTACAATGTGAAAAGCATTACATCCTGTTGTGTGTTTCTGTCTCCATTTCTTCCCTATAAGTCTGATAGCTTTTCTTGACATGTGGTCAGGGTGTTTTTGTCTCTCTAGTTTTAGCTTTATACTCAGTGTTCTCCTTGGTGTGCCTAAAACCTATTCCCAATTCAAACAACTAACAGAAGTGTTCTGCTCTGTATTATCTATAATTAATCACACAAAGTTTCAATGGCATAGGAATAAAAAGGAAGTTGGTGCAGTCTGATTCAAGCCACATGTATAAACCAAACCACTCTATAAAATCTGCTTAATGTAAGCATCATGAAAAAATTTTTAAATGATACTTGTGGTGAGCCTCTGTGGATGGCATCATGTTTATACAACTTTAAAGCTTTAATTGGTATAAGGCAATGAGACACAACTATAGGCCATGTACAGAGCACCCTCTATGCCTCTGTTTACCATCCATGAAGGAATTGCTACAACCATATTCATCCATGATAGCCTAAACACCTTCAGGAGTGGGGAACCTGTAGCCATATGGCCACACGTGATCTCCTAGGTCCTTGTGTATGGTCTTTTGACTGAGTTGAAGTTTTACGGAACAAATTGTTTTATCAAGGGGCTTTGTTATGTGAAGTTTGGATTCAGTCAAAGGGCCACACTTGAAGACCTAGAGGGCCACATGTGGCCTTTAGGTTGCAGGTTCCCTACCCCTGACCTAAACTATCCAGGAGTGGGAGATTTGGAGTCAGGAGCCCTGAGATGCAGATTCTACCTCAGACACCAACTGTGTGACCCTGGGCAAGTCACTAACCTTTAAGAACCTCAACTTCCTCATCTGTTAAAAACAGTGACAATAATTAACCACCTCTCTCTCTCTATCTTTCTCTTATTAGGAAAGTATACTCAAGTACTCTATAAATATGTTATTATTATTAATTCCAGACTGATGAATTATGCCATTTTCTCTCTTCTGGTCTAACTACACACTCCTAGCATTGGTCTTATGCTCCCCTAACAGAAAAAGTCAAACATACAAATGAGATTCTTCTGCTCTCCTTCCTTTTAGGCCACTGCATGTTATCATGAATCTTAATTCTTCTTTCCTGTCTTCAACGTCACACTCAACAAAAGTGGGTATTGGATAATTAAACCAATTAGCCAACAACACTCATCCAGGCAACCACTCTTGTCTTACTCTATTTAATATTTTCTAGACCTAAGTAAATTAAAAACATTTTAGCCAAAAGCTTGTGGCAGAAAAATCACAATTAGGAATAATTTTAGTCTATGCTCTCTAACGTCAACTGTTCTGTACTTACCCCTTGCCCTGCCCTTGCCCACTTCAAATAGCATTTCCTCACCATGCAGTAATTCACACTGACATACTGTGATTATCTATGAGAACCACCTTACATAAACCTTAATTCACTGAAGCTTCATTGCTCTATTCAATTAAATAAGTGCTTACTAATCAACTACTATGAACAAGGCTCTGTGCTGGTGATGTAAAGACAAAAGCCAAAAAATAGGACCCCAAGCCAACTTACATTGTCTAGGGGAAAAGGGGCTCAAAACATTTGAACAAATAAATAGCTACAATATGGTTTAAGAAATGATAGATCTAAAAAAGACGTGGTTAGGTGGTAACAGTAGGTAGAGCACTGGGCCTGGAGTCAGGAAGATCTGAGTTCAATAGTTAAATGACTCTGGACAAGTCACTTAACCTTACTGGTCTACCTCAATTTAATCAACTATAAAAATGGGAATAATAAAAGCAAATTACTCCCGATGTTATTGTGAGGATCAAATGAGATAATATTTAAAGCACTTAGCACATAGTAAATACTTAATAAATACTTAGTTCCTTCCTTCCTAAAAATAAAGAGGATCGGGAAATACTTTTCTTAGAAGGTGGCACCTGAGTTGGGCCTTGAAGCTAAGGGTTCCAAGGTGTGGAGCCCAGGAAGTGCAATGATGAGTCTATGGAGCAAAATAGGCTTGTTTGGTAAGATGGAACCTACAAAATTAGTCTAGAAAGGTAGACTTGAACAAGATTGTATAGAATTTCAAATTCTCAATAGAGTAAAGATTTTATTCTAGGGGCAACAAAAGGAGTCACATGGTCAGGCTTGTGCTTTAAGGAGCTTACGAAACATTTGCAATCGTCTGGGCAAGAAGTGATGAGGGCCTAAACTAGGACAATGCTTGTGTAAGAGAGAAAAAGGACAGCTGTATATAGGTAAGCTCCTCTATAAGAGAGGAAATGCAAAATGCAAAGGATGTCGGCAAGGCAAAAATGATAAAATTCATCGGTTGATTAGATAGAAATAAAAGAGAGCACATAGTCACGGATGACTCCAAGTGTGTAAACACGATGACTAGAGGTCATGCCTTTAACAGATAGCGGAAAGTCTGAAAGAAGACGTGGGGGAGGGGACCAGAGCAAGGGATGAGTTCCACTTTAGACACTGAGTTTGGGAAGTGCACTGGATATCCAGATGCTTACCCAAGCAGGCAAGATAATTAGTGATATGGGACTGCAGTTCAGAATCTCAGGGATGGACTGGGGTGAACACGTGATATGGAAGCCACCTGCATAGAGGTGATAACTGACCAGGAGAAAAAGGGGCCCAGGACAGAGCCTGGAGGCAGGAGGAGGGAATGGTTTGATATAGAATAAGACACAAGTAATCACCTGGCAGAGGAGATAGAGGAATTGTCAGACACGTAGGGAGAGAACCAGGGGAGAGTAGTACCCCAAAGGCTACAAGAAGAGGAAGTATCCAAGAATAGAGGTTGGTCAACAGTGCCCAATACTGCAGTGGAGGCAAAGGACTGAGGAAAAAGGTGTCCAATTCAGTCACTGAGAGTTAGCGGGTAACTTTAGAGAAAGTGACTCCCACTGGGTGATAGGGTGAGAAGTCCAACTGCAAAGGGTTAAGAAGTGAGTGAGGAAGCAGAATCAACAAGTGTAGACTGCTTTTCTTAGGGTTTGTGAAAAGGGGAGAGGTGGGATGAGATCTTGAGAGCATAAGAGATTCAGGTTGGGGGTTTTAAGGATGGAGGAGAAGGGAACAGAGAAGATGAAAGAATAGAATCCAAAAGGCAAGTTCATAGAAGCCATGGGAGGAAATGGGGTCAAGGGTACACGTAGAAGATGTGGCTTTTGCCAACAGAAAATCTCCTATTTTCTGTCAGACTAAAGCAAAGGAGGGGATGCAAGGGGATGATATGTTAGGGTTATGAAGTTTGAACAGGGGAGAAGATGGCCTCTATTTTTCAGTTAAATCCGTGCCTTTTCTACTGAAAGAAAAGAGGTAGTTTAGGAGGCTTAAGGAAAAAAAAGAGAAGGTTTGGGAGGGAGACACAGAACCCACAGGTAAGAATTTTCTTGCAGTAGAGAGGGCGCAATTAAGATTAGATGACAGATTTGTAATGGACCTGTTACAGCCCAGCACGATGACTTTCTCCAGTGACATCAACAGTCTATGAGTAAGAGGTGGGTAGTAGGGGTAAGTCAGGGGTGGGGTCTGGCAAGGCATGAACAGCAACAGAACAAGAGGCCAAGGGATTCAAGGATGAAGGGTGGCGTAGAATTAAACTAATTAGCAAAGAGGAGAAAACCATCACAAATTGTGCTTCCATTTATCTTTATTATTTTAGACCTCAAACCAAACATTAAGTTGGCTTTTTTAGACTTAATATTTCAAAAGAAGAATTGATGAAATGGACACCTTGCTCCATAGAGACTGTTTACCTCACAGAGGGGATGCTTACCTTTCTTTATGACTAGGATTCAAATTGAATCAATAAAGTTTCCAAATATTCCAGTTAATTTCCTAAATCATACATTCCTTCTGTTCGCTTTTTTAGACTTAATCTTTGCTTTTTATCTTCCCACCACTGTATTTTCTTCATTCATTATACCAGGCTGCCTCTTTACCTATTTGGGGTGGGGAGGGGATGGGGGTGGGGGAATCCTCAAATATCAACAGTTTAGATTTGCTGCCCCAAAAAATGTCATCACAAGAAGATACTGCATCTTTCTTATTGGAGGCAGACAGATGGCACAATGGATAGGGTACTACTCCTGGAGACAGGAAGACCTGAATTTAAATCCAGCCTCAGACACTTCTTAGCTGTGATCCTGAGCAAATCACTTAACTATTGTCTTGTCTCAGTGTTCTTAACTGTAAGATGGGGGTAATAATAGCACTTATTTCCCAGAGTTGTGAGAATCAAATGAAGTAATACTTCTAAAGTACTTAGTGCAATGCTGGCACATAGTAGGTGCATGTTTGTTTCTTTCCTTCCCTCATTAGTCAAAGGATTAACGTCACACGTCTATACTGTGGCCCCTTATAACCTCTCTTAAGTCTCTCATTTCAGGCTATCTTGAGAGGCTGTTACTGATGACAAAGAATCAAGGAATGAATAAAAAAATCATTACACATTTACAATGTGCCAAGCATTGTGCAAAATGTAGAAGACATCATCACAATTAGTTTCTAAAATATATGCCAATTATATTGAATACATGGAAACTGTTATGAAAACATAGTCACTTCTTTAGGTCCAAATTGAAAAACAACTCATAACTTCATCTTTTTCACAAATAAACATCACCCTCCCTTGTGTGTCTTGGTAAACACTCTTTAAAACTCCCCTTCCTTAGAGCATGATGCAATTTACAGATTATACATCCTGTACCTGTAAGTAAGAACAACGCTTCCAGCACCAGTGACCCATGACAGGCATACATTTGGACCATTTGCTTTCCTTTCCCTCTTCACTATATGTCCCTATGAACAAATGATTCTTTTCATCCCAAAGAGCAAAAACATTAAAATACACATTTTTTCCTTTTGGTGCCAATCTGAGTTCCTGCTCTAATTACTATGGTATCTCATGAAGAATGAAATCTCCAAGCTGCTTCTGGCTGATGGCCAAGCACTAGCAGCTGAGTTCACCACCACTGTGTGTACTTCCTTTCTGTTCTGCTTTGTACTTTATGATTTCCGAACTGATTTTTTTTTACCAACATGTCTGCCAAATTTGCCAAGTGCCCTCAGGCACTCACGTAGCTTGAAGTGAACCTCCTTGTTTTGCTGTGTGCTGAGTGTCTCATCAGTGGAAGTTCCTCCCACCTTAGCTACTGACTCACCCTGGTCACTACTCTCAGCTCCCCTCTCTGGTTATTAGAAATGGACTAGAGGTGGATGGCTTTTGTTGCTTTCATTCAGGTCTTCATCTAGTCCAAAGAAATTTGTTGACTGGATTTTAATGCACTGTTTTTATTAATGAATAAAAAAGCAAGAGCTTATCTTACTTTTGCTTATATATTTACAGAATTCATCAGTCATATCCAACCAAATCCTGCCACAAAGCTAACTGTTCACACATTTTGGTACCCAAGCAATTGGGGTTAGTTATTAGCAATCGCCTCCAATTCCTAGACAGCTTCATAAGTCTGAGCACAGACATGGCCCCACCTTCTAAGCATATGGTACTTAGTTTATACAGGAGACCCATATTTGTTCCAAATGTCCAGAGCAGACATCCCAGAACTTATTCAGGAACCCTCTGATGAAGGTCAGAGAGCTTATATTTTTGCTGTCAATAAGCAGCCCTAAGTATCCAGGGACACAAGGAGAAAGTCCTGACAAAATTTCACTGTAAGTGATGCTGGAGATAAAAATGTACCAGGGTGGGGGTCAGAAGAAAGGACTCCATATTCCATACAGAGTCTCTACCTATTAATACCTTCTCTTAATCTGACGCTTTGGACCCTGAATAAGTCACTTAACCCTGTTTGCCTCAGTTTCCTCATCTGTAAAATGAGCTGGAAAAGGAAATGGCAAACCACTTCAGCATCTTTGCCAAGGAAACCCCAAAACGGGATCACAAAGAGCTGGATATGACTGAACAACAACAACAAAAGTGGAACTATCGTAACCCAAAACTTCATACCAGCACTGAATAAAACAATGAGAAGTGGCATTTTAGTACCTACCAAAGTCCAGATCTTCATTTTCTGTTGGCTGCACCATAGGATCTGTGAAGCACTGGGAAAAAAAAAAAAACAGACAGATTTTTCCCATGCCATTTACATACAACTATAAATTAAAATACTAGCACTATAATTATTCCTGCATTTTGGAACCTGGATAAACCACTTCAGAAAATATTATTAGAAAACAGGTTACTAGTATAACATCATGTGTAAACACAAAATCAGCCTGGGACACATCTGGACAGGTGGAATTTAAGAACTCATATTTAAGAGCTGAAAGCATGAAAGGGATGCTATCCTGGGGGATACAATGATATCCTAAAGCTTTCCATAAATTATTTTGTCCTTAAAAAGGACTGTCATGATTTAAACTCATTTTCAATGACACTGCTAGCAAACATTTATCTTCAAGGGACAAATTTATTTTGGGAGAATTTTTCTGCATTATCTTCCCTAGGAGACAACCCAGAAGGATAATTTGATTTTATTATGAGGGATCAGTATTCTTTATTTAAACAAAAAAAGAATTTTAAACTATTTTTAATGTAATTGTGGAAGTTTCTGAATAGTTGTTCATTATGACCTGGAGAATATTTTTCAAATGCCAATTTTCTTGTTTCAACTATTCAGGCTGAATATTGGCCAAAGAGAAATAATAGGAAAATAATTACCTTCACATCTTCCCTTTCAGGTGGGGATTTGCTGGATACCAGATTCTTAGGATCTGTAAAATGGATATTTCTCATCAGTGTCTGCTGAAAAATTATAACAGGTAGCTGCTGATTTCTTGTCCTCAGAGAGAAAAGGAAACTAAAAAGGGAATGTAAATCAATTTCTTTCCCCCCCGCAAAAAAAAAAAATGTGGCATTGAATAGGTTCTTAATTTGTATTTTTCTTCAAGTCAACAAGCTGGAGAACTGACTGATGAATATGGCTGGAGTGGCTGTGTTATTAGTACTGGGCAACCTGTAAACACACTCAGGAGTTTTCACAGGATATCCTGAGGGGAAAATGAGCATTAAATAAATAAATACGCTCAATTAAGAAAGAAACCATATGAAACAATTTTCAAAATAAGTCAGAATCAAAAGACATGACTCAGTACCCACAAAAGGAAATCCCAAATGTCTGGTTCCCCAGGCACCAAAGATTGTACATTTAAAATTTATATATATATGATTCATTTAAAAAAAATACAGGTTTGTTCTCCTTGTGAGTTACTTTATAGTAATCTTCTCAGAACCAGCGATGAAGACATAGGGAGAAAGGAAACTACATTTAGCCTTACTCTTAATGCTCAAACACCAGACAGGTTCCAGTAGAGCTGGGAACAGACACAGAATTCTGGGTACTAATAAGCAAGAGAACACACTCAGCATCTCCTTTCTGAGTATAAGTTTTCCTGGAATTGTTTGTCACTTAGGATAAGCAGGGAGGAACAAGTAGATTTCTTTTTCCTCATTGAGCCTGTGACTTAGCTGGCTTTAGACTGGAGCTGGTTCAGATCCTCAAATCTGCTATTAATACCAGTGTGATCACAGGTAAATTACTTCCCTCTCCAGGGATTCAGTTTATTCATTTGTAAAATTAAGGAGTTGGATGAGATGACCTCTAATATTTCTTCCAGCTCTACAGCACTATTTTTGTCATTCAGTTTTCAGTTGTGTCTAACTCTCTGTGATCCCATTTGGGAGTTTTCTTG
Source organism: Gymnobelideus leadbeateri (assembly GCA_011680675.1). Taxonomy (NCBI): domain Eukaryota; kingdom Metazoa; phylum Chordata; class Mammalia; order Diprotodontia; family Petauridae; genus Gymnobelideus; species Gymnobelideus leadbeateri. The sequence continues at coordinate 232,190 of WOXC01009005.1, forward strand.
GCAGATATACTATAGTAGTTTTCCATTTCCTTCTCTGGATCACTTTATACAAGAGTAAACTGAGGCAAACAGGGTCAAGTGACTTGCCCAGAGTCACACAGCTAGTAAGTGTCTGAGGCCAGATTTGAACTCACAAAGATGAGTCTTCCTAACTCCAGGCCTGGAACGCTATCCACCGTGCCACCTAGCTATCCCACAGCACTAGGATAATGATTATCTCTCTATTAAGTCTTGACCTCTAAAGTCAACTGCTGCATGTGACTGTTGTTGAAATAACTCAATGTTACACATAGAGAACCACTGATCAAAATAATTTGGGTACAACAAACATGTGTTGCCTACTTTATTTCTCAACCACATTCAACATTAACTGACTTATAGCCCAGAACCAAGCAGGTGACTTAGTCCATGTGTCCCCATCCTCTGCCATGATTCAGGATATTTTAAAGAAAGTAGTTCTACATTGTAACATGTCCTATGTATTTTTAAATATACATTGCTATGTGGTCATTTGAATGAAAAGGTAAAACAGATTAAAATAGTGATAAATCTATTGGAAAGTATGGATCAAGGAAGGAGTAATAAGATAGACTTCTAAAGACTATATGGAAATCTCACACTTTTATATCATGAATGCCTTCTTTCCAAAATTTACTGTTGCACTATATTGGCAAGATTTTTTAAATCACCAAAAAAAAAAAAATTTATTATGTCTTAACAGATGGACGAAGACTCATTGATATGGGAGTAATCTCAGAATCAGCCTTCTATACTCAGACTATGACTTGTTAGAGCAAAGGTAAAAAAAATAATTTTTAACTGAATAATGAGAAAAGAGCTTGCCATAGAATTGAAACAAATCAATCCTGAATTAAATAAGTAATTTATAATAAAAAATGGACAATGGCTAGAAGAAATGACATTGGCACTAAATAAAAATTTTATTCAGAAATTTAACTAATGTGAATCAACTACCAAAGCTAAGAGATCAGAACAAGCACTGTAATCAGCAAATGCCCAATTTACTTGAGGAAAAGAGAGAGATGGTGGCCAAAGGCAACACTGATTTATCTTACAAATTCATTTGTAAAATCTAACAAAGAAAAGTGATGATTGCTTTAAAAACCAAACAGAAGAGCAGAAGATAAAAACATTTAAAGAAAATTTGGCACAATATCCATCTAGGCAGTCATCCCAAAGGCAATGAAGGGTGAAAAGGGAAGGATCTCAACAAACAGAAGGAAAATGGAAGAGACATGCAGAGATTTTCATAACAAATGGTTGTCACCATCAAAGGACAGTAGAGTCACCACTCTTGGGCTCTAACATCACAGTAGCAAATGTACTAAAATGTACTGAGAGATAGGGTAGAATAATAGATAGAGAACTACAACAACAAAAACCAAGAAGAAGAACTGGATTGGATCAAGTGTCCATAGAAGAGACCCACACTACAGGCAACACAGCTGTCTGTAAGGGATTAATTCATGAGGTAACTAGGAGGGAAAGAAACCAAAGGCATGGAAAAAAACATATCTCAAACCTTATCAATACCAATATCAAGAAAGGGCTACAGAGAGAACATCAAAAACTAGCCATATAACTAATTTCCCATCTGTACAATATTCCTATATGACACTCATTTACACATGCATCGAAATCATCCTTAGTGAGGTTATTAATATGGAACAGCCATGCTGGTTCATAAGCAATATTTTAAAATGGACCACATCTTAACAAATATGTAATTAACTGAAGGATATATAGGGAATACAATATTATAGGATTAATTATTTGGTGTTGGAAGGGCACCTTAGAAGCCACTGAATCGAACTTCTTCATTTTACAAATGAGGAAACTGAGCCACAGGGAGGTTAAGGGATTTGCTCATGGTCATAAAGGTAGTAAGTACCAGAGACAGGATTTGAATTCAGGACTTTGACCCCAGAAAGAGTGCTCTTTCTACTGTACCACAGCTTCCCTCTCCTCTGTCTACTCTTTGTTATTTTAAAAAAGCATGTGCTTCTGTATTCACGTCCTACCCTAAAGGCTCTCCTCCCACAAGGTGTCTCCAATTTATTACATCAGAATTATTCAAGATTTCTTGAAAGACATAACAAATATAGCCTTGAGGCAGCTAAGTGGGCCAGAAGTCAGGCAGACCAACCTAAGTTCAAATCTGGGTTAGATACTTACTTCCTGTATGAACTGGGCAAGTCATTTAAACCTCTGTCTGGCTTAGTTTCTTTAGCTGTAAAATGGGAATAATAATAATCCTTCCATAGTTGTTATGATGACCAAATGAAATAAACTTTGTAACGTGCTTAGCATAATGCCTGGAACATGATAGGGATTTAATAAATGTTTCTTTCCTTCCTTCCTTCCAGAAATAATCTCCAACAGCCCTCTTATTATAAATAACAGACAATGCATAAAACAGGGAGATGCAAATTCTCCAAAAGTACTTGCTACTGTGATGGACGAATTCTAGCAGTGTCAAGTTGAAGAGTGATTCCCTGTGGGTGGTGAGTTCCTCCAGATCAGAGGTGTAAAACTCACGTGCAGCCAGCAACATTCCAACATGTGGCCCAAACCAGATTAAAATGTACTTGGTAAAGGTTTAACAAAATAAACAAAAATGCAATGAAACATAAATAATTTTATTGTATAGTCAATATACAACCATGGAGAGGAAAGGCTTAGTATTATTTAGCACTCCCCATTTCAATTTGAGTTTGGCACCACCACTCCAGACATTCTCCTTTGTGAATAACATTATATTGGCTACATCAAATCCCAGAACTTGTCAGAGCCTCCAGAAAGGTATCTACAATCATTCAAAAGAATTTGTCCTGATCATCCAAACAGGAAAAATCAAGTGGATAAAGACTGTCTACTGTCCTGATTATGACATGTCAATCAGTATCTATTTCATGGATAGATAGTACAAGTAGATAAGGTTTTAGGGCTAGAATTAAACAGAATGAGGAAACTAGGTTGAATCGCTTTTAGGAAATTACAAAGGGCCTTTCATAATCACAAGCTTCATCCAGAAATAAAAGACTATCTTTTCAACCAATATTTTATCAGTACTGTTATATGGCTGTGAGACTTAACTCACTAATCTTCAAATAACTGAAAATGAATAGCATATAATGGGTAATATAGAAGAACATGATGGGTGTAATCAGGCTACAATATAGAACCAATAAGGAACTCTGGTGAACATGAGTAAAAGATATCATTAGGGAAATGTATTATAGAAAAAGAAGATAGGGTATTTGAGTGGCAGGAATGAGGGATGACAGGTAGAGAGCCCAAACATGACAGTGGTATTCTTGTAATGTACATAAGGAGATTATGGGTACCCTAGTGGATGGGTAAACATGAGCAGCAATCACACAGCAATCACATAGCAGGAGCAGGAATGAATGGATTTCAATTTGTATTGTTGGAGGATGACACCCAAATTAAGGAAATCAAAGGTCCATTTGAGCATTGTATGTTGTTATATTCGGCAAGTACACAAAACAACTGCAATTGGATTCCAATTCTACTTGCTGTTTGCAGGCTTGTTGACCTCAACCTTAATGTATGCAACATCCCAACTTTTGGTTTTTCCAACACTAGTCATCAGGAAAAAGAACATGCCTAGTATTCATCCACACATTCATCCACAGATGCACAGTCTACAGAATACCTCCAGATGGCGCCAAAGGAGTGGCATGAACTCCAATAGCATCAATGATTAGAGTTGGTAATTGGGTCAATATCAGACTGTTATGGCCACATAAGTCTAAGGAAGCTGGGACAGACAGACTGGCAAGCCAGCAGGCAGACAGAAAGACAGACAGACACACACACACACACACACACACACACACACTTTCTTCTTACTATGTAGATACAGACTTTTCAAAATGGGGAAGGAGTGTAGAAAAGGAATGAGAGAAAAATTCAAAGAAAAAAAGGAAAAGAAGAAATCAGTGTCTGGTTAAATAATTCCACATTTCACACACACACACACACACACACACACACACACACAATCAGGGCATATTTCTACAGCAAGAGTTATATAGAATATTGGGGCGGCTAGGTGGCGCAATAAGTAAGAGCACCGGCCTCGGAGTTGGGATGACCTGAGATCGAATCCGGCCTCAGAAAATGAGCACCCACGCATAAATAATGACTAGCCATGTAATCTTGAGCAAGTTACTTAACCCCAATCGCTTAAAAAAGAGTTATATAGAATATAAAATTCTTGAATTTGATAACCATAAATGTAAAATCATAATTTTAGATGATAAATTCTTCTAAGACTAGTAGAATCTTTTTTTAAAGTAATATGCAGGACAATGATCAGTGCACATTCTTGGGCATTGATGAAAAAGATCTCTCATGTTAATTCAATATGCAAATACTGTCAAAAACAACAACATAGGTGTTCACTATTGGAAACATGATGAATTTCTAGCCTTCACCTCCCACCAAAAAAAATCATCCTTTAGCTAGTCTGTGTTGTCATCTGCCTTCATTGGTTTTTATTCCTTAGTGAAATTTTATTGACAATGGTGATATTTCATCTGAGAAACTAACCAACTTAAAATTGTAATTCTGCTTAATTTTTATCACCAAATTTTCATAAGATAGGTACATTAAAATGTCATATAAATGCTAGCTATTAGCACAAAACCAAATATACCTTTTAATCTGCACAAATTCATTTTTAAAAGTCAGTTCAAACAACTCTTTATAGGGATTGGGTTAAAAGTAATGATGTGTTATTAATTGAACCAAAGTGAACAACAACAACACTTGATTTTACAGCTGTGGGGAGTGCTGTCTCTAAATAATCTGGCTCTTTTTCTACTGGAGCTTAATTAAATTACTCCAGCAGAGACTCTACTGAATTAACAGGATCCTTCTACACCAACCCACTGCACAACCTATTGCAAAGTGCAATCAAACCACTTATTGCTATAGCAACCTTCTAGAGATAACCATATCAGTCACTCTAAGCTATTCTGTTTTAAAGGACCATTGATCTTGATTTCAAGAGCCACCCAGCAAAAAGGGTAATTCCCCTGGAACAAGATTTGTCAAAGCTGGTGAACATCTTTTTGTGCAGCCAAGGGGTTCTCACACCTTAACTTATGCTAATAAATACTGGCAACTAGGATAGAGTGGTAGGCTTGGAGTTAGGAAGACTCATCTTCTTCATAAGGTAGAATACAGCCTCAGACACTTACTATCTGCTTGACCCTGGGCAAGTCACTTAACTCCATTGGCCTCAGTTTCCTGATCTGCAAAATGAGCTCGAGAAGAAAATGACAAACCACTCTAGTATCTTTGCCAAGAAAACACCAAATGGGGTCATGAAGAGTTGGACATGAGTGAACTGACTGAACAAAGTAGGAAATTCAGCACCCCCAAATCCAAAACCAGTAAATATGATATCAAGAGTAGGGGAATCTGGGGTGGCTAGGTGGCACAGTGAGTAGAGCGCCGGCCCTGGAGTCAGAAGGACCTGAGTTCGGATCTGGCCTCAGACACTTAACCCACACAAAAAAACAAAAACCTAGCCGTGTGTGACCTTGGGCAAGTTACTTAACTCCAATTGCCCTAAAAGGGGTGGCTAGGCGGTGCAGTGAGTAAGAGCGCCGGCCTCGGAGTTGGGATGACCCGAGATCAAATCCGGCCTCAGAAAATGAGCACCCACACACAAATAATGACTAGCCGTGTAACCTTGAGCAAGTTACTTAACCCCAATTGCTTAAAAAAAAAAAAAAGAGTAGGGGAATCTAAGTGTGGGATTCTTGACTTCTCCAGCCAGGTAACCTTCCAGTTGGAAATCTGATGTCCATAGTCTGGAGTCAAGTAGTCAATAAGAGGAAAAAGAAAAGTTAAACAAAGATCAATGATGCTCAACTTCCTTTCATTTCTGCATTGATTACGCTCTCCAGTTGCCCTGATGGAATGAAAGAGGACAGTGAGCTATCTCACACAAAATACACAGAACTCTTATTCTCAATATTCAGTTCCAAATTTTGCCTACTTTCCCACCTGCATGCCTGGGTCAAAATCTGTAGGCATTCATCTTACCTCCCCTAACACCTTGAAAGTACAACTAGAAAACCAATAGTCATAGGCCACTCATTCTTGTCCCACAAAGTCTAAGAGACTGACTCCCCAAAATTAAAAAAATTTAAATCTGTAGACACAAAATGCAAATCAATCTTACCAAGTTGTAGGTTAAGGACATGCATGTATTTTATCTATGCATATATACATACAATGTCATCACAAGTGTTACTTTAATCATAGGGAAAGTTATTGGATCTATGATTGTATTAGTATAAGGAATTGCCTCTACCGGCTTAGGCTGGCAAACTTTTGAGAAACTTACAGTCTTATAGAGTTGCCTTGATAACTGCCAAGGTCATGCCAACAAGAACACAAGCTCTGAAAATCCACTGCTGAATGGCCTTGAGTTCAGGGCCAGGGACAGACAGCATATTTATTATGTAATCATCAGCCTAGCTAAGCTTGAAGTAACTCAACAACTGCATGGTTGGTAGCTTGGGGGCAAGGGTAAGGATGGCAACTCTCTAAGATTATTTACTAAACCACAGAGATACAGATTTCAGTTTCACTGGAAGAGGATACAGTAAGGCCCTGAATAGTACAAATAATGACTCCCCTTTAAGTGCTTGCATGTATTCAAATTCACACTATTTGAAGTTATAATTACACAAATTATGGTAATTAGTTCCAATTCAATGGAATAGGCAATGCACATTTGATTAATGCAAACACTCCATGGGGATTTATCATTTGCACTAATCAGGACTTAGCAATATTCTTACCACCAAATGTTAAAAGTCTTAAAATATAGAAGTATGAGGCCATGTGATAAAATGGAAAGATCACTGGCTTTGTAGTCAGAGGACTTGGGTTCTAATTCCACCCCTGACACTTATGACCTGTGTCATCTCGGGCAAATCACTTGAGCTCCCTGGGACTCAGTTTCCATTCCTATAAAATAAGGGTGTTGGCTATCTATGACTATCCTAGGTCCTTCCCATCTCTAAATCTGTGACCTTGTGATCCTATGAATCTTTGAGGTCTAAGTTACCTCCTCCTCTTGTCTTTCTCAAATTATTCATTAAAAAGTATGCTTCTCTTTAACATAACTCAGTCATGGAGCCCCAGTCCCATACTGCTCCCACTTCAGTCACAAGCATTACTCCTAACCTCCTACCCCAGAAAATATAGTTCAAATTGAAATAACAAGCTGTCCTCTCAAAAATGGATTGTTTCCTTTCTACTTTTTGTTTAATGTCCCCAAATGACCCCATTTTAAAACATAGAAACAATAATAGTAAATGGCAACTCATCCTTGCTGTTATCACAGAACACCTTGTATTATTTTATTTATCTGTGCACATGATGTATTCTCTCCATTATATAATATTAAGGGCCAATAACTCATTTTTGTCTCTATCTCCACATTGCTTAGCCCAAGACCTTGAACAAGCAGATGTCAATAAATATTTGTTGGGTTTTCTTTAAGTCTTCTCAATGTGAGATGAGGAAGGGAAGATGTGTATGGTGTCCAGTTTACTTTAGACATTTATAAAAATGTCGAAGAGTTATTTACTAGCCTTCCTTTTATATACACAATCTTGATTTAGAAACTTGTTCTCTCAAATACTTAGAAAGCATAGGGAGGAAAGATTCTGGGAAAATGACAGAGCAGGTTGGAAAACTTTTGGCTCTCCAAATTTTCTCCACAAAAAAACCCAGAATAGAACATCACCTTAGAGCAGCAGAAATAAACTCAGGGTAAAGCAGCTGTTTAAGACAATTTGAGAAGACCCTAGGAAAGATCTGACCTCTCAGGGAAGAGGTTCTGCCTGAATGAAGAGCAAATACTTCAAGGCCAACTCTGAAGAATCAACAAAGAACAAGCCCTCGGGACAACTGGATTAGGAGGCAGCTTCAGCCTTCAAACTTTCATCTCACAGTTTAGGGTCTGATGGCTGAGTAGAAGATTGAAGGACCTTCCACTGTGGAGGGACACCAAACATAGCTGTGCTGACCAGGCACGTCCCAGGCTGTGGTGGCAGGGAGAAGGAGACAGCAACACATCTGGTGAGTGCAGCAGTGAGGGGCAGGGACCCTGCTGGCTGTGGACACTTGCAGGACAGCAGAGTCCCTGGTTTCAGTTCCAGGACAGAGAGTTCAGCTGTAGTTTTCAACCACCAGAGGACCACAGGGAGCAAGATTATTTGGGGACAGGGTGGCTGGGGACCCTAGCTGTGACTTAGGAATGGAGAGGAGAACCTAAGGTTGGGCCACAAGACAAACCTCAGAAAATAACAGTAAGAAGGACCTGAGATTTGGGGCATCATTCCCCATACCTCAGGACTATAATTTGATTATACTGACAGCTGCTAAAAACAAAATAAAACAAAAAAATAAATAAATAAAAATGAGTAAGCAAAGGAGAAAGAACACAACCATAGAAAATTACTTAGATCAGATCTGGGTTCACATTCAGGGGAAGATAATACAGTTTTTTTAAAAAGCACTCCTTTTTCAGTCACAAACATCAAATGGCCACAAGAACAAAAAAACTTCTTGGAAGACCTTAAAAAGCACTTTAAAAATCAAATAAGAGAGATCAAGGAAAAATTAGAAGAAGAAGAAAAAGAACAATCCAAGAAAATCAAGAATATTATGAAAAGTCAACCAACTGGAAGTAGAGAATCAAAAACTTAAGGAAGAAAATAATTCCTTGAAAACCGGAATTGGGGAAGCTAGTGATGTCCTAAGACAGCAAGAAATCATAAAACAAAATAAAAAGAATGAAAAATAGAAGAGAAAGTAAAACACCTTATGAGAAAAACAACTGATCTGAAGAAAAGATCAAGGCAAAATAATATAAGAATAGTTGGAGATTACGATAGAAAAAAAGAATTGATACAATACAACAAGAAATTATCAAGAAAAGTTTTAAAGTTGCCCTGAAGTTCTAGAACAAGGAGGCAAAATAGAAATAGAAAATATTCACCAATCACCACCTGAAAGAGATCCCAGGAGGAAAATGTACAGGAATATCACAGCCAGGGTTCAAAGCTCACAGGTTAAGGAGAAAATACTGGAAGCAACAAGAAAAAATAATTTAAATATCATGGACCCACAATAAAGATTACACAAGACCTAACAGCTATTATGTTGAAGGACTGTAGGTGTTGTAATACTGTATTTCATATAGCAAAAGAGCTAGGGTTATGACCAAGGGTAACTTACCCAACAAAGTTGAATACTGAAAAAAATGGACATTTAACAAACTGAAAGACTTTTAGGTTTTTGTAACAAAAATCTCAGAACTTTAGGGAAATTTTGACATATAACATCCAGGAGAAATATAAGGTAAACATTAAAGACCAATTTCAAGGGATTCAGTAAGGTCAAATTGTTTACTTCTTATATGTGAAAATATAAGCAATACTCTTATGACTCTTGTCATTATTTCGGTAGTTTGAAAGAAAGGTTTGGGCTGAGTTGAGTATGATGGAGTGATTCTAAAAAAAATATAGTGTAGAGAGATAAAAAATAGTGTAGAGAGATAAAAAGGAGTAATTATCTCATACAAATAAGGCATAAAAGAAAAAATTGATACAGAAGAAGCTAGTGGGGGGGGTGGGCAGTGCTGGAACCTTATTCTCATCAGAAATGGGCTAAAAAGGGAAAGATAGATAGACAGATGGACAGACAGATAGATAGATAAAAAGTCTTCTACATTCAGAAAGAAATAAGAGGGCAAGGGGATAAGGTTGTGAGAGAGGATAATGGAGGGACTCTTAGAGGGGTGGGTAGGTTAAGGAATAAGAGGGCAAGATAGAAGGTAGAAGTAAAGCTGAGAAGTAAGGAGGGATAAGGTAAATAATGGTAAAGAGTAAGGATAGTGAGGAAAAATAGGAAGAAAAAATACAGAACAAATAAATGTAGCTTAGAACGTAAATGGGATGAATTTACCCATAAAATGGACATAAAAATATGAATCTAACAATATATTGCTTTTGGAAAACATTATGAAAATGAAATATAAAATAAAGGGCAAGGAAAAAAGTAGGGGTAGTCATTATCATCTCAGACAAAGTTAAAGTTAAAATAGATTTAATCAAAAGAGAAAAATAAGGAAACTACACTATATCAGCAATATTACCCAATCTTGTTTTAGACCATTTAAAATACTTGACAGTGTAAAATACCTGAGTGTATACATGCCAAAACAGACACAGGAACTATATGAATATAAACATAAAACTTTTTATACAAATAAGCTCAGGTCTAAATAATTGAAGTAATATTTAGTGTGCATGGGTAGGTAAAACCAATATACTTTCTTTTATTTTTTTTTTGGAGGGCAATTGGGGTTAAGTGACTTGCCCAAAGTCACACATCTAGTGTGTCAAGAGTATGAGGCCGGATTTGAAATCAGGTCCCCCTGACTCCAGGGCTGATGCTCTATTCACTGTGCCACCTAGCTGCCCCCATTATATTTTTTTAAATGACTAATCTATTTATTCAATGTCATACCAATTAAATTACAAAACAATTATTTTACTGAGTTAGGAAAAATAATAGCAAAGTTCATTTGGAAGAACAAAAGGTCAGGAACTTTAAAGAAATGAGGGAAAAAAGATGTAAAGGAAGTAGATTCAGCAGTATCAGACCTTAAACTATCTTATAAGGTGAGAGCACTGTTGAAGAGTAAAATGGATAATTAAATTTTTCTTGTATAAATAAAACCTATGTAGCCAAGAACAGAAGGACTACAGAAAATTGACAAAGAACTCAGAGAGAGTCTCATATAGGAGGTGATTGGGTTGAAATACAACTGTGGTATAGGAAATGATGAGCTGATTGGTTTAGAAAAACATGGAAAGACTTGGACCTAAAGAAGATGCCTGAATATGTCTTACACATATGTCTATGAATGCCTATATGTATATATGTGTATGTTTATAGATATCTGTCTATATGTCTCTCTGTCTCTGTCTCTCTGTCTCTGTCTCTCTGTCTCTCTCTGTCTCTGTCTGTCTGTCTCTCTCTCTCTCTCTCTATATATATACATATATATATACACATATATATATACATATATATGTATATATATATATATATATATATATATCCACACTTAATTCTAGCCTTCTTTAGGTGGGGGAAGTGAGGGAAATGAAGTAAAAAGTACAGAGTGGAGAACAAAAGAAAGCCAATAAAGAAGCAAAGTTTGGCAGCTTTGGAAACAATGTATAGTATTTATTATATAGGTTTTCTTGAAAAGGAAATTTATTGTTTTATATTGAATCCTCTCATGTTCTGCTCTGTATGTGGAAATGTTTTTTCTTTCCTTATTTTGTATTTAAATTTAAAATAAATTTTTAAAAATATAAAAAAGAGAATTACAGTTTTGATTTAAGAGAAATATGAATGAGTGAGTGGATAAATGAATGAATGAAAAAGAATGCATTAAACACTGCCATGTGCCAAGCACTGTGCTAAGTGCTGAGGATATAAATACAAAAGCTAGGACTGTCCCTATTCTAAAGGAACTGACATTCTAATCAGGGAGAATATGTGCCTTTGTCTTTATGTATATGTGCACGTGTATGTGTATGTATCTGCACATATATGTGTGTTTATATAGAAATATTTACACACACATAAATATATAGATACACATGTTAGTGGTGACCAGCAAGGTATTTGTTCTTTGGAAAGTCACAAAGATAGTGAGTGGAGCCATAAGAGAGTGGATTGACACAGTTTCTAGGAATCATGAAGAGTTAAGTTGATTATAGTTTGAGAGCTATAAAAGATTGGCAGAATAACAGAGGGTGCCCTACATATGGTGACATGCCCTCTGCAGAGGAGAAGTCTAAAGAAAGAGGTGAAGGGAAGTCAGTCTGGAGTCTGGGCTAAGATAAGGTGGGTGAGAGAAGCAACCACCAATCAGAACAACAGGACCCACCAGGGCAAGAGTTTCAAGCAGGAAAGATTTAAATCCTCCAGGGTTTTGTTTCTGGACCAGGTAGGATGGCAGTTGGTGAATTTATGTCTAGATCCATTTTCTTTCTCTAGCCAACTTATTCTTACTTGCCTAGAACACAGTATGACTGCATCATTTAAGAGAAGTTCATCTTGTCACAGATATAACCAATGGAGCTTCCTTGAGGTATGAAGTTAAAAGAAAAGCAGCACCTTCCTGAATGTAGAATGCTGACCCCATAATCACAGCTGAACCCATGATTGAGTTGAGCAAAGTTCCCTTTGTCCAGGGCTCTGCAGATCTGAGTTCTAAATCATCTTTTGAATCCTCATTTTCATTCATCACATGCAGCCCAATTAGAGGCCAAATCTTGTCATCTCATATACATCCCTTTCATTCCACTCATATGGCTACCATGTCCCTACCTCTCACCCAGACTACTCCCATAGCCTCCATAGTGGTCTTCCTGCCTCAAGTCTCTCCCTTCTCAAGTCAATCCTCTACACAGTCCTCAAAGAGATTTTACTAAAGCACAGATTTGATCATGTCATTCACCTCTTCCAAAAACTCCACCAGCTTCCATTCAGCCCTCTCTGCCTGGAAGTCACTTCCTTCTCATCTCTGCTTTTTAGAATCACTAGCTTCTTTCCAATCTCAGTTCAATGACCACCTGCTAAATGAAGCCTTTCCTGTTTCCTATCCATCCCACCTCCACTCCTAGTGATTTCCTCTCAAAATCACTGTCTCTATCTTATATCTACTTTGTATACACATATGTTGCCATATTGTAAGTTCTGATTTGTCTTTGTAGGCCCAGACCATAGTGCCTAGTACACAGAAGGGGCTTGATAAATGTTTGTTGCTTGTTAAGTGGAAAAATATCTCCATAATCAGAGGAAAGCTTTAATAACACAGTAATCAAAGCTCTATAATCCTCTGGTTTTTGCCTTTTTGTCTCTAGCACTTAGTATAGTGCCTAGCACATAGTAAATGCTTAATAAATGTTTTATTGATTGACTAAATTTCTCTTTTCTATCCATTGGCTCAGGATGCAGACATGAGAATTGCTACAGGTAACATAAAGCATCCAAGCTGATAGTAAAGCACTAAAAAATCACTTAAGTTAGATGTGATAACAGTATTAAGTTTGGTTCCCTGTAGGTCTGGCCTTCTAATGCAATTGTTCACAAACCTCCACTGTTGTATTTCCTGTTAACAATCAGCCAGTAGGTACTTTTTTGAGACAGTTGGGGTTAAGTGACTTGCCCAGGATCACACAGTTAGTAAGTGTCTGAGGCCACATTTGACCTCAGGTACTCCTAACCAAAGGATTTGTGCTCTCTCCACTGTGCCACCTAAGCTGCCCCACAATTAACTTTGCTAAGATGCCACAGTAAGAACAATAAATACAAAATGGTCCCCCATAAACCTAAGGAGCATATCCCCATGATATACACAAGGGCACAGCATCTCTGCTAGGTGGGTTGCCCAGGCAGGCTCCCAAAGTCTGCCCTCTTTATAATTCATCTCTTTATTATCAGGTAGAGTTCACAGCCAGCTCCCTCTGCTCCCCAAGGTCCAGCTTCTAGAAACAGTTTCCATAAGTGACTGCCTCTCTGTATCTGTACCTGTGTCTAAATAGAGTAGAAGTTTCTGCTGCAGGAGAGGGGTCTCCTGGGCAGCTCTTGGCTGCACTCCCCTGAATTGGTAGACTCATCCATGGCTTAGATATTTAAAAGTCTTCAAAGGCAATTCTGATTTTTATTTGTCCGATGAAGTTGCTCCCTTTCATTCTAGGTGTTTACATTCCAAGAGAATCATCGTGTGTTAACACCTTATTAACACATTAACACCTAATTATCTCTATTATCTACTCTTTGGTTACAGTGATATCAACTTTAGGGGAGAGCAAATCCCAACATCTTTATGCTTAAATACACACATATCATTTCCCTACCTACTAAATGTTACTGGAAAGCAGGGACATTTTACTTTTGTCTTTGTGCCCCAGAATATGGCACAGGTGCCTTGATACAGAAGGGTTAATCAATGCTTATTGGTTGATTGGTCACACACCACTCCCCAAGACTTTTAAATGGTTTAGACTGGGATGACCCAGTTTTTTCAGGCTACAATGCAGGTAATGGCAGAAGAATTCAATGGTAAGACCACGTAATCTATCTATCTAAGAGTTCTGAAGTAACAGTACTCCAGTGGATTTCTCTCAATCTCTGTCTCTGTATGTGTCTCAGTTTCTCTCTGTCTGTCTCTCTTGCCCCCCCAGACACACACACACACACACACACACACACACACACACGCATGCACACCCAGAATGGATTATATGACACTGCAATAGTGAGACACACAGAAACTTAAAGTTGAAAAAGATATCAGATTTCCTTGATACACACATTCCCTATGAAATGTCTTCTACAAGAGGTCCATGAGACTCTGCTTGGACCCATCCAGTGACAAGAAACTCCTTTAATTGCTGTAGAAAGAGGTATTTATTTATCTAGACTCTGTAACCTGCCGTAGTGGCATAATGGATAGAGCAGCAGGCCTGGAGTCAAAAAGACCCAAGTTCAAATCTGGCCTCCAACACTTCCTAGCTGTATGACCCTGGGCAAATCATTTACCTTGTTTGCCTCAGTTTCATCATTGTAAAAAGAGCTAATGAGAAAATGGCAAACCATTCCAGTATCACTGCCAAGAAAACCCCAAATACAGTCACAAAGTTGAACATGACAGATGCAACTGAACAAAAACCTGCCTAATTACACAAAGGATTTGAGTTGGTTATATGATGACTTTAAATGGAAGGACTTTAACCTGGGTGGTCAAAAGAAACCCAGTAAAAGAATTCATTCATAGTTCTGAGAATAAATGGGGACCAAGGTAAGGAGGGTGAAGGGGGAGAAAAGCAGGCAACCAGTCTGGTATGCAGTGATAATAAACAGTCTTTTTCATTAAGCAAAAGTCTTAAGTGTGGCAAAGTGGTAAATGCTATCTGGCTCTGTAGAGGATGGCTGAAATAATAAACTCATGGGCAATATTTTTTATAGGTGGAAAGGTCTGCCAGTTCCCTACTAACCAGATCTATTAACTACTAATGTAACAGGTATTAGCTACATTGATAGTCACCAGCCTATTGGGATGCAATTCAACCCTTCCCCCTTAAACACTCATAAAAGTTTGAAAGGTGTTATAGTGTTCTCCAATTTTGGAGGTTTTTTTACATGCTCCTCAGCTAGCTTGTAGCCTCTTTGAAGGAAGAAACCCCTGCACTATAGTTCTTCTTTCCCCCACAATGCCTAGTACAGTCGTTGGCACAAAGTAAGCACTTAATAGATACCTGGATTTTCCTTGACTGAAATAGGTCTTTTTCATAACCAGACTTCAATTCCTCTAACTACCCCAAAGCTTTACCATCTTAAACCAAATACTAATTGTTCCTTGCAAAGAAAATACAAAAAAACCAATATAATTCTTCATCCTTTCTCTCTCTCTCTCTCTCTCTCTCTCTCTCTCTCTCTCTCTCTCTCGATTGCTATTTATCAGTTCCAACTTTCTACTTTTTAAAATACAGCCAATGAGAATAATTACAAGGGAAATCAAACAGGGCATATGTCAAAAAAAGAAATAAGTACATTGAAAGAAGAAGCTAAGAGAGTGATGGGGAGAGAGGAAAAGCAGATTAGGAGAAAGTCAACCAGAGGGTAAAAACACAAGACTATGAGAAAAGAGACAGTGAAAAATGGACCAGTGCAAATGAGAGTGCATAAAGTCTTTATACAACGGTTTGGAAAGCGGGGGCGGGGGGGCGGGGGGGGGGGGAGGTAGGACAAGTATCAGAGGAAGGGTAAGGATAAGTCAGGATGGAAGAGGTGAGAACAGGGTGAAGACAAGTATCAGTGGGTGGAAGAGAGGGGAGGATGCTAGTGGGAGAAGCAGAGGTTAGTAATTAACTATGTCTGTAAGTACATAAAGGGAGACCATTCCCTCTGCTGTTTAACTCATTGGGGATAACCTGCTAGTATGTTAGGAATACAAACCAAATCGTGGAAGCGTGGACACATGCCAGTTATTTCATATACTATGGAGCCACTTTGACACTGTAACACAGACAGTGAAACCAACTGCCAGGACTAGAGTTATAATTATAGTTTAATCAACAGCAGATGCAAATAAAAATTAGATCCAAGTTTTTCCCATCCCTCTCTCCCATCCATTCCCATAAAATACTCCTGAGCAAGGCCCCTGGCTGTTCTTTTGTTATGAGGATCTTCTAATGAATCCCAAGAGCAAGACTTGTTTCCTGCTAAAAATGAAGGCTATTATCTCAAGTTTGTTTAACTATTGTATTCTCCTCCTGTCTTATAGGAAAAAATGACTCTTAGGAATTATTTGAATAGTCTCTTTTGAGTGAATGCTGCCCTCTGCTGGAAAGTACAGAAAGTTTCCTGTATTGTCCTCAGACTTTATGACTATTATACAATGTTCATAATGTGATAGAATTGCATCTGGCTTTAAAAGTAGATGCCCTAGACATTTCCTAAATAAGGGAAATTCTTACCTGCTTCAGTTTCCGTTGCACTAGAGGGTATGGGTAGTCGCTTCTCCGTCCTGACTCCTTTTCTATCAAGAATCTAAAAGTGAAAAATCCAAATCACTGAAATTTCTTTGAGGCCTCAAATATATGGCAGAGAGTAAAAATTACGACTGATAATATAAAAGGAGCTAAGCTCTCAATTAAAATGTAAGCTCCTCATTGTAAGGATGGTTTTATTCTTTATATATGTATTCCCAACACCTGGTACATAATAAACTTAAATACTTATTGACTGACTGATTAGTGACCATAGAAAATGTTTACTAAATTAGAAAGTAATAGTATTTTAGTTCAATGCCTGGGATACTGTAAATATTTAATTTTTATCTATTTTATTCATTAGAGATGTCTTATAAAAGGCTTACTTATTGAGAATGAAAGAAGAATAGGGATAACTAAAGATATTTGGGAGGTTATAAGGTATAATGAAATGACCCTTCTCTTATAGAAAACTATTATGTTATCATTAACAAATGCTTAAATTAACCAAGCAATCAATAAACTTTATTACAAATCTTCATGTACCAGGCACCGTTCGGAGTGCACGGGATAAAAAAGAGGCAAAAGACAGCCCCTGTACTCAAGGAGCTTACACACTGATGGATGAGACAATATATAAATATACAGAAACAAGCTATATGCAGGATAAATAGGAAATAATTAACAATGGGAAGGCAGCAGAATGAGGAGGAGTTAGGAAAAGCTTCCCGTAAAAGATAAGATTTTATTTAGGACTTAAAGAAAGTCAGGGAAGCTAGTAAGCAGAGATGAGATGGGAGAACATTCCAAGCATAGGAGACAGCCAGAGAAAATGCCCATAGTCAGGAGACAGTGTCTTGTTTGTAGAACAGTCAGACTAGTGTCACTGGATCAAAGAGAATGTAGTGGGAAATAAGGTGTAAGAAGGTTGGAAAGGTTAGGAGGGGGTCAGTTATGAAGGTCCTTGAATGCCAAAAAGAGGACTTTGTAGCCATAGTATTGAAAAAGGGCTTCTAGGAGCAGGTGGCAGGGAGGGGCTCAGAGAGGAGCAGGTGGACTACAGGTATAGAATGAGGCACTCACTCACTGCCAAATGTTCATTTGTTTTATCTGTTATAAGAGAGGTGGGTGGATTGGGGTGAGTGGGAAAGTCATTAGGAAGTAATAGTTAATTTTTTGAAAATAACATCAATACTTTTAAAAAGGACATAAGGAAATGGACAAATGGAGATAGCTAGGTGAACCCTGGAAACAATGAAAATTTTCATTGGTTGTCTGATATCTCAGTTCTTCCAATGAACTGGAAGGCAGAGGCACCAGCAATGAAATACATTGGTTGGAAGGTTCCAGTGGAGGCACTAATTTTAACACCAGAGAAGGCACACAGGACTCTATGTGTATGGAAAGGATGGAAAAAGGGAATTTAACCATAAGAAAAGAAGGTGCCAATGCTTTAAAACAGTATCCAGATTAAAATGAAATATTAACTAGAGGCAAAGTCTCAACTAAGTGAATGGTAGAAATTACTCACATGACATGGGATATATATATACACATATATAGGATATACAAAAATATTTATAGCACCTCTTCTTGTGGCAAAGAATTGGAAATTGGGGGGATATCCATCATTTGGGGAATGGCTGAACAAGTTGTAGTATATGATTGTGACAGAGTACTGTTGTGCTCTAAAAATGGCAAGCAGGATGCTCTCAGAAAAATCTGGAAAGACTTACATGAACTGATACAAAGTTAAATGAGTAGAACCAGGAGAACATTGTACACATAGCAGTAATATTATAAGATGATCAACTGTGAATGACTTGGCTATTCTTAGCAGAACAATAATCCAAGACATCTCTGATGGACTTATGACCAAAAAATGCTATTTATCCCCAGAGATAGAACTGATGGAATCTGTATATAGATAGAAGCATACTTTTTTTTAAACTTTCTTTTTCTTTGGGTTTTTTTGACCTATGTTTTCTTTTACAACATAACTAATATGGAAATATGTTTGTATGACTACATATGTATAACCTATATCAAATTGCTTGATTTCTCAATAAGAGTGGTGAGGAGGAAGGAAATTGGGAACTCAAAATTTTTAAAATAAATGTTAAAAATTGCTTTTACATGTAATTGAGTAAAAATAAAATACTAAATTTTATAAAGAATAATTTACACTATATCTTCAATATTGTAAAAGTGAACAATTTTGAAGACACTGAATAAATTGATGAAGAATTAAAAAAACACCAAATAACATGGGATAGTGGAAAAAGTCAGAGATGTAGAGTCAAAAGATGAGATACAAATGATGTCCTTGCTACTTTCCAGTTGTATGGCTTTGGGCTGGTCACTAAACCTCTCTGGTTCCAGTTTCTTCATTTGTCCAATGTAAGTACTGGCATCCTCCAGCTCTAAATGCTGTTCCTATGAATCAGACTTCAGAGGCAAGCTCAGCTGAGCTTAGCTAAAGAATACTTTTAAACCTTTATAACTCAAGTTCAATATGTCTATCCCCTCCTTGTTTGCTGCCCTAATTCCTTAGCAAAGCTTTTAAAACCCCAATTCTGTTCTATTATATTGAGGGAAGCAGAGATTAAAAATACCTACCTCAGATAGTAAAAAATACCTTCAGATCTTTCTGACAGGTTACAATAAGCTAATGGCAGCAGGTGGGAGGCAGAGGAGAAGGAAGAAGACCTTTTTTGGGGTGGAGGGAACCTTAGGATTCAGCTGTGGAGGTCATTCCTTGCCCCAGAGAGGCATATATTTACACAGGGTCGGGAACATCCAAGAGTAAGGACAGTAGAAGTTGGAAGTGACCACACTATCATCTAACCTTGATCTTACTATAGCTTTGGAAGCTAACCAGCTAAAACTAAAACCAGGCGCTCAGGAAAAACAGCAAGTGAAGGCATATTAGGACACAGGCTATGATAGCACATGAGGAGACAAGCTCAGGGAAACATCTAGGTACTGCTGCTCCATACATATGCTGAGATGCCACTTTCCCTTGCTTTCTCTCTCTTTGGGTGGGAGGGGGGACTGGAGAGACAACTTAGGTTAAATGACTTACCCAGGGTCACACAGATAGTAAGCATATAAGGCCAGGTTGGAACTCAGGTCCTCCTGACTCCAGGGCACCACCTACCTCCCCTTCCCCTTGCCTTCTCTAAACACTATCCCTTTCTTGGGATGAAGTAAAACCAAAACTGTTTAACTGTTCCAAATCAAGAATAACAGGTGACCACTCTGGTTCTCAGTTTCCTGATATGTGAAATGAGGGGTTGGAACAAGTTCTTGTTAAGATCCTTCCCAGGCAGCACTAAACTCTCTGAAATTACAAAACACTGGGTGGTTGGTCCTTGACTTAGACTGGCTAAAAGCAGATCTTCCTGAACTGAAGGCAAGAGGATATTCAGCTGTCAGGACTCACTACCTTCTAATGGAAATAGATTGAAGGAACAGAAAGAGTTGGGCTCTAAAGGAACACAAAATGAAGGCCACGTTGGTGCAGAGGAGGTAAAACAAGACAGGAAAACACCCACATTTCTTACAGGATTGCCAAGTGAAAATGACTCAGAAGTCATCAGGATGGTTTTACTGGTCATCATTAACGGAATAAAAGCACTGAAAACCATATAAACTCTGTCCTTGTGCCCATTATGTCTAGTGACACTTATTTAATAATCTCAGAACAAAGTGCCAAGAAGCAGGAGAAGTTACACAATTCACAATCAAATGAAAATGGCACAGGTTCAGAGACAATTCTCATATGTGATGTTTTTCCAGTGCCCTAATTTTAATGAGCTAGAATTCTTTGTTCCTTCTTATTAGCAGAACAGAGAAAGGGCAAAATTATAAATGTAGGAAAACATCTGTATTACACTCAGCATTGTCATGAAAAAGAACACTGGCTATGAAGTCAGAGGACCTGAAATTCACGACTTGCCATCTGTGTGATGTAGGGCAAGTCATTCACCTCTCTGAGACTCAGTTTCCTCATCTGTAAAGTAAAAGAGGTTGGACTCATGGATTCCCAAGGTCCCTTCCAGCTCCAATACTATTCTGTACCTTATACTGTCTGCAGGGGGCTGGGCTTCATTATTGTAACTAGAGCCACTCGGAGTGGGCAATCTGCCACAGTGTCCTAGAAGGTCCCATGCCCTAAAGAAAAATCCTCTCCTGGCGCCGAGGGCTCAGATGCCATCTTCAGAGTATTTCAAGCCTGTGATCTCTGTTAAAATGTTACTTCTATTCGAGGCATTGAGACTTCCAGAAGTCATTATTAGTCATTTATGCCTTAGTGTGAATGAGAAATTGGAGCAGGTTTTAATAAAGAAGACAGAGTATGATTGTACACTTGAATTAAAGGAAGGGGCACATCACCAAGGAGAGAAGAGGATGTAGAGAAGGAGGAAGAAGGCATACTTGAAGGTAATTTTGCTTGGGGTTGGTGCTAGATACTAACAACTCTCCTATAAGTGGGTGACAACTCTCCTATAAGTGGGTGACAGCTCTGCTGAGTCTCCTCACATTAAAAAAATTAAATTGAAAATTGGTTATTTTATGAAATAAATAGAAAAGTGCTACTTTAAAAGTTAGGACTTAGGGGGTGGCTAGGTGTCGAAGTGAATAGAGCATGGGCCCTGGAGTCAGGAGGACCTGAGTTCAAATTGGGCCTCAGACACTTAATGCATACTAGCCATGTGACCTTGGGCAAGTCACTTAACCCCAATTGCCCTGCCATCCCCCCTCCAAAAAAAAAAAAAAATTACTTAGGACTTGACAGAAATTTTCATGATTTTAAATGTCATGACTAGTATATACAAGAAAAGTAAAATCCTGATTAGTGTCACATACATTGTTCTTTGATGGGCAGCTAGTGGCAGTGGAGGGAATGCTGGGCCTGGATTCAGGAAGCTCTGAATTCAAATCTGACCTCAGACACAGCCCAGCTGTGTGACTCCAGGGAAGTCACTTCACCCTGTTTACCTCAGTTTCCTCATCTATAAAATAAGCTGGAGAAGGAAGTGTCAAACCACTCCAGTATCTTTGCCAAGAAAATGCCAAACAGGGTGACAGAGTTAGACATGACTGAAAACGACTGAGTAACAACAAATACTGTTCTTTAAAAAGCACTTTGGCCTTGACTAAGTCTTTCAAGACACCGGGTATGGCCCTTTCCAGTAGTTTTCCTATTACAATGTCTGCCAGCTCAGGCCCAACTAGTTCTTTTCTTTCTCTTATTTCATGTACTAAATCTGAATCTCTTTTCCTTGTATGCTGGCAGATACGGGTTTTCAATTTAAATTTCAGTATTAAAATGTATTTTAAATAATGACAGTAATAGCTAGCATTACAGTACATGTGATATCTCATTAGATCTTCACCACCTCTCTGATCCTCAATTTCCCTATTTGTGAAATTAGAGAGATGGATTAAATAATAATAAATATTTTAAAAATAGCTAGCATATATATAATACCTTAAGGTTTGCAAAGCACTTTACAGACATCTCATTTGATCTTCCCAACAACTCTAGAAAGTGGGTGCTATTACTATCTCTATTTTATAGATGGGGAAACTGATGCAGATAACAGTTAAGTAACTTGTTCAGGTCACTGAACAGCTAGTTTGGGAATAAAGAAGGATTTGAACTCAGGTCTTCCTGACTCCAAGTTCAGTGTACTTTATACACTGCACTGCCAAGTTGCCTATTTTTAATTTAGTTACTGGGCTTTTAAAAAACTTTATATTTCACAGACATGCAAAAAAAAAAACCCCTGTTGACAATGAAGGAGAAAATAATAAAACTTCAAAAGGTAGATACAATAAAAGACCTGAAGAGTCACAAGTGCTGGGCCCTATTTATCAAAGGTCCGTGTAGCTCTCTAGTTTTCACCCTTTGGTGGACTGACTTGAACAAGAGTCATGCCACTGGATCCGAAATTTCTTCTTAAAGCTCTCTGAGACATAAATTCTATATTTAAACACTCAGGCTTTTTACCTTTTATTAAATAGTTATCTTAAGCAGTCGTATGATGACTAATCATAATAGTAATTATAATTTTACCACCTTGTTTTTAAGTATGGATACATCACAACATTGTAGGATATAACTATACATATACGCAGTATATGCACACATGTATATGTGTGTGTATAATTCAGATAATGATATAGAAAAAATTGTGAACAGGTAAGAATGTTGCTTTAGAATTCATGAAAAAGCCTTCCCTAAGTTGGTGAAAAGAATAAAAATGATATCATTTATCATGTAAAACAAATCAGTAGTGGTTTAGATTCATTATATAATCACGGTGGTTCTAGTCTTTGTTCCTATAATCCTCTTATATTTAATTAGGATGACATTTCTTTTAAAATACAAAGTGCTAGGATTTAAACAATTTATTTCCACTTTTTTGTCAATAGTAAACTCTATAACATTCGCAGTGAGTGAATTATTGGGCAAACCTAGTTTAAAGGACAAGCAGAATGGTCTAATATAAAAATTACTGAATTTGGTACCTGGCTCTGACACCTCCTAGCTTTGGGAACATGAAGAAGTCTCAGCCTCCATGAGTCTCAAAGGAGCATTCTGGGAAAGTGTTTTCTAAACCTTAAAGTGTTCTACAAAGTTAAATTGTTGCTCTCTCACGGAATTTCAAGTACATAAACCATCAGTGTTCTATTACACACTGTATAAGAAGTCACAAATATGTGATAAATTGGAGTGTTTTATACTAAAACATAATTTTTCATCAGAGCAGTAAAGATAAGGTAACCATTGACATGGAAGGCTTTTAAGGAGGGGAGAGAAAGAGAGAGAGAGAGAGGGAGGGAGAGAGAGAGAGAGAGACAGATACAGAGAGACAGAGACAGAGACAGAGACAGAGACAGAGAGACAGAGAGATGTGCATACACACATACATATACATGTGTCTAACAACATACCTTGAGAATATATATGTATATTCTCAAAGTATAATGTTCCTTCCCCCCCACCCTATTCTGAAAGACCTTGTGCTGCTGAGCTATGATCCAATGGACCTGCGAATATCCAACAGAAGCAACAGAGAATGGATCAGTGTTGTTCAATGAGTCCGACTCTGTCATTCCAAAACAATTACTCACGCAAACTCAGGGAGGAAACCAAGAATGGCAGAAAACCATCGAAGTCTCTTAAAAGATTAAACATTCTCAATTAAGGACAGAAGCCAAATAAGAGGAGATTCGCTGGTTGAAAATCATTTACCAACTCGCTACACCCCACACAAAGTAAGGGTATGCATCTGTTTAACAATTTTTTTCAATTTTTTTTTTTTTTTGCTTTTTGGAGGGCAATTGGGGTTAAGTAACTTGCCCAAGATCACACGTTAGGTTTTTTTTTTTTTTTATTTGTGTGTGCATTAAGTGTCTGAGGTCAGATCCGAACTCAGGTCCTTCTGACTCCAGGGCAGACACTCTACTCACTGCACCACCTAGCCACCCCTATTTAACAATTTTTCAATAAAAACTGTGCATGGAATAAGGTAATAACACATGTCTGTTTTTTATATAAACAATCAACTGTCTCATGAATCAAACATAAGTACATGTTACATCCATAAGTAATAAGATGAAACTAGAAGTAAACTATGATCTCAATGTTGTAGTCTGATTTTTAACTAAATCCTCTTGTGGTCACTGATGTCCCTTAATGGGATTCCTACAGATTAATGAAAATATGAAAGGCCCAAATTGGGGTATCCATGAAAATCTCTGGGCCTTGCAGTCACTATTACTTCATCTGTACACTACCAAAATCAGATTTCTGGTTAATAAATGAATGGAAATATATGTATGTGTATATATATGTATATATGTGTGTGTGTGTATGTGTATACATATATATGTATAGGTATAGATATAGGTATAGGTATATGTGTATTTGTATGTATATGCATATGTGTTTAGGTATAGGCATATGCATATGTATAGATGTATACATATACATCTATATACACATACATATACACACACATACATATATGTATGTATGTACATGTGTGTATATATATATATACTTGCTCCCATGTAGTCTTCCAGATTCTCTGAGAAAAGTAAACTAAGAATAAAGTATTTTGTATAATCAAGTCACCAAGCATTTATTAAGCAACTACTAGCTCCAGGCACTGTGCTAAGTATTGGTGTACAGCTGAAGTCAAACAAAATTCAAAGCTTTTACTTGGCTTGACCATGAAAAACATACCACTATGGAAAAGGACTGGTTGCATAAATGAGCAATTCATGTTTGAACACAGTATTTAGGATCACAGATTTAGTGGTTAAAAAAAGGACCTAAGAGATCATTTAATTCAGACTCCTGAAAAAAAGGAATTCAGAGAAGTTAGGTAATCTGTCTAAGGTCACACAGGAATTCAGTAGCACAGCCATGAACTGAACCCAGGTCCTCTAACTATAAATCAAGCATTCTTTCCGCTATCTTATGATGAATATATTTATATACAAACTCTAATTCTCATTATCTACTCCCAAGCCATGAGTCACCAGAAAGTCGGTAGTATGTATATGTGTATATACATGTCCATGTTCATGTATGCATACACACAGATACATACACATACACACCATGTTTTAGGGGGTAAAGATAGAAGTAGCATACAGACAGCGAGTTAATGGGAAATAAAAATCCACCATAATAATTCCAGAGATTTTTTTTTTCTTTTCTAAAGAAGAAATGACTTAAGAACTAGTACAGGAAACAATAAAAGGAGTGTTATGATAAACTACTGTTTTCTACAGCTAAAATAACAACTCTTTGTCTAGTGGGCTAACATAATTCCCACTTAGCTGTCCCTCCCAGGTTCACAAGCACCAGCCCCGCCCCCTGATCCCCTGGGTTTACATTTTGCAACAACCCGGAATTGATGCATAGTTCTTCATATACTCTGCTACTGTTTACTAGAATAATCTGGCACTAACCTTGTGAAGAAGGACTCTATCCAAAAAGTATTTCCTGAAGAGTTTAATGTCGGTCTCCAGTAAATGTTCTGCAGTGTGATTCAATGTCAGGGTCAGTGTTTCTGATGAATGAACAAATCGTAAGAGGGCATGTTCATTGATCTGTGCTCTGGAGAAGTCCGTCGAATGACTGCCCTGAAAACTGAAACAGCACAAATCAAGACCCATAGACAGCTTTATAAGAAACAGAGTGAGAAAGCACCAAGAGCCCTAGGTTCCCATTGGTCCTTAGATTTTCTAAATAATTCAAGGGTAAAATTATCCTTTTATAAGAGATCTACAATAAGCATGATCGTGCCAGTATAACTGCTAATAAAGATGGCTTTCTCCTATCTCCTGGGTGGGGTGGGGGTGGAGGGAATGCATTTTGAAGACATCTTTGAAGATAAGCTGACTACTTGTTTAAAAATACAACAGCTTTTAAAGAGTAGAGCTTTCCCTCAATGCTTAGTACCTCACTGTCCTTTTTAATGTGAAATGGAAACCTCTCACTTTATCATGGCCATATATAGTAGAATGAGCAAGCTGGCAGCTAACGGGTTTATTAAGCGGATTACAGTGGAAAACAGACACTACCTCAAGGGAGCCTTGCACTGTTTAGATGTTACAAACAAGTCAGACATTCATAACACCCTGCACCATAGTTAGAAATCACTTGTCTAATGCAAATTAAAGTTATGCATAAATGTGGACAAAAATGGTATTCTTCTATAGAGTCATAAACAAAGACGAACATTCCCAAACCAAAGTATAACTGAATTCTTGCATATAATATATATATTTTGGATTGAGTTTGGTGAAGAATAAATATACATTTATTAGCCAAATAATCTCCATGATCACTATTGCAATACTGCAGATTTGCCCTGTCACCAAGTGGACACTAAGGTTCAACACTAAATTATTAAACATATGTACATTGGGCATGCTGAGAGATAACCCACCACAGCTAGCAGTACCACACTGAGATAGCCCACCATAGTTAGCAGTGCCACACTGAGACAGACTACCAGTGACTTCTTCAATCCAGAGAACTTCTCACCTTTAAGCAAATTATAACAATATGTTGGTGATTTGAGTCTTTTACACTGAGTGGGGAAAGGGAAGGGTGACAGTGATGATGAAAAGAAAAATTACTATTTCTCCTCCATTCCCCTGTAATTTCATTTTGCTAATCAGCATTTGTTTATTTTTTAAAAGTTAACTTTCTGAGAATTCTTATGTAGAGAGGCAAGATAAGCATTTGTTTTAACATAACGTGTTGGTCTAATGCAATAATTCATCAGTTAAGAGTTGGAAAGGGATCTTAAAGTTTATCCAGTTCAACTCCTCCATTTGACAGATGATGAAAGTAAGACCCAGAGAGATGAAATGACTTGCCCACAGCCACATGGCAATAAGTATAAGAACTGGGATTTGACCCCAGGTCTTCTGCCTCCAAATAGTACTCAGTCTACCATGCCATACTAAATCCAGCATCAGTCATATATTAAGTTGGACTGTTGATCTGTTGTTATTCAGTCATTTCAGAATCTTCATGACACTATTTGGGATTTTCTTGGCAAAGATACCAGAGTGCTTTGCTCTTTCCTTCTCCAGTTCACTTTCCTGATAAAGAACTGAGGAAAAGGTTAAGTGACTTGCCCAGGGTCACACAACCAGTGTCTGAGTCTGGACTTGAATTTAGGTCTTCCTGACTTCTGACCCAGTGTGCTATCTACTGAGCCACCTAACTGATCTAAATCACATTTAATGTGGTCTAAACCACATTTAAAAAATAATATAGAAATCCAACCATGTAATTAATCACCCTGACCCACAGGGAAAAACATTTATCTCCATGCCCAATCCGAATGTATTTATGACTACTTTTAAAAGGTTTCTTTTTTTTTTCTTTGTTTTGTTTTATTAGAGACCTACAACATCATGGGTCCATAGGACCATATATGACTTTGGTATGAAGAACTCCTTCCACCAATGCTCATCAGCAATTTGTCACTAAAAATCTTCAAAAGTTACTTGAGATACTAAGAGGATAAATAAGTAACCCATGGACAAATGAATGGAATGTGTCAGAAGCAAGATTTTAATCTGGGTCTTCAAGGTAAACCTTCTCTATAGAATATCATGATACTATTGTTATGTATAGTAAAATTTTAATGAATATTTATTGAATTGAAATTGAACTCATGCATCTATTAAAATTGCAAAATCTCCAAATCATGATATAATCACCAAGCATTTATTAAGCACGTACTGTGTGACCAGTACTTAAAGCGAAACAGTCCCTGTCTATAAGAGACAACATGTTCATAAATAGATACAGAGAAAACAAAGATAGGGTAACCTGGTTGGGGTGGGGCAGAAAGAGTAAGCATCCAGAGATGGGGGGAGAGGCAGCATAGAGAAGGTAACATGGGAGCCATGTCTGGAAGGAAACCATTGGTTTCAAGAGGCAGAAGCAAGGAAGGCCACAAAGGCTTGCTAGAGCCCGATCACAAGAGCCAATTTGAGATTTCCAGTGTGAGCATCTACACCTTGGAAATAAGCAAATGCTACAAATCAAGCATTTCATTTATTGTCTTGTTGATTGTCTGGACTTAGGAAAGTGATGGAGAAAATGTGGATAATGCAGATTAATCTCTAAAATGTGTCATGGGTACATTTTTCCCCCTTGGAGAGAGTGCTTTTTTTTATTAAGTTAATTTATTTATTTTTAATTTTCAATGTTCACTTCCATAAGCTTTAAATTTTCTCTACCTGCCTCCCCTTGCCCTCCCCAAGACTGTGTACAATCTGATATAAGTTCTACATATACATTCCTATTAAATTTTTCATTAGTCATGCTGTATAGAGGAATAAGAATGAATGGGAAGAACCATGAGAAAGAAAAACATAAAACAACAAAAGAAAATAGTCTGCTTCGATCTGCATTCAATTCAGACTACATATTTCTTTTTCTGGATGTGGATAGCATTTTCCATCATTAGTCTTTTGGAATTGTTTTAAGACCTCGAATTGCTGAAAAGAGCTAAGTCTATCAGTCAGTCATGGCACAATGTGGTTGTTACTGTGTACAGTGTTCTCCTGGTTCTGTTCACTTCACTAAACATCAATTCATATAAGTTTTTTCAGGTTTTTCTGAAGTCGAGAGATGACTTTCAAAAATTTACCAGCATACTACTGGGAGAGAGTGTATTCCAGGCATAGGGGAAAGTCAGAGCAAAGGCAGAAATGGAAGATGAGATGTGTGAAGAATGATGATAAGGTCAGTTTGACTAGACCAGAGAGCATGGAAATGGGAGGAGAATCCATGCTAGAAAGGTAGGTTCATGGATTTAGAGATAAAGGTAATAAAAATTAAAAATTATTATAAAATAATATTATCTATTATATAACATATAAATGATGTATAAATTATTATTGTAACAACCATAATAAGACAATAATAATATTATTACATATAATACAATTTATATAGCATTTACTATGCTGCGGGTTCTTTGATGAGGACTTTATAATTATTATCTCATTTGATCCTTACAACAACTCTAGGACATAGATCCTGTTATTATTCCCATGTTACCAATGAGAAAACTGAGGCAAGCAGAGGTTAAGTGACTTGCCCAGGACTATGTAGTTATTAAGTATCTGAGACCAGATGACTTGAAGACAGCAACCATCTTCTAAATCACCTAGTCTGATTCTCTTATTTGAAGAAACTGAGTCACAGAGAGTTTAAGCAAATGGTCTAAAGAAGTATTAGAGCCAGGATTTGAATCCAAGCCTTCTGATTCTAAAGCTAGCTTTCTTTCCATTGGACCCTGATGCCGTCCATCAGAGCAGCTTGTAAGGGGCTTTAAAGGACATAGAGAAGAGTCTGTGTTTGATTGTGATAAATGGGAGCCACTGGAGGTGAAGTCAGGATGGGTAATGGTCAAACTATGCTTTAGGAAAACCATTTGGCTGCAAAATGGAGGCCACTTTTTAAAAAGATGCAGAACCCTAAAAAGACAAACTATATCCTTAGTCCTCAAGTTCCTGGATTACAAGAAAAAATTCATAAAAATTTACCTTTTTTGCCAAAATTTGCCTTGACATTACTGGAGTAGGACAATGTCAAGGCAAAAGAAAAAGACATTTGACAAAGGAAAGTCTCAATCTTGTCTACAGCACGTCAGTCTTTGAAGTCCCCTCAACAGACCAGAACATGCCCTGCAAAGGGCTCAGTCTTACTTCCAATCTAGCACAGACTTGTAAACCCAACACTGAAAACTGGTGGGCCTGCTCCATGAGTCCCACAAGAGAGACTGACTTCATTACTCTATTGTCAACAATAACAGTGTCTTCCATTTGTATGACTTCACTGTTTTCAAAATACCACAGATCAGATTATCACATATGAGACCGGGAAAGACACTGAGATACAATCTAATGAGATCTGAAAGGAAAAGAAGAAAAAAAAAGAAAGAAAGACAATGTAGGGGGTAGAAATAACTACTGTGCTGAAGGCCTTTCTAACTTCTATAAAATCTTCATAGGAATGATCTACAAATATATTATGGTCAATCTTTATGAAAAGGAAAAAGAAACAAGTCGATGTTTACAAATTATTTTCTAGTGTAGATCTATTTCTTAATTGTGATCCCATGAAAAGTATACTAAATTCAAATCATGATTTGGTCACAATCCATTTAAAACGACAGTACATGATCTCCCACTGATTTTTACCAGATCAAACCAGGGAACATACAAATTCAAAAGAGAAGACATTTCATAATATAGAATAACCAGGTATATAATAAGGAAGCTCCCTCTATACAAAGGCATACTCTCCTACAATTCCCCATACCCCCTGTGGGAAAAGGAATACCCATAATCAATAAGCAGAACTGAGGCAATTCAGATTCGTAAGGTAGCACAATGAATAGAGTGCCAGGCCTGGAGTCAGGAAGACTCATCTTCCTGAGTTCAAATCTAGCCTTAGACACTTACTTACTAGTGTAAGGTTTGTTTGCCTCAGTTTCTTTATCTGTAAAATGAGCTGAAGAAAGAAACGGCAAACCACTCCAGTATCTTTGCCAAGAAAACCCCAAATGGGGTCACAAAGCATTGGACATTATTGAAACAACCCAACAATAACTGCTTCCTACTCCCACACCCCTACCCCCACCATAGCAGAGACCTGTAGACAAGAGTTATCAGTAGACATTTATTTTTGTAAATATTGTACATGTTAAAAATATAATATATGTAATACAATTAATAAACATCATTTAT
Organism: Gymnobelideus leadbeateri; assembly: GCA_011680675.1. Taxonomy (NCBI): domain Eukaryota; kingdom Metazoa; phylum Chordata; class Mammalia; order Diprotodontia; family Petauridae; genus Gymnobelideus; species Gymnobelideus leadbeateri. The sequence continues at coordinate 263,167 of WOXC01009005.1, forward strand.
TATTGCCCAGGGTCATTTATTTATTATTGCCTACTATGGACATGGCACCATGCTAGGTAAGCGCTGGGGTTATAAAGGAAGGTATGAGGGGCAGCTAGGTGGCATAGTGAATAGAGCACCAGCCCTGGATTCAGGAGGACCTGAGTTCAAATCCAGTCTCTCTCTCTCTCTCACACACACACACACACACACACACACACACACACACACACTAACCATGTGACCTTGGGCAAGTCACTTAGCCCCAATTGCCCTACCTTTCCCTCTCCAAAAAGCAAAATAAAAAAGGCATGAGAGAGTCCCTGTCCTCCAAGAGCTCACGATCTAATAAAGGAAGAGAACCAGAAAAGGTCAAGGGTGAGGGGAAGGAGGAATGAGGTCATCTATGCACTGGTGGATAAAGAAATCCTATAGCCAGGGTGGGAGATGATCTGAGGGGATGGGAGTTGATTGCAACTTGCAGACTGATGAGTTTCTGGAGGTGATGAAGTCCAGGAAAGCAGCCAGGTGGGAAGTGATCTCATTTGTCACTCTAGCAACATCATCAGCTGGTTATTTTATTCACTGAGCTGCAAAGTGCTGGTGTCATCTGCTGAGCTATTGGCTAGGGTGCCTGCTACTGCCTCTTCTTTGGACTATAGCTGCTGTCTGGTGTCCTCCATGAGGAAGTAGTCACAGATCCTTTTCTCCAGCTAATCTGTAACCTGAGTGATACCCTAGCTTTGCTGTGGATCAGACTCACAAGTATAAATAGAAAAAATCTTAAATCGAGTCTGATTTTGGAGCACCTTTATTTCCTCCCTGATGTCCCTCCTTCAGGTCTATCTGCCCTTTCCAATTAGGTGAAAAATTACTTTTAACTCCCACCATGCTCATGGCTGCTAACTCTGGGTCCACTCAGACCAGCAAAACTGGAGGGACAGAGGAGAGCTGACAGCCACTGGCCTGCAATGCCGCCATCACCTAAATCATTGCTCTTCCTGAACTACAGTAAACCACCCCTTCACAGTCACACAAATGAATAAAGGATGTACAGAAAACAAGACCCACTATGCTCATTTTTTGCTCAAGTTTAACAAGCACTTGACTTGATAGGGTAAGATACAGCCTTAAAGGCTTTCCTCCAAAAAATTCTACCCCATGCATATGTTAAGATCAAACAGCATTTCTTTTTTTTAAAGCAATTGGGGTTAAGTAACTTGCTCAAGGTTACACGGCTAGTCATTATTTATGCGTGGGTGCTCATTTTCTGAGGCCGGATTCGATCTCGGGTCATCCCAACTCTGAGGCCGGCGCTCTTACTCACTGCGCCACCTAGCCACCCCGGGGAGTTCATTTTCTGAGGCTGGATCCAATCTCAGGTCGTCCCAACTCTGGGGCCGGCACTCTTACTCACTGTGCCACCTAGCCTCCCCTTAACAGCATTTCTTACTGATAAATAAAATTCAATTCAATAAGAATTTGTTAAGTACCTACCACATGCTAGGAACTGGGGATACAAAAACAAAAATGTGACAAATCCCTATTCAAAGAACTTATATTCTCGGGGCAGGGAGGGAGGAATACAAAACATACACAGATAACATAAGATAAAGAACAAAATAATTACCAAGAAATTTCAAGAGACATTAACAACCTAGGAGAATGAAGAACAGCCTCTTGTAGGAAGCAGCACTTGGGTTGAATCTTGAAGAAAAGGTTCTAAAAGGTATAAGATAAAGAAGGAGAAACATAGGAGACAGCTTGTACAAAGGAGGGTCACAGATAGGGAGAAATGAAATGTCCCATACAGGTAAAAATATGACCAATTTGTCTAGAATATAGATTGCATAAGTAAAAAATATAACTTTGACTATTCTCTGATAATCTACATAGGATAAGGTTCAGAGATATGTATGCTCACCAATAGAGTGGGGTAAAAAAAAAGTGGAAAGTCAGGGAGCAATTCTCTTTAAAACATTGGGGAGGGTGAGGAGAAGGGAGAACAAGTAAGTTATAACCAGAAGACCAAAGTAGAAAATAGTTTAAAAATGCAAAAGTCCAGAATCGTCCAGATAGTCCAAAAAGAAGATGACAAGGGGCGGCTAGGTGGCACAGTCAGTAGAGTGCCAGCCCTGGAGTCAGAAGGACCTGAGTTCAGATCCAGCCTCAGACAAAACAACAACCTAGCCGTGTGACCTTGGACAAGTTACTTAACCCCAATTGCCCTAAAGAGGCGGCTAGGTGGCACAGTGAGTAAGAGCGCCGGCCTCAGAGTTGGGATGACCCGAGATCAAATCCGGCCTCAGAAAATGAGCACCCACACATAAATAATGACTAGCTGTGTAACCTTGAGCAAGTTACTTAACCCCAATTGCTTTAAAAAAAAAAAAAAGAAGAAGAAGAAGAAGATGACAAAGCAGAGACTAGATGGAAAGGGTCAAACAAAATATGAACCCAGAAATGTAAACAAAACATAAGAGGACCAAATAAGCTTGTAAAAGATAAGAGAGAGAGGGAGGGAGGGAGGGAGGGGGAGAGAAAGAGAGACAGAGAGAGAGACAGACAGAGAGAGACAGAGAGAGAGCAAGAGAAAGAAAGAGAGAGAGACAGAGAGAGAAGGGCAAAAACAAGATGGAGATTTGGCAAGCCATCCAAGAGACAAAATGTATTGTTGCTTCAAACTAATGTGTTTAACCTGTAATCAAGCCTGGCATTTTCATTTAATAACACTTTCCTGCCTCAGAAAAATCTGCCAGAGCTGAGTGTTCTGGAGGCTGTCATTACAGACTTCGTTCATCTCCAGGCTATACTCTGCCATTAGCAGAAACTACCTGCATGACAAGTGTTGTTCATTTCTGTTAAATGTGACTGCATTCTCCGTAATGTGATTTTTTTGTTCTGAAGCTTAAATGGCTTTGTATGTGATCTTTGATAACCAGATAAACATGTCTATGTATTTACTTGGAAGTGTCTTTCTGGTTAACTCACCCTGAGCCAGAGAGCAACAGAACTATTTCCAAATCCATTATTCTAAGCCTATTAATCTGACCTGAGCTTAGAACTCTTCCTCAGGGAGCCAAGATGGCAGAGTAGAAGCACAAACTTGGCATGGGCTCCAGCTCCAACCACTTCCAATACCTGTAAAAAAAATTGACTCTAAAATTTTAAAGCTACAGAACCCACAAAGAGAAAAACAAATCTCCCACTAAAGGAAGCCCAGCAGGCCAAGAGGAAAGATCTATCGCAGCATGCTGGGAGCTGAGTGCACCTCTGTGAGCTGTGTGGTTCTTGCCCCAGGGTAGGCCTGACCAGCAGGGGCTGGAGCAGACTTCAGGAGAGTGAATCACCAGCACCTGTGGCAATCTCCAGACTTCCCAAACCATAAATGCCAAAAACAAAGTAAAAGGTCAGTGTGGAACTCTGATGGAACAAGGGAGGATGGAAGAATGTGGTCCAGCCCCTGACTCTGGGGCAAGAAGCAGCAGAGACAGTGGCTGTGGACCCACTGTGTGACTGCCTCAGGAGCTCCTGGCCTGCAGATTATAGGGGGACCAAGAGACCATTCAGAGGGTAATTGCTCTTGCTTTAACCTGCTTGAATCTAGGTCTTGGTCTTGGTTGGTGGTCCTGGGCATGTGGATAGGTGCCAGAGCTTCTGCAGGCTGTAGAGAGAGCCCTCCTAATAGCTCCGGTAGCTGCAAAAACCCCAGCGATTTGGGACAAAACTATCTCCATTCTGGAAGCAGAGTTTTACTGTGGCAAAGAGCTCAAAAGTCAAGTAATTGGCTGGCAATATGAACAAGCAGAGGAAGCACAAACAGATCATAGAATCCTTTTTTGGGGACAAAAAGGATCAAGGCATGAAGTGGGAGAAAGACATCGAAGTCAGAACTCCTGCACCAAAAGCCTCCAAGAAAAATATAAATTGGTTACAGGCCATGGAGGCACTCAAGAAGGATTTTGAAAATCAAGTAAGAGAAGTGGAGGAAAAATTGGGAAGAGAAATAAGAATGATGCAAAAAAAATCATGCAAAGCAAGTCAACAGCCTGCTAAAGGGGACCCAAAAATACACTTAAGAAAATAATACCTTGGGGGCAGAGTCAAGATGTCGAAGTAGAAACAGGACTTCCATGGGCTTCTGGCTCCCACCTCTTCCAATTCATGCAAAAAAATGACTCTAAACCTACAGAGCTACAGAACCCACAAAATGACAAAGACAAGCTACCACTTCCTCCCACTGAGGACTGCCCGGCAAGAAGCGGCCAGCACAGCACTCTGGGAGCTGAGCCCAGCCCTGTGTGAGCCAGAGGTTTTAGCCTCAGGGCAGCCTGACTAGCCACCAGATGGAGGGACTTCAGATAAATAGCAGGTTTCCAGATTTATCAACCCATAGATGCTAAGGATAAAGTGAGAGGTCAGTGCAGTGTGAACTTTGGGATCCGGTAGTTTGGGAGTGCAGTCCAGCCTTTATCCCCTGGAGGGAGAAGCCACTGAGGTGCGTGGCTGTGCAGCTGCCGCCACTTGACAGCTTCAGCTCCTGGCCTACAGATTGTAGGGGGACCAAGCGACCAGCCTGAGGGGTAATCGCTCTGGCTTTGACCTGCTTGGATCTGGATTGTAATCTAGAGTGGAGGTCCTGGGGTACATGAACAGCTTTTCAGTGTGTGTGGAGGCTTCAGAGGGGGTACCCAACTAATACCTTCTGGAGCTGAGAAAACCCCAGTGATTTGGGACAAGGCTCCCCTGTCTGGTAGCAGAATCCTACTGTGGCAAAAAGCTAAAAAGACAAGTAATTGAGTGGCAGCATGAGCAGGCAAAGGAAGCAAAGCAAGCAGAGCAATACAACTTTACACTCCTATTTTGGGGACAAAAAGAATCAAAGCATGGAACAGGAGGAAGACAGTGAAGTCAGAACTCCTGCACCAAAAGCTTCCAAGAAAAATACGAGCTGGTTAGAGGCCAGAGAGGACCTTAAGAAGGATTTTTAAAACCGAATAAGAGAAGTGGAGGAAAAATTGGGAAGAGAAATGAGAAAGATGCAAGAAAATTATGAAATGAGAGTCAACAACCTGACTGAAGAAAATAACACCTTAAAAAAATAGATTAACTCAAATGTCAAAAGAGGCTCAAAAAGGCAATGAGGAGAAAAATGCCTTAAAAAGCCAAACTTGCCAGATGGAAAAAGAATCTCAAAAGCTCACAGAAGAGAATCATTCCTTCAGAATTAGATTGCAGCAAAAGGAAGCTAGTGACTGTAAGAGAAATCAAGACACTATTAAACAGATCCAAACAAATGAAAAAACATAAGGCAAAGTGAAAATATCTCATTGGGAAAACCACTGACCTGGAAAATAGATCCAGGAGAGATAATTTTAAAATTATTGGACTACCTGAAAGCCATGATCAAAGAAAGAACCTAGAAATCATCCTTCAAGAAATTCTCAAGGAAATTTGCCCTGATATTTTAGAATCAGAGAGCAAAATAGAGGTTGAAAGAATCCAGCAATCACCTCCTGAAAAAAGATCCCAAAAAGAAAACTCCTAGGAATATTATAGCCAGGTTCCAGAATTCCCAGATCAAGGAGAAAATATTACAAGCATCCAGGAAGAAACAATTTGAATATTGTGGAAACATAATCAGGATAGCACAGGATCTGGCAGCTTCTACACTGAGGGATCGAAGGGCTTGGAATATGATATTCCAGAGGGCAAATAAGCTGGGATTAGAACCAAGAATCACCTACCCAGCAAAACTGAGTATCATGTTTCAGGGGAAAATATGGTCATTCAGTGGAATGCATTCAAGCATTCTTGATGAAAAAAACATAGTTCAATAGAAAATTTAACATTCAGACACAAGAAGCAAAAGAAGCATGAGAAGGTAAACAGGGAAAAGAAATCATAAGGAACTTATCAAAGTTGAACTATTTACATCCCTACATGGAAAAACAGTAATTGTAACTTATGAAACTTTTCTCAGTATGAGAATAGTTGAAGTGAATAGAAATGTATATGTATATGTATATATATGTGTATATACCCTCCTATATAGACATATATGTGTATATATATATATATATATATATATATATATACACATGACATACATATATGTCTATATAGGAGGGTATATAGGTGTATGAATAGATATGTGAATGTGTATATATATGTAGGTATACATAAATAGAGGGCACAGGACCAATTTAATAGGAAGGGATGATACTTAAAAGGTGAGAGAGGAATATAATGAGAGGAGATGGGGGGAGACAGAATGGGGTAAATTATCTCATATAAAAGAGGCAAGGGAAAACTGTTACAATGGAGGGGTTCGGACCTGGGTTCGGATCTGACCTCAGACACTTAACACAAAAACTAGCCATGTGACGACCTTGGTCAAGTTACTTAACCCCAATTGCCTTCCAAAAGGCAAAAAAATGGACTGATTCAAATGGCAAAAGAGGCCCAAAAAGTCAGTGAGGAAAAGAATGCCTTCAAAAGTCAAATTTGCCAGATGGAAAAGGAATTTCAAAAACTCACTGAAGAGAATAACTCCTTCAAAATTAGATTGGAGCAAAATTAAAATTGAAAGAATTCACCGATTACATCTTGAAAAAGATCCCAAAAAGAAAACTCCTAGGAATATGATAGCCAAATTCCAGAGTTCCCAGGTCAAGGAGAAAATATTGCAAGCAGTCAAGAAGAAACAATTTGAGTATTATGGAAACACAATCAGGATAACACAAGACCTAGAAGCTTCTACATTAAGAGATCAAAGGGCTGAGAATATGATATTCCAGAATTCAAAGGAACTAGGACTAAAACCAAGAATCACATACCCAGCAAAACTGAGTATAATGCTACAGGGGAAAATATGGTCAGTCAATGAAATAGAGGATTTTCAAGCATTCCTGATGAAAGAACCAGAGATGAACAGAAAATTTGACTTTCAAATACAAAAAGCAAGAGAAGCATGAGAAGGTGAACAGGAAAAAGAAATCATAAGGAACTTATCAAAGTTTAACTATTTACATTTCTACATGGAAAAATTATAATTGTAATTCATAAGACTTTTCTCAATATGAAGATAGTTGAAGGGAATATATATGCATACATACATATATGTATGCATAGGAGGATATATGTGTATATAAATATATATGTGAGTATGGGCATGTGTATGTTCATGTATACATAGACAGAGGGCATAGGATGAGTTGAATATGAACAGATGATATCTAAAAAACAAAATTAAGAGGTGAAAGAGGAATTTATTGGGAGGAAAAATGGAGAGATAGATTATGGTAAATTATCTCATATAAAAGAGGCAAGAGAAAAGTGTTACAATGAAGGGAAAAGCAGGAAGGTGAAAGGGAATTGGACAACCTGATTCTCATGGAATTTGGCTTAAGGAGGGAATAACATACACACTCAATTGGGTATCTTACCCTTCAGGAAAATAAGGGTGTAGGGGAAAAGAGGGGGAATGATAGAAGGTAGGGCAGATTCGGGGAGAGGGTAGTTAGAAGCAAACATTTTTTAAAAAGATAGGGTCAAAGGAAAAAATATAATAAGTGGGGGGGTGGGATACGATGGAGGGAAATATAGTCTTTTACAATATAACAATTATGGAAATGATTTGGGTAACCATACATGTACAACCTATATGGAATTGCTTATCTTTCCAGTGGGGGCAGGTGAGGAGGGAATAAGGAAAAAAAATCTGGAAAACAAATGTTTAAAAATTGGTTTTTACATGCAACTAGGAAATAAGATATACAGGCACTGGGGTATAGAAATCCATCTTGCCCCACTAGAAAGTTAGGGGAAGTAATGGGGGAGGATATAAGAGAGAACAGATTGGGGGAAGGGGTATTCAGTAGGCTTGCTATTTTGGGGTGGGGTTAGGGGAAAGAAAAAATTGTAACTCAAAATCTTATGGAAATAAATGTTGAAAACTATAAATAAATCAATTTCTTGAAAAAAGAACTCTTCCTCAGTCAACACCAGGCTGCCAATAGGCATTTATTAAGTACCTACAATGTGCCCAGCACTGTGCTAGTGGTTAAAGAAACAAAGACTCAAGGAGCTCATCCTGGGCATCACTAGTTGTCTTGACCTTTGTCTTGCCACTGGACTTTGATGACTCTGGAGAAGAGAGTAAGGCTGACAACTTTGTGCAGCTTTGCCCCCCTCATATCCAATTCACTTGCAAGTCAAGACAACATGCAACAAGGGAAGGCAACACGCAAACAAGCTCTATGTAGGATAAATTGAAAGTAATTAATGGAGGGAAGGCATTAGAATTAAGAAGGATTAGAAAGGTTTCCTGTAAAAGATGAAATTTTAGCTGGAAGGAAGCCAGGGAAGACAGGAGACAGAGATGAGGAGGGTGCTCATTCTGGGCATGAGAGACAGTCCATGAAAATGTCTACAGTCAGACACTGACTCATTTGAAAAATAAGCAAGTAGACCAATGTCACTGGATTGAAAAGTACATGAGGCACAGGAGAGGGGGAAAGGTATAAGAAGACAGGAAGGTGTTCAAAGGTAGGGCAAGGTTATGAAGGGCTTTGAATATCACAGAATTTTATATTTGATCCTGGAGGAGAAAGGGATACATTACAATTTATTAAATGGGGACAGGGTGACATTGTTAGACCTATGCTTTAAGAAAAATCTCTTCAGTGGATTTTTAAAAGTTAATGGCTATAGTTTCAAATAGTATTTTGGACAACACAAGAAAGAACTCTTTCAGACATAAATGGATCTTGGTCAGCTACATTTCACATAGTGGATCAATTAATTCCTATTCTCCCACCAAAAATAAGATGACCAACATATATAGTCTTCTCAGCTCACAATTCTCTGCTTTATCCAAAAAAGGGGCATGAAAACTTTGTCAAGTGCCTTGCTGAGGTCCAGGCATACTATGTCCACAGCTTTGAAAAAAATGAAACGAGGCTGAGTATGAATTATTCTTAGCAAACTTGTGTTAGCTTTGGGGGCACCTTTATGTCCTCCAAGATGCCCCTCCTTCAGATCTATCTGCTCTTTGCAATTAGGTGAAAATTGCTTTTAACTCCCATACTTCCTAAGGATCAGCATGCCTCCTAAGAATTCACAGACCATCTGTTTAATGACCAAGGGAACAGTGAAACAGTGTTCTTGCTCTTCTTTGAAGAGTTTTAAATTCAGTCCACTGCTTACAAATGAATGAAAACCATTCCTTAACTACCGTCTGAACTGAACCTCATGGCTTTCCTTCTTCCTCTCCTTCCCCACAGCTCCCCTGACTCTCCCTTGGTGGGGTATGGGGAAGAGAATTATGTTCCTTTCTCTCCTTCCTTCCACCCACTTAAGTCAAACAACAAAGAAAAGAGCCTAGGACTAACAAATAGTCCGTTCTTGAATTTTTTAAAAGAATTGCTATCCAGTGGTCTCTGTATTTTTTGCTCATTTTTAAAATATCAATGCAACTTTAATCTGTCTTGCATAAAACTCAGCTATTTCTCAAAGACATCATGTCTTCCCATTTAGATTATATATAAATTCCTGGTAGTAAGGATTTCATTTTGCATGCCTTTTGCCTTCTACCTAGGGCCCAGAACAGCAATCTCCCAGTTACTAGGTCAGAAGATGGCACTGCTGGGTCTGGCATCAGGAAGATTTAAGTTCTAATCTGATCTCAGACACTGCATGATCCTGGACGAGTCATTTCATCCGTCTGCCTCAGTTTCCTGTAAAGTGGCAATAATAACAGCACTTACTTCCCAGGACTGTTTTGAGGATCAAATGAAATAATAATTATAAAGTACTTAGCACAGCACCTGGCACACAGTAGGATCTTAATAAATGTTTCCTTCCTTCCTACCCCATACTTCATAGTAGGGATTTTCAATAAATGTAAATAAATGAATACTGAATATGGAAAGTATTGAGGAGAGATTTAGAACTGGATTTTGTTCTGAAACAAATGGAATTGAGAAAAAAGTCCTTAACGATTTTAGCTTTTAAGGTAGAAGACTATTCACTTAGAAAATAGGGATCGCACATTTCTGTTGAAGAGAACAGCATGCAAAATCACAAGAAACAATTGAATTGGTAGGAAATAGGATACTAACATTATTTATGATCTCTGGTGTCTATATACCAATGTAGAGAATATGATTTATAAGCAAAATACAACATGGTAAATTTAACTTTGTGTCACTGAGTGCTGGGGTATGACCCATAATTAGAGTATGTCCAAGAAAAGATGCGTCATATTTAAAAGGAGTATATGAGATTTTTAAAACCACTCAAATAATATAGCATATCAATAAAATATTGTGTGGAAATCCATGAAATCATAGGGAAAAGGCATTGAAAGCATTTGGATTAGAATTAATGAGGGGAAAGCAGAAGAGATGCTATAGTGGAAGCAAACCATAGACCACTAAGCCAGAAGGAAGAAATTGATGATTAATTCAATGGGTGGATAAAATAAACTGCTATGAAAGCTAAGCTGAAAAATTCAAACTAATGACAAATAAGAGAAAGTATTGTAGGGTTCTGACTAGGAAGGTAACATAACAAAAGACTATTCTAGCAACTATATGTAGGATAAGTAATACTAAAATGAAATTAGAGACGGGTAGACAAATCAGCAGATTATTGTAAGGGTCAATGAGGCAATAGATAGAAGAGACAGATTCTATGGACACTGGAGAGAAAGTTAATGTGGTTTAATAATAGCCTATAGGGGGTGAATGTGAAAGGGAACCAGAGATGATTTCATGCTCTGGAGTGCTGGGAACCAGGAAGACAAAGGTATTTTTCATGGTAATCAACCAACAAACATTTATAATGAGCCTTCTACATGTCAATCACTGTGCTAAGCACTGGGAATCCAAACACAATCAATAAAACAATCCATACCCAAAATAAGCATACATTTTGATAGAATAAACAGCAAGTGATATACACACACACACACACACACACACACACACACACATATAGTGAATATATGTGAAGAGAATAAGCACAAAGTAGTTAAATGAAAGGTGGTTTAGAACAAGGTAATAGCAGTTAAGGAATCAGGAAAGGGTCTTGACCTTTTTTCTTGAAGGAAGAGAGGGATTCTATGAATTGGAGGTGAGGTGGTAATGAAAAAACTAGAAATTGATGCTTCTTTGGAAGACAGGGAGATTAATTAATTTTTACATGAAATTTCCTATTAGTGGGACTTGCAAATAGAGGTAACTTATTAATAAGGACTAGAGAGAAATTGGAAGGGTAAGACTAGAGATTTAAAATTAGCTATCATATATGCATAGATGATCTTTGTAATACATGAGAGAATAAATACCTCTAGAGGAGTGTCAGTTGGAGAATAGTGGAAGATCAAAGTCTACACAATTAAAAAGCAATGGAGGACGGTTAGGTGGCGCAGTGAGTAGAGCACTGGCCCTGGAGTCAGAAGGACCTGAGTTCAGTTCCAGCCTCAGACACTTAACGCACACACAAACAAAAACCTAGCCGTGTGACCTTGGGCAAGTTACTTAACCCCAATTGCCTTGCCTTGCCCTTCCAAAAAGAAAAAAAAGAGCAATGGAAAGAAGGGAGAGGGAAGGAATAAGAAGGAATAAGAACCAAACAAAAGAATTAGAAGAAAATAGTTTCATGAAAGTCAAAGAAAGGTTTTGTAAATCATTATAGTGGACTAGAGAAAGAATGTAAATCATATTACAGGTAATTGAGGAAGAAATGTGCTTTCAAAGTATAAACCACTAAAGATTTTATACATCCCTGCTACATTGAGAAGGTATTCTTTCCCATGTCTTCCTCTTCCTCCTTCCTCTGCTTTCCTCACTTCCCATCTTCTGCCACAGTGGCCACCATCACAAATATTACTTGCAACAAGGATGCAACCATTCCTCATGCTCCTTTATATGACCAATCACCAAGAAGTAGCAACCAGAGAGGTGAGAGCAGCAGAAGAACAATGAAAAAATGCTTCTTATAAAATAGCACCTTTGGTTGCTATCCCATTTGTTCTGGTTCTTTGGCTACCACTAACAGCCAAACTGATGATAATATCAAATTTTGATTAAAAGAATTTCATTTATCAAGTACCAGGATTAATTAATATTGACAGAGAAAGCATCATATCAAGCAGACACTCACCTGTTGATGGCTTCTACCAGTTTGGAGTGCCCAAGCTTCAAAGCCAAGTCTAATGGCAGAGCTCCCTCTTCATTAGCCAAAGCTAGGGCCTGTCTTCCCCCCGGGAGACATAAGAGGAACTGTGAAAACTTAACCAAGCCCCATCTCATTGCGATGTGAAGAAGAGATTCCATATGTGTAGTCACTAAAAAAGAAAAAAAGAAAGGAAGAGGGAGAGAAAGAAAGAAAGAGAAAAAGAGAGAAAGAAAGAAAGAACATAAGATATTGATTATTTTTAGTGAAGTATTTTCTTTTCACACATTGGTCAGATACATGGTCAAAAACCTTTGAAAAGTTGAGGAAAAATGCACTTTCCCCCTCATCTTTTAATAAGTGAGTGAAGATATCACCTTAACATCTTATTCATTTGGGGTACATTTGAGGGAGCTCTTTTTGTACTCCTTCTCTTTAGTGTTATCCCAGTGAAAGAGTAGGGATTAAATGAAGAGTTTCTCTTAAGACAGAAAGTAAGACTAGAGTCTTTCTCCAACACTAGCTATGTTGTAAGCTTCCTTTTGGACCTGGGAGATGAATCCATACATTTCCTTGAAGCACAAGCTGGCCTTGGTGGAGAGGGATATACAGTTTCCTACACAGTCAATTGACTGCATAAACTCTTAGACATAGGGATAAGGTCTAGACCTGAGATTTTATTGGCATAGGAAAGTTAACTCTTTCTACTAATACAGGTTAGCACCTTCTCTGCCACTTCTAGTTTTAAAGAGCATTGTGAGATTAAGTGGCTTGCTCAAAGTCACAGAGACAGTGTGTGTCAGAGGTATGACTAGAAGCTAGTCTTCCTGATTTCAAGTCCTGCTCCCTATCCGGTATGCCTTTCTAACCTGATTTTCGTACCCTAAACATGACAATACAAGTTTACCCCTGTGTATTTTCTCCAAATGCAATTATATATTCTAATAATCAAATCTCCATTTGAAAAAATATATACATACATGTATATATACTATAATATATACATATATGCATAAATTCATCCCAGCAATCCAATCCAAGAAGTATTTAATACCTATTAGGCATGGCACTAAGGAGCTTACATTCTGGGGCATTACATCACATCATATCTTATATTCCCCCAGGTAGGGGAGAAGACAGGGTTATAACATGTTACCAAATCAATCTAAACATGATTCTTTGAAAAGAGAATGAACATGAACAACTAGGGAGATCAGGAAAGACCTATGTAAGAACTAGTATATGAACTAAGCTTTTAAGGAAAACAAAGATTCTAAGAGACAGGAATAAGGAAGAAGTATGTCCCGGGTATGTGAGAAAGTCTGTGTAAACACCAAGTTAGACAAACAGCAAGCAGGCAAATTTGGTTAGAAAATATAGTGTGTGTGAGAGAGAGAAGAATGTACAATGAACCTGGAGGTCTTCCTGACAAGATGGCTAAAAGGGAGGCAAGCTTCCCAGCTCCCACCTGTCTTCCCGAGCAAAGCCTTGAAGTCCACACCAGAACAAAAGATGATCAAGAAATCCATTGAGAAACTACAGTAGGAGACTTCTATCCATCCCAGAACTACAGAAAAAGTCATCCAGAAGACCAAGGGAAATAGGAAAGAGCCCCCACCCAGATGAAGTGAGAGCACAGACAGCCATAACACATGTTCTGAGGCAGCAAGAGCTAACCTCTCCCCCCCACACCAGAGTACTTTCACAACCATAATCTCATTTGATTCTTTCAAGAAACTTGAGAGGTAGATGCTATTATTAATTGTTATTACTATTAATGTAAACATTTATAGAACACTTTAAGGTTTGAGGGGGTTTTGTTTTTTTGTTTTTTGGATGGGGGAAGGTAGGGCAAATGGAGTTGAGTGACTTGCCCAAGGTCACACAGCTAGTTTTTGTGTTAAGTGTCTGAGACCGCATTTGAACTCAGGTCCTCCTGCCTCCAGGGCCATGCTCTATTCACTGTGCCACCCAGCCGCCCCCACTTTAAGGTTTGCAAAATGTTTTACAAACATTATCTCTTTGGATCTTTACAATAACTTTGGGAGGCAGATGCTATTATTGTTCTCATTTTACAAATGAGGAAACAAAACTGGACAGAGGTAAAGTGACTGGCCCAGGGTCATACAGCTAGTAAGTGTCTGAGGCTGGGTTTAAATTCAGGTTTTCCTGGCTCCAAGTCCAGTACTCTATTTTGCCACCCAACTGTCTATATGACTTTTTTCATGGGAAATTGTACTTGTCATATATAGATACCAAAAAAAATTTAATTAAAATCTTTTTAAAAAATCACTTTAGCATTTATTTAAAGTTTTAGTCAAATAAGGTCCATTTTGAAGTGGAATTTTCCATATGCATCCATGTAAGAACTTACTAGCTGTGTGACTCTGGGCAAGTCACTTCATCTTGGAATTTCCTCAACCATTAAATGAGGATTAGCAGAACGGTACTTACATGGCCTCTATTGTAGCTCTTTACAATTACACACCATGTGTTTGTCACAGTAAACAATCAAACCCCCAAATTTCTAAAGAATATGGGCTGGGTTAGTAAGCATTTCAAAAAGTCATTTTGTACATCAAACCCAATGATGCTTCGATTGGAGGTTTGGCCAAGATACCAAATTTCTTAATCTTCCCAGCATGGCCCAAAGCTGTTTTAGCTGTTGTAGCACCAACAAGGAATTATGATGTTTTTAAACCTGTAGTTGATTGATTTAGAGAGCATTCTTTTCTGCATACCTTCCTACAGGGTATTTGAGATCATTCCCAAAACTTTTCTAGTTGTAGACAACTGCTAACATTCCAAGAAGAGGCTTTTATGGATTCAATTATCATTGGACAACCCAGTATCCATGGAAACACAGATGTGGTACAACAAAGCATGGTTGTTACAGACTGTAGATAATTCCCCCATTTAGAGGCTGGCTATTTAACTTGGTAATGGAATTATTTAGAAGCCATAGACTCTCATGAATCTGATCCTTTGCTACCTAGAACTGAACCTAGCACACTGCTTAAAGCCTGCACTGCTGGAGACTGTATCAGCAGAAGAGGAAGCTATACCATACCCAGCTTTCACTATGGAGAGGATTTTTTTTTTTTTTGGAGGAGAAGGTAGAGCAATTGGAGTTAAGTGACTTGTCCAAGGTGACACGACTAGTTTTGTGTAAAGTGCCTGAGGCTAGATTTGAACTCAGGTCCTCCTGACTCCAGAACAAGTGCTCTCTCCACTGCACCACCTAGCCACCCCAAATGTGTAGGATTCTTAACATTTATTTCACATTTCACAGAACTGTAGAATCACTCAGAGCTGAAAACAAATACCATTTATAACTAGGTAGTTTATTCTACACATACCTCACACTCTTGCTCTACAGATCAAGAATATTTTTTTAATTTGGTGCTTATTAAGCTTTTTTGTGTATCATGAACTCTTTTGGCAATCTTGTCTTTCTCAAAATAATACATATTTTTATCATTCATTTTTTTTATTTTTAACTCCAGTTTCTCTCCCTCCATACAGCCCCTCCTCTATGCATTGAGAAGGCAACAAGATGACCCTCATTATAAATGTGAAGTCGTGCAAGATGTATTTCCATATTTGAAAATATAAGGAAAGTAAAAAAATATGCTTCAATCTGTACTCAAAGTTCATCAGATGTCCCTCTAGAGGTGGATAGCATTGTTCATCTTTTGTCTTTTGGAATTGTCTTGATCAGAGCAGCTAAGTCTTTCCCAGCCGATCATCATTACAGTATTATCGTTGCTGTGTTCAATGTTCTCCTGGTTCTGCTCACTTCACTCTGCATCAGTTCATACACCTTTCCAGGTTTTTTCTGAAACCATCCCTCCATCATTTCTTACAGTACAATAGTAGAAAAGTGTTTTCAAAGGCATAAAACAAAATACAAGATAACACAGGCAATCAAAGGTTAGGGAAAATAAAGATACAACTTGTTTTTCCTCTTCAAGGTCATAGACGTGGGGATCTACAGACCACTACTCTATAATACATCTGATAATTGGCCATCAAGTCTTTATCTAAAAGCTCCATGGATGAGGGGGAAGCCAGGACCCCCATGAAGCCATTCCTCTTTGGGAGAATTCTAATGAATAGGATGTACTTCTTACACCAAGTCTTTTCCCACTCACTGTGTCTACCTGTCTCAGGGTAGCTTCCTTTGCCTGTTCTAGTTCATACACTTTCAAATCTTTGTTATCCTCCTTTATCCTCTCCATTCTCCCCCTCAAGCACCTCAATCAAAGAGAGAGAACAATAAACTCATTGAACCGAATAACTTTCTGGTGATTCTCCTTCGGAGTTTACCTACTTGAGGGGGAAGGGGAAGAGTTAGCAAGAAACTGGACATTCTGAAGGAGCAAAGCTTTTTCTTTCAAATGAAAATTCAGCAAAGTGCACTTGAAGTAGGCCACAGAATGATGTTTGCTGAAAAGAATTCTGCTTATTAGATGCATTTCAAGTCTCTAACATGATCAGGAGTGGGGCAAGGGAAAAAGAAGAGAAATCCGATTTGCTGCTGGTCATGCTTTCAAAATGAAATGTTTTCTCACCAATTAAATATACTTCTTCCTGTTTGGTTAGAGCTAAGAGTCATTCAGAACTCCTCTTACTGAAACAAAATTGCCAGTAATTATTATAAAGGCTACTGAAAAAAAAAGTATGACTTGGTCAGGATCACCCAGACATAAAATCAAAAGATTGAATAATCTGTTACAGTCACGAAATTATCTATATTAGTAAGTGACTGAGAGGTTATAACTTGGGGAACACAATGAATTTCACTTGGCCTCAATTTCCTCATTTGAAAAAGGAAAGATATAATTATTAGCTTAAAGCCAGATTCAAGTCTACAAAAAAATGACCAACATCATCTGTGACCCCACAGCAAGCCCAGTTCAGCAAAATGCAATGTTCATTCCAACAAACTACAAAATTTTAGGACACTTCACTCTCAATATGGTGGCATGGAAAAAGTAACTCATCCAATAGTACCTCAGTTTCTAAAGAGTCATTTTACGATCCATCTAAGTTTCAGGGCCATTATATCCTACTTAAATTAAAAATACATTACATTTCTGAATGAAATAATGGGCAACCACATCTACAATTCTAACACTGGTTTATCAATGACATATATCAACCATCCCACTCCATCCCTTTTCATGCATTAAATGAAACATTTTGGTAATGAAACACAAAAGGAAGAAATTCAATTAATATTCTGTGCAGTTTTTACAAGTACTTTTGTCTTCTTCTTACTGCCCTCTAAATATAAAAGAGAGGTTATGCTTTTAAGAATTAAACAAGATGCTAAAGCCAAAAACTGGGAAGTCCAAAAAACATAGCAACTTCTCTCCAAAACTCTGATTATCTCAGATTTGTCTTCTTTTTGTGAAGGATATCATGACTTCTGAGTGGCTTCCTATCACCTCCAAAATCAGATAAAAATTTTTGTTTGGCATTCAAAGCCCTTCATAACCCAGCCCCCTCCTACCTCTCCACTCCTGTTATACATTACTCCTGGACACATACCCTCTGATCCAGTGACAGTTGTTTCCTGTGTATTCTACATATAAAGACACTCCATCTCTCCACCCAAAGGCAATTTCTTTAGCTTTCCTCCATGCCTGCAATGCTTCCCCTCCTCAATTCTGCCTATAATCAACCTCCTGGCGGCTTCCCTGGGCTTCCTTTATGTCCCAACTACAATTCCATCTTTTACAGCAAGCCTTTCCCAGCCTCTTTAATTCTGGTCCCTTCTCTCTATTAACAATTTCCTACTTTTCCAGTCCATAGCTTGTTTGTATATGTTTGTTTACATTCAGTCTCCTCCATTAGATTGTGAGTTTCTTGAGGGCAGGAACTGTCTTTTGCTTCTTTTTGTATCTCCAAGGCTTAGCACAGTGCCTGGAACATGGTAGTTACTTTATAAATGTTAATTGATTGGTGGAGCCAGTGAGATCTCCAGCACACATTTGCTTTTCAATGTTTTCTGGAATTTTTTTAAAAATCAGTTAAATCAACTTCATAAAAGTATGGACTTTTACTCTACTTTCCAAGCCTTTGGGATTAAGGGGAGAGGGTTTGTGTGGGGTAGGTTTAATGGTTATTGCACCTAGTATAGGGAAATCTCAGTGAAGAAACTTCTACCCAAGCAAATCAGCAAGTATTAGTAACTCCACTTGAGAGTTGTCTGGGAGAGCTTAATGACTTAACCTGTGCTGTCACACAGCAAGTATTTGTCAGAAGCTACACTTAAACCCAGTTCTTCCTGAATCTAAGTGAATTCTGTCCACTCTACCCCTCCTTGTCAAGCTTACATGCACAAATTCTTACTATCTAAATGTGCAAATATAAATGAACTTATGATAGGCAAAACATAAATAAAATGGATATTTAACCAATGAAACTATCATCCAGTGAAAGGTAGACTTAGGCGTATACTACATTTTTCAAATTAGATAATGTAGTATGCTTTGCAAAATTTAAAGTACTAATGTCATTCATTAACACGACCATGCATAATGTGTACAGAAAAAGTATTAGATATTAACTAGTCTACACAATAAGCTTTCAGAAAACTTCATTTTTAAAGATAATCTAAAACCATCAGCAGCAAGGTGCAAAAATGTAATACTTTACTGGTGTAATATAAGGGATTCTGGGTTGTTAAAAACATACAAACAGTTCACCAGTTCAGGCAACTTCTACCATGCTGGAAAGGTTTTGAGTATGGTTCTAGAAATAGATTTTGCCTTGCTTTCCAAGGACCACCTGAGTATGGATAACCTTAACACCAGTAAGTAGGTGATGCTTTTTTGGGGTGGGGGTGCTATAGCAACTCATGAAACAGAAAAAAAATTATAAAGTGGTCTTTAGTCCTGTGCAGACACTTTCTGTTTTGAAAACAGTGGTAGTTAGACAGAAAAGGGCACATATAGTACTAACAATTATGGAGTATTTAAACTATAATTATTATCAACTGGTATTGCTCTAAATGTGAGATCCTTGTCCAATGTCTAATAGGTCAATACAGTAAAGGTGGTGATGAGTCATATCAATATGAATATTATCAATATAAATTAAACCAAAAGACAGAAGAACCTTATAGCTAAAAAAAGACTGTCTTGCAGATTCTACATAGAGAAGCAAATAGAGGAACTGTTAGAATTGGTTTTATTGTACTTCTAAAGGCACTAAGAAATATCATGTCTTGGGGTAGGGTCACCTTGCCTCATGGTACCCATAATAACTATGACCAACAAGACTACCAGGAAATTAACTGCAGTTATTTGCTTACATTTGTTGCAGGAGATGAGAGAGTAGATAAATTCTAAGAACTAACTCAACTCCAAATCTCAAATCAGCATATACTTGATGACATACATTCATCATCTTCAATGATAGTGACTGTGGGGAGAGGTGAGACAATGAAAATATGTTGGAAATATGGCTTAAGATAAATAAAATTAAATTAAAAAGTCAAAGGTTTGTAGACTATGGAGAAGGCTCATGTGTTTATAACATAAATACTTCTTCAAGAAGAGAGTCAGGAAGGCACTGAATATGGTGTTTATTAAATAATGCCACAAATAAGTGAAATTGACAAAACCTGGTCAGAAAATGGCAGGTTTCCAAAGTAGGAGTCATTGCCAAATCATTTGTTCATGTACATTTAGACTATTAACTTGTAAGCAAAAATAAAAATACTTAAATTACTTCAACCAACTCTATCTAAAGAAACTTGATGCAAAAAATGAGAAACAGATAAAGAAACAGACATGGATTTATCCATTTCTTATATAAATTTAATTGATATGAAGCAGTTAACATAATGAAGAGACCCAAATAACCCAGAAAGTGCCAGAAAACATTTGATCACCAAGTGAAGAAATATAGCAGGCAAGAGTAACAACAGTTGGGGAGGCTAGGTGGCGCAGTGAATAGAGCGCCGGCCCTGGAGTCAGAAGGACCTGAGTTCGGAGCCGGCCTCCGACACTTAATCCACACAAACAAAAACCTAGCCATGTAACCTTGGGCAAGTTACTTAACCCCAATGGCCCTAAAGGGGCAGCTAGGTGGCGCAGTGACTAAGAGCGCCGGCCTCGGGGTTGGGATGACCTGAGATCAGATCCGGCCTCAGAAAATGAGCACTCACACATAAATAATGACTAGCCGTGTAACCTTGAGCAAGTTACTTAAACCCAATTGCTTAAAAACAAACAAACAAAAAAAACAAAAACAAAAAAAAAGAGTAACAACAGTTTATGATAATCTCATTTTTTTAATTTTATGGAAGAAAATTATCAACAATGTCTCCTCATAAAATAACAAAAAGTTATGAAAGAAAAATTGCATAATGGTTGGTGTGAGATCTTATTAAAGCTAAAAGTACAACAGACAAAAATCCTAAAGATCTCTCAAGATTTATGCAACAAATTGTTTTCTCCATCAAAAATAATGGAACCACCACATTTAGGTTCTAACATCACCATGCCTCAAGTGTAATATGATGAAATATAAATCCCTTAATTTTCAATTAAGGAAAACAAAGATGTGAAGAGTAGCTAAACTAGACCAAGTATGGAAAGAGGAGATCACATAAGCAAATTGTCCTTTTTTGTGCTACTAAAATATGTGCCATGTGATTACATTTGACTCTTCTGGAGGAAATGATTCAGAGAGAGAAAAATGAGTCTCAGAGAAAGAATCTATATAAACCAAACCTGATACAAATATCCAGAAACAAAATAAAGATCTTTGCATACAGGTTTGATGTTGGGATATCAGTTTGCCTTGAACAAATTCTTTTACATTAAAAAAAAAATGCCATTACTTCACTGAGTGTTGGGAAGCAAATTCCTCTGGAAATGCTGAGACCAATGAAGTTTTTTTTTCACTTACATATATTTTCTAGACTGTAATTGACAGACCAAAAAAAAAGTTTCTCTTCTGATTTTTTTCTACTGAAGCTCTTTGTGACCAGAGTAATTGTCTTACTGTAACTATTATGCTATTATTTATAAGTTATAATTGAAGCACTGCTATTCATTTATTAATGTCATTGAATGTTGCATTGTGATGGAGCAGTGGCTTTAATAGCTAATTAGTCTATTTGATTATGGGGAGAGTGGTGCTCCTTCCTAAGATTTGACCTGTGCCAATGACTATTGATTTTGAGAGAACCACTTAACTGATGACATGATAGTGATGATATCATTAAAGATATATGCCATGCAGAGGAGAGATATCTATCTGAGGGTAACAGGAAGTATTATTTCAAAAATCATTAATATTTCAGCCTACTTTCTCATCTCTATAAAAATCTTTATGAATATAATTTATGTATGTGTCAAGGATATTTTTGATGAAGTTATGAGAAGGAAACAAGGAGGCTTTTTACACAGAACATTCTTCAGTAAATCACTTTTTTGTCTTTGGAGCCCCAGTACCTAACATAGTGATTGGAACATAGAAGGTACTAAATACCTGTTGATTAAGCTCCATAATCATACAAAGAACTAAAAGGTAAAAGAAGGCAGCTAGGAGGGCAAGTAGAGTACCAGACTCATCTTCCTGAATTCAAATCCAGCCTCAGATACTTACTAGCTGTGTGACCCTGGGCAAGTCACTTCACCCCATTTGTCTCAGTTTCCTCATCTGTAAAATTATCTGGAGAGAGAAATGGCTAACCACTCCAGTATCTCTGCCAAGAAAACCTCAAAATGGGGTCAAAGAGCATCAGACATGACTGAAATGACTGTAAAACTTCCCCAAAAGCCTATGGAGAGCTGGACAGAACAACAATACCAAAAGGTACAAGTGTAAGATCTTACTATGCTTACTAGAGTTTTTTTTTCAAAAAATTTTATTCAGTTGTATAAATTTAATCTTAAAGAACCAAAATGGTGTCTCCCATGCATACGTGAACACTATATAAGACCACACAAAAGACATGACGAGAGAGAGCTATCCCTCTGATTACACTAGCAAGCAAGGCAAAAAAGAGATAGACATATTTACCATAAAGGTATGCTGCTATCACAAATGGTTGAATAAATCACCATTAAGTGCTGATTACTCTGTGCCAAAGATTATGCAAATTTTGGTACAGTACAGAATGTAAATGGAAAAATACTCTCTTTCTCTCTCTCTTACTCTCTCTCTCTCTCTCTCTCTCTCTCTCTCTCTCTCTCTCTCTCTCCACACACATACACACACACACACATATACATATGTATATGTGTGTGTGTGTGTGTGTGTGTGTGTGTGTGTGTGTGTGTGTGTGTGTATATATATATATATATATATATGAGATGTCTCAAATGTTCTTGTTTTCCCATGAAACTGCTGATTGCCTCAAGTCCTAGAACAGTATAGATCGCAATAAATGTGATCCTTAACCATTAAAAAGTTCTGTCTAATTTTCCACATATTAAAAAAATTAAATGGATGAAGAAAGCCTACTTACTGTCCAAACTATGATATAAAATTGTACAGAAGGCTAGAGAAATGGTCCATCAAGAAATACACAAAATATGTATGTATATAGATAGATACAGGTAATTTAGATGTCTACTACTGATGGACAATGAGATCTGTGTAAAACAGAATGAAAAATTTAGAATACTATCTTGTATTTGAGAAACTGCAAAGCACTTTCAACAATTCCAAATCATTCCCCTCTTTAATACCAGTAACCTTTTGACAATGCTACACATAGCTGCAAATCATGAAATATCACAGTTAATTAAGCATCTAACAAGTACTTACTAAGCACCTACTATGGACCATGTTCTATGCTAAGTGCTAGAGGTAAAAAGATGAAAATTATACAGTCTCTTCCCTCAAGAAATGGGCAGGCAGGTGGTGCAGCAGAGAGAGCAATGTTCTTGGAATCAAGAAGATTCATCTACATGAGTTCAAATCCAGCCTCAAAGACTTAATATCTGTGGGACCCTGGGCAAGTCACTTAGCCCTGTTTGCCTCAATTTCCTCATTTGTCAAATAAGCTGGAGAAGGAAATGGCAAACCACTCCAGGATCTTTGCCAAGAAAACTCCAAATGAGGTCACAAAAAGTCAGACACAACTAAACAACTTCCTGGTTCCAAGGCTAACCTTTCTACCATACCATGCTGACTCTCCTTCACAATAATATACAACTCACACAGTCTCTTGTTCTCCCACAGAAAGCCTATTCTATCATCCTAAAATATGCTGCATCAGAGAGAAAAGAACAGGGCAGGACTGAAACAACCAAAACAACAAAAACCCTCAAGAGGCTTGCATTTGTTAGGAGGAAACATGCCAATATGTAAGTATATACAAAATAAATAAAGTCAGCTGTGATTTTGAGAGGGAGATACTGGTTATCACCTATCATTTGAGCCAAGCTTTGAAAGAGGGAAAATAAAAAGCATTATTCAGGAGCAAGAAAAATGTGAATCCAGAGTCCCAGAGCAGAGCAGTCTGTCACGAAGTCATCTGTCTCAGTGCTATCTCAAAGGGTCAGAGTCTGAGGGTTCTACACTTCTATGCTCTGACACCTCCCCTCTGCAAGGAAATACCCTCTGTGCTGTTTGTTTCTCGTGACGTAATTAGACACTAAAAAAATTTATCTTAATTTTATAAAAAAAATATCATCTTAGGGGCAGCTAAGTGGCAGAGTGGATAGAGCACCAGCCCTGGAATTAGAAGGACCTGAGTTCAAATAAGGGCTCGGATATTCACTAGCTATATGACCCTGGGCAAGTCATTTAATTTCAATTGTCAGGAGAATGAGGAGAAGAAAAATTTATCTTGGGTTTGTAATTAGATACAAAAGCTCTCATATGTTAAGGAGTTTCTTTTGATACAAACAGGTTATTTTTTTCATACCTTAAGGAATATTCTCATTCTTAAAAGCATGCTATCAAAAACTGGAAAAATCTAGATCCAAATTCAAAGATACAACCCTACTTTTCTTTCTTGTATCCCATGACATTTTGAGGTATTATGCTAACATGGCATGATGCTAAGTGCTACAATGGCCTTTATTCTTCCAGATCATAATTCCTTTTTGTTGTGACAAAGAACTGGAAACCTAGAGGATGCCCTCAACAAAATATGGCGGAGGAACATAAAGGAATCATATTGTGCTGTAAAAATTATGAAAAGGATGGTTTTAGAAGACAGACTTTAGAAAACATGAGAAGATGTGTGTGTGTGTTGATACAGAGTAAGTGAACAAAACCAGGAGAACTGGTACTATAAGGAGAATTTGTACTATAATAACACTGTAAAAATAAACTTTGAAAGACTTAATACAATGACCAACTACAATTCCAGAGGTGATAAACCATGCTAACTATCTCCTGACAGAGAGATGATGATCTTAACATATATAATGAGACATATCATAAATGTTTTAGATATGACCAATGTGGGAATATTTTTTCTTGATTGTGCATATTTGATATAAGGGTTTTGTTTTTTCTTTCTCCACCCCCCCCCCCCGCCACAGGGAAAGGAAACACCAAGGAGAGAAAATAAATGCTCATTAATTAAAAAAATAAAATTTGAAAACTGTAAAGGTCACAGATTCCCTTGTTATCAACCAGCCCTTTATGCTTCCATTATTTTTTGAATATTTGGAATATTATCAACAAATATTAAGATAGATGTCTACTACATTTAAACCATTTAAAAACACCATTCTAGCTGCCTGCCTACAAGGCACTGCAAATACTGTCATTGTAATTAAATCGATGTGGAGAGGCCAGATGTGCCAATTAAAACAAAACAGACTGAGACCTATGATTTCGGCAGCAGCCCAGACATTATGATACCATAATATCAGTAGTCATACCAGTCCCCCTTCCAAGTTATATGTAGGTTTATTTGTCTTACTTTAACATTTTCAAGACTTTTTGGTTTTTTTTTTTCCTTCCATTCCAGCATAGTAACAGGAACTAGGTGGCTCAATGGCTGGAGTGCTGGACCTGGAGTCAGAAACACCTGAGTTCAAATCCGGCCTCAGACATCTACTAGCCATGTGACCCTGGCAAGTCACTTAACCTCTACTTGCCTTAATCCACAGGAGAAGGAAATAGCAAATCATCACAGTATCTTTGTCAAGAAAATCCCATTGACAGTACTGGCATGCTATGGTCCACAGAGTCATAAAGAGTTGGACAAGACTGAACAACAACAAACATAGTAACAAGTGAACTAAGCAAAGCTGCCATCCTTATCTACTCCTACAAAATAATCCTGGAGAAACCGGTTTCACTTGTGTGAACATACTTAGTACGACATAATCTGTTTTTATTATGCTGAGCAGGAAAAAAGACATAAGAGTTTTCTTGACTTCTAAAAAGTTACTCTTTCCATGCTGAAGCAAGAATTTTGAATTCAAGAACAACAAAGTACTTCAGTCAGTCATAGGCTGCATTAAGTAGAAGCTGGCCAAGGGCTGGGAGTCAGAGTTTTATCCTGGGCTCACTGGCAGCTTTGTAGGAATAAGCTATAGGTTATATAGGCTTCCTCACTGCTTTGTAAAGCTTAAAATGCCATGTAAACATGAATAATAATATTAATGATATGATAAATTAGTATTTCTATTATAGTAATATATCGCAATGTGACAGATATTTATAGTTTTATATAATGTTATGATATATTGCGGTATATATTATCATGATAATGTTATTATGAATAACAACGTAGCAGCAGCAGTATAATTCTTTTACCACTGTCATAATCATTAAATGACATAGAAAATGAGTAAGATGGAGAAATGAAAATGACCAGGAAACTCAATAAGCATCCAAGTTCCAACTCTTAACTAGTCTTCACTAACAGAAATTTTGGCTGCTTCCCTCTAACTGGCCAATTCACATTCATCAAAACTGCTTTTCTAGAAACTCTTCCAAAACACTGCAGAATGATCACCTCATTTTGAGATTTCGCATGTCGCTGAGATGACTTCTAAAGAAAGAATAGCTAAAGATTTTGAAATTCTATGAACTAGTCAAGATTTCATCTTTTAAAAATTTCAGGTGGAAATATTTGGCATTGCCATGGATCTGAACCAAGGTCTTCTGGACTCCAGGCCCAGAGGTCTATCCATTGTGGCACCTAGGAGCCTCAAGCATATAGGAATAGAGACACACAAAAAAGAAGGCTATTTTTTTAATTCCCAAAAAGGCAGAGAAAAATGGAATAGTTAGACTTTATAGGACTCAATGAAAAAAGAGTTAAGTCCAGAAATTCCCTAACACCTTACAATTTGCAACCTTAGCAGCTGAAGGAACATAACACCAGTTTACAATGTCAAGGTAAAGGGAGGTGGGGTGGGGGTGGGGGGAAGGACGAGGGATTGCCTTGACCAGTAAGATCATATCACAACTTTTAAAATTCTAGAGCATGCTCACTTATAAAGGCCAATAGTTTCTGGGAAAATGTTAAGGTTTCAAACAGAAACACACAAAATCTGAGTCACTCTTTTCCCATAACTCATTAATTCAGTTCCAACTTCTTCAAAGCTAACAAATAACTGTATCCCATAACAAGTCTGTCTTCTATAAAATTCCTATCCCCATGGTGTTTCAGATGGTGAGGTTTCAAGCTTGCTGTCTAGCAAGTGTCTGACTCCATTTAGATTAAATGAAGAAACGAAGCAGTAGGTTAGAAAAACAAAGATGACATTTAATATAGTCTGAGGGCTAGCCAATAAATATTATAATTTAATATGTGCACTGGTTAATAAGGTCTGGAACACAGATAAGGAAGGGAAAGTACACAGAAGGCCATGTTAAGCCTTCTTTTACCTTCTGTCTCAATTCGACAACCAGTGGAGTCTGTTCAAGTGATAAAAATCTGAGCTAAGTCAATGCTACTTTAGGTGTTAAATCTTACTTCTTACTTGTAAGTGATATCTCTACTTCATTCAAGACAAAGATAGATAAACTGGTACTTTCCTCTTTCAAAAACTGCTGCTTCGCGGAAGGAAAGTAATGGGTTCTGGGTATATGACTTGAAGCACAAATTGATATTGATATTGAGTTCTTCTAAAAGACTTTTTTTTTTTTTGGAGGGCAACTGGGGTTAAGTAACTTGCCCAAGGTCACACGGCTAGGTTTTTGTTTGTGTGTGCATTAAGTGTCTCAGGCCGGATCCAAACTCAGTCCTTCTGACTCCAGGGCTGACACTCTACTCACTGAGCCACCTAGCCGCCCCTCTAATAGACTTTCAAATTCTCAAATGAACTATCTTCATAGCAGTTAAGAAGTAATAATAAAACTACTATTTAGTCAGCAAACTCTACCGAACCAGAACATGGTCTTAACAGCTTCTGGAAAACTCCTATTCCATTTAACCTTTTCTCATGAATTCCATTTTCTAACCCCTTCTTTTTGTGACTTTCCTTTTAGTACTCTTCATTTTCAGCTTCTTCAGTTGTAGAGTACAGAATGATAAAAAAAATATTCTTAAAGAGACCTTATCAGATCTGAGGGTTTCTTCCCAATCATAATTTGCCATAATGTTAAGTGGGGAGACCAGGAAGATATATAACTATTGTATCAGGACAGGCAGGAAAGTGGAACCTGCCAACTTTACTGAACCTCATTTACATGCTAATCAAAGAGGATACTGGAACTAAGGCTAATCTTAGGGCCCCAGCCAACACAGCCTCTATGGGATTGCAGGGTGGGGAAGGTTACAGAGTTCCTGAAATGGGTTTAAGAAACAAAGGCTAAGAATCAAGAATTTAATGAGAGTTACAAAGCATTTCCTAACCCCAAGTCACATAGTCACATAGATCCTCAGACCCAGGATCTCTGATTCAATACCGAACAAAGGCAGGGAAGAGAATAGATTTAATCTTAGGCTAAAGCATTTTTTCTGGTTTTTGTTACTTCCCTGGCTAGGTATGTAGTCTCATAGTCTGGGCTATAGCTACAGGAATATCAGCCTTCCCTCGTCAGAGAGAGGCTTTCTCGACTCTGTACCACAAAAGACTGGAATATGGAGAAGCAAAGGACCTTTAAGAGGTAAAGTCCAGCAGATGGTAGCAAAGAGCCGCTTGATGACCATGAGACCAACAGAGATGCCCAGCAAAGGAAAAGTGAAAAGGAGTGGAAACTTGATGTCCAGTGGAGACACCATGATATACAGTTGAGAGTGGAGATACAGTGTTGTTGTTGTTGTTTGTCCTTCATTCTTGAAGAAGATCATGATATCAGGGAGATGATGTCATGACATGTAAGTGAATTGGATTTAAGTGAGGCAGGACTGTGCAAAGTCACCAGCCTCACTTTCTCCTCTGGAGTCATCTGGGTCCAGTAGCCAGATATAGATCAGGACAACTGGGGAGGCCCCAGGATGCAGTAGGGAATCTTGGCATTTTCAAGCTAAAGTGTTTAACAGGTCTGAGTTTGACTGAGGCAATGCCCATTCACTGATTAAGGCTTAATAAATTAATTGATGGGGTGAGCACAAAGAAGAGTAGTGATACCCGAGTGGACAACAGCTTGGTCATAGCATGCTGCACTGGCCACATGTGTAACCTCCATGCATGCTCCTGGTCAATGTATTTTCTCTGAACATATGGCCTTTCCCACTGATGACATGATAGAGTGAGAGAATACACCCAATATGTACACATGGGGAGCTTTTCTTGTCATGTTATTTGATAAGATGCTTGAATAATTATCTTTTTGTTTGAATTAATGTGTTCTCTGTCTTGATGATAAAAGTAAAATCATCTGTGAAAGATACAGACAGATGGTTTTGAGTGGGCCCTCACCCACATAGTACAATACCGCAAACCTAGGGTAGATCTTTATGCCTGGAACCCTGGTATGTAAATTGTTGCCCCAGGTGCTATAATTATAATATATAAAGGGTGGACCCAGGAGGAACCTGATAGGGCTCTCTTGAATCCCTCTGTCTCCTTCACAAGGTGCTAATCCTTTGACAAGGTAAGCTCTTAAGAGGCCCCAGGACATCTTTTTGCCCCTTTAATGCTACATTAAGGATAATTGATTGAACATGGCTACTTATACACCTGAGCTAAACCCTTGAAATTGACTTTTAAAAAAAGAGACTGAAGAGCTGAGTAAGACACATGGCTAGAATCAGAACTGAGAAAGACTTGCAGGAAAAGTCTCCAAAGACGGAACCCGGTCCATTCAAACATTGACTTACTAGCAATGGCAGTCTATTTCTGATGCGTTAAACTCACTTAACACAGAGGACTTCATCTCCAGCACTTGTAGCAAGTCAGCTATATTGCCTTTACTTTCACTAAGCTAGCACTCATTTTTCCTCCCTTGTGATGCTACTTTGCCTTCTTCTCTGCTGAATTTTGTCTCCTACTTTCTTGATGATTTCTTTAATTTCACAAGTCACATTCTGGGCATTTACAAGCACATCCAACATGGTAATCTGAAAATGTAATGAGTGCATTTACAATCCCATCATTCAAATAGATAATTAAATAATATCTAATAATACCAGCCTGGGTCCCCTGTCACATACCATTCAGTATTTCCTGCAAATTCAGGTTGAATATTGTTGCTTGCTTGAACAACCCCACCACCACCAATGAGATAGATATATAATGCACACAGAACTTTGACTTAATGGCATCTTAGAAATGAAACTGTTCGGGCGGCTAGGTGGTGCAGTGAGTAGAGCGTCAGCCCTGGAGTCAGAAGGACCTGAGTTCAGATCCGACCTCAGACACTTAACACACACAAACAAAAACCTAGCGGTGTGACCTTGGGCAAGTTACTTAACCCCAATTGCCCTCCAAAAAGGCAAAAAAAAAAAAAAGAAATGAAACTGTTGGTATTAAGTATATAGTTTGTTTTCATCTGTGTTTTCATTGGTATAGGGCACTTCCAGAGAGAAAACTCCCTCTACCAATTGCCTCTCTGCAATTGTAGGTCTTAAAGAAGTTGACTGAGGCACTAAATGTTAAGAAACACGACCTAGGTCTTGGCAAGGATATATCAGAGCTAGAAACTGAATGCAACTAACTCTTCCCTCCAATTAAAACAGAGGTGTCAGACCATAGACTAGGTGACCTAGAGCAGATCAAAATGTAATTGGGAAATATTTAAATATATATATATATATATATAATAAAATAAAACAGAGATAATATTACATTTTAAAACTAAGTCAATATATGTGGTAGCATGGATCCTTGTGTAGAGATTAGTGGCCTATTTCTAACTGATTTTGACACTACTGCATTATACACAACCCTGCCTCTCAAGCGTGTAGTTTAGAAACACAATCTAACTCTCCAAAATGAATACTTAGGTATAATATTATAGAATGGTGTATGTTAAAACTACAAAAATCTTAGCATATTTGGAGTTGTCTCATTGGAGTACAGTTTGTTTATTTGTCATTGGGTTTGGGTTGTTTATTTTTTTAATTCAGAAGATTTTCCCTCTTCACACCCCAGTTTGCCCATTGGCTACTATACCAATTCTCTATCTGGGGCTCACTTGGCTCACTAGGCATTCTCTGTCCAGCTGGCACCTTAAATTCTAGGGTTCAAATTTCAGTTTTCTCATTAACAAGCCAGTAACACAGGTCTACTATCTACAGTTTCTTCTTAGAATCCCCAGGATCAAAAATAAAATCCAGACTTAGATTCTTTAGGAAAATTAGGAGAATTTTTTTTCCAAATCAAAAAGTCTCCTAGAATAATCAAAATAAGATATACTAGATTTTTTTTACCTGAACTTTCTAAATAAATAAAAGGAATTCAGAACTGCAGAAAAGGAAGAATTTCAATCTTTCAAAGCCAAAGGTATGTAAAGCACCACAAAAAATCACAATGTTGCCGAAAAGCCTAGTTCAAATCTGGGGGTTCTGGATTCCTGGGACAGCCTCTACTGCAGAAGCTATTATAGAGAGAAGATTAAGGTCACTTTTATGAAGTAGAAATCCAATTTTACTTATGACACAAAATTAAATAAAGACATGGGTTATTTCCTTTCCTACAGTCTATAATTAAGTTTCATTTGTGAGTAATGATCTCTTCAATCCAGAGCCTGGGGAAGAAGGCTCTGCTTTCCTTTATGCCACAGAACCCCATCTTCCCTAGGTCTCTGGCAGCTCTCCAATATCTGATGCCTTCCTGATAAAACTGATCAAAAGACTAGATGTGGATCTTACTATGACACCAAATGAAGTACCATTCAGGTTTTGCAGTAAGTCCTTAGGAATAATCTCTTTCCCAGAAATAGTCCTCATTAATTCCTATTACCTTGTATTGAGTACCAACAGATACATAAAGGAGATGTGAAGAAACTTAACATAATAGTCATTTTTCTGATCAGAACAGTGAGAAGGAACTCTCAAAAAGTAGATAACATTTGGAGAAATAATGAATTATGATGCAAGACAACTGATTTCCATTTGTCTTTTGTTGGTTCGTTGGTCTTAAAGGTTGGGTCTCTCTATTTCACCAGGCTAGAAGTACATGGGCTACTTTACAGTCCAATCCCATTATGATTGGCATGGGAACTTTGACCTGCTCTATTTCTGACTTGGGCAGGTTCTCCTCTCCTCAGGCAACCTGCTTCCAGGGGTTCATCATACTAATACCAAGTTTAGTCCATAACCCATGGCAGCTCAGAACTTCCAAGCTCAAGAGATGTACCAGCCTCGGTCATCTCAGTAGCTGGGCATGCACCCCCATACCAAGCCTGGTTTTCATTTGTGAGTCCTACCATTGACAAATTCTGGTCCTCTGTGGCAGGTTCTACATGCTTTGATTTACATGTAGATTCTTGTTGCCGATCTGCCTCAAAAAATATGTAATCCTCAACATAAATACTAGATAATTAACATATTGAGGACCTAAAATATTTTTAACTTCTTGGAATGAAATTTCTCTTAAAGAAAAAAACTGGATAAATATAATGTAATATTGAAACAACAGAGTATAGGTTGTTAGAATTGGAAGGGTCCTTAGAAGTTAACGAGTGTATCACTTAATTCCACAGATAAGGAAAAAGAAGTGGAAAGATATTAATTAACATAGCCAAGGCTATATAGCTAGTTAGAGGCAAAAGTGGGAACATAGCTCAGCTTCTCCTGTCACCCAAAAAAATATTCTCTCAAAGCCATAACTAGCAATTCTGATACCAGAGCAAGCAGTGCAAAGGATGGCCTCAAATTAATTTTAAGACAAATTAATTGAGCCAGGAATGGGCTTATCTCTATATTTCCAATGTGCAGTCATTCAGTCTTAAAGACCTCTAGGTAAAGGGAAAATATAACAAAGTCTAATACTTTGGAATAACTCTATTAGAAAGTTATTCTTTATGTTTAACCTAAATCTGCCTCTCATGAATTTTCCAACATAATGTCAATATCTTGATGGATTAAAATGGATATCCATAACATCTTGATGGACTAAAAATTAATTAAAATTAAGACATGCTTATCTGCAAATTGGCTGCATTCCGGATTTGGACCAACACATAGAGATGCAACAAGATCTTGGGGGACAGAGAGATTATTATGTGGATTTGGATATGCTGTGGATAAAAATCACATCCCCTGAAAAATAATAAGAAAGTGTGGGAAAAATTTGACAACTACCTCCAGCTAACAGTACCAATATTAGCCCCATTGCTCAAAAGTAACATTGTACAAGATTTCCACCTTATATCTTTTTAGAATGCAACCTATCTATTCAGTTCAGTTGGGATAATGTAATATGCCTACAAAGAAATCTGAAAGTACAGAGACCCTGATATCGATAGATAGACAGACAGACAGATAGATAGAGAGACAGACAGACAGATAGATAGTTAGTTAGTTAGATTCACTTACACATGATTCACTGATTCACTGTGTAAGCAGACCTGTATAGCACCTTTCTCGGGTAAATATATACTTCTATATTTCAATCTCTGAGTTCATAAAAATGGGTAGCTTCTCCAATGGTACAAATAACAACGTCTTCCTATCCCCTCTTTTTGTTTGACTTTTAAACACATGACCTTCAGTAAGTCCTCACCTCAGGGTCCACCCACTATCTGGTAGGTCTTTTTAAAAGTCTCATAATTTATATAAGTACCTATGTACCATATTGGTTGTCCAGATGTTCTCTTTGCTCCTACTACAGAACCAACCCATCTGTTCTTCTTGTTATACATCTTATAGTAAATCTCTCTTTCCACTGACCTCTGGGAGATCATAATTTTGACTACTTAGAAATTGATCATTTAGAAATTCCATCCAAATACATAGCGTTGTCTGAAAAATAGGCATGCTTCATCTACTTGGGGTTTTTTTATGTGTGGATAGTTAAGATGAATTTCTTTTTGCTTTTTGGAGGGGGAACGGCAGGGCAATTAGGGTTAAGTGACTTGCCCAAGGTTACACAGCTAGTAAGTGTTAAGTGCCTGAGGCCGAATTTTAACTCAGGTCCTCCTGACTCCAGGGCCAGTGCTCTATTCACTGTGCCACCTAGCTGCCCCTTAAGATGAATTTGTGGATGGTTGCTATTCTAATTTGGGAGGCTCTGAAAAGTTTTGGAGCTTGATGTAAATAGGAAAATGTTATCTAAAAATAGGGGCACCTTGCAATTTACAGGTGCAGAAAATGCATGTAAAAAAACACATGACAGCAGAAAATACCTTGGGAAAGCATGTCTCTTTCTGTTATGCTTGCCTGATATTAGTCAATTAATCATCATAGCGTCAGGAGACATTATGTTAGGAGAGAATCTTAAATGGTGTTTTTCCTCTACCAAATCAATGCTTTTAAAAAAAAATAGCAAACAATAAGCATTGTAAGATCTTATATTCCCTTCATTTCTCATCTGTGTAACTGTGAAGATGTAGTCTGGTATAGAATGTCCTATTGAATTCTCATGCTGTCATCAAGGATTCCCTCAATATATTTGTAGACTATTCTCACAAGGGTTTTGTGAAGATGAGAGAGAGAGAGAGAGAGAGAGAGAGAGAGAGAGAGAGAGAGAGAGAGAGAGAGTTAGTTGTGGGAAAGGATGAGGAAGGGATAGAATGAGTGAGAAGGAGCCCAGTGTGCCTACACTCAGAGTCAGAAGTTGGCTGTCATTGTTGGTCTCATAATTTTTCCTGCTGCATTGTTGCCTTGGATAAACCTCGTCACTGAAGTCCTCCTCTACTGATTGGTGACTTCTTCCCTGGGACTATCATTTTAGGAAGCATCCTAGCTATGCTTCATTTCACATCTGGAGTCTTTCTCAAGACTCCTTCCCCTCTGGCTTCCACAATGGTCCTGTGCAGGTTCCCTTTCTTCCTCTCCCCCAATTTTTCAGTTCCCCTTTATTAGCTCTCTTCTCTCATTCAAATGTAAAGCTCTTTGTTGGTAGGAATAATTGTCCTTGTATTTGTATCCTCACTGCTCAGAACATGACCTGGCACACAGTAAGTGCCTAATAAATGTTTTAGCAATCAACCTAATTGCTAATGATGTTCTCTCAAGCATACTTTTCTAAAGTATTCATATCTGTGATATTTTCTATTTGCTTGATAATTTCAGTTCTTCCCAATATCTTGAGAATCAATTCCTCAATATACTTAAAACTGTGTACTATCCAGCATGGACCTCCTCTAGGTCTGTTCTTATTACTTTCCCCATTTCTTTTTTTAAGTATCTTGTCTACTTCCTCCTGTAGCACATTAGAAATTGTGATGCTGAATCCAAATGTAGTAAATGGCTTTACGGTCAATGACATGGAGGATTTGTTCTAGAAATATTAACACATATTTTCCATTTTTTATCTCCTTCAATGTTCTTGGAGTGATTGGGTCCAATGCCAAACTTTCTGAAAACTGTTTTCTAGCTCCAATACTTTTCACTGTTTCATTATGAGCACTATTCATAATCTACCATCATCATCCTCCATAAAATTTTATAAGTAAATTTATATTTTAAACTAGCCTTGCTCTGTCAACTTTCTCCAGGTGAGAAGATCAAATATTTGCTGTCTCAGGCAGTTTCTAAGGTCTTTTGGCCTCCTCATTATGGCCATTTTACATTAAACTTTCATAAGAATGGTGATAGTCTATATCCATTCCTTCTCCTTTATCCATTTCCAAGTATCAATAATTTATTAAAATAGGTCGGGTTAAAGTTGTTTAATTGGGGCAGCTAGGCAGTGCGGTGAGTAAAGCGTCGGCCCTGGAGTCAGAAGGACCTGAGTTCAGATCTGGCCTCAGACACTTAACACACACACAAATAAAAACCTAGCCATGTGGCCTTGGGCAAGTTACTTAACCCCAATTGCCCTCCAAAAAAACACAAACAAACAAACAAAAAAATAAAATAAAATAAAGTTGTTTAATTACATGCCACATGTTTTTTTTCTATTCTGATTATTCTAATTTAGTGTTGTTTTGATCTTTGTTTTTACAAGTCAATGGTCTAATTGTATACTGACAGCTGATTCAGAATGACCACCCACTACCTACTGGACATATGGAACTAGAGATGGCCCATAGACATCTTAAAGTCAACCCTGACCAAAATTAAACTTATATTTCCCCCAAAGCCCTCCCCTTTTCCTAACTTCCCAATTATTGTCAAGGCTACCATCATCCCAGTGACCCAGCCATTCAATTTATGTTAAACTTGACTACTCACTCTCTCACTCCCCATATCGAATGTATTGTCAAGTCCTGCCAATTCAACCTTCATATGCATGCCCTCTTCCTAGACATTGCCATCACCCTGGTAAAGGCATTCATTACTGCCTGGACCACTTTGATGGCCTGTCGGTTGGCTTCTCTGCCTCAAATCTCTCCCCATTCCAGTCCATCCTTCACTCAGCTATCAAAATGAATTTCCAAAAGTAATCCCCCCATTCAGTAAATTAAAGTGACTCATTATCTCCAATATCAAATACAAAATTCTCTGTTGGCTTTTGAGGCCTTTCACAACCTCTTCCCACATACACATTCCATTAAAGCAGTCTTCTTACATCTACTCCAGGATCCAGTAACATTAGCCTCCTTTCTCCTCCTCACAAAAGATACTCAATTTTCCCACTCCTTGCATTTTTATTGGCTGACCACTATACTTAAGACTTTTTTGTCCACTCATTTCCACCTTTGTCTTTCTTCAAATCCCAACTAAAATCCCACCTTCTACAAGAAAACTTTCCTGGTCTCCCTTAATATTAGCTCCTTCCTTCATATTATCCCCAATTCATCCTAACTATATATTGCTTGTAAGCAATTGTTTGTAGGTAGTTGTTTTACATCATCTTTCTTCCCCTCCCCCCTTCCCAATAAAATAGGTACTTAATAATTGCTTGTTGACTTGACTATTTGAAATGTTCAAACAGAACCTGGATAGACACTTGGGGGGGATCATGTTGAAGAGATTCATCCTTCAGCTAATGATTGGGGTCGATGAACATAAAAATTCATTTTCTTCTCTAAAATAGTTTTTTGTTTGTTTCCTTCTCACAATACTTATTATATTCTATCTGTTATATAACTTTCTCTCTCTTATTCAATTATAAAATTCTTTGTTTCAGGGACCATGTTTTATTCATCACTGAATAGCTCACAGCTGTGGACAAGTTAGATTGAACATTATAATGGCCGAGACAAATCACAATGTGTATAGACAAAGGGGCTGCTGGTTAGGCATAATTTGACTAACTGAGCATGATTCGTTTTATCTCTATCTTAGTATAAATGAAAATATACTGAATTATTCAAAGACTAGCAAAGAAGCTAGCAATCACTATCTTTCTAGCACATAAAAAATAATACATAAGATAAAAGATTTCCAGTTCACATAAGTCTGTCTATACCTTTTTGAAATCATATATTTACTTACAATAGTATTCTGCCACATTAATATATCACAACTTTTTGTGTATAATAAAAAATTAGTTTCCAGAATGGCTATACCCATTCATGAGTCCACCTACAGTGTTTGTATCTCCAGTCCTTCTATCACTGGCTAGTTTCCATTTTTGTCATCTTTGTCACTCTGATGGGTATGAAGTTGAATCTCAGAATTACTTTAATGTGCATTGCTCTGGTAGTTATCTGAAGTATTGTTTTTAATGGCTATAGATAGCCTGGGTTTCTTCCCTTGAGAACTTACTGTTCACATTCTTAGACAAAAAGTTACCAAACAGTGCATGCCCTTTGACCCAGTTATACTAATATTAGCCTTATACCCAAAAGAGATCAAAGAAAGAGAAAAAAATCCTTTATGTGTAAAAATATAGCAACATTTTGTGGTGGCAACAAAAGTGGAAATGAAGAAAATGTCTAACAATAGGGAAATCACTAAATAAAGTTGTGCTATATAAATGTGATGGAATACTGTTGTAAGAAAATAGATTATTTTTAAAAAGACATGAAAAGGTTTATACGAACTGATGCAGAATATAGTAAGCAGAATCAAAACAATTTCACTTTAATGTCAACATCAAAAAAAGCCACAATTTTGAGGACCTTTATAAACTGATAAAGAATGAAATCAGCAGAAGTAGGAGAATAATTAACTCAATAACAACTCTATACAAATAACTATGAAAGTTACAAGAACTAGGGTGATGCAGTGACCATTCATGATGGTCCAATGAAATATACTATCCATTATAGTGATATAACAGATTTAAGGTGCAGAATAAGATTTTAATTTTCATAAAACCAGTGAGGGAATTGATTTTGATGGACAATGCATATTTGGTACAACAAATGTGTTTTTCTTTTCTTTTTTTTCCTCAAAGGGGTAGGAGATGGGAGAGATAGAAAATAGGTTTGTCAAAATAAAAGTTTTTAATAGAGAAGTAGGGGGATTGCTACAAATGTGAAATGTTGTATGCACTTTCAGATGAGGTCAATACATTATTAATTTTACTTATCTGTTTTATTTTGTTACAAGAGCCATATTGTGAAGAGCGGTTTATCTGTAAATATGGGTAAAGTAAAAACAAGACATCAATAAAACTTATTTAAAAAAAAAAAAAGATTTATTGGGGCCGCTAGGTGGCACAGTGAATAGAGCACCAGCCCTGGAATCAGGAGGACCCGAGTTCAAATTCAGCCTCAGACACTTAACACAAAAACTAGCCATGTGACCCTGGGCAACTCACTTAATCCCAATTGCCCTCCAAAAAAAAAAAAAAAAGATTTATGCCTTTAGTGGACATCAGGCTCAGAATGAGCCAGCAGTGTGATGTAGCAGCCAAAAATGCTGGCAATCATAGATGATATTGAGAAAGAGAGAACTTTCAGGAAGAAAGCAGCCAGACTCCCTCTTCATTCTAACATTCATCTCTGGGAGCCATAGTTTTAAGAAAGCGATTGAAAAGCTGGAAAGCATACATATAGCAGGCAACCAAGATGGTGAGTGCCAGGAGTCTATGGCATGTGGACTGATTGAATGAACTTACGAATGATCCTTAGCTTTAGAAGACTCAGGGGATACAAGACAATTGTATTCACATATTTGAAAGGCTGTCATGTGGAAGGACTAGAATAATTCATTTTGTTAAAGGATAGAATCAGCAGGAAGGGGTAGAAATTTCAAAGGCGAATTTATGCTTGACAAAAGAAAAACAACTTCCTAACAACTAGAGCTGTTCACAAGTGGAATGGGCTGACTAGGGAAGTAGTGAGTTATCCTTCATTGAAGCTCTTTAAGCTCTGTCGGAATGACCATTTAATGTTCATCATAATAGCTAGCATTTCTATAGTGCTTAAAGGTTTGCAAAGCACTTTTGCAAACACTATTTCACTGCACACTCACAGGGACCCTGGGAAGCAGATGCCTTCATTATCTTCCTTTTATAGAGGCATACAGAGATTTAATGACTTGTCCAGGGTTGCATAGCTAATTAATGTCTGGGGCTGGATTTGGATTTAGGTCTTCCTATTCTGATTCATTCTATTTCTTTTTCTTCTCTTATTGCTACTGCTGGGATTGCCAATACAATATGGAATAATATTGATGACAGTGGGCATACTTGTTTTACTCCTGATCTTACTGGGAAGGTTTCTAGTTTGTCCAAGCACAGTACCTCATCCACTGCACCATCTCACCCTTCAGGTATGTCATAATGGTGATTTCTTGGGGGTTGTTATTAGATTAGATAGCCATTGAGGTCTTTACCAGCTTTCAAATTATATATGATTCTGTGATGGTTTGGCACATCTTCAACTGCGTTTAGAGAGGCAAATTTTCTTCCAGTGAAAACTTACCTTCTCCTGAAGGATTTCCCAAGATATTCCATCCAAGTGGCAACTCCAAGTGAGCCATAGCCAATACAAGGTCTTCATCCAAAGCATGCAGTTCTTTCACCTTGAGACCAAATTGATCAAGTAGAGTCTGATGACTGCTACAAGTGAAAGAGCCAACTTGGCTAATGAGAGAACGGGACAGCCTACAAGCCACATTGTCCATGTATTTAATAGAGCAACAACCCATGGTCACTGGGGAGTAACCTTCCGAGTACAGACAAGTGGATACCAACACTGTTTCCTCAAATACATGGCCTGAAAAGCAAAAGAAGAATTAATGTACCTTGAATCTTTGAGAAACTGTAAGAAAGACATTTTCCTCCTCTATAAGGAAAACTCGATTATTATTTAAGAAGATATCTTAAGAATGTATCTGAAATTACATGACTTTTCTAAAGTTCCAGCTAGTGGGCCTGAGTACCCAGTTTCATTACAAAGACAGACAATGCCCTCGGAACAGCTCCAGGGGACTACAGAGGAATAAAGGAGGGCAGGTTGGGAATTTAGTGCTATCTTTCCAACTGCTATTAATGAGATTTGGCAGAGCCAGTGAGGACAAATTTAAAATGGCATCTCCTTTGAGTTCTTCCTGGTTTTTAAATTATTTTTTTTTGTGAGGGAGTCATGAACCACCCTGAATCAGATTCAAATGTAATTGGGAAATGTTTAACAAAATATACAAAATATAATATGATATAGATTATGTTAATTTGTGATTTTCTAAGTCAACACATGGCCAATAGGGATCCATTTCTATTTGAGTTTGATATAGTTGCTTTTCAGTACATAAGTAAAATCTTCATTAATATTATTCCTCTGTCAGTGTTATGATTTTGAACAGATATATGGAATTTATTCAATTAATGTTTAAAAAACATACATACAACTATCATC
Source organism: Gymnobelideus leadbeateri (assembly GCA_011680675.1). NCBI lineage: Eukaryota > Metazoa > Chordata > Mammalia > Diprotodontia > Petauridae > Gymnobelideus > Gymnobelideus leadbeateri. Next base: position 303,526 of record WOXC01009005.1, read on the forward strand.
ACATCATGATTCCAACCAGAAATGTCCATCAGAATAAATACATACATATAGACATAAATGTCCTCTGCTACTTACCTGCCTACCATATGTTACTGAGTACAATTATTTCACAATTCACTTTCTTATTATCTTTATGTGGAAATTTAAATCACTTACAGAAAAATAAACAAATAAATTAGAATTTCTTTATAAACTGCTCCTTTCTCACCCAAACTGAGGCTAAATATTAAAGAAGAGGAAGGAGGCAGGAACTTACTAGGCATGTGTAGGTACTGTTATTTCTCTGACATTCCTGACGCTACCTGTAATCACAAAGTATCTTCACAAGGTCACAGAATCCCCAATTTGGATGGGACCTCAGTGGTCAGGATACCTCTGCCTATGCCTGAAGAGGAATCTCCTACTATAACATCTCGTTTAAGTATTATGAATAATACAAATACCCAAATTAACTACAAAGGACATAGGAAGGAAGATACTATCTGCATCCAGAGAAAGAACTACTAAATAAAATTATGTATAGTATGATTTTACATATGTGTGCGTGCGTGTGTGTGTGTGTGTGTGTGTGTGTGTGTGATGGGGAAGAGGGGGAGGGAAAGGGGGGGAATTTACATGATAATTATATATTTAAAAGGAATAGCAAGTTATACATAATAAATTTGTAGTTTCAGGTGTTATCTTCCTTTTATTACACTGTTATGGAAATGCTTCTTTTATTCCATAAATTGAAAATTAAATAAATAAAACAAAAACAAAAACCAGTGGTCATTCAGTTTTTGCTGGAAGATTTCCAGTGATAGCACTCACTCCCTCTCATGAAAGAACCTATTTCACTTTGCAACAGCTCTAATCATTAGAAAGTTTTTCCTTATATTAAAATAAAACGTGTCTCTGTCATTTCTATCCATTGTTCTTACTTCTACCCTCTGGAGCCAAGCAAAACAAGCCTAAACTGGTTTCTTCATGAGAGACCTTCAATAAAGAATTTGTCTCTCCTACCACATCTCCGAGTTTTTTTGTTTTGTTTTGTTTTTTCTTCTTGGCCTTTCTGCTTTTTGTAATAGTAGAATCCCTATGGAGAATATTTTCCTGCCTACATTTTCTAACTCTATCCTACCCCTAAATATCATTACTTCAAGGTAAAACTACATCTGCATAGCAGGCCAAGTAAGTTTTTTTTTTTTTAAGGGCAATAGGATAGAGAGCTGCAGCATGCCTCTGTAAATATCTTGGTTAAAACACTTATTTTACAGATAAGGAAATAGAGACTAGGGAGTATGTGACTTGTTAAGCTCAAAATAACATTAATTTAAATAGCTGAGATAGGATTTGAATCTAGACCCTCTGACTCCAAATTCAGTATTCTTTCCTCTATGCTGGGCTGCCTTTCTTCTTAACTCTGAGACACTCAGCAAAATATTCAGAAACACCAGAATTTCTAGAAAATAATAATATACTATACAAATCGACAGAAAGAGGGTAAGGGTAAGAAATAAACTTTACCATTTGGCCTCTATAGGACTCCCTCTTCTTTCCAGTAAAGAAAAAAATGAGAACCATTGGGCAAATGTTGTTGTTTGTCCTTCATTCTCAAAGAAGACCATGACATCAAGGACATGATGCCTGACATACAAGTGAGTTGGATGTAAGTGAGGGAAGGCTGCACAAAGTCACCAGCCTCACTTTCTCCTCCAGAGCCATCTGACTCCAGTGGCCAGATACAAATCAGGATGATTCACAAATATACAAATGAATTCTAAAGAACTTCAACACCACCTCTATTCAGAGTTTACTCACAAAAGTTAAGCGACTAACACCCTGAGAGCCCTAACAAATGACTCCAGAGAACAGAATGAAATCATTCGAGGAGAATGTGACACAGTTGCTCATATTGTCTTTTTGGAAGGTCAAACTTCCTAGAAAGTGGATATAGTGTATAACACACAGCAAGTAGCCTGCATCTGAGAAATGTGACGACCAACAGCCACCAATCACACACTTGGGATCAACAGTGAGACAAAGAAAATGGTCTCTGCTCTTGGAGAGTTTGCAATGTGATGGATGATGTCTCTCCCAAAGCACAGAATTGAGAGGGAGGAGGACGAGGAAAGAGGGAGAAAAATGAAATAAAAATTCCAAACTTTTGCTAATTTGCTGATGATGATCAGGAGATGATCAGGAGACTTCAGGTAAGACATTGGAGAGCATAAAGGAAACTAAAGGTGCTGGAGGGAGAGGATAAAAAGGAAAGAAGGATGAGAGGAGGCAGGTAACAAAGAAGGTGGAAACAAGGAGAGAAGCCATTGGAGTACAGAGAAAGTATCATTTTGGAATTACCTATCTATTCAGTTGCTCTTCATTCTCTTAAGGAGCTCTGAAGCCAGGCAAGGAAGAGTTAAGAGTTGTTTTCAGTTAAAAAAAAAAAACCTAAGTTATTAAAGGAATCAGATAACACGTTTCAGATCACTGGCTAGACTCAAATGGAGTTGTAAGCTTCCGATGTATTTCTTCACAATGGTCAAAGTCATCATACAATGCCATATTTATATTCCACTCTCCTCCCAGCAACCACAGGTTTCCCAAAAATCTGGCAGTGTACTTGTTTTCAGAAGGTGAGTCAGTCTGGTTTATAGTCTGAAAAGGTCTATATAGTGTGATTTAAAGAGCTGAGGAAAGTTCCCCTGTCCAAAAATATCACAGAATCACCGAATCTCCAAGTTAGAAAGGAACACAGAGAGTACAAGCCAGGCATACAGTGGGACCTTAATAATTCCTGGTTGACTTAGTCCAACCCATCCCTATTCAAGAATGCCCTCTACAACAATCCTCACAAGTGAGCTTCTGTCTTCTGCTGGAAGACTATTGTTCATCCTTAGTTTTTAAAGAGGACCAACAACATCAAGGGCAATGTTTTGACTTGCACGTGAATTAAATTTAAATGAGACAGAGTTTCTCAAAGTCTTCAGCCTCACTCTTCCAAAATCATCAAAGTCCAGTGGGAAGACAAAAGTCAAGAAAACTGACCATGTCCCAGGATGCAGTGGATGACCTTGGCACCTTCTGTCTCATCATGCTCTAAGAGCACCACAGTTCTTACTTCAGCTATCCTCATGGCCATTAGAACAAATTGTTCTCATCTACCCATTCTGTTGGAGTAGGTCTTTGTATGCCTAGGGTAGACATCCCCCTGCCTCCCAAGGTAGGAAGTTTGGGTTTTTTTAGGAAGTTTTTTCTTATCTCAAGTCAAAATTCACCTTTTCTTCAACTAATACCTGAATCACTGCTTGTCCTCTTAAAATTCAAAAAAATGTCACCTTAGAAGCATAATACTTTAAGCCATTTGCATCCACTTGCACATTAGAATGGATTAAATTCTCAGAACTAGCTGTCACCTTGAAAAAGGGAAAACAGGGCCATGAAGAATGGGACACAGGCCACATGTAATGGAATGGAAAGCAGGGAGAGGAGAAAGAAATGTCAAAAGCACATTACCCTACCCAGAGAAGGTAAGCTCAACTAATGTGTCACAGTGGAAAGCCCTGGGCAACTGAAGATCAGCATTTGATGAAACTGGGGGGAAAGGAGCTGCTAAAAGGAAAAATAGGAGGTCATTAAAGACAAACTATCTATTTCATAGTCTTGTCTTAGGTCATCTCTGGCATGAGGCCCTGAAGAGACAGCATTTCTTTTGTTGCATCATTTTGGCATGACTACAAAAAACTTAGTTCTGGTACAGTGTCTGACCTCAGATGCTATGGCAACTCTAACAGAACAAGTCCCATAGTGACTGAAAGGAAGTTGGCCTTCTAAAGCTATACCTGCCCCTCACTCAGGGCACTCTTGTTTTCTTTTTCTCCTCGTTTGCTTCCTGCTTAAAATTCTGTGTAACAACAACAACAACAACCTCAACAGATATATTTACCAAGAAGGTATTTAAAAAGGAAATGCTTACCTGGAATGCTAGATTGGAGGACATTATCTCCAATGCGTTGTGCAAATGTCACATGTCTTTGATGAGATCCATTGTAAATGAAATAAAATTCAGCATCTTTAGGGAGGTAAACATTTTTGTCAAACTTTGCATACACCATCATCTGCCCCTGGAAAGTGAACGAAATAAACCATAAGCTCTGACTTGGAGAAACAACAGTAAAATGTTCTCAAGTAAAAATGCATCATGTGGTATATATTATATAAATTAATTTCATGTAGCATACCCCTGAGTGCATGTAGTATACCCTCTTCTAAAAATAATACTTTTAAATAGGCAAAATGTGCTCATAAATATGTGTTATACAACACACAAACATAAGAATAACAAAAACAACTATCTATACGGACACATGGTGTTTTGTTTCCATTCCTTAGTCTGAAATTGCCTGGATGGCAAATACATTTTTTGTCTACTATTCATACTATAGGTCCTATACCATGATGAGCATGAATGTTCCTTATAACTGATATTTGGTGATGGTATTGGTAAACTTTTGCACTATACTGGACCCTAACAGGAATTTTCTAATCATCTTAAGTGCTTACAAAGCCATCAAATGAATTATCACTCCCCTCCATGCTTTTTGTTCCCCATATAATTTCCAAGAACCACACCCACCATAAAAACTCTTTCTTTGAACTACTAAAAGTTCCTTCATACCTTCTCTACTGTTAGATCTGAGGGGTACAGAACACTCAGTATTCTTAACCTGGAGCCTTTTGGACTTTTTAAAAAATAATTTTGATAACTATATTTCAATGTAATTAATTTCCTTCATAATCCTATACATTTAAAAATATTATCATGAGAATAGGTCCATATAGTTCATCAAAAGGGTCCATAAAACAAAAGAGGTGAAGAACATTGGAACAGAAGCCACCATTCTGAAAAATTCATAGACATTCTAGAGATGACTATGAAAAAACTCTCTCTTTTCTAATAAAATGTCATTAAGAAAATTCCTCTTTTTGAGAGAGAGGGAGAGGGAGAGAGAGAGAGAGAGAGAGAGAGAGAGAGAGAGAGAGAGAGAGAGAGAGAGAGAGAGAGAGGCTAGTAATAAAATTCAACTAAATATTTTTTAAAAAGGAAAGAAATGGATTAGCCCTCCAGATGGCCCCTAGAAGAAACACTAAAAGATTTCATGTCTTCTGGACACTCCCTAACCCAAGAAGACAAAACACAATACAAAGTAGAGCCTTGAGAGAGTGGGAGAAGACTGTGGGGGCCTATGGGATTGTCAGGGAAAGGGAAACCTGGAGGTGGAAAGGGTCACACGTTTCTGGAGAGCCTCCAAAACTTAGTCTATAGTTCAGCAAGGCATCTGAGCAATTGGATGCCTGCCTGAACCAAGCTCAAACTAGCATTCAGAGAGATTTCCTCATCCCTCCAAATGCTTTTTTGGGTTTTATTTTTGTGGGGGAAAGCCAAAGGGGAAGGATGTAGGCATTATTATTTTAATTGTGATTTACTAACATAAGCATATATAGAACCATTCAAAATGATATGCAACTTTATACCAAGTATAACTGAACCCATAGGGTGAAAAAACAAAATTCTATTCAAGACCTCTCTTTCCAACAAATATGCAGCTATTTAATCCTCTAAAACAAAGCATTTCACCAGTAAAAAACAGGGCATGTGCTATTTTGCTTTGTAATCCTATACTTAAAATTATTTGCTTTAAAAACACCATATGTCTAAATAATTTAATTCTGATTGTGGTACCCTAAAGAAATCCTGGTTTCCTATGAGAATAGATAAATATATTTATATGTATACATACACAAATATACGTGTACTTTCTCATACAAAGATATATGCACACACATGTTTGTATATACATGTGTGTTAACATATATGTCCGTGTGTGTATATATAAAATTAATAGGCTGTACCATGCCAAGAAAAACTCATCATACAATAGCTTCAAAACAAAATACAGGAAAAGGATCTGAAAAGTGAAAAAAAAAGTCCAACATAAATGAGAAAATTTAAATGAAATTCCATTTCCTAAAAAAGGAAGAACAGCTTGCTTTAGTCAAATTCCTGGTTGCTGAGTGAAATAATTATCTACAGGCAGAATTGTCTTGACCTGCTGCTGAATGGTTTTGTATTTTTTATGGAAAACAAATTGCATAAAAAGATCACAGTCTTTCAGAGTCCACAAGGATATCTAATCTGCATCTATTCAAAACACTTATCATATTACTGTTTTACTTGGTCGGGTGAACAAGGACTATGGCTTACAATAGAGTTTAATTACAGCCTTCTTTGAAAAAATACAACACACAACAGCACAGCCTTACAACTCAATTCTTTCAAAATCCCTACCACACTTTACAATCACCAGTAAAAGAAGACACTGGGTTTACTAAAGGGGTCTTTTTTAGAAACATAACAGGATATTGAAAGGCAGGCCCAGAAATCCAAGCAAGTAGGAATAATTATTGGAGAAATTATATTCACCAATGACTAGCAGTCTCTGATTTGGCAAATCACAAAAAACACCTAGAAAATATACAGAAAACTGATCCTTGGAGAGGAGAGGAAGAGGGAGGGAGCTTCTTCACTCTGAAAAGTGCTATAATTATTCAGATAAAAGTTTAAAAGGAAGAAGAATTAACATCTCTGAGAAATGGGGAAAATAGCTTTGGAACTATGCAGAATTGAATCTATATTTTAAAATGAAAAGCTGTATAGAAGGGAGATTTACAATTTCACATGATATTCTCTTTTTCTGTTCCTTGTATATGGAAATGTTCACATTTTTTGATTTTTATAATGTTCACAATAACAGAAAATTAAATATTTTTAGAGTAAGAACTAATAACATTCAGGAAAATAAGTACACTAAAAAGTTTCACAGAAGTCAGTAAAGGGATGTAACAAGGAAAAGGATCATGTATGAATGAAAATGCCAAAAGTGCCCAATTTTTGTTTAGGAAAGAAGTCCCCTAGCCACTGTGGTCAAAGGATACTAATCTTATTACTGTCCTAGTCAAATTTCCACTTAGTTTGACTATATAATTCCTCATCTGTATTCAATTGTAGACATTGCCTCCAGCAACTCAACCCTTTTCACTTTCCTAATTCTTTTGGCAAGGGTGTCAGAATCCTTCTTCTTCCAGTCAAAAGCATCAGAGATCTATTCTCCCCTTCCCACTCCTCTTTCTCCTCTATCCCCTCAACTCATTATTCCCTAGAGAGAAAATGCTTAAAACTATTCCATAGTCATTGCTAAGAGGTCAGGTAAAATCCAAAAGGTGACCAACTACCATGGGAGGGTAGAAAGGCAAAATTAACTGATGACTATAAAAGTACTTAGTGACCTCTCCACCAAGCTGCTTTTAAAAAGAAATGGACTTTCACATAAAGTGGGAAAGATAATTATCTCCTTCCATCCTAGCAACCTAAGAAAAAAAGTTATAAATAAAGAAGAGGAATGGACATGAGCAACTAATCAGGAACATGAGATATCTGACTACAGCACACAAAAAAATTCAAAATCTTTTTTGAAAGTCTGCATAAAACTAAGATCCAGCAAAAATAGAAGAATCAATAGTATGCCATGTGCAAATCATCCTAGAACAATAGAGGTCTTAAATTATAGCAGCTAAGCCACTCCAAAGAGTACAAATATGAGGTCTTTAAATACTATTGTTTAAACAAAGGCCTTACACATTTAAAAGCAAATAAAGCTCCTGTGACATTTAAAGAATGAGCATTGGTCCCTGTCATGGAGGGAAAGTTATCATTTAAAATCAAGGCCTAGAGGAAAGAATCCTAGATATGGAGTCTAAGGGCTTGCTTGACATTGGGTAAGTCTTTTAATCACTCTGTGTTTCAATTTCCTCATCTAAAAAAAATAAGGACTTGGACCAGATAATCTCTGAGGTCTCTTCCCTGCTGTACGTGCCATGATTCTATAAGATAATTTCATCCTCAGTCTAAGAAGAAGCTGTTTCTGGCATATCATCTTAAATGCTCAATAAACATACATAAACTTGAGGTTAAAATTCTCAAAAGACATCCTAGATAACTTAAATGCAGTTTTCATCTATCTCATCATAAACTTATTTTACCATCCATCTAAGAAATGAAAAAAAAAACCAAAAACAATAATTTATGCTTTTTAAAATCACAGAATTTGCAGTTCAGACTCTAGAATCTTGTTGGAGCTGAATCATTCTTACAAACAAATGCCAAAGCTGTACCAACCCACTTACTGGTGGGGGGGTTTTTGTTGGGTTTTTTTTTCATAAAAGGGTGCTAATTTTTTAATGTTCTAGTCAAATTCTAATTTTGAGTATTCTAGTCTGCCTACATTCCCATATGGATCCAAGTGGTTGTTTGTTTAAGTTAGAAACTTTCTTGAGTAAATCTTTTAGAATCTGTATCAAAATCTCTCTCAAAGGGACAGATGTCCCTTTTCCTTCAACCATAATTTCCAAAATAGAAAACACTCACATATACTCCACTGACCCTCCCAGAAGGCCAGGTATTACCTACAAATAGATAATAGAAAAAGAAAGGAAGAAAAAGGAAATGATTTTTGATAAATACCTACTAGGAAAAGCAAAAGTCATAAATGAAAAAGGCATTTTTACTATCAACCAGCTTAGGTGAATTCTTCACTGAGGGGAAATTCTATTTGTAAAGCTGAGCTAGATTCCCCAGGACAAAGTCCTCTTCTTAGGCATTACTTCATTCAGCTCAATTGATTTAAATAAACATTTATGAAACCTTTACTAGGTGCCAGTTACAGTAAGAGGTCCTGCATAGACGAAAATGAGGTAGTTTCTGACCTCTAGGAGCTTCTGTTCACTTGAAGAAATACAACATGTACTCAGTCAAAATAAACTTAAATACAAAGTGACTGGGAGAGAGGAAACGGGAAGTCCTAGCAATGGGAAGGATCAGGAGAGACTGACCCTCAGAGGGGGTCAGGAATTCCAAGAAGCAGTGGGAAGGAAGGAGAATGTCTGAGACATGGTGGAGAACCCACCAAACAGAATGGGAGACAAACGGAATAAGTGCTTGTGCGGAAATAATGTGATATGTATCTGGAGAAATGGACTAAAGTCAGATTATGAAGTGCTTTGAATGCCAGAGGAATTATTGAGTATTTAAACCTTCTCAAAGAACCCAATGGATTATATACACTCCTGCTCCTGACCTCCACTGACATTTTAAATGAAAACAATTTGTACATACTGCAGATCAAAGGTAATCAGCGGAACTGAGGTGTCTAATCCCTCCAGCAATTCAGTTGGCTTAGCCACAGTTTATTTCTGTGGTATATGATGTCTTTTAGTTACATAATTTTATGTATTTAATTATACCTTACTACTACTGCAGGATTGTGACAAGCTCATCTGCTGGGCGAAAGTCATTTCAATTTAACAAGCTTCATTTAGTACCTAAAGTATAACTACATAAAAGCAGGCACTTGAAATTTGTTTTTAACTTTGCTCCTGAAAACACAATATAATATAGTGATAGAGGCAGCATGGTGAAGTTACTAGAGGAGCCAGTCCTCAAGTCAGGAAGCCCTGAGATCACAAATCACAGCTGCAGAGTTGGAAGGAATTTTAGAGCTCATATAATCCAACCCATTCATTTTACAGATGAGGAAAGACGTTAAAACATTGCAATGAAGTTATATTAGCAAGTATCACTGATGACATGGTGCTAATTTACATAAGGTGCCCTCTAAGAAAACAGGCACGTATGATTTTCCTTCTCATATCATATAACCTACATATATTAAAAGCATCTTGAATATTGCCATGCAAAGACTTCTTCCACTTTGCTTCAAGTCAACAAACATTTAGCACCTAGTCTGCAGAAAGCACCAGCAATGAGCTCTAAAGATACAAAGACATAGGCAAAGAGCTACAAGTTATCTTCTAAGCAGCATAAGGTATAGGTAGAATCTAATTGAGCCTCACAACATTTCTGAAAAGGGAATGGAATACATGTTGTTATTGTTTTATCACAGACTGAGAAATTAAGAGTTTTGTCTGAGATCACAAAGCCAAACAAACAGGTGGTATAGGGACTAGGTTTCCAGTTTCTCAACTTATTTCCAATGCTTAACTCACAAGGTTAGGCTATCCCTCTTAACCATTCTAAAGAGTGTGATTATATTCTATCAAGCAAAACACTTTATTCCCAAGAGTACTGGTATATTCTTTGATTAAGGGGTCATTTTAGATAATACCTGGCCTAGAGTTTGCACCTTCACAGTTAACTAGACCTTTATAAGCCTAAGGCATTATCTTTGAAAACTGAATTTTATATGACAGGTTCAGTGTTCTGCAAACTCAAAATCATCCCAAAGCAAAACTTCCAGCCCCCTACATCCAAAAACAGCTGTAGATACAATAACTTAAGTTAAAATAGTCATCTTTACATGTATTATCACAAGGATACAAATAGATAACATTAAGAGAAAAGATCAAAATATCATTAAAGGAAGGAAATCAATTATAATGGAGGATCTGTGTGTCAGTAATTGTGATAATGCAACCTTGGAATAACTTGCATATTAATAAATTGTTGTTAATAAGACATATCTTAATATCAACTTGGATGCTTACTATCCAAACCTTGGCATCCAACTTATGACTGCTCTCAGTAAATAGCAGAAATGCACATCATAAATACTTGGTGACTTTAATGTTGAGTAGAGTGATTAACCCTGACAAAATCTTTGTTATACAAGGCAAAGCATCACAAAGGATTGTTTACAATATCAGGAACAAGACTAAGGAAGGCTTTTCAACTTACTGTTAGGCTACTAACTTGACTTAGAGATTCCATGAATATGTAGGCCCCCCAGAAAGCAACACTTTTGACACTTTGGGCACAACAGTATAGTGGAAAGGGCAGGCAACAAGGCGTTTAAGGCCTAGATTTTATTTTGGTCTTTGCCACTCTCTTCATTTGTGACAATAAAACCATTTAGTTTCTCTGGGCCTCAAGTTCCTATCTTATAAAAAGACTGGGATTGGCTAAATAATCTTCAAGGTCCCTGCTGTCTTTAAAACTTTAAGTTCTATAATGTTATTTGTGGTTTTGCATATAAGACTAAGGGCAATTAGGTGGCAAACTGAGTAGAGGACCAGGCCTGGACTTAGGCTCATCTTCCTGAGTTCAAATCCAGCCTCAGACATTTACTAGCTGAGTATCCCTGAGCAAGTCACTTAACCCTATTTGTCTCAGTTTCTTCATCTGTACAATGAGCCAGAGAAGGAAATGGCAAACCACTCCAGTATCTTTGCCAAGAAAACCCCAAACAGGGTCATGAAGAGTTGGACATGACTGAAAAATGACTGAACAGCAACATATGAGACTATGAGGGAAGAAATAGCTTTTGTTTACTTTTGGAGGGGTGTGATAACCTATTTTGAGGTGATAGAAATCTTGTTTTTACCTGCATTTCCTTGTTTCCTCAGGTCAGATGGCAGGGAAGTTAGATTAATGCAATAGTAATGTGAGCCAGGAAAAAAATCTACTAAATACCCAGGAATCTTATAATTCACTTGGAATGAGCTTGAGATTGGGTAAAGGACCAATGAGTTCAGGGTAGAGACAAACGGACCAGTCCCAGTTCAATCTGGCATTGTGATCTGGAGCAGCAGTCTAGAGCCTGGGAGGGAAAAGACATTCTAGGTCTGGATTTCCAATAGATTGTAACTTAGATAGAGGAAGGCATATATGGAAGAGCCTAGAAGTTAAGCACCATCTCTTTTGGGATGAGGTAGTTTTCTTGAATTCACAATTTTAATCTTCTATTTCTGGCATATTTCTTAATTTGTATTACATATGCAAATAAATATGCAAATATGTAAATAAATACATAAATAAACCCTAGGAAATGCCCTTTTATTCTAAAGAAAGTGTTCTTAATGAGGAGCCCATAGACCCACCTCACGCGATCGATGGATAGATTTCATAGGATCCATGAACTTAGACAGGAAAAAAAATAAACCACATCTTTATTTCAATATAAAATGGCTCAGTGGATAGAGTCTGGACCTGGAGTCAGCAGGTCCTGAGTCTGAATTACTGCAGACACTTATTAGCTGTGTGACCCTGGGCAAGTCCCTTAATACTCATGTCTCAGTATCCTCATCTGTAAAACAGGGATAATAGCACCTTCATCCCAGGGTTGTCTTGAAGATAAAATGAGATATGTTTGTCAAGTGATTTGCAAATCCCACATCACTACTTAAAGGCTAGTTTTTCCATTAGATTGTGAGCTCCTTGAGGGCAGAGACTATCTTTTACCTCTTTTTGTATCCCCAGTGCCTGGCACATATAGTTGGTGCTTAATAAAAACTGATTGATTCTTTTTGTAATCCTAGGTATTTTATCTTATGGATTTAAGGACATTATTATGAGCAGTGGTCCATAGAGTTGACAAGACTACCCAAAGGGGCTATGATGCCAAAAAATGTGAAGAACCTTTGGTCTCAAGTGTCTGAGTGGCTAGGTTAATAAGGGAAAGAAAGAAGTAGACACTTGAACCAGGCTGCCATTCAGTTGTCACCCTTGTAACGAGAGAAAGTTGGAATAGATTGTCTCTAAGGTCTTTTCTACCTTAGTGCTAAACCAAAGGAATCATGTTGTTTTAAGGAATCACGTTGTTTTACAGAATCAGAAATGTAGGGGTCTGGGGCCAAGAGAGAAAATTCAGTCATCAGGTGAGATTTTAAAAATAGAAGGCAAGAGCTCTCAAGTCAAATGCAAAGATCCTCTAGACTGATTCCAAGAAAGGGAACCAGGACCCTAGAGCTTGTTTACATCTTCTTTGCCAACACTTTGACACCTCAATGGAGATTAATTTCTTCTTTCTCCCCAGGATGCTTAGTGCTTTGGGGGAAGAGGGGTTTCAGAGATTCTGAAGCATATAACCTTGGGTTTTTAAAAATAAGAAGAGGAGGTCATATTCCAGGAAGAATAGCATAGCAAGCTACCCCCTGGTAGACAACAATCTGTTTTGTGTTCATCTATGGAAAGTCTTACACCTTTCTCTGATCATAACCACCTGGGACCAAAAGTTGGTCATGTGATAGAAGATGGCGTATTAGAATGGTAACAATCTTAGACTAATTACAAATAAAACTTGATTATTTGCCATGATTTTCATAATCTAATTATTTTGTTTTCCATTATGATAGGAGGTCTAACTGGATCTAGGAAGAAGGAATTTCCTGAAGTGGGATGAATACCGAGTCAATGAGTTAATTAGATCATCAGGTAATAAGCTGAGAAGACCATAGCTCCCAAGACCATGTCACATGCTTATTCCATAGCCTAAGACTAAGGCTTGCATCCTTCATGAAGACAGCATCATTCTATCACCTACTAAAATTAATAATAGTCTAGTCTATGAAAAATTTTCCACATGTTTATTTTAAATTTCTTGTCCCAGATAAGTTTTATATTTATAATACTCTAGTGAAATATATAAACACTGAATCAAAAGGGCTAAAGGAATTTTCAACTGTAAGTCACTAGTTCAAATTTAATGCAGATTGGTAGTGCTGCAAATGGTTATCATTTGAGGCTGTTGATTCATCTAAAACTAGTTGTTATTCTGGAGCAGCTGTTGAACAGCAGTGAAATGAATAACTTCAGCCAAAAGGAAAAAGGAGGAAAGCAGGGACCTACAAAATGTACTGCTTGTTACTGGCCAAAGATCTAACTGTGAAAACAGCTCGCTCTAGTTCTTAAAAACAGGTAACAAAGTCCCTCCGTATACCTGTCCTCACCACATACTTCCTTTACTGCCAAGTAAATGTGGGGCATGAGCCCTTTTGTGCTTCACAGCCAGGTAGCATACCTGTCCTCAGAGTTAAGCAGCAGGAGCAGCAGCAGCTGTGCCCAGGATAAGAATAATTCTCTGGCTGGAAAACATTTCTAAATGTTTTCTTAAAAAGTGAGTGTTAAGACCTTGGAGACCTATTCATAATGATACAAGGGTACCATTTAAAAAATAAAATCTCATTGCCCAAGCAAGAGACAATGAGTAAAAAATATTAAGCTAGGTTAAAAAGTAAGGGATTGGGAAAGCAGTGATGGTTTGGAACAAAGTGATCTGACTTCTATTTCTGATATCACTTTTGCCATTCAATGGTTTTTCAGTTGTGTCTGACTATGACCCCTTTTGGGATTTTCTTTGGCAAAGATACTGGAAAGGTTTGTCATTTCCCTCTCCAACTCATTTAGGAAACTGAGGCAAACAGGGTTAAGTGACTTGCCCAGGGTCACACAGCTAGGAAGTGTCTGAAGCCACACATTTGCACTCACAAAGGTGAGTCTTTCTGAGTCCAGGCTCGATGCTCTATTCACTCTGCCACCTAGATGCCCTCCAGTATCATTACATTCTAGTTATATGACCTTAAATCAATCATATAACCTTACTAGATCTGTTGCCTCATCTATAAAAAGAAGGCACTGGACTAGCTAAGGGGTGAGACCCCTTCCTTTTTCACTCTAAAATTCTATGATGATGTTCTTATCATTGAGGGATGAGTCCCAGACACATGGCAACAGGCAGAGCGATAAGCTAGAAGCACATGAGGAGAACAGGAATTGAGATCTAGGGCTAAGAATAAAAGAGATGGAGAAAAGGACGAGACACAGAGAGGAAGGTCAAGTAGAAGAAATGTGCCCTAACGGCAAGTAACGAGACTGAAGCCAGTGACAGTGATAAGAGAAACCAGGAGCAAAGCAAAGCAAAGCAAATTGAAGAATAATAATTCATCTTGATTTGGGGATTTAAGGCTCACAAAGCACTTCTCTCACAAACCCCCTGCAGTGTTAAGTGCTATTATTCTATTTTACAGATGAAAAAAACTAAAGTGCAGAGAAGTTAAGCCATTTCCCAAGGTCACATGGCTAGTAGATAACAAACCCAGGCCTCCTGGCTCCAGGTCATTCACCCCATGATACCAAGTAACCCAGGAAAAATAACACAGGAAAAATACAGAACAAGATGAAATACAAAGATGAAAAACAAGAGTGGGGGGGATCCAAAGGACAAGAAAGTATAATAGGGGGGCGGCTAGGTGGTGCAGTGAGTAGAGCGCCGGCCCTGGAGTCAGAAGGACCTGAGTTCGGATCCGGCCTCAGACACTTAACCCACACAAACAAAAACCTAGCCGTGTGACCTTGGGCAAGTTACTTAACTCCAATTGCCCTCTAAAAAGCAAAAAAAAAAAATTTTTAAGTATAATAGTGATTTAGAAAAAAACAGCATGAATTCAAGTCCTGAGAAAGGATATAATTCATTTTATAACAATTGAGAAAACGGAATGAAAAAGGAATAAGGGACAGGAGGTGTATGCGATATGCAGTACTGTGGTGGACTTTTCATTCCTCACTGTGCTGGTTACACTGAGGGGCCTTCATGATGCAGAATTATCGAGCACTCCCTCTTTTACCCTTTTCCCTTGAAGAGTCTTATCTTATTCTTAATTCTGCTCTTCTTTATCTCACTTCAGTCTGAAATATTATCTGAGTAGGATGCACAGGAGCATTTTTCTTTAGCACTCCCACAGGCCCCAATTTTTTTTTTACAATTTCCTTTGCTCCCCTTTGTCAAAGGCCCACCCTGTGGATTCAAATGACTCACCGACATCCTGTTTTGGGCCCAAGGCCAGATGGAAACTGGAAATTGATCCCAATAGAGGTGCCAATTTTTGGCTTTCCTAGGGGCACTGTCTGGTTTAAAGCCAATTTTAGTCCATTCCCCTTTCCTGGTTCTACACAAAGCCAACTGGTCACAGGACAATGGTTGTAGCAACAAACAGAGGTAGCCATGACCAAAAACCCAATGAGTATTTTGTTCTCCAGAGCGAGGCAGACACTTCACCTTCAATTTGATGTCCTGTCCTCTAAAATGGGGACTGAAGTAGGAGTCATGAGGCTCAGATCCTTTTTCCAAGTCTGTTACTCATTGGTTACATAAGTTTATATGGGTTATTTTTCCCAATAACATTCTATCTTAGGGACCTGTTTTCTTATGGGGCACACAAGGCAGTTCCTTCAGAGTAGACCCCATCTCTCCCACCCCCACCCCACACAAATGCACACAGAGAATCAGAGGGTCATAAAGTAAGGGCCCTTATTGTCTTTGTTATTTTTTTTAAAGCAAATGTGATAGTTATCTAGCTCTGCAACAAATAACAAATTCAAATGATTAAATCCCAGTGGTCACAGAGCTTGATGATAATATTCAAGAAACTTTTCTTAGCACAGAAACTGCACTAAGTATCTGTCTCTAATGGTCATAAACTGCTCTGTAAAACAATCTTTTTCCACAATGACACTAATAAAAAATTTGCAAGACACAAGTAAAACCAACCTATGAGTGCTAAAGTGAACATCCTTTTATATCAGTATAATTATTCTTGAAAGACAACTCAGAAGATTCATAATGCACTGCTTTAATATAAATGTTATGGGTGCACACTTTTTCTCTGTTCCTTAAATGACAATTCCATATGGAAAAATAAAAGGGAGCCTTCTGCTTTAAAAAAAAAAAAAGCTGCCCAGGATCCCATTGGTGATTAACATGGCTCTAAAAGGGGCCATATGTACTGTATCATGTTCATGTTAATTACTGAGTACCTATTCTGTACTATTGGTATTATATTATCAGAGAAACTGAGTTCAAATTCTGTTTCTGCCATTGACTATTTGCATGTCAAGTCATTAAACCTCCTTGGGCCACAGTTCCCTCATAAGTTAAATGATGGAATTTTACCAGGTAGTCTTTGAGGTCCCTTCCAACTCTAGAGAGATGATTCTACCATCCTATGGTTCCTTTGAGGACAGGGAGTCCTGAGTAACGAACAACTTACTAAATGGTATAGCCCCAAGATATGTAAAAGAAATGTTATGTACCTCTGTATGTCAATGGAGCTTGTTAAAAATTAATGTGGAAGTATTCTGAGTACTCTAGGTAAGAATGCCAGGTATCTGCAACAAGAATTTTTATGATTTTTCTATTTTCTTCTTGTTCTTGTTTTTTCCTTCCTTTCCTTGGATCAAAGCCTTTGTGATTCTGGAAGTATTGCTGAGAAAAATAAACATCTGCTCTTGGAAGGTGGGAAAATAGAGGTCAAGGAGAAAGCACTAGAATTCCGCATGGCTGGTGCCTGGGGGTGGAGAATCATGAAGGTGGTTGTCATATGTCCATGTTGACACTTTATTTGAACTCCATTAACTACCCTCAGGCCATCTCTAGACTGCCAACTGGTTTTGGAAAAGACAAACAAGGAACTAAAGACAAGACCATGGACCCAATAAAACGATTCATTTTCATTTTTTAAAATACTGAACAATTCTACTCTAAAGTGAAGTCTTCAATTAGACCAATTAAGGCACAATCTAAAGCACACAGGAGATTAAAGCGTTCTTTTTACATAAAAGCAGGTTTCCCCAAACAGTACCCCAGAGCCCTGAGGAAGATGGAGTCAAAGGTCCTATTCTCCTGCTCATTTATACCAGTGCTAAAAGAGAGAACTCTCACTTTCAGGATGTTATTCTACCTCAATTGTGCATCCAAGAGAAAAAAAATTTATTTGGGGAAAGGCTTGGAGAGGAAACCATGCCATGTGCCACAGGGAAAAACAACACCTGTCTGTACCACTGTCTAAACTTTTTTTTCAAGATCACAACTGACTCCATGCTTTCCCCTCATTTAAATGTATGTCATGCTGTAGAAGGATAATAATCTCATCTGAAGGCTGGGATAAAAGAGATTCAGACTTTTTCCCTTCTTCCTTTTCAGTCACTCAAGACCAACAGTTCTCAAAGTTTAGTCAGTAGACTTCTAAGAGGGGGATCCCCCAGAGCATTTCAGTAAGTCCAATTGATCAAAACTATTTTCATATTAATATTAAGATGTTATTTGTCTAAATACTCCTCCATTCTTCTAGCTACACATCTGTGTGAAATCAAATTTTCTTCATACACTTCAACCAAAACAACATTGCAACAGATTGAATGTGGAAGCAGATAGGAGAATCCATCTGCCAAACATGAAAAAAATGTGCAAAAAGAAAAAAATGTAGAACACTTCCACTCATTTTACTAATTTTTTTTATTTTGGAAAAAATAGTTATTTTCACAAAAATATGTGACATGTTAACATGGGACGGGTTTTATTATTACTTTAAATTAATATTTTAAAATCAAATAATTTTAATTTCTAATATGGTAGATATCAATAAATGTAACCCACATAAACAAAAGGTTTTGGGGGTCCTCGATAATTTTTAAGTAATATAAAGGGATGCTAAGACCACAAAGTTTGAGAACTGTTGCAGAAGGCAAAGATGACTACATCAAGGTTCCCGACTTCAGTGAGATGAGATGCACACAAAAATCACCTTGTGCTCTGGTTAAATATTAGAAAGGAGATACCAAGAGCTTTGGAGGAAGATCTCAGGAGCCCAATCCTCAAATAGTTTCCTCTTTTGTAAAAATGAAAGGGCCATCTATTATCTTTCCAACTCTGAAATTCTAAGACTGTACCAGTTCAACATGGGAAAAGTGAAAATACATATATTATATATGACATGCTCCAGACCTCCAAAGAAGCAAGTAGGAAAAAGTAATTCCTAGAAAAGCATCCACAAGATGAAACTATAAATATGCCTGTGAAGTAAAAAAATAAAAATAAAACAAGCAAAAAAAAAAAAAACCCAAACAACCCATGGTGGATAAGCATCTCAAAATAGAGAAATTCTGCAGGGTTTTTCTATAATAGAAGCAACATGATCTATGATTAAAAAAATAAAAACAAAAACCTGCCAAGATGACTTTCTTGGAGGGAGTAAAGGAAGAGATACAAGGGACAATTTATGAAAGAGATCAATAAAAATTTTATTTAAAAAAAATCTGTCCAAGGAGCCCCATCAGTACATATTGGTAGTCAAATAAAACAAGACCTTTTTGACATCAGAAGAAGCTAAATATGATATACTTTGTGTGAATTATGACTCACTAAGATAATAACAGTTTAGTTAACCTCTTGTCAAAATTGCTAATCTCTTGTTAGAGAATAGATATATTTCCCTTCATCCACACTTGCTACTTTGATTTCAGTGTTTTAAGGATCTGGGATTTTGTCCATATGAATACTTTCTTCACCAGAAAAGATCACTGAACTTAGACTGGTCCTTAGAAAATGGTGATGGAATCTATCACACTAGGTGGATGGTCTGCAGTTTAAGCATTTCCAGGGTGGGAGGGCTCCCAAAGCTTGCAAACTCAGCTAACCTCTGAGAATCTAGGGTCACTTTTGCATTTTTTCTTATTTATGTTTATTGTTAACATTCATTTTTTAATTTGGTTTTCCAAATTCTCCCCCTTGACCTTCTGAGAAGCCAAGCAATGACACCCAGTAGACATGTGAAGTCATACAAAATGTATTTCCATATCAATCATGTAGCAAAAAAGAAAAAGCAAGAAAAATAAAGTAAAAAAATATGTCTCAATCTGCATTGAGAGTTCATTAATTCTTTCTCGGGAGGTAGATAGCATTTTTCATCATGAGTCCTTTGGAATTTTTTAGATCACTGTACTGATCAGAGAAGCTAAATCTCACAGTTGATTATC
This sequence comes from Gymnobelideus leadbeateri, assembly GCA_011680675.1. NCBI lineage: Eukaryota > Metazoa > Chordata > Mammalia > Diprotodontia > Petauridae > Gymnobelideus > Gymnobelideus leadbeateri. The sequence continues at coordinate 323,165 of WOXC01009005.1, forward strand.
CTCATAATATTGCTATTACTCAGTATAATGTTCTAGTTTTGCTCACTTCATTTTACCTCAATTCATATGTGTTCCCAGGTTTTTCTGAAACTGTCCCATTTGTCATTTCTTATAGCAAAATAACATTCCATCACAACCAGATACCACAGCTTTCTCAGCCATCTATTCTTTGCCATCACCAAAAGAACTGCTTTAAATATTTTTAAGCATGTAGGCACTTTTCCTTTATTCTTCGATCTCTTTGGGATACAGACCTAGTTGTGATATTGCTGGGTCAGAGAGTATGCACAGTTTTATAGCCCTTTGGGCTTAGTTCTAAATTGTTCTCCAGAATGCTTAAACCAATTCACAACTCCACCAACAGTGTATTACTGTACCTATTTTTCCATACATTCCAGAATTTGTCATTTTCCTTTTCTGGAATGTTAGTCATACTTCAGAGTGGTTTTAATTTGCATTTTTTTGATTATTAGTCATTTAGAACATTTTTATATCACTTGATAACTTTGACATTTTCTTCTGAAAACTGCTTGTTTATATCCTTTGACCATTTATCATTTGGGGAATGGATCTTAATTTTATAAATTTGGCTAAATTCCCTACATAGTTGAGAAATGGGAATTTTATCAGAAAAATTTGCTATAATTTTCCCTCAATTTCCTCCTTTCCTTCTAATTTTGGCTGCATTGATTCTGTTTGTTACAATACCTTTTTTAATTTCATGTAATCAAAAGCAACCACTTTACCTCCTGTGGTCTTCTTTATCCTTTGGTGAGTCACAAACTCTTCCCTTATCCATGGATCTGACAGACAATTTCTTCTATGCTCCCCTAATTTGTCTAAATCATGTACCCACTTTGATCTTATTTTGGTATATGTACACTATGAGATGTTGATCTATGCCTTATTTCTGTCAGACTACTTTCCAGTTTTCTCAGCAGTTTTTGTTATATAGTGGGTTCTTGCCCCAAAAAGCTTGGATCTTCTAATTTTTTTATCAAACATTAGATTATTATGGTCGTTACTTCTGTGTGTTGTATATCTAATCTATTCCACTAACCAACCACTTTATTTCTTATCCAGTACCTGACTGTTTTGATGATTACCTCTTCTTAATAGAGTTTGAAATCTGGTACTGCTAGGCTGCCTTTATTCCCTTGATATTCTTGACCTTCTATTCTTTCAGACGAATTTTGTTATTATTTTTTCTAGCTCTATAAATATTATCTGGTAGTTTGATTGGTATGGCACTGAATAAGTAAAATAATGTAGGTAGAATAGTCATTTTTACTATATTGGCTCAGTCTACCCACAAGCAATTAATATTTCTAATTGCATAGATCTGTCTTTATTTGTATGAAAAGTGTTTTGTAATTGTGGACATATAATTCCTGCGTATGTCTTGGCAGACAGACTCCCAAATATTTTATACGGTCTGCAGCCTATGTTACTCCCCCACTCAAGAGTCTTCAATGGCTTCATAGTGAATTTAGGATTGGAAAACAAACTCCTTTGTTTTACCAATTTATCTTACATTTCTCCCCTTCAAATAACTTAGGTTCCTGACAAATGGGTCTACTAGCTGTTCTCTAAACTCAAAATTCCATCTCTTGTCTCCACACTTTTCCTTAGACCATCCTCATGCCAAAAGAATGCAGTCCCTTCTCACCCTTTGTCATGGAGAGTTGCTAGTTTCCTTCAAGACTACATAGCATGGCCTTGCCTGGACCCCTGGCTGTTACTGCATCTCCGACTCTCTTCTTTATGTAAATGTTACATTTTTTTTCCAAAAGAAAATAAAATCCTTAAAAGCTAAAGGCCATTTTTTCTTGTTTTCCTTCAATCCCCAATGCCTTGAATAACCATTGTAAGGTACTTCATAAAAGCTTCCTGAATGGAATTGAATGGTCAAGCAAAAAGAATGCTTTTAGATTTAGTGATGCTTTGGGTCCCTTAAATTAAGAACGACAACAACACTAAGTTATCTTAATTCCTATTCTAAAATGAGTAATACAGACTTGTAATTGCTTTTAGTTGAATCTGAAATCCTTCCATACTCTTTAAAATATTTGTCCACATAATCAGAGCATATGTAACACTCCCAAAGTCAACAGAACCATTCTTGCAGTAACCCTGAAAACTATGACATATTGTACCATGATGGTACAAAGGGTGAGTCTTTGCCAAGAAGACTGTTTCTAAAAATGGATTTTTTTCCCCAAAGAGAACATCAAAGGCTTCCTCAATTCTGAACAAAAAATCTACATCATTTAAGCTGAAAAATTCAAAAGAAACATTATGTTCCCTGAAAATATATTTAAAATTGATCCAGCAAATAACAATAGTCTTGCTCACAGGACACATACTGTCCTGAAGACTTAATACACATTGGTCTTTGGCTATTTAATCCAAAACTTGTCAGTTCGGTTCAAGCTGATTCTCAGAGAGAAAGGAGGAGAGCAATCAACAATGTTGACAGATGGTCTAGAGAACCAAAGAGAGAAAAAGCTTATAATGGGATGCTTTATTTTTAAGATAAACTCTATCCCAACTAAAACTAAACATCAAAAGCACAGTTTTTATCCCTTCCAGATTTAAATTTCAAAATATTTTGATGTCATCAAACAAATGTAGCACTTATTTATTTTTAATATTCCTTTTACATCAGACCTTTTCATCTGTATTAATATGCAGATTGCTAGTGCCTATTTAGCAAATGTCTGAACCTGGAGTTTATAGGCTGGAGACATATAAGACCCCAAAAGAGGTCATGAAGAGTCTGACCTGACTGGAAGATGACTAAACAATAAATATTTCCTATTTGCTTGAGGTATTTCCCCCTGACCAATATCTAGTACTGGCTTGCACAACCTGGGGCCCACCAAAGGATTTCAGGCCGCCCACGAAAAATGTAGAGGCTGGCAGGCCACAGACCGTGCAGGCCTGGTCTAATATTTCCTTATCTACAACATACTCTCACTCATCCTACATAGCAATAGATGAATAAGTCAATATGTAATAGTGCAACTGCCTCACGGTTAGACCCATGCCTCCTAGACAATGGTTGCCTGTCACCAATCAATAGAAAAGTTCCAAACTTAGTCAGCAGCATTAATCAAGCTCCCAGCAGCCAAATATCTGACACTTACACCTCCACAGCACCTCTCAGATGTAGCATTCTCTCCCCTCACTGAGCCCCACTCTGGTTCAAGGCCTTATCCCCCTTCTCTTGGACCACTGTAATACCCTCCTAATTATCCTCCTTGGCTCCCTTCTAGCAATTCCAAACTATCCTTCACATCCCTGCCAAAGTGACTGTCTTTTTTTTTTGTTTTTTATTTTTGCTTTTTGGAGGGGGGAGGGCAGGGCAATTGGGGTTAAGTGACTTGCCCAACCAAGATCACCCAGCTAGTGTTAAGTGTCTGAGGCCATATTTGAACTCAGGTCCTCCTGACTCCTCCTGACTCTATTCACTATGCCACCTAGCTGCCTCCAAAGTGATTTTTTTTAAGCAGGTCTAATCAGGTTTCTCCCCTCCTCAATTAACTCCAGTGGCTCCCTGTTATCTCCGGGATCAAATATAAATTCCTCTTTTAGCATTTAAAGCACTTTACAACCTAGCCCCGACATTTCCAGCTTTATGGCACTCTCCCCTACATGTACACTAGGGTCTAGCCAAGTGGGCTTCCTAGCCGTGTGTCACATACGGCACTCTGTCTGTACCTTTGTATGTACCTGCTGTCATAGGGGATTATCCTGGTGAATGTACCTCACCTTCACATCTTTGAACCCCTAGTTTCTTTCCAGGATCAGCTCAAGAACTTCCTTTTCCATTAAGTTGTTCCTAATGTACCTAGCTGCTAGTGCCTGTTCCCTAAAATTATATTGCATCTCCTCTGTATGTATATGTATATTCACATATGTATATGTATATCTGTAGATATAAATATATACAAACATATGAATGTGGTATTTATTAATGTGTGTATATACACATCTGTGTATAAGTATGTATACATATACATACCCATATATGTTCGTGCTAGATTGTGAGTTCCTCGAGGTCCACAACTGTTTCCTTTATTTGTCTCTGCTTCCCCAGCATCTAGTATTGCTACTAGCAAAGAGTGGTTTCCTAATAAATGTATGTTGATTGATGGACTGATGGGAGGTAGAAAAGTATCCCTGAAAAAGAACCTGTCCCCTTCTGATATAACTCATAACTTTCAGCTATCTTAATGGTCTAGCTGGTATGTAAGTGAGTGCAAGCCAGGAATCTCACACATCAAAAAGCAGGGGTAACCTTAACTCAATTGGGAATGCCCAGTCAATGCACCACCTCTCTCAAGGACAATTACTATCCATCTTCCTCCTCCTGACAGACTATCTTTCCAGGGATTTCAGCAAACAATCCCTCCATCATTTGAGACCATCTAGTATCCTTTGCCCTAAATGCTTCTCCCCTCTCCCCCCACTTCCCAATCTCCTAGAACCAAGTGCTTTTGTTTTTATGTCCTCATTCTCTCTGTGTACATGCTAAAATGTACCACAATAAAGGCCTATTGCTTAATGCATTACTAGTTAGTCTAATTCTATTGCCAAACCTGCCTTTAAGTCCCATAATTGCAGCTAAAGAGGTTTGAGGACAATACACCACTGACATAAATTTTCTAAAGAAAAAATTTTGAGTGCCTTGATTTGATCCTGAGAGCACCTGTGCGGCCTCGGAATCACAGGGTACAGGCACAATGGGGCAGGACCTCTGTCAATCATTCTTCCAGCCAGGGCAGGCCAGGCTCCCCCTCATCTCACTAGCACATGGTGTGAGCAGGAGGCAGATGCACGTTCCATGCTGGCACCTACTCTGCGTCTGCCTGGGTGACATTTACTGCTTTAAAAATACTGAGCTTGAATACACTTTTAGCAGACTGAACCAATTAACTGACTTTGCTTTACTTTGCATATTTAGAGTTAAAGCCTCAGGGGGTTAACATATAAAGCAATTTGGAATAATACTCGTGTTGGTGTTTCATTTCTGAGCCAAAACCCTTAGCCCATTTTATATTTTAGCAAGAATGTAACACTACCTTACACCCACTACTTCAAATGAAAAGTAGTGGAGTCCAGTACATATACAACTGAATATCCAAAAGATCCCCAAATGCATGGTCAAAATCAGAAATCACCCTCTATGAAACTGTAACAAAGAGTCCACACATCATATAGAGGTTTAGTTTCTACAGAAAAAATTCTTCTATTTTGATCTGAAGGTACTTTAAGGATGAGATTAATAAGTCATTTTTAAATTATGTCTGACTCTCCATGACCCCATTTGAGATCATGGACAAAGATAATGGAGTGGTTTTGCCATTTCCTTCTCTAATTCCTTTGACAGATGAGGAAACTGAGGCAAACTTTTTTTAAGTGATTTTCCCAGGGTCACACAGCTAGTAAGTCTCTAAAGTTGGATTTGAACTCAAGTTTTTCTGACTCCAGATCTGGCATTCTATCCACTACTCTTCCTAGCTGCCTCTGACCAAAACAATAATAATAATAATAATAAAATTAAAATAGAACCGAGGCTGCCGGCTACAATTCTAACTTTAAGAACTGAAGAAAGGTTGGGAGGGATTTTATTTCCTCCAAATTACCCCTCCCCATGTCTGTTTGTTCTAAGAATCCACATACAAAATTATAACAACTTACACTCAAAAACTAAGGGCAAATGCCCCCAAATTATACTATGGTTCAAAAAGGTTAACTCCATTTCTGGAAAGTCTTTTCAATCTTTTATGATTCAAGAGTACCCGTCCTTTATAAAAGTACCAGAGACCAAATTCAATCAAACATGCTGATCTCTGCTCTCTGTAAGAGCTGGACACACTGCCTAAATACAAAACAGCCTTGGAACACATTGGGAGCCCAGAACATTGCTTGGTCTTTTTTCTGGGAACTTACATTGTGCTTATTAGTAAATTGATCACATACTCTGTTGATTTTCTATTGCACCAAATCAACTTGCCTATTGTTGATCCACCCAATTTCCCTTTAAACATGTCCTATTTTTCATTAGCTAGAAAGGCTAGGCAAAATCTTCTCCACAGAAGTGATCTATGGAGGAAAAACCAGTATCGTGAACCAAAACCTATTCACATAAAAGTCTGAAAGCTGTGTATGTGTGTGTATTAAAGCCACAGTTGAGGTTCATATATTGACATTTTCGAAAACTGTTCTGCCAACCAGGGCCATGAAAACAAGAGTGCTAAGAAGTGTACTTTGTTCCTCAGGATTGAATTTAGACTTCTTCCTATGATGACAATTCATTTATCACTCTGGTTATGAGATGAAAACCCTTCCCTCATACTTTAAAATAGAAATACTTTAAAAATACTCAGCAACAGATTTCGAGGCTTCTGTCCCCAGTTACTAAGCCCATTGGCCCAGATACATACACTATGGACCACTAGAGAAATTTATTCACTTCCACTACAAAGCCAATTACTCTTCTTACCCCTTACCAACAGATTCTCAGGGTAATTATATTCAGTATTTTGATAATTAAGAAATGATCTGTATTTTAAATACAAGGATCTTAAAGTAGGAAAATGGCAAACTATAAATATGTTAGGAAGGATTGTCACTGCCCCCCCCCCAAAGGGTAGCTACATCGAGAATTTTTTTTTCTCATCTCCTTCAGACATATTCCTTCTAAATAAATATAATCTGGCCAAACTTTGTTAGGTTCCTCTTTAGGAAACTAAGAATACTGAAACTGACATGAAGAAAAAGAAACCAAAAATTTATGAGGGCTCATCTATCTGCTCCCCTAGTGTTACCAAGAGACAAGAAACTTATTGGCAGCTTCAGAGAAGAGAACTCACTGGACCAATCCTTCCTGACCTCTCTGTAGTCTTGAGAGTAGGGACTGTCTTGTGTCTTTTTTTGTATCCCGAGTGCTTAGCAAAGTGCTGGAACATACTAAGTGATTAATTAATACTTATTTAATGACTAACCAATCACACAAGTGTTGGGTATCCATTCGGAAAAATAAAATCACACAAAGAAGGAAAAGAGATTTGTAGCTATTGTCTGGACATTCAATAAAGAAAAAGACAGCTAATAAATTTGTATCTGAAAGAAAAATCTAATTACCTTGCAATTTGAGTCAGTTAAGAGCTATTCAACTTTCCCACTGGACAAAATGAATTCAGATTAAATGGTCTAAAATTCCAGCTACATCCACGTGCCTCAAATCTGAAGGGCATATTCAGACAAACACTCAGGGAAGCCAATCATGTCTCCATTAGCTTCCAAGTTTCAAAAATGTGTAAACTTAGGCAAGGTCAGTCCCACTGCAGGTAGCATAGGTAGCCACCTTCAGTCTATTGTAAGAACTCCTGGCCCATTTTCACCAGTCTGTCATTTCAAGGGCCTGAAATTCCCTACCATTAAATTTACTCCTTTAGGTTAACCAACAAATGAAGTATTTATTAAAACATTTAGTAGAGTGAGGGGGCAGCTAGGTGGATAGAGCACCTGACCTGGAATCAGGCTCATCTTCCTGAGTTCAAATGTGGCCTCAAACACTTACTAGCTGTGTGACCCTGGGCAAGTCACTTGCCCTGTTTGTCTCCATTTCCTCATCTATAAAACAAGTTGGAGAAGGAAATGGCAAACTACTCTAGTATCTCTGCCAAGAAAATCCCAAAAACGGTAATGAAGAGTCGTATACGATTGAATGACTAAATAACAGAGTGACTAGATTGTTCTGGATCACTAGAGGCTAAATTGATATGTCCACATAGAAGAGGCATCCAGTAATCTAGATTCGTTTTTCAGATTGACTGCCTGTTACCTAAAACTCACCCTTTCACATTATCACGGCTAATGTGGGCACAGAGTGCCATATTAGTAACTAGAGAAGATCTAATGCTTAAGTAAGACAGTCCCTGCCCTCAAGGAACTTACAGTCTAGTAACAGAATATGACAAAAGCACATGACATGAGAAGAGCATGGAAGAATTGTCAAATAAGCTGCTCTAAGGGTCAGTTTCAACCTTAAGTCCAGGAGAAAACTGTTAGGTGGGCAGAGGCAGTAGTTGGATACTACAGGGAGTAATTTTCTTCATGCCTACAGGATAATAAGGTATATATACATATATGTGTGTATGTGTATATAAATACGTATATATATATGTATGTATATGTATATATGCATATGCATGCATTTCTCAAGCTCTTAAATGCATGACTGAGCAATCACCAGACCAATATGGTTTGCTCAATTTAGAGCTTAAGCCCTGCACACCTTTGTGACGCTAGAAAAATGTTTCTTGGAGCCGGTTGAGGAGCTTTAGGATGGCTGAGCCTCTTAACTGGATTTTCAGAGCAAGCCCTTCATACTGATGGGGGAACAGGTTTTCCACTAGACAGACTTTATAAATAAACTTTATCTGATCCTGGTGAGGAGCTTAACAGGGTGTAGTCAGAGCAGGGATGGGCAAACTGGTTTTTTATAGAGTAAAAGTTTGCTTGATACAGAGGCCTATTTCTCAGGTGAATGGTCCCTTTCACCAGAAGATACTGATCTCTGACTTGTTCTTCATGTCACCAGAAGAAAGGAAATGGGTTAGACAGGAGAATTTCTTTGCAGTGACAACTTGCAGGCCTCTAGGTGGCGCGGTGGATAGAATGCTGGATCTGGAAACAAGAGGACCTGAGTTCAAATGTAGCCTCAAACTCTTATTAGCTATGTGACCCTGGACAAGTCCCTTCACTTCTGCCTGATTCTGTTTCCTCATCTGTAAAATGCAAAATAATATGCAGGTAATGATAGCACCTACATCCCAGGGTGGCTGTGAGGATCAATATATATTTTACCTTGTTTTGTGTTTATTTGAATGACATGTTTTTATAATAAAAATAATATTGATGGCGTGGCTAGGTGGAGCAGTGAATAGAGCACTGGTCCTAGAGTTAGGAGGCCCTGAGTTCAAATCCAACCTCAGAAACTTAACACTTACTAGCTATGTGACCTTGGGCAAGTCATTTAACCCCAAATGCCTCTCCAAAAAAAAAATAATACTGATATATTTGATTATTAATATCACCTTTAAGCTTGAGATAAAAATATTATCCCATATCCCTAAATCTTAACACTGGAGAGCCAAACAAATCAACAGCAAATAAGTAAGGAAAATGCGGGGGCTTTTTTCCAGCTAATCAATAGACATTTTAATTAAGTTCCTCCCTTTTGTGTGCTAAACACTGGGCTAAGTGCTAAACACAGGAAGACATGTAAAAGATGTGCAAACAATTCTATATAAACAAGTTATACATAGGATGAATTGAAGATAACAGAGAGAAGGCTCCCTGTAAGTGAGATTTTACCTAGGACTTGAACGAAGCCAGCAAAGCCAGTGGAAGAAAAGGAGTGAGAACTTCCCATGTGTGGGGGTCAGCCAGTCAGAACATGCAGGGTCAGAGGACAGAGTATTTTACTCCAGGAGCAAAGAAGTGAGTTTTCACTGGATCATGAATGTGGGGGTAGAGTGTGTGAGATAAGTACAAGGTGACTAGGTTATAAAGGGTTTTGAACACCAAAGAAAGGATTTGTATCTTCTAGCACCCAAATGTCCACCACAGTGAGGTTCATTTTCATACACAACCACACGCCTATACACACACGTACACATAAAAACATATATGCTTATATGTATGGTATACACACGTGTGTGCACGTGTATATCTCTGTGTACATATATGTGTGTGCATGTGTGTAGATACAAACACTTATATGATATATCTACACACACATTTATATACTGATATGTATAGGTGTGCCTAATCAGTGTATAAACAGCTGCAGTTCTGCTTATTTCCCTCTGTATCACCTCAATAGAGCTTTTCATATTTCTTTATGCATTTCATAGATATCATTTCTGATGGTGCCACAAGATACCATTGCATTAGTTTGCCATACTTTATGCAGCCATTTCCTAATTGTTGATACAAAGGTAGTATTCCACTTTTTCCTATAAAAATAAAGCAGCTATGAATGTTTTAGCAAAATACATCCCTTTCCCCTTTGTATAATGTTTTTGGACTAGAGTCCTAGCAAATATGAACTGAAATTTGCCAAACAGACTTAAGTTGGCAACTTAAGATTGTCTTGATTTGAATTTCTTTGATTATTACTGATAATAGATTTAGAACTGGAAAGGTCTTTCAAAGTCATCTAGTCCAACACCCTCATTTTTTAGATGAGGAACTTGAGGCCTGGAAAGGTTAAAGCTCAAGGTCATATATCTAGTAAAGGGAAGAGAGAGAATTCAAATTGAGATCTGACTTCAAATCTAATGTTCCATCTTTTCACATGGTTAACAACAGTTTGCATTTTCTCCTTTGCAAATAGAGTGTTCCTGTTCTTTTGACTTTTGCTCCACTGGGGAACGTGTCTCATCTGTAAGATGAAACGTGTTAATTCCTAATAGATACTGTATGTTAGAATGTAAACTGAGAGATTTGCTTTGAGTATGTTCCCACCATCTATTTTTTTCTTTTAATCTTAGAGGAGGTTGTGCAGCAATCTTTTTATCTTACATAATCATTATATTTCCTCATGTAGTACATCAGAGATTCTGATTTTAGAATCCATGTTGGTGTCACTTAAGAAAAAAAGTTTGATATAAAAATCTTTACAATTCTTTTATAATTTTCATCTATTCATTATCTTCATTCCAGTTTCATCAGTAAACAAATGAAAAAGCTTTTTGTATGGTTGTTTACCTTCTCTCTGTTTTATAAAATGAAGCTACTCTTAACCTTTCACCATGTTCTTCCATAAGAATTTACTTAAAACTAGCACTGCCCTTATAACTACCATATCTCTCCACTTTGAAAGGGAGAGAAATCATAGGATTGTATTATTAAAGTAGGATACACAAGAAAAGAAAGTATTTCATTAAATCCAATGTTCATTTGATAAAACATTAAAATTCATGAAAACTGAAGTATTGTTCCTTGGCAAGATGAAAATCATTCTTTTGAATCTAAGATCCAACAGCATATGGAATTTAGAAATATTAAAAATTTCCCACTAAGAACTTTATAAAATAAAATTTTATTTTCTAACTTATTACTCAGTAGAGTTCTACAAATTCTGGATGTAGCAACAAAACAGAAAGTAAAGAAATAGGCATTTGGTTACAATAAGTTAAAGTATCTCTATTTTGGGTTGATATAGTTTCTTTAGAAAGCTTTTTTAAAACAACAAAAATTTATTAAGAACAATAAAAAATCATTTAGCATCTGCTTAATAAAACTCAGAAAAACATATAGGAAGAAATGCAATTTAAAACAATGCCATAAAAGTGTTAAGCATGGGAATTAGCCTACCAAGACTACATAGAACACATAGAAAGACAAATATAAGACATTTTTACATAAAGAAAAAGAAGGGGGTGGCTAGGTGGTGCAGTGAATAGAGCACCAGCCCTGGAGTCAGGAGGACCTGAATTCAAATTTGACCTCAGACACTTAACACAAAAACTAGCCATGTGACCTTGGGCAAGTCACTTAACCCCAACTGTCCCTCTCCCCCCAAAATGAACCAAAGATCATAGAAACATGCTTATGCCTAGTGATCCCATTACTAAGATCATAGATAGTTATGTGTAAACAGTAGTGATCCCACTACTAAGAGCATAGGTAGTCACATGTAGACCAGTAGTGATCCCATCACTAAAAGCATACTGATGTTATATGTAGTTATATAGTTATATGTAGACCAGTAGTAATCCCACTACTAAGAGTATAGCTAAGTATGCATAAACCAGTAGTGTTCCCACTACTAAGAGCATAGGTAGTTAGTTATGTGTAGACCAGAGGAGACCTATTTATTCAAAAACATTGTGAGCAGCATTATTAGTAGTAAAAAAAAAAAATAGAAACAAATGATGCATCCAACAATGAGGAAATGGCTGATAATATTGCACCATGAGAAATGACAGATATGAGGTTAATTGATATGATGCAGACTGAAAAAAACAGAACTAAGAGAACAACGTACACACTCATTACAACTATGTAAAGACAACCAGAAGAGCAACAAAACCTGATTAGATAAACAGAAAAGGAGTTCAGCCAAAAGATGATGGAACCAATAAGACGACTCTGTTACTAACTATGTTAAAGTAAGTCTACACATTTGGGGTGGGGAGAGGGAGAGGTGTCATGGTTTGTTGATTCATATAATCACTGCTCTCACCCTCTTGAAATAATTTTGCAAAATTTTATATATACTACATTATTTAGTATACAACTTGGACAGAGTGTACCTCTTTGCAACAGAATGTAAACTCTTTGAGTGTGAAAACCATCACCCAAACCAGTGCCTTATACAGAGTAAGCACTTTTAAAAATGTTTGTTGAAATGAATAAACAGTTTAAGTAACGTAAGTTTATGATTTCATGTACAATAATTCATATTCAATTTTTCATCTTCTAATAGAAATTAAAATAAAATGTAATTTAATAAAAAATTGAAATAAAATTCTATAACAGGCTTGATGCATAATTTTAATACTTTAGATGATTATATAGTTTTATAATTAAATGTCTGCCTTGATGGCATGTTGTTGGCCAAATATATGATTTATTTTATGTTGAGTTCTTGGGCAGGAATGCAACCCTCAATTATAAAACTCTTCTGATGAGAAAATACATCCTTACTTTTAAAATGATGCACTTTTTTGCCTGTCTGGTTTATAACATGGTTTCCAAGAAGGCCCTGTGGCTTGTAAATTGGCTTGTGTGTACATGTTGATACTTGGAAAAACACTGGAGAACCTTTCACCACTCACTTCACAGAGCCCCTCACATGACTACACGGCACAGTGGGAAGTGCAGGCCTTTGGCAGCAGTGTCTTTGATTCTAAAAGGCAACGGAGAGTAATTGCATAGGGGATTTTTGTCCAGGTTGATCTCTTTATCTGACTCAACTGTGCTTCTAAACAGATAGTTACACTCATAGTGCTTCCTCCCTCCTAGTCTCACAATTCTCTATAGAAAGAACTAATTTTTTTTTACCTACACAGGTAGAATCCCATTTTGATGAATATTATAACATTTTTATTATATAGTATGTCATATTTTATTATATAATATAACTATATATTTTATTATATATTATACTGTATTTACAGTATTATAACAGTTTCTTGTAAAACAAATGTTTTATTTCTCTGTAGGTGGTTGATAACAAAATGACTTTGCCACTAAAAATTCCTAAATAAGATTCCCACATGAGTCCATTTTTGTCCATGTAGGGATTACACACTATAAAGAAGGCTTGGCTCTTCTGGCAATTGACCATAGTGGCATAGTCAAGCTCTAAAATATTCTGATAATTTTATATCAAAAATGTGTTGTCATGTTTCCAGTTTTGTTCTGTGGCTATGTCCTGCTATTGTTGGAAGAAGCGTCCTAAAGGGAGATGTCCCTGGTACTGGTGGCTGCCAATGAAGAAGAGAGATTAACAAAGGGACTTGAAGGAATAAAGATCAATTCTAGTCCAGGAACTGAACTAGAGACTCTAAGCATGTGAAGGGTGATCTGTACATTATGGATAGCAAGTAGGAAGAGAGAGAAAATGGTGAAAGGGGTTCAAGTCTGATAGAGGCAAGAGAGGATGGACAAAAGCACATGACTGACAAAATCAAGAAAGAAGAAAGGACAATGTAGTTGACAACTCTTGAGTAAGGTCTGCTAGAAAACAAACCAAGTAACTGACTCCATACATAAGCCAAAAAAAAAAAAATCTCTTCATAGTCCTTATATCTCAGTAAATGTTCTATTTGCCAAACCATTCATTATCTAATTAAAGAATAACTTTTATGTCAAATACAGTTATCACATCTGACATAAATAAAATAACTTTACAAAGAAGAGGCCAGATTACTTGAACAAAGAAAAGTACTATTTCAACAATAAACATCAGTAGTCAAAGTTTCAGGTTTCTTTTTTTTGATCTATATATATGATGACTCATGTGTTTTCTAAAAATCATATTCATTCAGTTAAATAACTGTTTCAAGGAGAATGATTTGAAAAAAAGAATGCATTCTTCAGGTAGCAAAAAGCTTTTCAAATGACCTTTATAATCCCTTATAGCAACTTATCTGTTACTATAGACAACACCAAACCTTCTGAAAAGATGACCTCTGAAAAAAAGTCTTTAAAAGGTAAGGAATAACCTGATCTGGGTGAGGGGAAGGAAAGAATGTCACTGACAATGGTTGGCCAGACACAAGAGATTAGTGATGTTTCCATAACAAACTCTCAGAAGTGAAACAAACAGAAGAGTCACTCCATATTTGCACATTGTTGGTAGTACTCTGCTTGGTTCCAGAACTGTCCAGTCAACACCTGTTGATGTTTTCCTCCCCAAACACATGATGCCACTTGGTGTGAATGGTTTGAAACTGGATATATCAAGACCAAGCAGGAATTGCAAGACTGACACTTCCAATGTGTGTGTATGTGTGTGTGTGTGTGTGTGTGTGTGTGTGTGTGTTTGTGTGGAGAGAGAGAAATGAGACAGACAGAAAGAAACAGACTCAAGACTTCTTTCACAAGACCACTACTAGACAAGTGCTATTCAGAAACTTCTTTACAAAAACTACTATTAACAAACAAAACAGACTGATATGAGAACATATGAGAACACAGCACTTAAGAAACACAGGAAGCCTGGGATCCAGTCCTGGTTCTGACCCTTGACTAGTGATATGAGCTAATTTAAGTCACTACATGTTTCTGGACCTCAGTTTCCTTATACATCAGCTGAAGGACTTGGATTTCAGGGCATCTAGCCAGCTCTAGATTCAGAGATCTGATCAAAGTTTTCCACCTTTAAAGTACATCCCCTGGACAGATGCATTGCGCAGCATCCACATAAACTACTGTTCCCTCTCAGTTGAGAACATAGCAAAATGTGAGTTGGAGAACTATAATTTGTGAAATCATCAATTTGAGTATAAATGCAAGGATTTGTGCCATCTCTTGACACTGAAGGACGACTTCTGAAAACCAGATTGCTCAGATACAAACAGACTTTGTTCCAAAATAGCCTGGAGCTCAAAGGAGAGGAGGCTATTATCTTTCATCTTTGTACTAATATAGTAGAATGCATCAGCCTTGTTTAAGCAATTTAAACATTATCATTGATAAATACATTAATAGGGACAATTTACTGACACCTGTTGTTAATGCAATGTGGTTATGGGACAAGGTCACCCTGCTTTGAAATGTCAATACATTTATGTGGAAAGTAATCACTGGAACTATGCTTTTAAAATATGTTTTTGCTTATGAAACCAAGGCAGCTGGCTTTGGCCAAATGACTGGGCTTTTAACTATGAGACAGGACAGCAGAGAAAGGCAGGGTGCTCTGTCACTGGAGGGAATCAAATCTTCTACATAGAACAGAAGTGTGCCTAGAGATATTGAACAGCCAACAACCAACATTATCAACTTCTTACAGTTGATAATGGCTCCAAGACAACATTTAAAAAAAACAACTGTACTTTTATGGCTACAACATGTCTGTGTTAAATGGCCCATAAACCTTGTGAATCATGACTCATTTTCCATGAGTGTACTCATAGATGTGTTAGTGAAAACATCACAATCCTACTGTTGCCTCAATTAATTTTATTTTCTGCCTTGAAAATACTCTCAAGCAAAAATCATCATCATCACCCTTTGCATATAAATTTTTCCAGTGAGATCATAGACATGCTCTTATTTGCCTTTAGGAATAATATAATAACAATATACTTTAAAAATCATTAATATAAGGGGTGGCTAGGTGGCGCAGTGAGTAGAGCGTCGGCCCTGGAGTCAGAAGGACCTGAGTTCGGATCCGGCCTCAGACACTTAATGCACACAAACAAAAAAAACCTAGCTGTGTGACCTTGAGCAAGTTACTTAACCCCAATTGCCCTCCAAAAAAAATTATTAATATAGCATGTATTAATAGTAATTATTAATATAATATAGGAAACTCCACTATGAGAAAAGTCCCTCCACCAAAGTAGGTTTGGTACCTTCTGTGCAACTTAAAAACTTTAAGAGAGTGGCCCAGAGCACAGAGAAGTTTAGTATTAGTCAATACATGCCAGAGAAGAGACGTGAACCCAGTTCATCCTATTGCCTCTAGAGACTGTCAACCTTTTCAGAGTGTTCTTATCAATAAGATATATGGGTTTCTTTATACTATTCCTATGAGAGAGTCACTGACTGCCAGACAGAGAGGAATAGTTTGTGGCTAATGATAAATAAGGTACAAATACAATAGTATATAAAACATGAGTTTATAAATATAAATATAAACACATTTCTTGTCCAATTCTTTTCTTAGGCTAGTATGAATCAATCTGCATTATCTGAATATATGTTACTTACACAGTAAAGGACAACTTTTGAAAATGAACTAAGTTGAGATGGGGAGGGGGAGGGAAGTATATATAGTAAGTTTCTCTGATAAAGGTCTCATTTCTAAGATATGTAAAGAACTGATTCAAATTTTTCAGAGTCATTCCCCAATTGATAAATGGTCAAAGGATATGAACAGGAAGTTTTCAAAGGAAGGAATACAAGCTATTAAAAGCCTTATTAAAAAATTTTCTAAATCAGTAATAATCAGAAAAATGCAAATTAAAACAACTCTGAAGATCTACATCATGACAATTAGATTGATAAAGTTTGTTGTAGTTTTTTTTTTTTTTAAGGGACAATGACAAATGCTGGAGGGGGTGTGGCAAACAGGTTCATTAATGCCATGTTCCCAGACCTGTGAATTGTTTCAGCCATTCTGGAAACCAATTGGGAATTATACCCCTCAAATTATTGAACTATGGTTCTTTGACCCAGCAATACCACTACTAGATCTATACCCCCAGAGGTCAAAGAAAGGAAAAAAGGACCCATATATACAAAACTACTTATAGCAACCCTTTTTGTGGTAGGACAGAACTGGGAAGTGAGGAGGTGACCATCAATTGGAGAATGGTTGAACATGCTGTGGTATATAAATGTGATGGAATTCTATCATGTTATTAGAAATGATGAAGGGGGTAGTTTCAGAGAAACCTGGGGAGATTTGTATTAACTGATGAAGAGTGAAATGAGCAGAACTAGAAAAATAATTTATACTTTAACAACAATATTGTAAACACAATTTTGAAAGATTTAAAAACTCTGATCAATGTTATTTCCTAGTTAACACCTGCTTCCTACATCCTGTCATAGAGATGGACAAATTGAGACATACACATACATATATATACATATACACATATATACATATATACACACAGAGAGACATATGTATGTACATATATACATTCATATGTGTGTGTGAGATGGCTAATATGGGAATTTATTTTGTTTGACTAGGAAGCAGAGTGGTGGGCCTGAAATGGGCATGACTCCTCTTCCCAGGTTAAAACCTGGCCTCATATACTTACTAGCTGTGTGACCCTGGGTAAGTCACTTAACCTTGTCTGCCTCCGTTTCCTCATCTCTGAAATGAGCTGGAGAAGGAAATGGTAAATCACTCCAGTATCTTTGCCAAGAAAATCCCAAATGTGTTCATGAAGAATTGGACATGACTAAAAAATAACTAAACAACTGTAGCAGCAAGCACCCCAATATCCCCAGGGTGACGGCCAACACAGGTTCTTAGATCTGCTTTTCAAAAGGAAAGCAACTCAAAATCAGTTAACAAGCTTACTTTAATCAAACATATTACCTAGTTCAGGGGGAAAAGGTCAGCACCCCGAACTTCAAATTATACAGACAGATCAAATAGACAGGCTTCCAAACTGTCCAACCATTATATCAATACCAAATCACAGTTACCAGAGAGGGAAGCATCAACATCTGGGTTTTCAAAGCCGGGGGCTCTCAACGGCTTCCCAGAGTCTCATCTGGTCAAATCACACAACACTTCTCAAAGTGAGCCCCAAAGCAAAGCCTCAAATCAGGGATTATATAGTCTTCTCCTGGCTCAGAGAATGTAACCACCCTCTTGACCCACTGCCCAATCACACAGCATCAAGGTGTGGTCATTCCTGAAAACCAAGCCTCGGACCACAGGCTCCATGTGACCACATTCAGCCTATTAGGGGGCAGATTATATTTTCAAATCAAGGAAGGTTCTCAGAGTCACTTAAGTCAATCAAAGTCTCTTAAAGCCAATCAAAGGGCCTAGGGGCAGGAAAGATCTTCAAATCTGCATTTCCATTACAACAACAAAATACACATTTGGTATAAAGGTTTTATTTTGCAATGGTGAGGGAGTAGGGAGATAGAAAGTAAATTTTGATTGATTTTTTAGAAGCTAAGTTAAAAAAGAGAAAATAAACAATGCTAGATGAGATAAGGAAAGAAGGAGTAGTTGAATGAGAACGCAGATTGCAAAGTTTGCAAAGAACATAAGCTCCTTGAGAGCAGAAACTTGTGCATTTTTGTCTCTGAATCCCCAGTACCTATAGCAGTGCCTGGCACATCTTAGGTTAGGTGCTTTAGAAGTACATAGTGATTGACTGGTTTATCTAGCCATGAACCCTCTATCTAGAACCCTCTATTAATAAGAAAGTGTGCCCCTTGGTCAGAAACTTCTGGGGATCATAGGATCACATATTTGGAGCTTGACGGAACCTAGATTTTTTTTCATCTTTTTCAGCCCCATCATTTTAGAGATAGGGAAACTGAGGCCCAGAGAAGTGAGGCAATTTACCCAAGGTCACATGGGTAAGGCTGTAGAGTCAGGATCTGAACCCAGGTCCTCTGAATCTAAGAACATAGTTCTTCCCCTGGACGCTACAGCCTACCACCAGAGTAGGAACTCAAAGAAGAAAAATAAAAGGTCACCCCCCAATCATACCACAGGCACTCTCCTGCCTCACCTGTAGGCAAAGTATAAGCTATTGCTCCCTGACTTTCTATGTCCAGGTCCTATCCTTCAGAGAAGATTACGTCCATAGAGCTCAATTCAATAGGCATGGAAGTCCTGGAAGGCTCTTCCACCTCCCAGCAACACCCACCGCTCTGAAAGCCCTGTACCTATGCTGACAAAATCTGAACTTCCCAGTCCCTTCTTTGCTCCTATGGGCTTTACAAGAGGCAGCTGATTTGGTTGTCAGAGAATTTTTTTTAAAAAACTAGGAATCAGTATATGTAATCCCTGACTGAAATGATACCATCAATGATAGATGGGACCAGAAAAGAAAGTGTGCTGGTCACAGGGTCTGGTATACAGCAGGCACTTAATAAACATTTATTGATTGAGGGGCACTGAATCAGCAGCTGAGTAGTACACTGGAACCTCCCAGAGACTGAAAAAAGGACAAGGTACTTGGGAAGAGTCCATTCTGGGCATGGGAATCAATGTAGAATTACTTCACAGAGGCCGGAAAATTGTGATCAGGTTGATGGGGAAGGGGGATGAAGAGTGCAGTTGGACCAAACTGTAGTGTTCTCATGAAGGGAAATAGTATGAAAGAAGGCTGGAGAGATAAGTGGGAGCCACACTATAAAAGGGCTTGCATGCCAAGGCAAGAAGTTTGACCTTTATTCAGTAGGCAGCGTTTTTCCTTAAATAGAGTAAAAATCTTCCTCTAAAACTTCCATTTATTGATCTTCGTTCTGGCTGCAGAGACCAAACAAGCCAATCTTTATTCCTCTCTCACATGACGTCCTTTCCAATACCTGAAGATGACCATCATGTTCTCCTCCCTGCCTCCATTTCTTCCCATACCTGACTCTTTTGATCATTTCTCCTATGGGCCACTATGGGAAAGAGAGAAAGATGAAGGAAGAGACAGAGGGAGGGAGGGAGAGCGGAAGGGAGGGAAGAAGGAAGGAAGGGAGAGAGGAAGGGAGGAAAGGAAGGAGGGAGGAAGGAAGGAAGGAAGGAATGAAGGAAGGAAGGAAGGAGAAAAGGGAGGGAGAAAGAGAGGAAGGGAGGGAGGAAGGAAAGAAGGAAGGGAAGGAAAAGAAGGAAAGGAAAGGATAGGAGGGAAGGGAGAGAACAAGCATTGAATTAAGTACTTAACTATGTGCCAGACACCATGCTAAGCACATTACAAATATTACCTCATTTGATCTTCACAATAACTCTGAGAGGTAACCACTATATTATCCCCATCTAACAACTGAAAAAACTGAGGCAAGCAGAGGTTAAGTGACTTTCCCAGAGTTATACAGCTAGTAAGTGTCTGAGGCCAGATTTTAACTAAAGATTTATCAAGTCCAGGCCTCATGTTCTTTCTATTGTAGTCCCCTCACTTTAATATTTATACATCTTTTGCAAAAAATCTAATTAGTGAATCCTCTGTGTACTCACATCAGCCTTTCTAGGCATTACTTCTTCTTCCTTATCAGAAACATTTGTGTTTGCAGCAATATAATTTTTATTCTTCAGAGTATGCTATCCCTCTTCAGTGAATGACTCCTTTAAAATTTCAGGCCATGGCATCCTATATTTCACCAAACTCTCTGAAATCTGCTCTCTCCAAACCTTGGGTGCACTAGACTATGCCCAGCTTTCCTTTCCTAATTAGTCAATCATTAACTCTCAAATGGCATGATTCTTCCCAAGGCATCTGCTATGTGTGTTTCTACAATTAGATCCTATTTATTAGCCTGAATCAGGTCCAGGAGTTTCCCTGTCTCTTCCTCTACCTTTTAAAGAAGAAAATTATCAACAAGAAAAGGCAAGAATGCATGAACTGCTCTAATTTTAGCAGAAGAAAGTTTTAAAAATATTCTGATATTTGAAACCTTTATCACTACTCTCTCTTTCTTTCCCTTCTCTCTTTCTCAATAGATAGATTATATATATAGGGAGAGAGAGAGAGAGAGAGAGAGAGAGAGAGAGAGAGAGAGAGAGAGAAAGAGAGAGAGAGAGAGGTGGGGTAGGGGAGGGAGGGAGAGCCCGCCCAGCTATGGCTACACCAGACATATAGATATACACATACACATCATATGTACAGTGTTCTTCCAACTTGTCATTCCTTTCCTTTTTTTCTATTCAGGTTTACTTCTACCACAATTTCATTTCTATTTTTTCTTCCATTGATTCTCACTCAAATACTTTTCACCAAGCTTTCTCCCTCCGTGCCCCACCCCTCCACCTGCCATATGAATATGTTTACATGATTGAGCAGAAAGAGGAGAGGCCTGTGATGTCACTGGTATAGGGTACTTCCAGGAGAGGAAATGCCTTCCATCGATGCACCTTCTCTGCAACTTAGTCTTAGAGAGTTGCCTAGAGCAGCGTTTCTTAAACTGTGGGTCCCAACCCTATATGGATTTTTTAAAAATTGGCATCAGTAAAAGGTTTCTGAATGCACAGCAATCAAAAATTAAACGAAAATCAAATTGCAATGAATCTGAGGTGTTTCTGGCAGTGTTTGTTTGTGTTACTTCACAAAACTTCACTGCAGCCTTGGTTATAAACACAAAGCTTAGGCACTTTGCACTGCACATGCCATCGCACCACAAAACACCAACAAATACTGCCAAAATGCAAAAAGGGGCCATAAGGGGAAAAAGTTTAAGAAGCCCTGGCCTAGAGCACTGAGAGGCTGTGACTTGCCAAGAGATACAGAGCCAGTATGTGTCAGGGGAAGGACTTGAATTCATGTCTTCCTGTCTCCAAGACCAAGCTCTCTATCCTCTATACTACACTGAATAAGAATATATAGATTTTCATATACAAATATGACTCCACTGTCCTTTTGATCTCATCACTTTCTTTCAAACAAAACATCCCCTTCCATAGCCATACCTCAGTAAGGTGTCACTCTACCAGGGATCAGTGATCCTTATTAGACTAAATTAGTTAGTCCTGTAACAATGCTTGGTTTGAAAATGTGAATTTGTTCCAACACAATTGATATATTAGGGAAAATTTTGAGGCTAAAGCAGATTTTTCTTTTGCCTATATGTGATTTCACCAACGAGAAAGCATTAGGTGATCACAGAAAACTGCACTCAGTGGAACTGAGCCGTGTAAGAAGATGCAAAACATACACATCCAGACACTTGAAACATCTGCTGGCTCACTCTTTCCTGGTGTATATTATCCTACAAGGTCGTGTTTTGCTATTCTTTCACATTTGCGAACTCTAATTTTTAAAAAATCCACACCCCAAACACATGTGAGCATACTAGTTCAAAAACAACAGCATATGCAAAAAGAAAGCATTAAGACTTTAGGGGAAACTTGAAATAATCAAATTTCTCTAATGAAATGAGAATATATGTGATATCTCCCCGAGCAACAGGCTGAAAGAAATCCGCGTTACAGACCATTAGAGACAATGCTATGAAAATAAGATAAATATCCATGACTGAAAATGTTGTATCCCTAAGCCCATTTTACCCATAAGCCCTTCGTTTTTATTGCATGATTTTGCATAGTACAGTGATTTTCAGGAATATATATGTTGCATTATAGCAAAACTGACTGTACTTGCATTAAGATCTCTACCTGAGGAAAATTTTTAATTTCAGCAAGTACCAAGAAAACAGAAGGCAGCTAAATTGCTCAGGGGATGAAGCAATAAACTTGGAATCAGGAAGATATGAGAGTGAATCCTGACTCAGACATTTATTTACTAGCTGTATAACCCTTGGTAAGTCACTTAAACTCTCTCAGCCTCAGTTTCCTCATCTGTAAAATGGGCCTAATAACACCCACCTCACAAGGTGGATAGAAGGCCCAAATGAGAGGGCATATGTAAAGAGTTTTACAAATGAATGCTAGTTATTGGGGTGGCTACATGGTGCAGTGAATAGAGCACCAGCCCTGGAGTCAGGAGGACCTGAGTTCAAATCCAGCATTAGACACTTAACATAACAAGTCACTTAACCCCAATTGCCCTGCCCTCCCCCCTCAAAAAAAAAAAAAAGCAAAAAAAAAGAGAGAATGAATGCTAGTTATTGTGTGGGGGAGCATGAAAATGAAATAGAGTTAGCTAAAAATAAAGAGAGGTACAAGGGGGGCACAAGGAGAACTTTCTGATCATTGCTTTAGAAGTGGAAGGGTCCTTCAAAGATTTCTAGTTTTTGCCCATTTTACAGATGAAGGAAATGAGCCCAGGGAGGATGAGTTGACTAGGGTTACACAGGCATTAATGAGAGGAGTCAGGATTTGAATCTAGGTCTGCTGGTTCAAAATTAAGCATACTGGCCAAGATGGCGGAGGAGAAACAGCTCATCCAAGCCACTCTGCCCCCAGATTCCCCCCAAACTATGTAAAAGGGGACTCTGAACAACTTCTGGAGCCCCAGCACCCACAGAACAACACAGAGAAGCTAAACTCCCGCTGAGGACAGCCCAGCAGCCCTGCAGGAAGGACCAGCTCAGTGGTCTGGGACCTGGCAGCGTGCAGCGCACAGAGCGCAGGAGCCGAGCAGAGCCCAGGTCCGCATGAGCCGAGGTTTTAGCCCCAGGGCGGCAGGGCCAGCGGCCAGCTGGAGGAACCCCAGAACACCAGGAGCTGTGGTGACTCCAGAATTATCAACAATAGACTTGCCTAGGACAAAGTAAGAGGTTAGTGTCCTATGGACTTTGGGACTGGTATTAGGGAATGCGTCGGCTCCCTCCCCTGGGGGCTAGAAGCTGCTGAGGACAAACGCCATTTTGTAGTTTTCAGAGGCAGCTCCCGCTCCCAGCCTGCAAATTTGTAGGGAGATCCAGCGATCAGTCTTGGGGGGTAATCGCTCTTGCTTTAACCTCCCTGGATCTGGATTGTGATCTAGGGTGGAAGTCGTGGGTGGGTTTACAGCTTGCCAGAAACGGAAGTTGCCCCCCACACGTTAGGGATGAAAATTCCTCTATCTGGCCTTAAAGCCATAGTGTGGCAACAAGCCCAAAAGTCAAGTAATTAAGCAGCAACATGCCAAGGCAAAGGAAACAGAAAAATGCAACCCTAGACTCCTATTTTGGGGGCATAGAGCGGGAAAAGGACTGTGAGGTCAGAAGTCCTGCTCCAAAAGCCCCAGGGGAAAACATGAGCGGGTTGCAGGCCATAGAGGACCTTAAGAAGGACTTTAAAAGTCAAATAAGAGAAGTGGAGGAAAAATTGGAAAGAGAAATGAGAAGGATGAAGGAAAAGTATGAAATGAGGGTCAACAGACTGACTGAGGAAAACAACACCTTAAAAAATAGACTAACTCAAATGGCAAAGGAGGCCCAAAGGGGCAATGAGGAGAAGAATGCCTTAAAAAGTCAAATTTGCCAGATGGAAAAAGAATCTCAAAAGTTCACTGAGGAGATTCATTCCTTCAGAGTTAGACTGGAGCAAATGGAAGCTAATGACTTTATGAGAAATCAAGATGCTGTTAAGCAGATCCAAACAAATGAAAGATTAGAAGGCAATGTGAAATATCTCATGGGAAAAACCACTGACCTGGAAAATAGATCCAGGAGAGACAATTTAAAAATTATTGGACTACCTGAAAGCCATGATCAAGGAAAGAACCTAGAAATCACCCTTCAAGAAATTCTCAAGGAAAACTGCCCTGGTGTTTTAGATCCAGAGGGCAAAATAGAGGTTGAAAGAATCCACCGATCACCTCCTGAAAAAGATCCCAAAAAGAAAACTCCCAGGAATATTATAGGCAGGTTCCAGAATCCCCAGATCAAGGAGAAAATACTCCAAGCAGCCAGGAAGAAACAATTTCAATATTGTGGAAACACAATCAGAATAGCCCAGGACCTGGCAGCTTCTACACAGAGGGATCGAAGGGCATGAAATATGATATTCCAGAGGGCAAAAGAACTGGGAATGAACCCACAGGTCACCTACCCAGCAAAACTGAGTATTTTGTTTCAGGGGAAAATATGGTCATTCAGTGGAATAGAGGACTTTCAAGCATTCTTGAGGAAAAAACCAGAATTGAATAGAAAATTTGACATCCAGACACAAGAAGGAAGAGATGCCTGAGAAGGTAATCAGGGAAAAGAAATCAAAAGGAACTTATCAAAGTTGAACTATTTACATTCCTATATGGAAAAGCAATAACTGTGACTGATGATATCTTTCTCACTATGAAAATAATGGAAGAAGGAGGTGTGGTCATAAGAATACATATGTGAATGTGTGTGTATATGGTTACAGTTATATATGGATAGAGGGCATAAGTTGAATTTGTTGGGAAGGGAGAATACTCAAGGGATGGAATTATGAGGTGAGAGAGGAAAGTGGCAAGAGGAGATGGGGAGAGACAGGGTAGTGTAAACTATCCCATGTAGAAGAAGCAAGGGGAAGTGGTTGCAAAGGAGGGGGAGAATAAGGAAGGCTAAAAAGGCAAAACCACATTCACATTGAATTTGGTTCAGGGAGAAAATGACATACATACTAAATGGGATATCTCAACCTGCAGCAGGATAGGGGGAAGGGGGATGACAGGAGGGATGATGGATGGGAGGGCATCCTTGGGGGGAGGGGAGGTTGGAAGTACCCACTATAGAAGAGGGACAGGATCATGTAGGGAATGGACCAGGTGGGGGTGGGATGAGTGGGAGGGAATTATAAGCAGCCTTGTACAATATATCTACTATGATAATGTTTTGCATAGCTAGACATGTACAACATATACTGAATTACTTATCTCCCAAGAGGGAATGGGTGACAAGGGAGGAAGGAAATGGATCTGAAATTTGAGGTCGTAACATTACATGTTTCAAATATATATAAATACTATTATTAATACTCTTTTGCTTGTAATAGGGAGATAAGATGTGCAGGCATTGGGATGCAAAGACTCACCTTCCTCTAATGGAAAAGTCGATGGGGGTATGAGAGAAGGTATGGGAGAGAGCAGATTGGAGGAAGCTATATCTTGTGGGATTACTATTCTGGGAGGTTGGGTAGGGGAATAATGGTGGGAAAATGATTGTAACTCAAAATCTGGTGGAAATGAATGATGTAAAACAGAAGTTAATAAAGCATTTGTTTAAAAAAATAATAAAAAAAAAATTAAGCATACTTTCAAGGATACCACACTTCCTCCAGAGAAGAATAAGTACCTGTGAGGGCTGGGTCTAAATTTACTACCGACAGAGTGGGGGAGGGAAATATGTAATGAAGGGGATAGAGGACTGGAGTCAGGAAAACCCGAGTTCAAATCTGGCCTCAGATACTTACTAGTTGTGTGACCCTGGGTATGTCACTTTATTCTATTAGCCTCAGTTTCCTCATTTTGTACATTTTCTCAATGTAAAATGAGCCAGAGAAGGAAATGGTAAACCACTCCAGCATCTTAGCCAAGAAAAATCTCAAATGAAGTCACAGAAAGTCAGACACAACCGAAATGACAATACATGGAATATTATAGACAGTGTTACCTAGTACATAGAGTCTTGGCTCTGGAGTCAGAACAGCCTGAGTTCAAGTCCATGATCTGACACTTAGCAGTTGTGTGAGCCTGAACAAGTCATTTATCCAGCACTCAAGGCAACTCCCAAGAAT
Organism: Gymnobelideus leadbeateri; assembly: GCA_011680675.1. Classification (NCBI taxonomy): domain Eukaryota; kingdom Metazoa; phylum Chordata; class Mammalia; order Diprotodontia; family Petauridae; genus Gymnobelideus; species Gymnobelideus leadbeateri. The sequence goes on from WOXC01009005.1 coordinate 349,716, forward strand.
TTACCAAAATCATAAACAAGTTGCAATCTGTGTCAGTGGAAGGAGTTCCCACTATGCCATTCTTGTAAATCTCAGCTGGAGCAGCACTATTCCATGGGCTAGCACTGTTAATCGAATACTAAAAGTACATTTGTCTAAAAGACTATTTTACAGAGAATTCACACAAGGCAAGCACTCACAAGGAGGTCAGAAGAAGCGATATATGGACACTATCAAGGTCTCTCTGAAGAACGTTGGAATCAATTGTGAGAGATGGGCGACCCTGGCCCAGCACCTCCCAGTATGGTGTGCCCACATCAAAGAAGGTAGGTACTGCACTCTACGAGCAAAGTAAAGTTATGGTAAATCAAAAGCAACATGAGATGTGCACATTTAGGGACCAAACCCACTCCCAATGTTCGTGCAGACTATCCACACCCAACCTGTGGTAGAGCCTTCCAAGCTCAGTCACAGTCAGACACACCATGCCTTGACACCAACATAGGAATGTCATTTTGGTCTTCTTCTAGAGCAAAGGACAACAACCAAGTCCATGCTACTTTATTCAACCTGATAAACTGGAAAATAGAGAGCTAGAGAACATTTTTTGTTGTTGTTGTTGTTTTTCCAACTAGGAAGAACAAAACTTGTTACTTGTCCCTGGCAGAAACACAAAAATGGCACAATCTCTGCAGACAACCGAAATATTCCCCACTTATTTCCTGAAAGAGATTCTCAGGTCTCTCTCCCACTTGTTAATTCTCATAATTAACTACTATGGCAAACTCCCTATCTCTATCTCTTCACGATACCAGAGGACCTTATCTCCAACAGTCACTTTCCCAGGGGATTCCCACATTTTTCATTCTCTTGCCATTACTTGCTCAGTTATATATGATCTGTACTCGCAGAAATGTTAGGTGCCTGTGAGAAGGTATTCCACAGAAATGTAACTCCCAGTTACATTACCTCTTCTCTTCCCATAACTAATGATTTATCAGATATCAGACAGTCTCCATTTATACATTGTATCTTTGCTGGTCCAGTGTCTTCTGGTTCCCAGATTCTTAGAAAAGAAAACTGCCTACAACACCATTCTCTAGGGCAGAAGTTCTTAACCTGGGGTTTATGCACTGTATTTAGAAATAATTTGATAACACATTTAGATATAATCGCTTTCTTTTGTAATATTACATATTTTATGTTATGCATTTTAAAATAGGTAGTGCACTGGACAGAGTTTTGGCTCCTCTTTCTGAGTTCAAATCTGGTCTCAGACATTTAATAGCTGTGTGACCCTGGGCAAGTCACCTCCCCCTGTTCACCTCAGGTTCCTCATCTATAAAAGGAGCTGGAGAAGAAAATGGCAAACCACTCCAGGATCTTTGCCAAGAAAACCCCAAATGGAGTCATGAAGAGGAGGACACAACTGAAAAATGACTAAACAACAATTTTAAAATATTCCTGAGCAGGGGCTCAGAGGCTTCAGTAGACTACCAAAGGAGCCTATGACACACAGATTAAGAACCCTGGCTCTGGGGGACGTCACCAGAAACATGTTCATTTGGCTACACCCTTTTGTTACCTCCCTCTATGCCATTTTCTTATCTGGGCCACAAGCATCTCCCCAATTTTATAGCAGACCAAATTTCTAACACTACAAAACGAATAACCTATATATGGATCATCAAAATTTGTCCAGTTCCCAATTTTAATGTATTTGAAGACTGAAAAACAAAAAAAAATTATCTAAATTTCAAGATTCTTATTGAGAAATAAGAACTTACACTTGAACTTACATACTAATATGAAAAAAAATATTAGAAAGGAACACTATGAGGTTTTTGTTATTGGTCAGTCATTTTCAGTCATGTCAGATTATTCATGGCCCATTTGGAGTTTTCTTGGCAGAGATACTGTAGTGGTTTGCCATTTCCTTCTCCAGCTCATTTGACCAATGAGGAAACTGGGGCAAACAGGGTTAAATGACTTATCCAGGGTCACACAGCTAGTAAATGTCAGAGACCAGATTTAAATTCAGGAAGATGAGTCTTCTTGACTCCAGGCCTCGTGCTCTATTCACTATACCACCTATCTGCCCTCCTACCTCCCTAGTTAGGAGTTTGGTTCCTAGAAATGAGAGGACATTGGTACTGCAAGATTGAGTGGTAAAGTATGGTCTGTTCTGCTTATGCAACCATGAGCATGCTACAAGTAAAAGTTCAGTTCAGAAATTTAACGCCAATTAGATTTCCCTGTTATCCTCTCTGTAATACTACTCCAAAACCTCGAGTTGACAACCCCTGATCTCTAGAATAGCACCAGGTTGGGCAGGTCTTCCTCTCAAGCTAGAAAGACCCCAAGTACATGAGTCCTGTATGCCTGCTCGGTGACGGCCAGCCAGGTAAGTAAGTCTTAGAACTAGCTTAGCTGAAGGGTGATGAGCTCTTTGGTCACAAAAACTGTCTCAGACCATCTATCAAATCATAAAGAGGCTGCAGTATGTCAGTGAAGGTGGATTGTTGGCCTTTGTTCTTGAAGAGGACCAAAATGACATTACTACGCTGGAGTCAAGTTACAGTGTGTCCAACTGTGGCTGACCAGACCAATATGGGCACAATGGCTCATGGGAACATTTGCATTAGGGTCTCTAAATCTGCCCACCTCGAATTTCTTTTGAGCTGTTTCAATTCTGCATTGCTTATAGAGCACAGTGCCTTCTCTGATGTGGGCACTCCATGCTGGGCCATTCTGTGCCAGTGCCTCCCATGTCACATGATCAATTCCAAAGTTCTTAACTTTCTCATGTATCCCTGATTCATATCCCTGCTTTGTATACAACAGCCATAGCACATGTTAAGGAAAAACCAATATCTAAATGCCCAGAAGTAAAAGAGAAAGAAGCTCATTCGGATACCATGATTCATCCACGACTCTCGACTACAGGATCCCATTAAATGCTTTGTAATGGTGAAGTGCCATAGAAAATATGGGTTATTAAACAAAAGACAGAGGGCATTACAAAATGCAAAATGGATAACCTTGATGACATTAAACTGAAAAGGTTTTGTACAAATAAAGCCAATGTCACCAAGATTAGCAGGGAAGTAGAAAATTGGGAAAGAATTTTTACAACCAGTGTCTCTGATAAAGGCCTCATCAAATTTATAAGGATACAAGCAATTCCCCAATTGATAAATAGCCAAAGGATATGAACAGGCAGTTTTGAGAGGAAGAAATTAAAGATATCTATAAGCATATGAAAAAAATGCTCTAAATCACTATTAATGAGAGAAATGCAAATCAAAATAATTCTGAGGTACCACATCAGATTGACTAAGATGACAAAACAGGAAAATGATAAATGCTAGAGAGGATGTGGAAAAATTGGAACACTGATTGGTGGAGTTGTGAACTGATCCAACCATTCTGGAGAGCAGTGTGGAACTAGGACCAAATGGCTATAAAAAAGTGCATACCCTTTGACACAGCAATACCACTTCTAGGGCTGTAATCAAAAGAGATCATACAAGTGGGAAAAGGACCCATAAGTACAAAAATATTTATAGCAGCTCTTTTTGTGGTGGCAAAGAATTGGAAATCTAGAAGATGCCCTTCAACTGGGGAATGGCTAAACAAGCTGTGGTATATGAATGTAATGGAATACTATTGTGCTATAAGAAACGAGGAGCAGACGGACTTCATAATAACCTGGAGAGACTTATATGAACTGATGCTGAGTGAGAAGAGCAGAACCAGGAGAACTTTGTACACTATTACAGACACATTGTATCTGTGACAACTAACTTTGATAACTGGGCTCCTCTCAGCAATGTAAGGCTGTAAGACAGCTACAAAAGACTCATGATGGAAAGGGCTATCCACATCCAGAGAAAGAACTACAGAGTCTGAAGACAGACTGAAGAAAACTACTATCTCTCTGTTTTGTGTTTTGTTCTTTCTTTCTCATTGTTCACCACATTGGTTATAATTCTTCTTTACAACTTGACTAATGTTTAATGTGAACGTATTTGTAGAACCTATATCAGATTGCAAGCCACCATGGGGGAAAAGGGAGGAGGAGAGGGAGGGGGAAAAATTTTGGAACTCAAGGGATTGTGGAACTGAATGTTGTAAACTAAAAGTAAATAAATAAATATTTTTTAAAAAAGAAAATATGGGTTATCATTAGAATATTCCATCTAAAAATTTGACTTACACATAAATTTTCATACTTTGTGGTGATAAAGTAATCTAGAAATATGCATTATTATTAAAATACTCAATTTTTTACATTTGACTTACATAAACATTTTCATATTTTGTAATGGTAAAATGCCATAGAAATATGGGTTATTATTAAAATATTCAATTTTTAAAATTTGACTTGCACAAAAAATTTCCAGGAACTTTCTACTTCTATAAAATTTCTATTACACAAAATGAGGCAAACATTACTTCAGTGTTAATGAATTAAATATTAGCAAGTAGTGGCTAACACTTAACGGCAAATGCAAACTCTGAATTGCCTTAAGACAACTATTAAAATTGCTTTGCTAAAAGTACAACCTTGTTGTACAGCTATAATCTAGCTTACTCTGACTTAGTCTAGTTTACATCTAGAGACCTGTTCCTAAAAATTAGTGGATAAACACAGTTTTTGTAAATTGAATCATTATATGACATCGCCCTATATTTTAATTTCAAAAAACCTTTACCTTTATTTTTAATTAGCAATAGCTGCTAACAGTTTATTTCTAAGTATGTCAGTATGTACTTATTAACCACTGTTCCCAGATTTTAAAAGGTTCTAATCTTTAAAGCTTCAAAAGTAGGCAACTAGTGCAAACTGCCCCTTGGGAATCCTTTGGTATGTAATAGAATGATAGAAACTTAATTTAAGTGTGCTAGATCTGCCCTTCAGGTCTGAAGCTGCCCGTGTCTAATTTAATCCAACAAATATTCTTAAAACAATGGGAAAGAGCCTTTTTGGAAAGGTTGAAAAGAATTTTGTAATGAGAATTTTGTAAGCACTCTTTTATCTCTTTATGAATTTTCATTTTGTTTCCTTAAGGTTATTCCATTTCTCCCTCTTCCCACCTAACTCCAAACTGAAATTACAGCTATAAGAAAAAAATTGTGTTTCTATATAAAAGTCACACCCAACTTAACAGTAAAGAAATAATAGTTTCCAGATAAAGAACACTGCTTGAATTTTTTTTTTACATTATTTCTTTTTCTCCTTTTTACTCCCAAAGAAGACTGAAAAAAGGCATTTGGTAAAGGCTTGGATACCAAAGCCATGAGAATTTGCTTGTGTTGTCTGAGCTTAATGAGGGCCTTTCCATTGTTCTCCGTCTATAATAGAAGCATGCTGATCTTTTCCAGGGAAAAGTTCACTGAACTCTGTCATCATTGTCGACTTTTGTTTTAAGCTAGGTCCTCACTTCACAACGTGCCCCCAGCATGCGTGTAAAATTCAATGCAAATTGGATTTGCTTTGCCAGGCCCTTTCAGATTCCACTCTCCGGGATCACTGTGCAAACTCGACAACAGCAATGCACCCCCTTCCCAGACACGGACAGCTTGGAATGACACCAGCACAAAACAAAAACTGGCAAAATTGTCAGTTTGACATAAGGCAGTGCCAAGATGGTTAATGCCAACAAGCCTTGACTGCTATTCCTCATTGAAAAGTCAAGGTTACTCTGCAGTACAAAGGACTGCTGGTGATGCACTGTCATTGTCTTCAATTCCATTTCACATGTATATGAAAGTAGCCCTTCCATGTTTTTAGTTATACATTCCATTTCTTTGCAAGTATTGAACTTGGAGTCTGGAAGCCCTGAATTCAAATTCTACTTCAGGTAGCTGTGTGACCCTGGACAAGTCACAGCCTCAATTTCCTCAACTGTAAAATAGGGATATTAATAACATATACTTCACAGGTTTAACATGAGGATAAGATAATTCACATAGGTAAAGTGCTTGATAATCCTTAAGATGCTATGTAATTGTTAGCTCTGTTTTTTAAAGCACAAAAGGTTTGCTACATTTTGATAAGAAAGATCCCGTGTGAAAACCACACTATCTGATTAATATGAAAGCAAAATTCCTCTGCTATAATCCTACCTTGATGACTCATTTTGGAAAGGAGAGAACCCGGGGTTCTCAAAGATCTTGAGTTCTCTACGTCCCAGGGCACATGCCCTGGCAGCTTCTGACAAGCTGAAAGTGCTTAGGGGACAGGATGGGCAAGCCTCCATTTGCCTGCTGGCTAAGGGCCAGCCTTGCTAAATTTAGGAGGCTCATCACCAGGTAGGTCCCTGAGGGATGAATTTTGGAGCCACAGCAGATTCAGAGCAGGAAAAGACCTTAGCAGCCATCAAATCTAACTGATGCTTTTATTTTACAGAGGAGGAAATTGAGATTGGGATCACAGGACCATAGATACAGAGCTTGAAAGGACCTCAAAGAGACATCTTATCCCACCCGCTATTTTTACAGATCATGGAACTAAGGCCCATAGAGGTTGTATCTTTTCAAGGTCATATAGGAAATGTTAGAGGTAAGATCTGAACCTGGGTCCTCTGACTCAAGAGACAGTATTCATTCTATTGACCACAGCTTTTATAAACTAAATCATAGAGGGATTATGTTTCCATGGAAGAAGTACCTATACTGATGGAATCACCCATCTGTGAAGAGAGGAAGGGAAAGGGAAGAGAACAAACATTGAAGCCCCTATTATATGCCAGGCGCTGTGCTAAGCACTTTACAAATATCTCATTTGATTCCCAAAACAACCCTGAGAAGCAGGTGCTATTATAAGTACCGTTTAACAATTGAAGAAACTGAGGCAGAGGTTAAGTGACTTGCCCCGGGTCACACAGCTAGTAGTGCCTGGGATTGGATTTGAATTCAGATCTTCCCAACTCCAGGCCTGGAAGACTGTCCACTGTGTCACCTAACTGCTTCTAGAAGTTAAAATAATTGAGCGTGGTGGCTAGGTGGAGCAGTGAATAGAACACTGGCCCTGGACTCAAGGGGACCTGATTTCAATGCCAGCCTCAGACACTTAACACTTACCAGCTGTGTGACCTGGGGCAAGTCACTTAACCCCAATTGCCCTGTCCAAAAAATTAATTAAATAAATATTTGAGCCATGAAGTACTAGCAAAAGAACAGAGATTCTGGCGTCAGAGGACCTGAGTTCAAATTCTACCTCTGATTCTTACTACTTTGTATGATTTTGGGTAAGCCATTTAAGCTGCCTGGTCCTCAGTTTTCTCATCTGTAAAATGAGAGTTGGCCTGGATGGCCTCTGAGGCTCTTCCAGGCCTTGACCTCCTCTGTGGCTCTAAGTTATATGTTACTGATTCATCATACACAATGAAAAGAGGGGCTGCTGCAGAGCCATTAGACCAGGAGAAGAAAGGGATGGACGAGAGTTCGTTTCCTAGAGTCCTAGATAGACAGGGATGGCTCTGGTTTCATTCATGACCTTAATGACAAAGCGGAAAGCAGGCTGATGGGGTTCACCAATCCTGCCCCGAGCACCTCAGAAAACAAGGAAACCTCACAAAGACAAGACAAGAGGAGAAGGGCTGTGTGCTGAGAGACATCCAACAACAGAGTATACATTCCAAGGCATGCCGCTTGGTTCTCCCATTCAAGCATGCAGCTCCAAACTGAAGAACTAGCAATAATAATGTAACAGTTCTTATCATTAAAATTTTTCTTTCAGCCAAATTTTTCATGGTGCTTCAAGATTTACAAAGCACTTTACATGTTATCTCTCTTGATCCTCACAAGTACCCTCAAGGTACGAGTTATTATTATCTCTATTTATAGATGAGGAAACGGAGGTAGACAGAGGGTTAAGTGACTTGCCCAGGGTCACAAAGCTAAAGTAATCCTCTTACCCTCAGCTCCCTTACCAGCTGCAATATCAAGTTCTAGGGCTAGAAGTAGAGGAGCCAAAAAAATGTCTCTGTTTTTTTTCTTTTTGGAGGGGGTAGGGCAGGGCAGTTGGGATTAAGTGACTTGCCCAAAGTCACATGGCTAGTTAAGTGTCAGAGGCAGGATTTGAACACAGGTCCTCTTGACTCCAGGGCCAGTACTCTATTCACTGCACCACCTAGCCTCCCCAGTTGTCTCTATTTTTAAGGCAGTGATTCCCAAACCTGATCTTACAATACCACAGTTAACTCATTCAAAATTTTATTGGGGTGGGAAAGGGGAGTGAAGGGAGAAAATTTGGAACTCAAAATCTTATGGAAATGAATGCTAAAAATTAAAAATCAATTAATATTTTAAAAAGAAAATAAATTTTAACTGAAAAGTACATGTGTCATGGTACATTTTGGGGAAAGAGGCCCCCAAGGAAGGAGGGAAGGCAGGGTCTCAGGAATTTATTTTTAAATGGAGAAATATCATAATATGAAGGTTGAGAATCAGTGATTTCAATAAATGTTATATGGGTGCTGAAAATATTAGAAAAGTAAAATTTAGAAGAATTTTTATTTTAGAGAAAAGGCAGAACAATACTCTTTTGATATATATAGTCAATATGGGTCATATTTCTTTAAAAACAAATGAGCTTGGAAAATTTTCATTGTACCAAACTTGTTTTCTATTGGATACTGCTGAAAATAATAATTGTCATTAACTCAGGCTTGGAAATTTTCTTGTTATAATATTTTGGTTGAGTGGTAGTTGTTTTGACAGGATTTGGCCTGAACACACACATACACACACACACACACACACACACACACACACACACACACACACACACACACACACTAGCTATCCTACTTCACTGAAGACAGAATAGGAAATGGATTTATTCTGCAACATTAGAGGATGTAGACTGGGCTATAATAAAACAACATTTCATTGAATCTTCCTTCTCTGGAAGTCTATAATAATAATAAATAATAATAATAATAACTATGTTTGAAGATTTACAAAGCATTTTAAGCATACCTTCTTATTTTATTCCCAAAGCAACCCCCAGGAGATAGATGTTACCATTATATGGCCTTAGAGGTCTCTGATGAGATTTACTGGGACTGATAGAAATCCAGTGACTTGCCCAGAGATAGCAAATGTCTAGTGTTTATTGAATACAGTTTTGTTTACTTCTCTATTCTTCATGTTTATAAAGAATGAATAGGATTATTCTTCGATCTATTTAATCCCCTTCCATCATAAAAAAAAATTAATGAAAAATAAACTCAAGTGACCCTAAAGAGAAAAAAAAAGAGGCAGGATTCAAACTCAGGACTTCCTGACTCTAAATTCAGCGCTCTGTCCTTTGTGCCACCTAGTCACTGCAAAGGGCTATAACTCCTTGCCCACAGGGGAGAGGGATGACTTTTTTTAATCCAATGACTATTATTTAGTTTGTTGCATGACTACCAAGGCAGAGGACAGAAAACCAGGCCTAGTCAGAAAGACTTGGGTTCAAGTCTTGCTTCTGACACATCCTGACTGTGTGACTTTAGGCTAGTCACCTAACCTCTCTCTGAGACCAAAAGCTTCAGAGAAGTTGCTGATCTGTATCAGTAGAGTTTCCTCTTTGAGAATTTCTCATATCAACGAAATCAAAGGTCCTATTCAAAGTAAACCCACAGCTACTACACCAGTCCTCATTAACCTGGGTTTTCCAAAGCCTTTCATTCTGTAGGACAGAAGGTTTCCTGCCAAACAAGGGGAAATTGTTTTTCATTTTGAGCCCCTGGGTCTGTTTCCCCCAGATGATGATGTGCATGATATATTCATGTAAGCAGATAGCAGAAGCATGATTTCTTTTTCTATTTAGGGTCACTTCCGTTTATTTTTTTATTAATTTTTTATAATGGGGAATTAAAGGATTAAGGGAAAATCTCATTCACTCTTCATTAAAATTAAGAATAGAGAAATAAACAAAACTATATTCAATAAATACTTCTACAAATAGTAAAATTTACAAATTTTAAATGATCTGTTATAGTTTAAAGAAAATATTATTAGAGAGAGGAAGGAACCAAGAGAAAAAATGAGTGAAATGTAGAATAAGAAAGGGAGGAAGCCTGATACATGAGGGGAGGAGAATGACGGGAAAACTACTCTAGCCCTTCTAACTCTCACAAAAATCTTTGTTACCTTAGCCCAGGTGCCCCTCCCACAGCCAACTATGCCCAGCTGCAAAGCCTGGGCACCCAAGTCCCACCTACCTCCTCCCCAGGCCTGGCCCCGCTACATTATTCCACAAAAAAATCTATCAGCCCAACCAAACCTTGATATCCTTATTCTTTTAAATCTCAACCCAACTCACTATGGCTCCAGGCCTATAGTGCTACTCCATCCCAATGCACACCTGGCAACCCTTTCCCATCAATCTCCTCCTCACACTCTCTTCCTGCCAGTCCCATTGTATTTGATAATCCTGGAAAAACCAGCCCTGGGAAACCCAAAAGTTGGTCATAGCTGTTACTGTGCTCCATGTGTTTCCTAGGTTGAAAAACATTATGGGCAAGACCCTAAGTTTTCAAAATGTGATCTGATGGCCACATTTTATTATAATACTGAGGTGTTTCAATTTCTAACATGATAAATATCAGGGGTGGCTGGGTGGCCCTGGAATCAAGAGAACCTGAGTTCAAATCAGCCTCAGACATTTGACACTTACTAGCTATGTAACCATAGGCAAGTCACTTACCCCAATTGCCCTACTTTCCCCCACTCCAAAAAAGCAAAATAAAATAAAATAAAAAATAAAATAGCATGATAAGTATCATTCTATTTAACCCACATAAATAAAAGTTCTTTGGGTTGGCCCTCTTCTCTTTAAAGAACTTTGGAATCGATTGTGAGACATGGGAGACACCAGCACAGGGTCGCCCAGCATGGGTTGTGCTCATCAGAGAAGGTGCTGTGCTCTATGAACAAAGCAGAATTGTAACGTGAGATGAGCAAATTTAGAGCCATCTCAGCTCTAAATGTTCATGTAGACTATTTGTACCCAACCTATGGTAGAGCATTCTGAGTTCATATTGTTGTGATCAGCCAATTATATTGTACATTGACCCCAAAATAGTGATGCCATTTTGGTCTTCTTTGAGCACAAAGAACAACCAATAATTTGGGGGGGGGTTTAAGGGGAGTAGGCAAGGCAGTTGGGGTTACGCGACTTGCCCAAGGTCACACAGCTAGTAAGTGTCAAATGTCTGAGGCTGGATTTGAACTCAGGTTCTCTTGATTCCAGGGCCAGTGCTCTATTCACTGTGCTACCTAACTGCCCCAATAATTTTTAAGAGTATAAAGAGATCTGGACACCAAAAAGTTTAAGAACTGGTGCACTAGACAATTTTTAGGATCATAGTATTTGGAGCTGAAAGGAACCTTGAAAATGAACTAGTCCAGGCATGGGGAACCTATGGCCTCGAGGTCACATTTGACCTTCTAGGTCCTTGGGTGCAGGCTTTTGATCTAGTCCAAGTTTTTTTTTTTAATTTTTTTTTTAAAAGCAATTGGGCTTAAGTAACTTGCTCAAGGTTACACGGCTAGTCATTATTTATGCGTGGGTGCTCATTTTCTGAGGCCAGATCTGATCTCGGGTCATCCCAACTCCAAGGCTGGCGCTCTTAGCCACCTAGCCGCCCCTTTAGGGCAATTGGGGTTAAGTAACTTGCCCAAGGTTACAAGGCTAGGTTTTTGTTTGTGTGGATTAAGTGTCTGAGGCCAGCTCTGAACTCAGGTCCTTCTGACTCCAGGGCCGGCGCTCTATTCACTGCGCCACCTAGCCGCCCCGTCTAGTCCAAGTTTTACAAGACAAATCCTTTTATTAAAGGGATTCGGTCGATGAAATTTGAATTCAGTTGAAGGGCCACACCTGAGGACCTAGAGGGCTATATGTGCCATTGAGGCCACAGATTTCCACCCCTGATCTAGTCCAACCCTCCTATTTTATAGCTTGGGAAACAGAGGACCAGCAATGAGAAGTCATTTGTCCAAAGGCACGATCCAAACACAAGGTCCCTGACTTTTCAATCCAAACCTTCCTCTCTTATACCATGTGGCCTCTTCTGAGTCTGCCTGCTACCTTTAGAGCACAGATAGCCACAAAGCTGGACTGGCCAGGAATCTGCTTCAGTCAGTGTTACAACTAGGCTAAGAGTGTGGATTGTGGGGGCGGCTAGGTGGCGCAGTGAATAGAGCGCCGGCCCTGGAATCAGAAGGACCTGAGTTCGGAGCCGGCCTCCGACACTTAATCCGCACAAACAAAAACCTAGCCGTGTAACCTTGGGCAAGTTACTTAACCCCAATTGCCCTAAAGGGGCGGCTAGGTGGCGCAGTGAGTAAGAGCGCCGGCCTCGGAGTTTGGATGACCCGAGATCAGATCCGGCCTCAGAAAATGAGCACCCACGCATAAATAATGACTAGCCTTGTAACCTTGAGCAAGTTACTTAACCCCAATTGCTTTAAAAAAAAAAAAAAAAGAAATAAAATAAGAGTGTGGATTGTGTGTTGATGATTAGTCTTATGTTACTCTCTACCATGTGTGTAAAAAAGAAACACATAGAAATTTGGCTGCTGCATTAGACATCCTAAACGTTGCCCTAAGAGATGTTCATATATTAAATACAGGACCTGAAGGTATAATACAGTCAAAAGGGTCATGCTAGCAAGTGAGTGACTGTAAAAAGAGGTGGGTATGTGAATACTATGCAATCAGGAAGGAACCAAGAGAAAGGAGGTTACAGGTAGACACATAAGGATCAGGCCAGTCAGAAGAGGGATGCTGGGGAAGGGGGAAATTTCAGAACTAGAAGTCCAGGGAAAGAGTCCCAGGTCCAGCCCAGATAAGCAGGGCTACAACAGTTAGGATGTCCAATGCCAAGGGTTGACTACTGATCTGCAGGCAGAAACTAGCTGGACACTGCCATGGCCTTGTAGGAATGACTGGGTGTGAGATGGGCAGATCTGAGTTGGGAACCAGAGCAAGGCGAGGCTGATTTGGCTGTGCCCCAATAGTCAGACCAGCTGATTGTTGTAAAGGAGCTAGACTCACCTAACATTACCAGCCTTTCAATAAAGTGCAGAACAACGATGAGGTGGCATATCACATAACCTTGCATATGTTGGCGTGTGAATGGGGGATGGGAGAGATGCAACAGAGAGAGAGCAAGGAAAGCAAACAAGGTATGTTTTTTAAGAAAACAGACTGGGCCTAGTAGTTCCCTGCCTCTGGCTTTCACATCTTGTGAGTTATATAATAAGCTACTTTATAAAAGGCCTTTTTCTATATATTCTCCTTCTAGTAAAAGCATGTTTTATGATGGGCTTGTACAATCTGCAAAGTCCTCTGTGGCCAAAACAAGACATTTTACATATTTTTGTACCTTTTTACCAATCAAGGTGATGACAATATTGATTTCATGATGCTATGAGCTAACAAAGACTCTTCCTCTTTTAAAATAATTTCCTCCTTTTTCCTCCTGAGACTCTCAAATCCGTCTGGCATTTGAGGATTACAATAGTGGTGTGTGGGCAGAAACAGCCACAACAACAGCCATAAGGGTCATTTCGATCACCTTTTAGCTGTGATGACATTAATGTGCTTTTTGTCCTGGACATTTTATGACCTCTGCTTTCTTAGTGGCACACTGGAGTATGTTTCAGAGGAACCAGATACACAGAGGTTCTCAGTTTTGCTGCTTACAGAGACCTTTTGCTGAACCACAATTGGATAAATAGCTTGTTCCTAAAAGCCAAGTTAACCATCAGCAGTAAAAGTACAATTTGTATCTCATTTCAGAACAACACAATGAAATGCCCAGTTCATGCTTAGTGTGAAAAACTCCACGTGGGCCTCACTTGGCAATTCAGAGCTTCAGGAGTCTATCAATAATCAATTATGTCCACTCATTAATCTATTAATAAGTCATTCCATTCTGCCAGAAGTCATCTATATAATTGCAGTTGATGGAGTTGAGCACCTGGGATTCTAAGAAAGTCAGAAAATCCATCCTTCTGGAGGCTACAAAGAAATGATCAGGGGGCGGCTAGGTGGCCCAGGGAATAGAGCACCGACCCTGGAATCAGAAGGACCTGAGTTTGGAGCCGGCCTCCGACACTTAATCCATACAAACAAAAACCTAGCCTTGTAACCTTGGGCAAGTTACTTAACCCCAATTGCCCTAAAGGGGCGGCTAGGTGGCACAGTGAGTAAGAGTGCCGGCCTCAGAGTTGGGATGACCCGAGATCAGATACGGCCTCAGAAAATGAGCACCCACGCATAAATAATGACTAGCCATGTAACCTTGAGCAAGTTACTTAACCCCAATTGCTTTAAAAAAAATTTTTAAAAAATTAAAAATAAAAAAATAAATGGTCAGGAAGTAGAAATGCCTTGAATTAAAGATCAGAAGCCAAGGGCCCAACAGCAGGATCTGGAAAGGGATTCATTTCATCTGCCCACCAAGGTTTCTAAAAATGTATCTCTCTCAACTGACCTGTCCCTTATTCCCCTGTCTTCAGGAGAATACAATATACTTTTAAAAATAACACAAGCCAAGATGGCAGAGTAGAAACAGTGTGTCCAAGCCACTCTCCCCCCCAGACTACCTCCAAACTATGTAAAAGGGGACTCTGAACAACTTCTGGAGTCCCAGCACCCACATAACAGCACAGAGAAGTTAACCTCCCGCTGAGGACAGCCCAGCAGCCCTGCAGGAAGGACCAGCACAGCACCGGCAGCGCAGTGCGTGGGGAGCCGAGCACAGGTCCACCTGAGTCATGGTTTTAGCCCCAAGGTGGCAGGGCCAGCAGCCAGCTGGAGGGACCCCAGAACACCAGCAGCTGTGGCAATTCCAGAATTATCAACATAGACATGCCTAGGACAAAGTGAGAGGTTAGTGCCCTATGGACTTTGGGACCAGTATTTGGAGAACGCATCGGCTTCCTCCCCTGAGGGCTAGAAGCTGCTGAGGAGACACGCCATTTTGTAGTTTTCAGAGGCAGCTCCAGCTCCTGGACTGCGAACTGTAGGGAGATCCAGCGATCAGTCTTGGGGGGTAATCGCTCTTGCTTTAACCTCCCTGGATCTGGATTGTGATCTGGGGTGGAAGTCGTGGGTGGGTTTACAGCTTGCCAGAAATGGAAATTGCCCCCCACACACATTCGGAAAGAAAGTTCCAGTCTGGTGCCAGAGCCATACTGTGGCAACAAGCCCCGAAATCAAGTAATTAAGTGGCAACATGCCAAGGCAAAAGAAACAAATTAAACAGAAAAATGCAACCTTAGACTCCTACTTTGGGGGCAAAGAGGGTCAAAGCATAGAGTGAGAAGAGGGCTGTGAGGTCAGAAGTCCTGCTCCAAAAGCCCCAGGGGAAAACATGAGTGGGTTGCTGGCCATAGAAGACCTTAAGAAGGACTTTAAAAATCAAATAAGAGAAGTGGAGGAAAATTGGAAAGAGAAATGAGAAGGATGCAGGAAAAGTATGAAATGAGGGTCAACAGCCTGACTGAGGAAAACAACACCTTAAAAAATAGACTAACTCAAATGGCAAAGGAGGCCCAAAAGGGCAATGAGGAGAAGAATGCCTTAAAAAGTCGAATTTGCCAGATGGAAAAAGAATCTCAAAAGTTCACTGAGGAGATTCATTCCTTCAGAGTTAGACTGGAGCAAATGGAAGCTAATGACTTTATGAGAAATCAAGATGCTGTTAAGCAGATCCAAACAAATGAAAGATTAGAAGGCAATGTGAAATATCTCATGGGAAAAACCACTGACCTGGAAAATAGATCCAGGAGAGACAATTTAAAAATTATTGGACTACCTGAAAGCCATGATCAAAGAAAGAACCTAGACATCACCCTTCAAGAAATTCTCAAGGAAAATTGCCCTGATGTTTTAGATCCAGAGGGCAAAATAGAGGTTGAAAGAATCCACCGATCACCTCCTGAAAAAGATCCCAAAAAGAAAACCCCCAGGAATATTATAGCCAGGTTCCAGAATCCCCAGATCAAGGAGAAAATACTACAAGCAGCCAGGAAGAAACAATTTCAATATTGTGGAAACACAATCAGAATAGCCCAGGACCTGGCAGCTTCTACACTGAGGGATCAAAGGGCATGGAATATGATATTCCAGAGGGCAAAAGAGCTGGGAATGAACCCAAGGGTCACCTACCCAGCAAAACTGAGTATTTTGTTTCAGGGGAAAATATGGTCATTCAGTGGAATAGAGGACTTTCAAGCATTCTTGAGGAAAAAACCAGAGTTGAATAGAAAATTTGACATCCAGACACAAGAAGCAAGAGATGCCTGAGAAGGCAATCAGGGAAAAGAAATCAAAAGGAACTTATCAAAGTTGAACTATTTACATTCCTACATGGAAAAACAATAACTGTGACTGATGAAATTTTTCTCAGTATGAAAATAATGGAAGAAGGGTATATGGTCATATGAATACATATGTGAATGTGTGTATATATGCTTACAGTTATACATGGATAGAGGGCATAGGTTGAATTTGTTGGGAAGGGATGATACTTAAGGGGTGAAATTATGAGGTGAGAGAGGAAAGTGGCAAGAGGAGATGGAGAGACAGGGTAGGGTAAACTATCTCATGTAGAAGAAGCAAGGGGAAGTGGTTGCAAGGGAGGGGAAGAATAGGAAGGCAAAAAGGCAAATCCACATTCTCATTGAATTTGGTTCAGGGACAGAATGACATACATACTAAATGGGATATCTCAACCTGCAGCAGAATAGGGGGAAGGGGGATGACAGGAGGGATGATGGATGGGAGGGCATCCTTGGGGGGAGGGGAGGTTGGAAGTACCCACTATAGAAGAGGGACAGGATCAAGTAGGGAATGGATCAAGTGAGGGGTGGGATGAGTGGGAGGGAATTATAAGCAGCCTTGTACAATATATCTAGATGGTAATGTTTTGCATAGCTAGACATGTACAACATATACTGAATTACTTATCTCCCCAGAGGGAATGGGTGACAAGGGAGGAAGGAAATGGATCTGAAATTCGAGGTCTTAACATTAAATGTTTCAAATATATATAAATACTATCATTAATACTCTTTTGCTTGTAATTGGGAGATAAGATGTGCAGGCATTGGGACACAAAGATTCACCTTCCTCTAATGGAAAAGTCAAAGGGGGTATGGGAGAAGATATGGGAGATAGCAGATTGGAGGAAGCGATATCTTGTGGGACTGCTACTCTGGGAGGGTGGGTAGGGGAAAAACAGGGGGGAAAATAATTGTAACTCAAAATCTGGCAGAAATGAATGATGTAAAACAGAAGTTAATAAAGCATTTGTTTAAAAAAATAACACATAACTTATAAAACTTATTTTTATACTTTAAAAGCTAATTAGGAAGCATCAACATCTGGGTTTTCAAAGCTGGGGGGGAGGAGGGGCTCTCAATGGCTGTCTCATCTTTTCAAATCACACACTTCTCAAAGTGAGTCCTAAAGCAAAGCCTCCCATCAGGGTTTATGTAGCCTTCTCCTGGCTCAGAGAATGTAACAACCTTCTTGACCCACTGCCCAATCACAAAGTATAAAGGTGTGGGCTTTCCTGAAAAACAAGCCTCCCACCACAGGCTCCATGTGCACTTAACCTAGGGGCAGGGAAGATCTTTAATTTTGCATTTCCATTATACACATCCTGGCTGTGTGACCTTACTTGTTATGGTTTAGTCATTTTTAAGTTGTGTCCATCTCTTCATGACCCCATTTGGATTTTTCTTGGCAAAGATACTGGAGTGGTTTGCCATTCCTTCTCTACCTCATTTTGCAGATGAGGAAACTGACGCAAACAGGATAAAGTGACTTGCTCAAGGTCACACAGCTAGTAAATGTCTGAAGCCAGATTTTAATTCTAGATGTGTTCCTGCCAGGTCTACGGTTCCTGCCTGCAGACCTGGCATTCTGCCCACTGTGCCACCTAGCTGCTCTTGTATGACCTTAGGAAAGTCATTTAACTTTTCAGTGTCCCAGGCAAGTAACTGAAATTCTAGATTTAGCAGAGTAGGTGCTGATTGGTATTGGTTCAGGAAGTTTCCTCAATGGAAGCTCTACATATAACTAAAATTTGAGTTCCAGTCCAAAAAAAAAGGCCCATAATGTTATAGTGGGTCACTCAGCCCTACAGAGTGTCTTTCTTTGGAAGAGTCCTTGTGAAATGGGCTTGAAAGCCTAGACTCCCCATAAGGAAATGAAACTAGCAGTTATAAGGATTTTCTGTCCTTAATGTAGAAGAAAGACTTATGATGGATTCCCTGCCCTTACTGATCTACAATTCAGGTAGGGAAAAAAAAAGACAGAGAGAGAGGAGCCTTCAGATACGCATTAACTGGAACTGATCTGTGTTACAAAGAAATTGGCACCTGGGGGAAGGAAGGGGAAAGGAGCTTCTTTCATAGAGGAAATGTCTTTCATTAGTGAAGGCTATGAGAACAGAAAAACCCTCCTCATGAAAAGAATGGCCACTAGATGTTGGCTTTGTTCTCCTAGTCTGGTATGAGAGACCTACCTTTCTACAAGAACTATAACAAGCAAGGCTTTAAGCCTTTAAGGGAAAATGGCAAAACTATTGCTTCCTAATATGGAGGAGAGGCAGCACTTCGACCCCAGGACACCAGCTGCAGTCAGAGCTAGAAACTGAGAAAAACTTCACAAAATTGCTTTCAGGCTTGGATTACTGCCCCTGGTAATCAATAGGACCAGCTGAACATCATGAGGCAGTGGTCATGGAAAACCAATGGAGAGCCCCTTGTACTTAGAAGAACATTGGCTAAGATCTAGTCACTTCGTTAAGGGATATGGATACAAAGAAAAGCAAAAAAATGCCCCTGCTCTGGAGCAGCTTTGTTTGATTGTTGTCCTTCATTCTCAAAGAGGACCAAAATGACCTAACTATGCTAGGGTCAAGTTTCAATGTGTCCAGCTGTGGCCGATCAGAGCAATACGAGTTCAAATTGCTTTACCACCAATCAGGCACAAATAGTCCATGTCAATATTTGGGGTGGATTCTCTAAGTTTGCACAACCTGTGTTTCCTTTGAGCTGTTTCAATTCTGCTTTGTTCATAGAGCCCTGCACCTTCTATGCTGTGGGCACGCCATGCTGAGCAGTCCTGTGCCAGTGTCTCCCATGTCACACAGTCAGTTCCATGGCTCTTAAGAGTATCCCTGTATTCCTTCTTCTGACCACTGTGTGAACGCTTGCCCTGTGTGAGTTCTTCAGTCTTTTTGGTAAGCATACATTTTGCATTTGAACAACAAGGCTAGCCCGTTGGAGTTGCACTCTCTGAAGCAGAATCTGAATGCCTGGCAGTTTAGTTCCAGAAAGGACCTCAGTGTCTGGTACCTTGTCCTGCCAGGTGATCTTCAGAATCTTCCCCAGACAATTCAAATGGAAGCAATCCAGTTTCCTGGCATGGCACTGGTAGACTGTCCAGGTTTCACAGGTACACAACGATGAGGTCAGCTCTGTGGTTCTGTAGATGTTCAGTTTGATAGGCAGTCTAATACCTCTTCTCTCCCATACTTTCCTTCGGAGCCTCCCAAACACTGAACTAGCTCTGGCAATGTGTGTCAGCCTCATTATCAATGTGTATGTCCCTGGAAAGAACACCACCAAGGTAAGTGAACTTATCCACAGCATTCAGAATTTCTCCATTTGCTGTAACTGATGGTTCCAGGTATGGATGGTGTGGTGGTGGCTGATGGAGCACCTGTGCTTTCCTGGTGTTAATTGTCAGGCCAAAACTAGCACAAGCAGCAGAGAATTGATCCATACTTTGTTGCATCTCAGCTGCAGAGGCTGCACTGAGAACACTATCATCTGCAAGCAGAAAATCATGCACCAACATGCCCTCCACTTTGGTCTTGGCTTGTAGCCTTTTCAAGTTGAAGAATTTACCATCAGTGCAGTAGCTGACCTTGAGGCTGTGTTCATCCTCAATGAAAACACTTGACAACATGGCTGAAAACATCATGCTAAAATAGCATGATTATTAGCATGATGTTGTTTTCAAGGAGCTTACATTCTTAGTAGGAGAGACAACTGCAAGGAAGTTCTTTTATACAAGATAAATAGACCATATATGCAAGGTAATGTTTGAGGGAAGGCAAAGGTTAGGGGCAGCTGGAGTGATTGGGAAAGGCCATTTGCAGACTGTGGAATTTGAGCTGAGTCTTAAAGCAGTCTAGGGAAGCCAGGAAGTGAAGAGAGAGAACATTTCAAGCATGGGGAGCAGCCAGTAAAAAGTCAGGCAGCTGAGGTATTGTGTCCAAGGAGCACCAAAAAGTCTGTGCTGTTGGATTACAGGAGCAAAGTGTAGGAAAACTGGAAGGGTAGAAAGGGACTGAGTTGTAAAGGGCTTTAAATGCCAGAAAGATTATTTTGTATTCATCCTCGAGGTAATAAGGCACCCCCGAAGTTTATCCAGCAGGCAGTATGGCTTTGGTGGATGCAGGATGATGAACACTAAAACAGGCCGGTGTTTGTTGTTTTTGTTTTTAATTTTATTTTTCTCTTTTTAAAAAAATATTTATTTATTCATTTATTTTTTTGTTTCCAACATTCACCAGTATTTGTTTTGCTTAGGATTTGTATACATGCTAACAGAAGAACAAAAGGTTTCTATTTTAATTCTTTTTTTTGCAAATGCTTATTTTGCTTTGATGTTTAGGTACAGTTCAGAGGGATAACTATATAACATGTAAATAGGGAAATCAAGGAATTTCTATTTCAGTAGGCTAGTATCATCCTTTACCCGGTCTAAGGGCCTCAAGAAGATCCATTTTTGTGACTTCAAATCTGACCTCAGACACTTACTAGCTGTATGACACTATGAGGGAAATCACTTAACCGGTTTTGCCTCAGTTTTCTCATCTGCAAAATGATCTAGAGAAAGAAAGGGCAAACCACTCCAGTATCTTTGCCAAAAAACCCCAAACAGGGCCACAAAGCATTGAACGCAACTGAAAAATGACTGATTAACCAATTATCTAATCTGAAGTGCTCAGCAGATACAGCATCCCCAGGCACACCCTGTCCAACATACATCAGAATTTCTGAAAGGCAATGGAGCGAAGGCACTTTTCCTTTACCCCCTTTCCTTCAGGAAAAGAAAAAAAGGAAATATCCATTGACTGGAACAGAGAGGCATCAGGAGAAAGACAGTGGTGGTGAGGAAGGACCCACCTCCTAGATGCCATACAGCTGCATAAATAAAGCTGATGTTGGGTTTTAGCCCCAGGGCGGCAGGGCCAGCAGCAGGCTGGAGGAACCCCAGAACACCAGCAGCTGTGGTGACTCCAGAACTATCAACATAGACATGCCTAGGTCAAAGTAAGAGGTTAGTGTCCTATGGACTTTGGGACCAGTATTTGGGAAATGCGTCGGCTCCCTCCCCTGGGGGCTAGAAGCCGCTGAGGAGACACGCCATTTTGTAGTTTTCAGAGGCAGCTCCAGCTCCTGGACTGCAAATTGTAGGGAGATCCAGCGATCAGTCTTGGGGGGTAATCGCTCTTGCTTTAACCTCCCTGGATCTGGATTGTGATCTAGGGTGGAAGTTGTGGGTGGGTTTACAGCTTTCCAGAAACGGAAGTTGCCCCCCAATACGTTCGGGACGAAAATTCCTCTATCTGGCCTTAAAGCCATAGTGTGGCAACAAGCCCAAAAGTCAAGTAATTAAGTGGCAACATGCCAAGGCAAAGGAAACAGAAAAATGCAACCCTAGACTCCTATTTTGGGGGCATAGAGCGGAAAAGGACTGTGAGGTCAGAAGTCCTGCTCCAAAAGCCCCAGGGGAAAACATGAGTGGGTTGCAGGCCATAGAGGACCTTAAGAAGGACTTTAAAAATCAAATAAGAGAAGTGGAGGAAAAATTGGAAAGAGAAATGAGAAGGATGCAGGAAAAGTATGAAATGAGGGTCAACAGCCTGACTGAGGAAAACAACACCTTAAAAAAAGACTAACTCAAATGGCAAAGGAGGCCCAAAAGGGCAATGAGGAGAAGAATGCCTTAAAAAGTCGAATTTGCCAGATGGAAAAAGAATCTCAAAAGTTCACTGAGGAGATTCATTCCTTCAGAGTTAGACTGGAGCAAATGGAAGCTAATGACTTTATGAGAAATCAAGATGCTGTTAAGCAGATCCAAACAAATGAAAGATTAGAAGGCAATGTGAAATATCTCATGGGAAAAACCACTGACCTGGAAAATAGGTCCAGGAGAGACAATTTACAAATTATTGGACTACCTGAAAGCCATGATCAAAGAAAGAACCTAGAAATCACCCTTCAAGAAATTCTCAAGGAAAATTGCCCTGATGTTTTAGACCCAGAGGGCAAAATAGAGGTTGAAAGAATCCACAGATCACCTCCTGAAAAAGATCCCAAAAAGAAAACTCCCAGGAATATTATAGCCAGGTTCCAGAATCCCCAGATCAAGGAGAAAATACTACAAGCAGCCAGGAAGAAACAATTTCAATATTGTGGAAACACAATCAGAATAGCCCAGGACCTGGCAGCTTCTACACTGAGGGATCAAAGGGCATGGGATATGATATTCCAGAGGGCAAAAGAGCTGGGAATGAACCCAAGGGTCACCTACCCAGCAAAACTGAGTATTTTGTTTCAGGGGAAAATATGGTCATTCAGTGGAATAGAGGACTTTCAAGCATTCTTGAGAAAAAACCAGAATTGAATAGAAAATTTGACATCCAGACACAAGAAGGAAGAGATGCCTGAGAAGGTAATCAGGGAAAAGAAATCAAAAGGAACTTATCAAAGTTGAACTATTTACATTCCTATATGGAAAAGCAATAACTGTGACTGATGATATCTTTCTCACTATGAAAATAATGGAAGAAGGGGGTGTGGTCATATGAATACATATGTGAATGTGTGTGTATATGGTTACAGTTATATATGGATAGAGGGCATAGGTTGAATTTGTTGGGAAGGGAGAATACTCAAGGGATGAAATTATGAGGTGAGAGAGGAAAGTGGCAAGAGGAGATGGGGAGAGACAGGGTAGGGTAAACTATCTCATGTAGAAGAAGCAAGGGGAAGTGGTTGCAAGGGAGGGGGAGAATAGGAAGGCAAAAAAGCAAAACCACATTCTCATTGAATTTGGTTCAGGGAGAGAATGACATACATACTAAATGGGATATCTCAACCTGCAACAGAATAGGGGGAAGGGGGATGACAGGAGGGATGATGGATGGGAGGGCATCCTTGGGGGGAAGGGAGGTTGGAAGTACCCACTATAGAAGAGGGACAGGATCAAGTAGGGAATGGATCAAGTGAGGGGTGGGATGAGTGGGAGGGAATTATAAGCAGCCTCGTACAATATATCTACTATGATAATGTTTTGCATAGCTAAACATGTACAACATATACTGAATTACTTATCTTCCCAGAGGGAATGGGTGACAAGGGAGGAAGGAAATGGATCTGAAATTCGAGGTCTTAACATTAAATGTTTCAAATATATATAAATACTATTATTAATACTCTTTTGCTTATAATTGGGAGATAAGATGTGCAGGCATTAGGACACAAAGATTCACCTTCCTCTAATGGAAAAGTCGAAGGGGGTATGGGAGAAGGTATTGGAGAGAGCAGATTGGAGGAAGCAATATCTTATGGGACTGCTATTCTGGGAGGTTGGGTAGGGGAATAACAGGGGGAAAATTATTGTAACTCAAAATCTGGCAGAAATGAATGATGTAAAACAGAAGTTAATAAAGCATTTAAAAAAAAAAAAAAAGAAAAGAGAAAAAAATAAAGCTGATGTTCCCTAGGATCTGAATTAAGGGTAGCTGCAGCCCAACAGAATTCATGGATCATGGGATGGAGCATCAGTTCTCCAATCTCAAAGCCCTTATAGTACTTCAGGAGTTCACTGATTGGGGGTGGGCATGGGGGGAACCTCATTACATTAAACACATCAGAGAATCCTGATGGATTAGATCAGATTTTCAAAGAGTCATACTTACCAGATTTAATAGGTATTACAGAAAGCAGAAAGCCCTTCTAAGAAGCAACCTAGCATAGAATGTAGACAGCTCATCTGAGAGTCTGCAAAGCCTGAGCTCAAGTCCTCCAATATTTACTGCCTGTTTCACAGGGCAGATTACCTGAATTCTAAATTGCAAGCATCTTTCAGGTACTCTAAGTTACACATGAACAGAATTTCTACCCCAGGAGTCCCCACCACAAACCACTCAGAGATTCTAACAATAGTAACAACAATAATGTTATCAGTGTACTCTTCCATTCATTTCTTTTTTCCAAGTACAACAGCAACAGTTCATCAAAATTTCACTGACAATACACTCATGTATCCCTCCCTCCTCTTTCTGACTGGGAAAAAAATTGCTCCAATAACCAGGTATTGGTTTTAATGCAATGGACCCAATTTTCCTATTTATTCTTAAACCACCAAAGAAAGATTTGAAAAAATATTTACAAATACTTGTGAGTCCTGAAAATATTTTTTAAAAAATACATTAAGGGAAAAAAGTACATACTTTTGACCCAGACATTCCCAAATACTGGGCAAATAAGCCTAAGGAAATCAAAGACAAAAAGATCCAATATGTGCCAAAACATTCATAGCAGCACTCTTTGTGGCAGCAAAGAACTGGAAACAAAGTGGGTGCCCATACACTAGGGAATGGCTAAACAACAACCATAACAAAAACCAATGGTATGTTAATGTAACAGAAATAAATGCCAAATATGAGGGATTTGGAGAAATGTAATGAGCTCTGTATGGAGTGCTGGGGAGTGAAATAGGCAGAACCAAGAGAACAACATACAGTGACTACAACAATGTAAATGAAATAATTACTAAGAGGAAGTTTAAGTCTGTGTAACAGAAAAGCCAGAGAAGGTCCCAGAAAAGAGAAAATGAAACCCATCTCTTTCCTAATGGCAGAGAGGTGGGCAAAACTGACTCGGTCTCTCTTTGATGTTCTGCTTGCTTTCCTTTGTCACAAGAGAGGTTCAACCAGGTGAAGGATAGAAAATGCCTTTGATTTAAAGATAAAAGGCATCAATAAAAAGGATTTTAAAATAAATATATAAACAAAGTACATCTTTGAGGCAAAAGGGAGAGGGGGGAGAGAGAAAAACATACAGAAATCCAGAAATAGCCCCACTTTAAGCAAAATTGACATAGGAAATTCATATTTACCAACAAGTTAGGGAATGATGACTCACTTTAAAAGACAAGTCCTTTAAATAGTGAGTTCCCCAACAATCTTATGATTAGATTAGCACAGAGCTTTGCAGAAATACATTTATTGCACAAAGGGGTGGCACCCTGGAAATCTGACAACACAGAAGTCAAGTAGAAGCCAACAGATGCAGAATTATGAAAACAACGCCATGATATCAACATCCCAAACAGTGAGTGGTTCGGCTAATATTCTGTTGCATCAGCCTATGGAATGCATATGTTTTAAACCCTGTCAACCAGTCAGAAAAAAATTACAACTTCAAGGAGATTTAAAACAATTCATCTTTCCTGACTTTCAGTCTCTGAAGGTTCCTAATCCAATGTACAGTATCGTCAAATATATTTAAGCGTTGCTGTTGAAGAGGACCAATCACAACAGAAAGATGATGTCTTGATTTTAAGTGAGGCAGAAATGTGTAAAGTCATTAGCTTCACTTTCTTCTCCAGAGTCATGGGCATCCAGTGGCAAGACACAGGTCAGGATGACTGGAGATAGCTCAGGATGCAGTGGGAGACGTTGGCCTTTTTAAGCTAAGGTCTTTCCCAGGTCTCAGTTTGTCTAAAGCAACACCCATGCTGTGTTTTAAGGCTAGGTAAGAATTAAGGCAAAACATGGCCTAGTTTGCCTTCACAAAAGAATCAATCTAAATCTAAAAGGGGAAGACCCTCAGGGTTTCTGGCCAGAATATTTAAGTGAATTAATGTTTTAAAGGTGAAACTTCATTAAGAAAGCTAATTTGTTACTGACAGAGATACTGGTGCAATTCCTCCATCTTTTTCTGTGTACAATTTTTATCCGTGTTCTCATGAGGCCACAAGAAAGAGTATTTTCCCTTTCTGACAACCCAGGTCCAGGATGATTGTGACAGCTGCTGAAATGTCTTGCCTCTGTCACCCAGTTTCTACTACTACAATGAATAATTGCCAGCAGCCCAGCCTTCACCCTTACTCCCAATAAGCTGTTCTTCAACTGCAGGCAAGATTTTGGCAAAATGGCACTGGGAAACATAGTTGAACTGTATGTAGGCTCACAGATTTAGAGCTAGGAACAATTTTAGAGGCCAAAAGTCCAACTCCTTTATTTTACAGATGAGGATACTGAGACCCATTGGGAAAGGCTAAATGAGGTCATGCAAATAATGTGAGGGGAGGTGTTCTCATCCCATCATCCTTCCTGTTCTATGGCCATCTTCATGTCATGCTGCTGTCCACCTATCCCATCACCAGTACCCTGAATAACAATCAGATCAGCACTACCAGTCCTGGAAGGAGGGTAAAAAGGAGATACAGAGAGGCAGAGAACATCATTAAAGCTTTACTAGGTGCCAAACACTGTGTTAAATTCTGGGGATAAAAATACAAGCGAGCAAGATGGTCCCTGACCTCAAGGACCTGACATTATAATAGGGGATGCCAACACATAGATGCTAGAAAAGGGGGAAGGGGAGATGATCCACATGGAGGCATGGATAAGAGACAGACAGAAGTGGAATGGAAGCCTGAGTCCTGATATGATTGCTTGTTTGTTCATTTTTATAGGGTATAGTTATAACCCATTCAGAATATTTATTAGTCATAGTATAATCTGTGAATCAGAATCCATAAATATGAAAAGCTATACAGTGTCTATGATTTCAGAGACTGGATCACTAAAGCAGGCAGACCCAAGGAGGTAAAGACTGCTGGAACTAATATTCTTCTCTCTCAGAGGAACATGGGAGACCTTCCTCTTTACCTAGGAAAACATGTATGTGAAAGGAAAAAAAGTTTCCTCTGTTGTATAAGAAATGAAATTTGTGTCAGAAAAAAATTCAAGATAATAATAAAGATAAAAAGAAAGGTCAAGGGGGGATTGTTAGAAAGGAGAGATATCTGCCTAAGACAGGTCAGAAATATTCCCTTGAAGCAGGAAATGTTGAGACAAAAGACAGAGGGAGTTGTCTGAATTCTTTACACAAGCCCATCAAATAAACATATATTCAGTTAAGAATATAATTTTCACATTTTCCATTGTTCCATGTCACTGAAGAAGTGCTGAGTACTCCGTGACTACTCTGAGTAGCATGATATGTTCTACCAATAGGAACATTTGAAGAATCATGCAATCAACAGGAAATCCATTTGTTTTGACCTCATGTAGGGCATCTTCCAGGACGCTCCATTGTTTTACCCACAAAAGACTGAGGTAACTTGAGATTACTTTCCACATTGGGACAATAAAAAGAAACAAAAATGCATAGACTGTTACAGGTAACTTAATGGAGAAACCCATCAAATTCATCTAAAAATAACAGACAAGTACTTCAAATAGATAATAAACTGAATACCACATTAAGTAGGTCAAAGAGCTCAAGCTGGACTGTATTTGGAAAACATTACAGTGTGTTAAATGCTCCCAAATTATTCACTGCTATAATTTATGGAGATCTCTTTTTTTCCAGCTCTTGCTACTTTCAAAAAGAAAGTGCTACTATCAGTATTTTGGTGCCGTTGGGACTTTCTATCTTCAACCTCTTAAGGTATATTTCTAGCAATGGGATTTCTGATCAAAGGGGATATGCTTTTTAGTCACTTTCTTAGCATAAATTCCAAATTGCTTTCCAAAACAGTTGTATCACTTCACAATTCAAGATTATCTTTGTACATTTTCATTTTGATGATTTTATTTTCTTCACCTTTTAGTTATATCAGCTAAAGGTTTATGAACATCTGTTCAGCTTTCAGTTTTATCAATTCTATAGTTAAGTCTTTTTTATAGTTTTTTTTAAAGAATCTATTACATGCCTACCTACTAGCATTCTGACAAATCCTATAAATAGGAACAAATAAACAAAAATAGAGAATGTAAGAGAAATATAGGAAAAAGATTGCCCTAAATGAACTTACAATCTCACAGGAGCAAAACCTCATTCCATGCACGCTACTCTCAGACAATACAAGAATATATGTATACAAGTATCCAAATATGCAAAATTAAGGGGTTCATGGAGAGGGTAAAATCTGAACTGTCAACTATCCCTCCCAACTTCATAGACAGGGTGGTACAATAGACTAGGGTCAAGAAGACTTTGGTTCAAAGTTTGCTTCTGACAGTTACTTATCTGTGTTACTATATGATGGTGACTTAACCCCTTGTCCAGTTTCTTCATCTGTAAAAGGTGGGTAATGTTACCTTAGTACCTACCTCACAAGATTGTCTATGAAGCTCAGATGGAATAATGTATGCACAGTGTTTTGTAAATGTCGGTTATTATCATTATTTACATGAGCTAAAATTTGTAGAAACATGTTATGTTCCACACTGTCATCTGCAGTGGACTCTGGTGAAATCAAATAATTAAACTTGAGCTCTGAGTTTTGGCCCTTCTACTTACTGACTGCACAGAGACAAGTCACTTAACCTTCTCTGAGTCTGTTTTTCCATCTGTAAAAAGGGAATAATTATTACCTACCTCACAGGATGATTGTGGGGAAAGTGTTTTGTAAAGTTCCATGAAAATTATCTACTACAATGCCAGTCTAGTATTTCAGTCAAAAAAGGAAGCCAAGTAATTTTGGTATGACTTACTCTTAACGAACTAGATAGTACTGGTTCATGAATCTCCTTCCCTAAGTGCCCAGAAGTGACTACTTTAACAGTATATTCTAGGATCGATAGGTATGTTTCTGAAATGTGAAGAGCAGATTTAATTTTTGTAATTTGAAATTTTATTATTCTATTGTATGTTCCTGAAGGTGGAGTAGGGGAGAGAAATTTGGCCCCACACACATCGTTATGCTTTATGTTTAAGATTATAGAGGCAATGTGGCATGGTAAATGCAGACCTAGCCTTGAAGTCAGGAATACCTGAATTCAAATCCTACCTCTGACACCGACTGTGTGACCCTGAGCAAGTACCTGGACCCCAGAGTACCCTATGCAACTAAGACTGTTGGCCGGGGGAGGCTTGAGGAATTTGCCAAAACGCATTGGTAGATACAGTTTCCTTACCCAGGAGTTCCTTACATCAGTGGAATCCCAGGCCCAATTCCTATCCTAGGTTTAAGATTACAAACCTTTGAAATAATAGTGGCAGCCAATGGAGTGTGATTTAACTAGTTCTGCCCCACCCCCACCTCTCTAGCATGCATGTATGTTGTGGCTTGAATTGACCCAGGAGGCATGGTGTCTCCCTCTTCCAGCCACTTTTAAACTATAGCACAGATACAGGTCAGTTTCCTGGCTCCCTGCTCCTCTTCTTTACTAGGCAATTTGGAGAATCCCTCTTTATGGTCCAGAGACTGCCCCACTGCCTAACCTCACTGTTGATAGCACAGTGCCCTATTCATGCCGTGCCAGCTTTTTGTCTAAAAATTCTATATATAAATTTGAGCCCTGACTGGTTCTTAGGGAGCCTGGGATCCCAATGCCCATCCTGCAGCCCAGTTGATCCATGAGCCTGTCTGCAGAGTTTCAAACCATGCGGGGCTACAAACGAATCTCCCCTTCAGCATCTTTTCTAAGTGCTTAGAAACAGCTCCCTCCCCTTTTGCACTGCACATATTCAACAGAAAAACATCACTTTAACAAATTTCTAGCTAAACATTGAAAACATTCATTATTAAATTCTACCTAAAAATAAAATACATCATAATATCCAAAACTGTAGTGACTGTCATAGAGCTAGAATATGAGAAGACTCATTTCATTGGAAGAATATACATATATGCACACGTGCACACACATGCATACACATGTGTATTTTTATGTATATATACAGATGTACATACATCTCTCTCAACATATATATTCAAAGACTGATGTTTCAAAGAACTATTCTCCTTGTCCAAATCCCTAATGCCAGAAATATCTTTTCTTGGTCACTTTCCAGACATCTTTAGTTCAGGTGGCGAAAGAACAGTGGAAACAGAATGATGAACATTGGTAATGGCAGCACATAATGTACTGTTTCTTTAGAGCTTAGGCAAAGACAGAATTAGCAAAGAATTTATGAAGTTTGTATGCAACTCCTTTGCTCCTGCCAGAACTTTGTTGTTCAGTCATGCCTGACTCTTCCTGACCCCATTTGGGGGTTTTCTTGGCAAAGATACTGGAGTGATTTGCCATTTTCTTCTCTAGCTCATTTTATGGGTAAGGAAACTGAGGCAAACAGAGTTATGTGACTCGCACAGCTAGTAAGTGTCTGAGGCCAGATTTGAACTCACAAAGATGCATCTTCCTGACTCCAGACCCAGCACTCCACCCACTGCACCACCTAACAGTGCCACCTACCAGAACAACAGAATGATTTTTATGGAACATAAGCTCCATGAGGACAGGAACAACCTCACTTTTGTATCTCTATCCCCAGCACCTGGTACACAGTATTCACTTAATAAATGCTTGCTGATAACCAAGTAGAGGAATTGCTTTCTCAGAAGTGTTAACCTTTTGACTTCTGGTCAGGAGGGACTAAACAACTATTTGTCCCCTTTGCCCTATGCTTAGAGGAACATTCCCTCAAAATTTGTTTGCTTGTACTTTTAAAAAGGGACAGGGTCAGCAGAGAAAATAGAATAAATGGGGTGTGGGATAGGATGGAGGGAAATATAGTTAGTCTTTCATATGACTACTATGAAAATGTTTCGTGTAACTACACATTTATAACCTATATTGAATTGCTTGTCTTCCCAGTGAGTGAGGAAGGAAAGAAGGGAGAGAATCTGGAGCTCAAAATTCTAAAAACAAATGTTAAAGAACTGTTTTTACATGCAACCAGGAAATAAGATATGCAAGCAATGGGGTATAGAAATCCATCTTGCCCTACAAGAAAGTATGGGGGAAAGGGGTAAGGGGAGGGATGAGGGGAATATCTAAGAGGGCAGACTGGGGGAAGGAGTAATCAGTATGCTTGTCATCTTGGGGTGGGGGTAGGGGAGAAATAGGGAGAAAATCTGGAACTCAAAATTTTGTGGAAATGAATATTGAAAACTAAAAATAAATAAATTCTGAAAATAAAAACTAAAAAACAGATTTGTTTGCTTGTCCTGGAGGAAAGTAGGAGAAAAGGTAAAAAGATAAAAGCAAGGAACAAAAGAGAAAGATGGGACCCGCACTAACATCTGAGGATAAGACTCAAAATGTTTTCTTAAACAATATGGCAGAAGCAAAGCTTACTCCAGATAAATGTTAACAGGAAAGATCGATTCACGTGGGCATTGAGAATCATCTGTAAATCAAGAAACATTAAGCATATGCTAAGAGTGTCATGAAAGATGTCTCTATTCTGAGTGGTTAATTACAAAATTCAGAGTTGGAAGGGACCTTCAAGGCCGCTTAGTCCAACTCCATACCACACAGCTCATTCAATATTCCCGATCCTCCAAGGCAAGCACAATGGGGGAAAAGTTTGGCATATTTTCTATTCACTGAGACTCCACTGGACATTCTCTAACTTTCTTTAGGAAGATAGAAGTTTTTATCAATGAAAGATGATTTCCACCCCATGCTCTATAATGTGGCTCATATCTCTAAAACTCAAAAAAGTTCCTAATTAGTACGTCATTCAGTCCTCAAAACTACCACATTTAGCCCTTTACATCTGATGGCCTCACCCTCTAGCATATTTCTGGGTCCCAGTTGATACCCAGCATCTGGTACTTTCTAGGCACAACAGGCTAAGGGCAACCTTTAGCCAGAAAGAAGAATGTCTGAGCTCCAGTTACAGGACATACAGATCTCTCTTTAATGAAAGACCAGCTTTGGTAGAATTTAGGATATGGAGGAACAGGAGGAGAAAAAGGTTTCTCCCTTTCTCTTTCTCTGTATGGGAATGGAGGCAAAAATTGGACTACACTTAGGCTAACCTATGGCTGTCCCCTATTCCTGCAATGCATTCCTTCCTTATCTCCACCTCCATCTTTCACTTCTATTAAGAAGCATCACATTGTGCATGTCTTCATGTCCTCAACTGCTAATGCCTTCAATGCCAAACTACTTTGTATTAGCTACTTTGTATATTCCTAGGGACAGTTAGGTGGCACAGTGGATAGAGTACTGAGCCTGGACTCAGGAAGACTCATCTTCATGAGGTCAAATCCAACCTTAGACATTTACTAGCTGTATGACCCTGAGCAGGTCACTTAACCCTGGTTGCTTCAGTTTCCTCATCTGTAAAATAAGATGGAAGAAGAGATGACAAACCACTCCAGTATCTCTGTCAAGAAAAGCCAAATAGGGTCCCAAAGAGTGAGACGTGACTGAAAAAATGACTGAATATGTATTCATTTATTAACTTCATGTTGTATATATTTTATGTGTCCTTGTAATCTGCCTCACTGGAATGTAGGATCATTGAAAGTTTGATGCTCTATACTGTATCCCCAGTAACCAAAAAAGTGCCCCACTGCTGCTTAATAAATACTTGCTGATTTTTTTTTCACTCAACAAGCATTTATTAGGTGCACAGGAAACTGTGCTAGATATTGGGGATATAAAGACAAAGATGAAGCAGCCCTTTCCCTCAAGGGGCTTGCATTCTTTTTTGGTTTTGTTTTGTTTTTCAATTTTTTTGTTTTTTTTTATTGTGTTTGTTTATTTATTTTTAATACTCGTTGATTGGTGGATTGATAGAGAAGAGAAAGAGAATGTCCTCAAAAGGGGAAATGATATGAACAGAGTTAGTCTGTCAACAAGATGAAAGATACAAGATCAGTTTGGTTGCAATAAGATGAGATGGAAGTAAGGAAGCTGGTGAGGCAAATTAGGATAAAAGAAAAAGATTGATCCTGAAGCCAAAAGGCCTGGGTTCCCATTGTGGTTCTGGCTCTCATAGACTAACTGCGTCACCCCAAGAGAGTTACGATCTCAAGCTCAGGTTAATTTCTCATGGGTTTAATAATAGTTGCACTGTCTGACTCAGCACAGTGCCTGGAGTCAGAAAGATTCATCTGCTCAAGTTCAAATACAGCCTCAGCCACATGCTGTGTGACCCTGGGCAAGTCACTTAACCCTGTTTGCCTCAGTTTCTTCATCTGCAAAATGAGCTGGAGAAGGAAATGGAAAACCACTCCAGTATTTTTACCAAGAAAACCTCAAAAGGGGTCATGAAGAATCAGATTTTACCTAAAATCTTTCTCAAATTTAAAATTTTACTTTTACAACCCTGTATTTTCTTGTCGTCTTGTTAACATTAATTGCTCAGCTGTCTAAATATGAGTTCATTGCAAAAAAATACAAAAAAACCCAATAAAATGTATTCAGGTAAGGTCTTCAGGTAGGGCAACAGCTTACAACATACCTGGCACAAAACAAAGAAGCCTTTAGAAGAGGTCATCATTATTCAGAGTGGGAAAATAAGTGAAATAAGTTATTTTAAAGGGGGAAGGGGGCTGACAGGCTCAACTCTCAGGAAGTTATCTTCCCACATTGGCTGGTGTATGGACTACATAGAAGGAAATGACTATGGCCTGTCAGATGTATGTCAGATTAACATGTTTTAGTAAGAACTCTACTGGAAAAAAAAACCTCACAGCATTTCTGAAGAATTTTACAAGAATCCCTATATTTGGAAGATGTGTATGGTCACCAGAATTAGGGACAGAATAGTAATATAGTATAATAGAAGAAGCACTAGATTTAAAGTCTAAATACTGGGGCTCTAATCCCAGCATTTGGTTTACTCCCTGTGGGACTTTATGCAAGTATTTGTGTGAACTACTGTCGAATTATGGGGCTAGCAACAGATGCTCTCCAAGTTCTCCTCATAATTATAAGCTATGACCCTTTGAGGATAAGCTATTAGAACTAGCAGCATTGAATTAAGTTCCCTAAATTCTTTTGGCTGGGTTTTTTTCTTTAAGTATAATCAATTTACAACACCTGGAGCACTTTTTTCTACACTTTGAAATTGAGTATGTAGAAATAAAATTGAGCAGTAGACTTGGAGTCAGGAGAAACCTGGTATCAAATCCCGCCCTCACCACTTGCTAGCTGGGTGACCATGGACAAACCAATTAACCACTCTGAGCTTTTGTTTTCTTGACTGTAAAATGGATGTCTTCATTAGAGATGCCCCAAATTAGAATAGGCTTTGTCAAGAAAAAAGAGTATCCCCGTGGTTGGATGTCTTTGTGCAGAGCCTATAGCTTTTGTAGAAGGAATTCCTACAGAAATCCATGTTAAATTAGATGGACTGTGAGATAATCTCTAACTCTTCTGTGATTCTGTGAATTGTTAGTGCTGGAATTCAAGGCCAGGTCTCTTGATCCTAAGACCTTTTCCACTAACATCTCTCCTTCATTTCTTTAAGAGCCCTTTTCTCTTCCTTCTCTTTCTAATATAAGATGTTGAAAAGAAAAACATTTTAAAAAATCAAAATTTTCCATTTAAATCATCCAATAATCTCCAGGATAAGATTTTAAAACTCTAGGCAAGAGAGAGCCTTTAAAATAAAATGATTTCAAAGCAAGAACAATGTGACGTTCCTATTCTAAAAACACTCATTTCAGCAACCCCTTAAGGGATCCTAAGCAGAGCATAGTGTTCTGGTTATTCAGGAAGATACAAAGTTTAGTTCTCACTTTAATGAATCTATTGGAGGATGATACATATACAAACAAGTACAATACAAAATACACACTACAAAAGACATGAAGGATTCTAATGAAGCACTAAATAAGGTTCATAAAGGGGAAAAGTTATTCTCAAATAGGGAGATCATGAAGGACTTTTCTATCATGGAGACATTATCCCTGCTTGACACCACCCCTTGCCTAGATCTCACTAGCCAACGTCCTCCCTCCACCTCCTGAACCTTCTTGCCAAAAGCCCCTTTCCTTTTGTTTTCCCCTGTGTCCTGCGCGCGCGCACAAACACACACACACACACACACACACACACACACCATTTTTAAGGAAGGGTGTTCCTGCTCCACTCCCAACCTCAGGGGTACTCATCCATTCCCAATATTAATGGTCCCAGGCTTATCCATCCTCCGGATTGTAATTTTGATGAGCACAGAATCACCAACTATAGTGCTTTCAGTAAGATGGTAGCGCACCAGACCTAACCATATGCCCTACAATTGAATCCTAAGGTTCTCTGTGCCTTGCCATCAACTGGAACCATACCATAAGAATCTCCAGGCTTTTCTATCAGTCTTGTAATCTTTATATATCCCCCCACCTCTTGTTAGAATGTGAGCTCCTTAAGAAGGGAAATTGTCCTACAGAGTGCTGAACACAGTGTTTGGCACTTAAAGAATTCCTCCATTCATTCATTCAAGATTGGGGTGGGTGAGAGATATTCAAGGCTTAGAAAAGACTAAAAATCAGAGAAAGCACAGGAGGCAATGAATAGTACAATTTTTTTTGTTTTGTTTTGGGTTTTGTTTTTTGTTTTTTTTTTTTGCTTTTTGGAGGGCAATTGGGGTTAAGTAACTTGCCCAAGGTCACACGGCTAGGTTTTTCTTTGTGTGTGGTAAGTGTCTGCGGCCGGATCCGAACTCAGGTCCTTCTGACTCCAGGGCCAGCACTCTACAAATAGTACAATTTTATTGAAGTATAACTTGTGAAGAAGGGTATAGTATGAGATAAGACTAAAAAGGTGGGGTTATAACAGATTATAGAAAGCCTGAATACAAGACTAAGGAGTTTGGAGAAGTATTGAAAATTTCATTTTGTTTTATTTTTTAACAGAGTCCTATCATGACCAGACTATGCATAGAACTGGTAAAATTGACAGGTATGTATGATAGATAGTTTGGTAGAGATAGTGAGTAAAGTTTGGAAGATGAGTAAGGAGGTTATTGCCACAGTCTAAAGTTGGTATGAGAGCTTGTATTATTATGGTATCCATGGGAATAAAGAGAAGGGACCAGATATAAAAGAAATTCTGGAAATATTGACAGGACTTGGTAATTAATTGTATATGAGAGTGAAAAATGAAAGGTAATGAATAATATTGAAATAATGAATAATAAATGAAAGGTAACCTAGCCCTTTTCCAAACTTCCCACATTTCCAGTCAATTTCCAAGCCTTATTGATTTTCTCTTTATCTCCCACTTCCATTCCCTTCTCTTCACTCAATCAGACACTGCCCTAGAACAGGCTGCATCACCTCTCCAGTGGACTATTGCAGTAGTCCTCCAAATAGTCTCCCTTGCCTCAAGTTTCTTCCCTCTTCCACTTATCATCCACACAGCAGCCAAAGTGATATTTTAAATCATGGGTCTGACCATATCACTTCTCTACTCTGCAAACTCCAGAGGCTCTTTGTTACACCCAGAATCAAATTCAAACACTTCTGTGGCATTGAAAGTTCTTCACAACCTGGCCCCAACTTACCTTTCCGGGTTTATTTTAGTTATCCCTTTTGTGTACTTTATAGTCTGGTCAGACTAGTTATATTATTATTCCTCACATACAATATTCTATTTCCTATATTAGACTGACCCCCATGTTTAGGATTACGCTCCCAACCTCCACCTCTTAGAATCCTTGGTTTCACCAAAAATTCAAAGCCACCTCCTACGTGAAACCTTTCTCTATCCCCACTTCCACTTCAGATGCTAATGCTCACCCTCCAAAATGACTTTGTATTTATTTTATATATGCTTATGTATACTTCATCCTCATCCAATAGAATATAAGTTCCCTAGGACAGGAAGTATTTCATTTATGACTCTGTAATACCCAACACTGAACATATTATCTGGTGCACAGTGCATACTTTTTGACTGATAACCCCAAGGTTTCAAACATGAGAGATTAGATATTTCTGCCCCACATAGGGAAGCTATAAGTAGGAATAGGCTTAGGAGAAAGTATAAATTCAATTTTGGATATACTGAATTTGTAGAGCCCATGGGATATCTAGATGATGATATCCTGAGTGGGGATGTACGTCCAAGGCAAATACGTCACACCAGTTTACTGTCTCTATTCTACATAGAGGCAATAGCTAAAGATACAAAACTGAATGAGACTGTTAAGGGACTGAGCAAAGAGATTTCTGAAAGTGCCTTGGAAGAAATTATTTGTAAACCATAAAGCACTATATAATGTCAGCTAATGTCTACCTTAAGGGTTTGAGAAAAGGAAAAGGAACCAGCAAAGATGTCAGAGAAGGACTCTGAGGGAAGAGTAGAATCAGAAGGGTGTAACGCTGAAGAAGATACAAGAGAAGAAAATATGTAGGAAGGAACTATCCGTTAGGATGCTCTTACGCCTCATTGCCCTTTCTGTCCTCTCAAGAAAAACAGAGCAGTCAGTAGCCTCTTAGAGTGTATTTATTTAAAGGGCTAATTTGCAGTTTCATGAAGATAATTTCATTTACACTCTACATAAGAGATTTCTTCTAGAAAACCAGGGTATGTCAAAAGGACACACAACCACACTGACATGTAATATGTTGAAACATTGCTTATGGGAGAGACAGGAAGATAGAAAAAATCCCATAGCAAGCCCTGGATCTGAGCACAAATTGGGGCCTGCTCCTCCTAGCAGTTTCTCCTCTAACTATCAAGTGCTTTCCTGGAACATCTCTTCCATTGGCTAGCCCCACAGCTACCACAAGCAGATACCCATTGGGTTACACCCCTCCCCCCAAAAGCTGTCAAATAACTACAGACTATTCCAAAGCAAAACAATGAAGTGTTTTAAATTAAATATATTTTCATATTTCTTGAAGCCTTAAGGAACCTTTATATTTTGCCTATCTCCAATACCCACAAATTACCTCTATGGATCAAGAAGATATATCAAAATGTTAGCCTAGTTATACATATTAAGTTACCTAATTTCTCACTTTGTTTTGTCTACTTCATCAAACTCCATCTTTTCTTTTAGTGTTTTACAATTGAATTACGTTTCAATAAACTTTCCGCAAACACACACACAGAGTAGTACTCTTATTAGCAACGTATTGAATCCTAAAGCTAAATCCAGGATCAATCTTGTATTTCTTAAAGCAAACTTTCAGAAAATTTATACACATCATGGTTTTTTTTTAATTGACTTAAAGTTACTCTGACAGGATAAAAAGTTAAAATTCAGTTCTTAATACTAGGTATCAAACACTAAACGGCCTATGTAAGTATTTGTAAGCCATATTTGATGGCTCAGTGTTTGTTTGTTTATTTGTTCGTTTTTTAAGGCCTCAATTTAACACATAGAAAGAAATTTTTTCCCTGTCTTATTCACTAAGACATTGAATATGTCTTAGTGAGTGTCTCTAGGAGAGAGAAAAGGCCCCTTAGGCCAGAAGCCTAAGGGTAGAAGACTTACATAAAGAGGCACTTCACAGGGGCTTAACTCCATTATTTCAGCATCTGTAACAAAAACAAGTCAAAAGAGTTACTGAACAAGGAACCATGTAACAGGTCAGCAAATTCTCTTTAAGTCTACTCCCTTCAAATATTACAGTTGATGAGAAAAGAACTACATACATTAAAAAGGCAATCAGCAGAAACATTGCAAATGAGATCTTAAGAATTTATTGAGAATTTCTAAAAAGATTCTAATTTATTAATTATTAGAATTTATTAAGAAATGCTGTAAATGAGAATACAATATGCTCTCTGGGATACTTGTACTGTCTCTTCACATGAGCTTTTTTTGTAATAAAAGAATTCTAATTCCTTAAGCCACCAATCACTTCCATGAACTATCACATCAATTTGAAAGATTTAAGTTTAGTTCATTTGTTTTCCTGAGAGGTGGGGAGGAAATCTGGTGTTATTTCATCGGTCTGGTAACAGTCAATAAGGAAACTCCCCCTGCCAACTAATGAAGATCAGCCCCTAATCTGCAGGAGACAATGTTAGAGAATTAGTTACCCAGGGCACTGACAGGTGAAAGGTCTTGCCCAGGATCACACAGTCAGTATTATGTCAAAGGCAGGACTTGAATCCAGGGCTTTCTGATTCTGAGACCAACTATCTGTGCACTGTCTCATACTGTGTCTTAATATCTCTTAGAATACTAAGAAAAATAAATACTTGGTTAAAGTTTGGTCTTAAATTAATCCCCCTATATCATTTGCATAATTTTGAACAACTTTTTTTTGTGTAAATCAATCAGCATTGTCCATTATTAAAATCATCATAATCACAGCAGTTTTATCAGACTTGAGATCTCATTGGTGTAAGAGACTGCTGGGAAGGAACTTCTTTGATAAATGCAGATTCATACCTTCTCTAAAATTTATAATCTTAGAGAGTTGACTGGAGTGCTGAAAAATTAAGTGACTAACAGTAACACAGCTAGTATGTGTTAAAGTTAGGACTTGAAAACAGGTCTTCCTGACAGAGAAGCCAGATCCGTATCTACTATACCACACTGTTTCTCTATTAAAAATGATTTTATAACCATAATAACAAAAACATAGGCTTTACTTTTCTACAAAGGCCAACACTTTGACAATTCAGTCAGTCAAACACAATGTCTGGCATACAGTAGGTACTTAATAAATGTTTGCTGATTGACTGATGTTGCTAGGTGTATAGACCATGCAGCTTCTTTAAGTAAAACCTCTCTGCTATATGGAGGCACAGCCTTGATCTGCCCCTCTGCCTAACCCTTTAAGGATGTCACTTTAACCAATGACAAGCTGTTCAGCATCACCAAAGTATCTTCCCAGGAAAAGTAAATAAGACTCTCTGGCCCTAAAAGTTATTATTTGTTTTTTAAACCACCATAATATGCTGGAAATTTTCTACTAAAATTCTTCCACCACATTTTGGAGAAAGTGGAAAGCAGTGTGACTATTTCTATTATTTATGTTTAATGTTTCAATTTCTATTATTAAGATCATAATCTAAAAGTGAACACCAATACTGTTTTACTTTATTTTTCTACCATAAGTTGTAAAAGAAAAACTACATTCAGAAAACATAAAAATTATGTCAACTGTAAGTGAATCATCCTATAACAAATGTAAAAGAAAACATTTAAGTAAAGTTGATAATCATCCAATGAAATTTTTAAATCTTGACATAAATGACATGGTATTTAAATTCATGAACACAAACCTCCAGATAGCCCCTAAGCTACTTGAGGGCAGGGACTTGTTCTCATTTTTTTCTTTGTATGCCCACTGCCTGACATTGGCAGTCAATTATATGCTATGTGCTCGTGTGCCTACAGGAAGTTACCTTTTGCAGAAGCTTGACAGAAAGAAAAGGAGAGTCCAGCAGTTACCAGTGTTGGGTTTGGCCATGGCTTCAGCCTGGAGAAGAAGCATATGGCTTGATGCTGGCTGAGGAGACCTCAAAGACAGTGCAGCACACGAGGGCTCTTACTCCCTTCACACAGAAACAAGGACCACCTCTAGCACAGACCCTAAAGGGAAGGCCCCCAAAGCTCTCATTGAAGAGTGATGAATACAGGAATATGACCAGTGTGTGAGAAAATGACTTAAATCTCTACCTTGCAGGAAAATTTCTGCTCCCTAACTATATTACTCCAGCTTTCCTTTAGGACTCCAAGTAATTGTGTCCATTGCTAAGGAAAAAGACCACTGTTCAGTCATTCGGTTATATCTGACTCTTCATGATCCCAAGGACCAGTGGCAATACTGTTTACTGGCTTTCTCTTAGCAATGGAGTAGTTTGCCATTTCCTTCTTCAGTGAATGAAAAAGATACCCCAAGGCTATTTCTAATAGTATTTCTAATATCTTCTCATATTTCTAATATGAGAAGACTATTCTCTATTCATTATTTCCTGAAAAAAAAAACTACTTCTCTGAAGAGAGGAAGCTGAGGCACAAAAAAATAAAGTAAGAGATTTGTCCAGAGTCACACAGCTATTAAGTGTATGAGGTGGTTTCATAACTCATTTTTTCTGTCTCCAAATTCAGGGCCTTCTCCATTATACCAAACTCCTTTTCTCATTACAAAACAATAATGACTTTCTCTTTTTTAAACTGAATAAACCCTAATTTACATACACACACGTATGTAAAAGTTTCTTGTCCCTAGAAGAGTTGTAGAGAAAATTCAAAAAGAAAAAAATACCATAGATACTCAAAACCCACCTGGCTTCTCTAATTGTATTTTTTCCTTTATTTTTTCCAAATGAATCCCCCTTTCTCAGCAAAGGGCAACAAGTTCTGTATTCACTTGTAGAACTTAATGACTAATTCACATAACTTTCACTTTAAGCTTAAGAATAAAAGAGAATTCTTTATTTGCTAGACAAGTTACAACTGGCTGTTCTTCATACATTATCTCTCTGCCCTAAATACCAGGCAGAGAGGCCCCATTGCACCTCACTTTATTTTCCGATGGTATATTTTCCACTGAGATGCTATGAAACATATTTTTTAATGTAGCAGGCAACACTGAAAATCTTTAGGATAATGATGAAAGGCTTCATGCTGATTTAACTTACATCTTCCTAAACAGTTTCAGGAGAAAACAAGAGTTAATATCTTTCCAAAGGCTGGTTGGCTAGTCCTAGGGGAAAGTTTTTGCTACAAAACTTTGGGTTTAGTCATATTTTTGATTTTGTGTTTTTGCTTTTTTAATTTGGTTCCCACAACCAAACTCTTTCAAAAGAAATACCAGAGTGATTTCTTTGGTTGTTATAACACATAAAATGAAATATTAGAACATGCTTGACAATAAGAACAAAAAGTAGGGATATAAAATAACCCCTAGAAAGTAGGGAGGAAATAAGCGTTTATTGCGTACCTTCTATGTCCAGGCACTGTGCTAAGGACTTTAACAAACATTTCCTCATTTGGTCCTCACACCTCTGAGAAATAGGTGCTATTTTTATCCCCATTTTACAGTTGAGGAAATTAAGGCAGACATAGCTGAAGTGACTTGACCGAGGTCATACCACTAGTAAGTGTCTTAAGTCACATTTGAACTTAGGTCTTCTGATTTCAGGCCCAGGGTTCTATCTACTGCACCACCTAGCTATCTTCAACTCAATATGACATACACAGTCCAGAAAAAACCATTTCTTTGTTTTTCGAATACAAGGTTTCTCACATTACAACATCCAAATAAAATGCAACAGATGATGCTTAAGAAAAAAAATATATGCCATCAAGTTTGTGGATCCTGGTGTGTATGAACCATTTTTTATGCTTAACATGATCCTATGGAAAGCAGCAAAATTGAGGTTAAAAAAAAACAAAACAAAACAAACCCTGGATTCACATGCCAGTGCGCTGCTTACTGACTCTCTGACCCTGAACAAGTAAGTTCACCCCTTTTGCCATCTCAGGTTT
This sequence comes from Gymnobelideus leadbeateri, assembly GCA_011680675.1. NCBI lineage: Eukaryota > Metazoa > Chordata > Mammalia > Diprotodontia > Petauridae > Gymnobelideus > Gymnobelideus leadbeateri. The sequence goes on from WOXC01009005.1 coordinate 392,193, forward strand.
CTCATACAAGGAGCGGGTTACACTGGAGATCCTTGAGGTTTCTTCCCGCTAAACCAGGAAATAGTGTTATCCTGATCAAGTCAAATTTCACACACTCAGAAAGATATCCTCTTGCCAAGGTTCAATAACTATCTAGGATAAGCATAATGATACAGACTTTAGATTTCTTTCATGTAGAATGGCCAAATGGTTTTTTTTTAATGAAAACGAGGTTTTCCTAAACAAAGTTGAATGAAAAAAGACAAAAGATTTTTGTAAATTAACAAGCCGTTGGAAAAACCAACAGTCTGCAGAAATGTTCTTCTGCCTAGAGCTAGTGAATGGCCCAGGTGTGCACAGCTTAAAAAAAAAAAAAAAGAAGAAAAGAATGATCTGACGAGCAGACTATGAGGAGATGCTGCAAGACCAGTAAAACCGAGTGTTCAATACAACTCCATCAGTTTAAATTGGGCATGAAGAACCCACGCAAGGTCTAAACTAAGGTCATGAATATTAACAGAAACTCCATCCTTCAGCTGGGTTCCACCAAACCCAACAAACCAATAAGGCACATGTAATTAATTGTAAGCACTATTTATATGGGAATGATGTGTCAGAAAATTAAGGTCTTAAAGTAGGTCAAATGTGCCCCCCACCGCAATCTGGTACATTATTGTCAATCCTTCATCATAGTTGGTATGAAAATCAATCAACAGTTTCTGAGTTAATGCTGTGTACATACATATATAAAAAGTTCAACATCAATGTAAGAGAAACTCACAAGGTTATAGGACAGGGACTAAATATATGATTTCATTCCTATAGGGAACTCCTGGATAAGAAAACTTCCTCTACCAATAATAGTTGACATTTACATAGTGTTTTAGAGTTTACAAAGTGCTGGGCCAACCTTTATCTCATTTTATTATGATTAATTAACAAGTGTTATAAAAGAGAAAGGACACTCAAAGCTCCTGGGAATCGTTTGAACAAGGACAAACTACAGTCTGACGTTTGAGAATTAACATGGTAAATTCAGAGTTCAATGTGTCAATGAATTTGGATAGAAAGGTGGGAACTATAGAGAAGTAGGCAAAATAAGGTTGTGACCAGATAAGTAAAGGTCTTGAATGCTGGTCCAAAGAGTTTATTATCCTATAATCAACAAAGGGGAACCAATGCTGTGTGACTTCCCAAAAGGCAGGGGAAGAAGAACAAGTCCAAATTAGAGGAGGTAATCAACATGATTAAATGTGGAAAGAAATAATAAAGGATTAGTTCTAAGAAATAGCCATTAGAGCAGACAGACAAGGAAGGGTCACTGGTGATTTTCCAGAAAACACTTTCAATACAACTGAGAGGATAAAAGCCAGATCTCAAGGAGTGAAGGAAAGAATGGGTCATAAAGGACTAGAGACTATTAGTATAGGCCACACTTTCAAGAAATTTGTCAATGAAGGAGAAATATATGACTGAAGCTCAGGGGGGAAAGTTAGACAGGACAGTAGAATCAAACAAAGGGCATTGTCATTATTTTCCCTTAAGTTAAAAGAGCCCTGTGTGTATGTTTGGAGGGAAAAGACAAGTTAAATATGTCAGAGAGAACATAATTTTGTTTCAGAGAGGCCTTTAAAAATTCAGGTAAGACCATTTTGTTGATGCTTATAATAGAGTAGATGTATTTCAGCCTAGAAAGAGAAATAAGGTCAATGGGTATTGAAACCTGTGTTCCAGGTATATGATTCTATGATATTTAACCCCACTTTATGGGAATGCTAAGCACATTAATTATGTTCTCTGGAAGACTCTAGATAGCTACATTAGTTATTTTAAAAATTCTAATTCCTACCATTTGTTTTTAAGATAGTTAAATCTACAAATATTTATTAAGCACCTACCACATAGAGGATATAACCTATGTGAATCTTGTACGCTCCATTTTATTGATATGTTATCTCCTGTCATGAGTATATAACCTCCTTGAAGGTAGGGACAGTTTGGGGGCTTTTGCCTTCTTTGTATCTGACTTCTGTGTCAGGGGGTAGTTAGGTGGTGCAGTGAATAGAGAACCAGCTCTAGAGTCAGAAGGACCTGAGTTCAAATTCAACCTCAGACACTTAACATACTTACTAGTCATGTGACCTCGGGCAAGTCACTTAACCCCAATTGCCTTGCCTTCTTCACCCCTCCAAAAATATGTAAAAAAAAAGATTCTCCTCTTGAGAGAAGCTAAGTAGACAAAAATGAAACAAGATCTGCCATCCAAGAGTTTGTCATCCAGCAACAGCAATGGTGTTATAGAGAGAGTCAAGAGACCTGGAATCCCAGCTTTAGCACTTTCTATCTGGATGATAGTGGACAAGTCCCTTTACCCCTTATTCACAATTACTTCATCTCTAAAACTAGAATCACACCTTCACTACCTACATATCTAGGTTGTTTTAAGGCAGGTGTTCTCAACGGGGTCCACATACTTTTAAAATAATATTTTGATAACTATATTTCAGTAGAATTGGTTTCCTTCATAATCCCATGATTTTACTTTACACAATTAAAAACATTATTCTGAGTAGAGATCCATAGGCTTCCCCAGATTATCAAAAGGTCCATGGTACAAAGACTAAGAATCCCTGTTTTAAGGAAGGCACTTGGCAATTCTATATGAATGGTGGAGTTATTACCATAGGAGGTTTACAATGAACTACAAATTAGCACATGATAAGTATATAAGTATACAAGAAAGATTCAGAGGAGAGATTCAGGCAAGGAGACATGGCTTCCAGTTGGGAAATTAGGGCATATTCTATGAAGATAGGGACATATGAGCTAGGTCTAGTAGGATGAACAGAATTTCAAGAGTTCAAGATATGGGGAAAGTTCATTCCATGCAGAGGGTACAGTCTACACAAACATACGAAGATGGGCAACGTCAGAATGGATTCATGCACTTTGACTGAAAATAGAATGCATGAAAGGGAGAGATGAGAAGTAAGAGTGGAAAGGTAGATTGGAAATAGACATTATAGGGTCTTGAATGACAGGCTAAGTTTAATGCTTCATTCCCTAGTCACTGGAGAGTTACAAACCAGTTTTGAGCGAAAAGATATGATTAAACCTGTACATTAGGAAAAGTAATATACATTGGTTTGAAGGATGAATGAGCAAGAAAGGAGATTAGAAGGAGGGAGACAAGTTAGGAGATTATTAGGATAGTCTGGGCAAGAAGCAAAGAAGCTAAACATTATTCCAGATTTGGGTGATGTGTCACAGTTGGTTTTCCTGAAATTTTCTTCTTCTCTTTTTCATTTTTTGTTCTCAAAGATTGTTCTCTGCATTGGACTAGGGGGAAGGAAAAATTGGGAATTGAAGATGATATAAAACAAAAAATATCAGTAAAACATTTAACCAAAAATGGAGATGATAATATAAGGGTTCTTTATAAACCTTAGAATACACTATACATGTGAGTTATTATTACTAGCATGATAATTAGAGTGAAGCAATTTGAGTAGAAAGGTGGGGCCAGATACCAGAGACACTAAAGAGATAAAATTTGCAAGACTTGGCAACTAACTAAACAGAGAGGTGAGAGAAAGGAGAGATAAAGAGGGGCATGATTAGGCAACAGCTTTTGTGGAAAAATTCTTGGACATTTTAGTTGATCACAAAATCAATATAATTCAGCCACATGACATGGCAGCCCACAAATGAAATGAAAACAGTTTTAATCTGAACTATGTCCAGATTCAGGGAGATGAGAACTCTATTATATTCTGCCCTGGTTAAATCAGATCCATTTTACATTGTGTTCATCATCACATTTTGGAAAAGATATTAACTAACCCAAGCATTTTCAAAGCAGAACCACCTGGATGGTGAAAGAACTGGAAAACATATCATATGAGCACCTATTGAAGAAAACGGGAAATTTAGTCTGAAAAAGAAAAAATGTCTAGAGGGGAAAAGGGGGTGAACATAACTACTGTCTTGAAGGGTCTTCATGGCTATCATGTGGTAGAAGAATTCAACTTTATCTTCTTAGCACCTAAGAGCAGAACTAGGAACAGGAAGACAAGAATTTAGCTTGCTGTAATAATTTTCTAACAACAAGCACTATCAATAGTGGAAAGACAGCTGTGAAAGGTAGTGAGTTTCTTATTACTGGAAGTCTTAGAGCAGAAACTGGACCACAGATGTAATAGATTACTTATCACAGATGTAGAGAGGATTCATTTTCAAGTAGAGAGTAGACAAATGGCTTCTGTGATCCTTTCTGACTTAGATTCTCTGGTCCTATGAAATAAGGCCCTGAGGTTTCAATATATTTCACCTACCAGAAAATGGAATCCATTCTTTTTTCTTAAGAGGAAAATTGCAATAACTACATAAGCAACCAATTTTTCATAACATCCATTAGCAATTACCTTTAAATCACATGTTTCATTTACAGATTTGAAATAGCCCTTTTTTCTTATTTTAAAATTTATCACCTTTGTGGGGGTAGGGAGAATCTCTGAATCCATATAAATTCAGCTGGGATGAATAATTCTAACTAACTAGATATAAATTCCTCATTGACAGTTAACCAAGAGGCACCAACAGAATGTTAGTCTGTCTTTCTATGCAATCTTAAAATGGGTCTGTGGTTGTACCAGTGAAGTTGAATAATTTCCAAAACATTCCCAGTGTCTTCCATTAGTTCTTGGGCATTCCTCCTCTTCACAGCATTTACTTATACTCAGGTCCTCATGAAAACTAAAATGTCCTTTTGTCAATTCATGTTTTTTATGGCTTTCTCCTATTGATTCACTTCTTAAAGCAACACAAAACTCAATATTTTGACATGTTCATACATACTATTACAAAAGAACTAAATTTTAGCCTTTGAAGAACCCAAGGCAATAAATGCCAAATTAAAGCACACCTTTACATGCCACACAGTACTTTCTACTTGTTCTAGAAAAGATATTCAACCTGTAGAATGACATTAGCAGAAACAGGATAGGCAGGTGTATATGTACTAAATATGTGATCAGATTTTAACTAGAAGTGAACCACATAAATATTGCCTTCTCAATTTTTTGCCTCCACAAATTTTTTAAGAAAAATTTACCTTTCCTCTTCCCAATTTCCTCAGAGCCCTAGCTTCCTGGTAGGTGGTGGCTAACTAATCTGATAAAGTATTTTGGATTAATATGATGATAATGATTGGGAATGGATTAAAAGAATGGCCATCAAAATAAGGACTTTGTGGAGATTGTCTTAACCTGAAGGAGTGAATCTAATTATAGGAATTTCAGGTACTGTAATAAGAGGAAAGGTACTCTAGAACATTTAAGCCTATTAACCTAATCACACCACATTTGTTGTTATTGTTTTTTTGTCTTTCCTTTTCATTTTCAGAGGCCCAATGACATCATGGGGTGATGTCTTGACTCATGGGTAAATTGAATTTAAGTGAGACAGAGTTTCACAAAGCCATCAGGCTCACTCATTCTTCCAGAGTCAATGAAGTCCAGTAGCAAGACAAAAGCCAGGATGACTGGTGATAGCCTAGGATGCAGTAGATGACCTTGGCATCTTCAATATCTGGCCAACTCTAAACTAATTGTTGCACCTGCAACCACCAGACCTGTGTGTACATATTTGTGTGAACAGATATATGTGTATGTCACATATTTGTTTGGGCATGTAGCCTACAACTTTATATGAAAAAGATTCATGGTCAACCATGATGTCTTTTAAAATGAAATTTGGTATAAGTACTATATCAGGTCTGATTAAAACAACAACAACAACAAATGATGATGATGATGATGATGATGATGATGATGATGATGATGATGATCTCATATTCATCTTTCTCAATGGAATTCTGATAACAGTAGTGCTGCAACAAGTTGCTATCTTGTTATTATTCTTTCATATTTAGGGTTCTGAAAACTATGACATAAGTAGATAAAATAACACCTTTTGATAATTAAAGTACTGGAATGTATATTTGCTTTCTGTAGACTTACTATAGAAAATAAGGCTTCTCTGAGATAATGTCCATAAAAGAAAGAAGAATGAGGATCATATTCTCTTATCTTATTCCCATATGGTTTTGATTTTATCTGTAAGGTCCTTGTATTTTAAAAGCTCTTTACTACATATAACTTAGAGGTCATGAGTATTTGGCATGGCAACATATATTCAAAACATTGTTCTCAAATCATTGCTATATTTGGGCAATTATGGGTTAAAAGTTTTGTCTGAGATAATACTGCAGCTCTGCTACCATTTATCTGTTGAATTTTCAAAAGTATTTTGAGATCTCTCCAGTCACCAAGTTCTCTCTCCCTAGATATTCTTCATGTGCTAAATTTATCTTTCAGTGATGTGCTGCATATTTCTTACCATTCCTTGTGTAATCTGCACTGATCAATAAGTTTGGATTCCTTAAAGAAAATCCATCTGTAATTTTTGATGGCAAGGATCTCATTTTGAATTGCCATAATGAACCCCTCTGTCTACAAACAAACTAGGATGATCCATTCATTTCATCGACCCTTGTTTATCAACACATTGTAGGTTGTGTTGATATAGAAGTTACCCACAAAGGGCCATTTGATTCTTCTCTAAGTTCTTAATCATTTCATAGGCTACATCCAAAGATAACCACTTAGTGTAACATTGGGGCATTTACGTATTGCTAACTATTGTACCAAAAGCATTTCTGTAATTTTTTTTAGCTTTCCATGTGCTTTCATGAAATAAAAAGATGACAGAATGATAGATTTCAAGCTGTAAAAGATATTAAAATTACAATTTATTCAACTCCCCTATTTTACAGATGAAGAAAGAGAAGCCCAGAGAAGTTAACTTACTTGCCCAAGATCACACAGCTAATATCACAAACATTGGCAGATGTTTGAACCCATGTCCCCTGACCACTTTATTCTTTTTTTACATCACCTTAGGATGATATGTTTTGTCAATATTATATGGGTTTTTATTAGGATACTTTCCACATCTGACATGGTCCATTTAACCAATGTTATTACATTAACACTGGTTTTGCATTGGTGTTGATTAATTCATACATGTTCTTCCCATTGAATTTTGATTTTATGGTGCCAGTAAGTCTCTTAACATAACACATCCTTAAGTTTCTCCCTCATAGCTATATGCTTGGTGAATTTTTCCTGGAGAAGACTAAGATATTTTTATGTTTTCCTGTAATTATCCATTGGTTTAATTTAACTACTTAATTCAAATCTTTAATCTAATTTTTCTTGGCTTAAGTTAAGAATTTATACTTACTGAGTCCAAATGACATGTTTATATAATTGGAGACAAATCCCATGCAATGAAGAAGCAATTTTAATGTGTTTTTGATGAAGTCATTTAACTTGATGTTATCATCAAGTGGTAAATACATTGGTATCATTTCTGGTCAAGGTAGCAAAGTGACGGAAACAGAATTGCCTAATCCACATTTACACCAGCAAAGACAAAAAAAAAGGTACCAGACCAAATAAATATTAAAAAATACAAAAGGAAGCCATAGTTATGTAACTTCATCCAGCTGAGATCCACACAAGAAGATGCATAGAAACCTGCAAATACTAAGGAAGGAGTTTAGTGAAAGACACCAGGTTAAGGACATTCTCAGAGATTTTCTATCCTGAAGGGTACTAATACCTGCACCATGGAACAGAGCTCTGCTACAGAATACTAACAAGGAAATTCCCAAGGTGGTTAGGCACCTGGGGTGCTCTTATTCTCACCCTAACAAGAGCAAGAGTATTAGATATCCAGGTATCCACAGTGAAAGTGGTAGGGGGGAAGATGGCCATGCAAAAGCAGGAAAACTCTGTGAGCTCCCCCTATAACCACCTCAAATACCTATAAAATATGGCCCTAAACAAATTTTAGAGCTATAGAACCCACAAAGTCACAGAGAGAAACTCCTGCACCAAAAGCTTCCGAGAAAAATAAGAACTGGTTACAAGCCATGGAGGAGCTCAAGAAAATTATTGAAGTAGAAAAAAAAGAGCAAGGAGAGATGATCTAAAAATAAGAAAGCCTGAAAACCACAGCCAAAAAAAAAAATCCCAGATATCATGTTTCAAAAAATCACAAATGACTTTACATTGTATACTAAAGGTGAAACTAGACAAGGATTTTGAAAATGAAGTAAGAGAAGTGGAAGAAAAATTGGGAAGAGAAATGAGAATGATGCAAGAAAATTATGAAAAGAAAGTCAACAACCTGACTGAAGAAAATAACATCTTAAAAAAAATAGACTAACTCAAATGGCAAAAGAGGCTCAAAAAGCCAATGTGGAGAAGAATGCCTTAAAAAGCAGAATTTGCCAGATGGAAAAAGAATCTCAAAAGCTCACTGAGGGGGGTGGAGCCAAGATGGTGGAGTAGAAACAGCACTTCCAAGGTGCTCTGCCCCACACCCCTTCCAAACAATGTAAAAGGTGGACTCTGAACAACTTCTGGAGCCCCAGCACACACAGAACAACACAGAGAAGCTAACCTCCCGCTGAGGACAGCCCAGCAGCCCTGCAGCAAGTGGCCAGCACAGCATAGCGCAATGCTCTGGGAGCCGAGCGCAGGCCTGCCTGAGCCATGGTTTTAGCCCCAGGGTGACCTGGCCAGCAGGTGGCTGGTGGGACCCCAGAACACCAGCAGTTGTGGCGATTCCAGAATTATCAGCACAGACATGCCTAGGACAAAGTGAGAGGTTAGTGCCCTATGGACTTTGGGACTAGTATTTGGGGAACGTGTGGGCTTCCTCCCCTGGGGGTGAAAAGCTGCTGAAGAAACAGCTGCACAGAAGCCATTTTGCAGCATCAGTAGTGACTCTAGCTCCTGGTCTGCGAACTGTAGGGAGATCCAGCAATCAGTCTAGGGGTTAATCTCTCTTGCTTTAAACTGCCTGGATCTGGATTGTGGTCTGGGGGGGAAGTTTGGGGTGGGTATCCAACTTGCCAGAGTGGGTGGAGGCTTTACAGAGGCCACCCAACCTCTAGAAGTTGTGAAGACCCCAACATTCGGGACAGAAGCTCCCCTGTCTGGTGGCAGAGTCCTACTGTGGCAACAAGCCCAAAAATCAAGTAATTAAGTGGCAACATGCCTAGGCAAAGGAAACAAAATAAACAGAAAAATGCAACCCTAGACTCCTACTTTGGGGGCAAAGAGGATCAAAGCATGGAACAGGAGGAGGACTGGGAGGTCAGAACTCCTGCACCAAAAGCCCCAAATGAGAATACAAGCTGGCTACAGGCCATAGAGGACCTTAAGAAGCAGATAAGAGAAGTGGGGGGAAAATTGGGAAGAGAAATGAGAAAAATGCAAGAAAAGTATGAAATGACAGTCAACAGCCTGACTGAGGAAAATAACACCTTAAAAAATAGACTAACTCAAATGGCAAAAGAGGCTCAGAAAGGCAATGAGGAGAAGAATGCCTTAAAAAGCCAAATTTGCCAGATGGAAAAAGAATCTCAAAAGCTCACTGAGGAGAATCATTCCTTCAGAATTAGACTGGAGCAAATGGAAGCTAGTGACTTTATGAGAAATTAAGATGCTGTTAAACAGATCCAAACAAATGAAAGAATAGAAGGCAATGTGAAATATCTCATGGGAAAAACCACTGACCTGGAAAACAGATCCAGGAGAGATAATTTAAAAATTATTGGACTACCTGAAAGCCATGATCAAAGAAAGAACCTAGAAATCATCCTTCAAGAAATTCTCAAGGAAAATTGCCCTGATATTTTAGAACCAGAGGGCAAAATAGAAAAGGAAAGAATTCACCAATCACCTCTTGAAAAAGATCCCAAAAAGAAAACTCATAGGAATATTATAGCCAGGTTCCGGAGTTTCCAGATCAAGGAGAAAATATTGCAAGCAGCCAAGAAGAAACACTTCAAATATTATGGAAACACAATCAGAATAACACAAGATCTAGCAGCTTAAACATTAAGGGATCGAAGGGCTTGGAATATGATGTTCCAGAGGTCAAAGGAGCTAGGATTAAAACCAAGAATCACCTACCCAGCAAAACTGAATACAATGTTTCAGGGGAAAATATGGTCATTCAATGAAATAGAGGACTTTCAAACATTCTTGATGAAAAAACCAGAGTTGAATAGAAAAATTTGACATTCAAATACAAGAAGCAAGAGAAGCAGGAGAAGGTAAACAGGGAAAAGAAATCATAAGGAACTTATCAAAGTTGAACTATTTATATTCCTACATGGAAAAATGATAATTGTAACTTATGAAATTTTTCACAGTATGAGGATAGTTGAAGGGAATATAAATGAGTGTGTGTATATATATATATATATACACATATACATATGTATATATACATATATACGTATATATGTATATGCATATATGTATATACACATATGTATATATATGTATATATAGGAGGGTATATGTGCATATGAGTACATATGTGAGTATGTCTATATATGTGTACAGGTATACATAGACAAAGGGCACAGGATCAATTGAATAGGAAGAAATGATATTTTTAAAATAAAATTAAGAGGTGAGAGAGGAATATAATGAGAGGAGATAGGGAGAGACAGAATAGGGTAAATTATCTCATACAAAAGAGGCAAGGGAAAACTGTTACAATGGAGGGGAAGAACAGGAAGGTGAAAGGGAATGGATCAACCTTACTCTCATTGAATTTGGCTTAAGGAGGGAATAACATACACACTAAATTGGGTATCTTACCCTACAGGAAAGTAGGGGAAAAGGGGACAAGAGGTGGGATGATAGAAGGGAGGGCAGATTGGGAGGGGGGAAGGTAGTTAGAAGCACATACTTTTGAAAAGGGACAGGGTCAAAGTAGAAAATAGAACAAGTGGGGGACAGGATAGGATGGAGGGAAATATAGTCAGTCTTTTATAATATATTCACTATGGAAATATTTTGTGTAACTACACATATACAACCTATATTGAATTGTTTATCTTTCCTGTAAGGGTGGGTGATGAGGGAAGAAGGGAAAGAATCTGGAATTCAAAATTTTAAAATAAAACATTTAAAAAATATTATTTTTTTTACATGCAACTGGGAAGTAAGATATACAGGCATTGGGGTATGGAGATGCATCTTGCCCTACCGGAAATGGTAGGGTGGTATGGGGGAGGATATAGGAGAGAGAAGATTGGGGAGGGGGTATTCAGTGGGATCACTGTTTTGGGGTGGTGGGTAGGGAAAAGACAGGGAGAAATTTTTAACTCAAAATCTTGTGGAAATGAATATTGTAAACTAAAAATGAACATAAATTTTTTTTAAAAGTGGTGTGGGGACAGACCTGAACATTCCAATGAGGAAGACCCAAGGCAGTCAAACATCTATAGAGCATGTTGTAAAGACGCTGAAAGCTTAAAGTATAGCCTCCCCTGACAACCTTAAAGATCTAAGCACTCTTAGACTTGGTGGTTATATGTGAGCCTTGGACCTGCCAATAGCATGTGCAGTTACCAGTGGAAATTAGAGCCAGGATCCCAGATAATTAAGATCAGGACTAAATAGAGGCCTACTATCTGAACCAAGAGTGCAGAACCATTAAGTGTTTGGAACAAAAATGTCCCAATTCTAGAATAAGCCTGGAAATATGAATAAACAGAGATACTAATTATAAAAACTTTGTGAATTGAGGAACATTCAGGACACAAACCTAGATGAAGAGAAACTACTGTAATTATTGATATACACTGAGCTAAAAGTATAGTTGGTCACATGGGCTACTAGAATTTTGGGAAGAAATGAAGCAAGAGATTTTAAAAAGACAATGTAAATGAAATGAGAATTCTAGGAAATGGTTTCCATCACTTTGCTGTCTTGACCAAAAATAATACCAATGTACTTATCACTTGATAATAACGTCAAGTTAAATGGCTTTATCAAAAACATATTAAACTGCTTCTTCATTGCATAGAATAAATTATTTAGCATAGATGGTGCAAAATCTTACCTAAGGAAAAACTTTCCCCAAACCAGAAATCAATGAGTCCATGAGACAATAAGAAATACTATATTTAAATTGAAAGACTAAAAAAAATCAGAAAGTATTAGGCCCCCTCCATCAAAAATTATTGACTTAGGGGTGGTTAGGTGGCACAGTGAGTAGAGAGCCGGACATGGAGTCAGGAGGACCTGGGTTCGGATCCAGCCTCAGACACTTAAAACACACACAAAAAAACTAGCCCTGTGACCTTGGGCAAGTTACTTAACCCCAATTGCCCTCCAAAAAAGAAAAAAAATTATTGACTTAGAAAAAAGAGCAAGGAGAGATAATCTAAGAATAAGACAGCCTGAAAACCACAGCCAAAAAAAAATCCCAGATATCATGTTTCAAAAAATCACAAATGACTTTACATTGTATACCAAGATAAGGTCAAACTAGATAAATGACTTAAACACAAATGCTGATATCATAATTAAATTAGGGAAGCATGGAAAAATGTACCCGTCAGAATTATGGATAAGGGAAGAGTTTATGACCAAACAAAAGATAGAGAAAATCATGGGAAGTAAAATGAATAGTTTTTATTACAGGAAATTAAAGAGTTTTTGCACAAACTAATGCAGCCAAAATTAGAAGGAAAATGGGATACGGGGGAAATTTTTTACAGCAGATTTCTCTAATAAAGGCCCCCTTTCTGTAATACATAGGGAACTGACCAAAGTTGTAAAAATAAGAGCCACTCCCCAGCTAATAAATGGTCAAAGGATATGAACAGGTAGTTTTCAGAAATAGAAACCAAAGCTATCAACAGTCCCATAAAAAATACTCTAAATCACTAGAGAAATACATGTTATTTTCCCCATATAACAGTATTTTATTCTTTTCAGTTAAATGCAAAGATAGTTTTCAACATTCATTTTTATGAGTTCCAAATTTTTTCCCTCTCTCCCTTTCCAAAGGAGCAAGCAATATGATATAGGTTACACATGTACAATCATATTAAACACATTTCCACATTAGTCATGTTGTGAAAGAAGAATCAGAACAAAAGGGAAAAACCAAGAGAAAATAGTATGACTCCATAGTTCTTTCTCTGAATTTGGACAGCATTTTCCATCTTGAGTCCCATGGAATTGTCTTAGATCATTGCATTGCTAAGAAGAGTTAGGTCTATCAAAGTTGATAATCACACAATGTTGCTGTTACTGTGTACAGTATTTTCCTGGTTCTGCTCACTTTACTCAATATCAGTTCATGGAAGATATTCCAAGTTTTTCTGAAATCTTTCTGCTCATCGTTTCTTATAGCACAATAGTATTTCATTATATTCATATGCTACAACTTTTTCAGCCATCCCCCAATTGATAGGCATCCCCTCAATTTCCAATTCTTGGCAACTGCAAAAAGAGCTGCTATAAATATTTTTTATACATGTGAGTCATTTTCCCTTTTTATGATCTCTTTGGGATACAGACCTAGTAGTAGTATTCCTGGATCAAAGGGCATGCACAGTTTTATAGTCCTTTGGGGCATAGTTCCAAATTGCTCTCCAGCAGGGTGGCTAGGTGGCTCTGTGAATAGAGCACCAACCCTCAAGTCAGGAGGACCTGAGTTCAAATCTGGCCTCAGACACCTAACACAAATCTAGCCCATGATCTTGGGCAAGTCACTTAACCACAATTGCCCTACCTTCCCCCCTCCAAAAAGCAAAAAAAGAAAAATCTAAAAAAAAAAAAATCAAATTGCTCTCCAGAATGGTTGGATCAGTTCACAACTCCACCAACAATGTATCAGTGTTCCAGTTTTCCCACATATTCTCCAACATTTATCATTTCCCTTTATTTGCCATATTAGCCAATCTGATAGGTGTGCTGTAGTACCTCAGAGTTGTTTTAATTTGTATTTTTCTAATTAATAGTGATTTAGAGAAGTGCTTCTTAAACTGTGGGTCATGACCCCATATGGGGTCGTGAAAAATTTGGCAACAGTAAAAGGTTCTGAATGAGCAATGACCAAAAATTTAATTAAAAATCAGAGGGGTAATGAAGAATCCAGTGTTTCTGGCAGCACATGCCCATGTTACATTGCACATCTTCACTGCAGTCTTGGTTCTGAACAGAATGCATGAGCACTTTGCACAATGCATTCCCTCAGGTCACACACTGCCAAAATTCAAAAAGGGGGTCACAAGTGAAAAAAGTTTAAGAAGCCCTGATTTAGGGCATTTTTTCATAGACTATAGATAGTTTAATTTCTTCATCTGAAAACTGCCTGTTCATATCCTTTGACCATTTATCAACTGAGAAATGGTTACTGAAAAAATTCTTAGATACCACCTGACATCTATCAGATTGGCTAACAAGACAGAAAAGAAAATGACAAATGCTGGAGGGGATGTGGAAAAATTGGGACACTGATGCACTGTTGATAGAGTTATGAACTAGTTCAATCATTCTGCAGAATGCTATAGAACTAAGCCCAAAGGGCCATAATGCTATGCCTACTCTCTGACCCAACAATATCACACCTAGGTCTATATCCCAAAGAGATCAAAGTAAAAGGAAAAGTGCCTACATGTTTAAAATAGCAGCTCTTTTTTATAGAAGCTCTTTTTGTGGCAGCAAAGGATTGGAAAATATGCCCCTCATTTGGGAAATGGCTGAAGAAGTTGTCATAAATTATTATGATGGAATACTATTATACAATAAAAGATAATGACTGGGATGGTTTCAGAAAAAAAAACCTGGGGAGACTTATAGCAACTGATGCAAAGTGAAGTAACCAGAACCAAGAAAATACTATACAAAGTAACAACAATATTGTAAGGAAGATCAACTGTGAAAGATTTAGTTAGTCTGATCAAGATATAAGATACTTCCAAAGAGCCCATGATGAAAAATGCCATCTACCTTCAGTGAGAGAACTGATGAACTTAGAGTGCAGACTGAAACTTACTTTTTAAAATTTTTCTTTTTTTTTGGTGTCTGTGTTTTCTTTTGCAACAGGGCTAATATGGAAATATGTTTTGCATGACTTTATATGTATAATCAATATCAAATTGCTTGCTTTCTCAAAAAAGGGGAAGAACAGAAAAGAGGAAGATAATTTGGAACTTAAATTTTTTTAAATGAATGTTTAAAAATGTGCATAATTGATAAATATTTAATGAAATAAATAAAAACATTTTTAAAAAGAAATTATAAATGAAAATTGCCTAGACCTACTAGAATCAAAAGTAGAAATAGAAAGTGGAGGGAAAATATAGACAGATTATACCAGTCACCTCCTGAAAGATATCACAAAATAAAAACTCCTAAGAATGATATGGTCAAAATTAAGACCTTCTAGATCAAATAAAATATACTAAATAGCCAGAAATAAAGAGTTCAAATACCAAGTAATCACAGCCAGTATCCCATAAGAATTGCCAGCTAATACCATGAAGGAAAGGTGGGCTTGGAATACAATATTCCTAAAGGCAAAAGATAAAAACTTATTAACCAAGAATAATTTGTCTGGAAAAACTGGGTATATTGGGCCTTTAGTGAAATAGAAAATTCCGAAGCATTCCTGGGGGGAAGGGAAGACTCTCAAAGGCAAACCCAGGAGTTTAGAAAATACTAAAGAAGCAACTCTAACATGAAGAAGAGTTTGCATTCTAAAAGGGAGAGAAGAAACAACTACGTTTGATGTCTTCAAAAGTGATAGAAGGAATTAAATAAGATAGTCAGAGGACCTAGGGGTAGCTTTGTTACGTTTTGATGATCTTACAAGGAGAAAAAAAAGGAATATGCAAAGAAAGAAAGAAAATAGAAAGTGGGTGAACTTGCTATTTCACATACATGAAAGGGGATTCACATAAATTTACATAAATAACTTGGTCCCAAAGAAAAATTATGAAAAGATGCATGCCATGACTCCTTTGTAGCCTCAGGGGATAGATGGGCATAGAACATTTCACAATAACTACAGATCTCTTTGATGAAACGATAGGTTTTGCTAAATTTTTTGTTCTTTTCTTCCTCGTTCTAAAAATTCTTATGGTTGGCTCTCTGAAAAAACGATAAGAAAATGATAAAGGGTGAAATGTATGTACTGTAAAAATAAAATATATCAATAAAAATCCATTTAAAGGACAAAATAACCAAAGAAGATATATAAAATATCTTTGAGTCTATCTACCAAGACACACAGAGACACTATATGAATACAATTAAAACCACTCTTCGTAGAAATAAAGGCAGTCTTAAATAATTGGGGAAATATGAATTGTTGATAACCAGGACATGACAAATTAATAAAAACACAATATTATTTTAAATAATTCATTTATTTAGTGATATATTAATCAAACTACAAATGAATCACTTAATAGAGCTAGAAAAAATAATAACAAAATTAATCTAAAGGGAAATAATGGAAAAAATGACAAGGAAAGAACAATACCAGTGCCAGGTCTCAAACTATGCTTCAAAGCAGAAATTACTTCAAAAATTATTACTGGTTTAAAAAAATAGAAAAGTTGATCAGTGGAACAAATTAAGTATACAAGGCAGAGTAATTAAAATAGCACTTGATAATATCCAGGACCCCAGTTACTGAGATAAGTATTCACTATTCAAAAAAAAAAAACTGCTAGGAAAGCAATATGGCAAATATTAGGTTTAGGCCAGCATCTTAAACCATATGCCTCAATAAACTAAAAATGGATACATAACCTGGTAGAAAAGGTCATATCATAAAGAAATTACAAGATCAGGAAAGAAGATATCTCTCACAACGATGGAGAAGAGAATAGTTTATAACCTAGAGAGAGATAGAAATTATAAGAGATAAAATGTACAATTATGAATACATAGAATTGAAAAGCTTTTACACAAATATTTTCCAAACAATTGAAATTAGAAGAGAACCAATTAATTTGGGAAAATATTTATAGCAAGTTTTCCTAATAAGGTCTGGTATCCAAGATGTATAGGCAATTGATACAAATAAATAAATATATAAGAACAAGAAGCAAACCCCCAATAAATAGATGTGTTGAAGCATATTAACAGGCAGTTCTAAAAAGAAGAAAGACAAGATATCAAAAACTATGTGAAAAAAATGCTCCATATTGCTAAAAATAATTTTAACAACTCTGAGATTCCACCTCATTCCCATGAGATTGGCAAAGATGAAAAAAATGGAAAATGACAATTATTGGAAGGGTTGTAGGAGGCCAAAAACACTAAAGCACTATTGGTAGAGTTCTAAATTAGTCTAGCCACTCTGGAAAGCAATTTGGAAGTATTCTCAAAAAGTCACTGAACTATCTATGAATATCCTTTTACTCACTGACTCCATTTCTTAGCATATAACCCAAAGAGATCAAAGAGAAAGAGAAGGATCCCATATGTACAAACACATTTGTAATAACAAAGAACTATAAGGTAGTGTCATTAACTTGGGAATGACTGAACAAATTATAATATAACTTTAATAATATATATTCTAGTATATTAATATTATAGCATACTATATTGTAATATTAAATTGCTGTATAAAATTATGAAGGGACAGATTCAGAGAAACATGAGAGGATTCATATGAAGTTATCAGAGCCAATAATGAAACAAGTTTCCTACCTCCTGTCAGAGGCACAATGGACTCAAAATGTAGAATGAGATATAGATTTTAAGCTATGATTAATGTGTGGATTTGTTTGGTTGAATATCCTTAATTGGAACAAGGGAAGATTTATTAACTTAATAGGTGATATTGTATTTATCAAGTACAGAATAACAAAAAGTAAATATAAGTTTAAAAATACAACTCCCAGCAACTTAAGAGACATGTCCCCACCAATTCCCCCCCACCAAAGATGAAACTTCCAATAATTTGGAAGACATATTTAGTTATTTAGGAGAAATGATAATAGGTTTAAAGCTAAGCAGAACCACAAGGAATTTAAACCTTCCTTGGAAGTTGCTACATTCAATATGAATTACTCTTGATATTACCATTAGCAGAAACTTAAAAAAAGGCTTTCCATGTGGATATCAAATACTCAAATATTCTTATTATTACTTTAAAATATTTCATATATTTGTAATATATGAATAAGTCACAAATATGGAACTGTGCAAAAGGATTTGAGGTAGTCTAAATGTCATGACACCTTCAGTAAAGTTGTCCATTAATTACCAAAGCAATAATAAATTGTTCTTTACATACCTGGAACTTTCTGTCAAATCTTTCTTGCTCTTCAGACAATTTATTGCTTCCTCATATATGTTTATAGATTACAAGTTGTGAAAGCGAAGTACATAAATGTGAGTGTAAGGTACATAAACATGTAATTGTCCTATATATGTGAAATCATCCGTATTCCCATCTTTTAATAGTCTATACGTGATGCTTTCTTCTAAGAAAGGTGAGATCATGCTTGAGTCTGCCAGGAAGTTACTGTGGTACTTTATTTGTTGTTCATGTTAAGCATTTGAACCGATGGATCTTCTCTGGTTTTACTACTTTCTATAAGGAAACTGAAGTTTACTATCTTCCTTGACATAACCACTATGTTGTGTTATATTTAGACTTTATATATACCCTTTGACCCAGCAATTGGTCTATTTCTAAAGACGATTAGGAAAAAAGAAAAGGAATCTTTATGTCCTAAAATGTTTATAGGAGCCCTCTTTGTGGTGACAAAGAACTGGAAATTGGAGGGATATGTAGTAATTGGGGAATGGCTGAATAAGTTGTGGTATATGATTATGATGGAATACTATTGTACTAAAGAAATGATGAGCTCAATGATTTTTTAAAAAACATGGAAAGACTTCAATGAAAAAAATGAAAAGAAATATGAGCAGGACACAAATTTCAAACAATATGAAAGGGGACTCCAAACAACTTCTGGAGCCACAGCACCCACAGAACGGCACAGAGAAGCTAACCTCCTGCTGAGGACAGCCCAGCAGCCCTGCAGGGAGTGGCCAGCGCAGTGCTCTGAGAGCAGGCAGCACAGCATGCTGGGAACCGACAGCGCAGCACTGAGAGCCCAGCCCAGGTCTGAGGTTTTAGCCCCAGGGCAGCCGGGCCAGCAGCTGGCTGGAGGGACCCCAGAACACCAGCAACTGTGGTGATTCCAGAATTATCAGCACAGATATGCCTAGGACAAAGTGAGAGGTTAGTGCCCTATGGACTTTGGGACCAGTATTTGGGGAACACATGGCTTCCTCCACTGGGGGCAAAAAGCTGCTGAAGAAACAGCTGCACAGAAGCCATTTTGCAGTTTCAGTAGTGGCTCTAGCTCCTGGTCTGTGAACTGTAGGGAGATCCAGCAATCAGTCTGGGGGTTAATCGCTTTTGCTTTAAATTGCCTGGATCTGTATTGTGGTCTGGGTGGGAAGTTTGGGGTGGGTATCCAATTTGCCAGAGTGGGTGGAGGCTTTACAGAGGCCACCCAACTGGCGGAAGTTGTGAAGACCCCACGTTTGGGCAGAAGCTCCCCTGTCTGGTGGCAGAGCCCTACTGTGGCAACAAGCCCAAAAATCAAGTAATTAAGTGGCAACATGCCTAGGCAAATGAAACAAAATAAACAGAAAAGTTCAACAGTGGACTCCTATTTTAGGGGCAAAGAGGCTCAAAGCATGGAGGAGGACTGTGAGGTCAGAACTCCTGCACCAAAAGCCCCAAATGAAAATACAAGCTGGCTACAGGCCATAGAGGACCTTAAGAAGCAGATAAGAGAAGTGGGGGAAAATCTGGGAAGAGAAATGAAAAAGATGCAAGAAAAGTATGAAATGACAGTCAACAGCCTGACTGAGGAAAATAACACCTTAAAAAATAGACTAACTTAAATGGCAAAAGAGGCTCAGAAAGGCAATGAGGAGAAGAATGCCTTAAAAAGTCAAATTTGCTAGATGGAAAAAGAATCTCAAAAGCTCACTTTGGAGATTCATTCCTTCAGAGTTAGACTGGAGCAAATGGAAGCTAGTGACTTTATGAGAAATCAAGATACTATTAAACAAATCCAAACAAATGAAAGAATAGAAGGCAATGTGAAATATCTCATGGGAAAAACCATTGACCTGGAAAATAGATCCAGGAGAGATAATTTAAAAATTATTGGACTACCTGAAAGCCATGATCAAAGAAAGAACCTAGAATCCTTCAAGAAATTCTCAAGGAAAATTGCCCTGATGTTTTAGACCCAGTGGGGGAAATAGAGGTTGAAAGAATCCACCGATTGCCTCCTGAAAAAGATCCCAAAAAGAAAACTCCTAGGAATATTATAGCCAGGCTCCAGAACTCCCAGATCAAGGAGAAAATACTACAAGCAGCCAGGAAGAAACAATTTCAATATTATGGAAACACAATCAGAATAGCCCAAGACCTGGCAGCTTCTACACTGAGGGATCAAAGAGCATGGAATATGATATTCCTGAGGGCAAAAGAGCTGGGATTGAAGCCAAAGGTCACCTACCCAGCAAAGCTGAGTATCTTGTTTCAGGGGAAAATATAGCCATTCAGTGGAATAGAGGACTTTCAAGCATTCTTGATGAAAAAACCAGAGTTGAATAGAAAATTTGACATTCAGACACAAGAAGCAAGAGATGCTTGAGAAGGTAATCAAGGAAAAGAAATCAAAAGGAACTTATCAAAGTTGGACTATTTACATCCCTATATGGAAAAACAATAACTGTGTTAGATGAAACCTTTCTCATTATGAAAATAATTGAAGAAGGGTACATGGCATATGTTCACAGGTATACATGGATAGAGGGCACAGGTTGAATTTGATGGGAAGGGATGGTTCTTTTTTTTTTTGGAGGGCAATTGGGGTTCGGTGACTTGCCCGGGGTCACTCGGCTGGGTTTTTGTTTGTGTGTTGGGTGTCTGGGGCCAGATCCGGGGTCTGGTCCTTCTGGCTCTGGGGCCAGCGCTCTGCTCGCTGCACCACCTAGCCGCCCCAAGGAAGGGATGAAGTCAAGAGGTGAGAGAGGAAAGTGGCAAGAGGAGATGGAGAGAGACAGGGAGGGTAAACTATCTCATGTAGAAGAGGCAAGGGGAAGTAGTTGCAGGGGAGGGGAAGAACAGGAAGGCAAAAAGGCAAAAACATATTCTCATTGAAGTTGGCTCAAGGAGAGAATCACATACATACTAAATGGAATATCTTACCCTCACTCTCCTGAGTAGGGGAAAGGGGGATGAGAGGAGGGATGATGGAGGGGAGGGCATTCTGGGGGGAGGGGAGGTTGGAAGTACCCACTATCAAAGAGGGACAGGATCAAAGTAGGGAATGGACCAGGTGGGAGGTGAGACAGGTGGGAGGGAAATATAAGCAGTCTTTTTACAATATATCTACTATGGTAATGTTTTGCATAGCTATACATGTACAACACATACTGAATTGCTTATCTTCTCAGAGGGAGTGGGTGACAAGGGAGGAAGGGAATGGATCTGAAAATCGAAGTTTTAAAATTAAATGTTTCATAAGATGTACAGGCATTGGGGCTCAGGGATTCACCTTGCCCTAATGGCAAAGTCGAAGGGGGTATGGGAGAAGATATGGGAGAGAGTAGATTGGATGAGGGGATATCTAGTGGGACTGCTATTCTGGGGTGGTGGGTAGGGAAAAAATGGGGGAAAAATGTAACTCATAATCTGGTGGAAATGAATGATGTAAACCAGAAGTTAATAAAGCATTTGTTTAATTAAAAAAAAGAAATATGAGCAGCATCAAGAGAATGCTGCATACAGTATTAGTAATATTATTTTAAGAATGATTTTGAACGATTAAGTTATTTTGTCTCTTATAAATATCCAAATTAATTAGAAAGGACATACAAAGAAAGATGCTATCTGCATCCAGAGAAAGAAATGATAAATAGAAGTATATGCAGAATAATTTTACATATATAAATATATATGTGTTTGTGTGTATATCTATATCTATATCTATTTGTGTTTAATGGTAACCATCTCTAGAGAGAGGGAGGAAAAAAGGGAAAAAATAAATTTACATCATAATTTTGTTGTTTATTTGAAAGGAATAGCAAGTTGTACATAGCAGATTTGCAGTTTCATGTATAATCATCTTTTTATTGTACTGTTATGGAAATGCTTGTTTTATTCCATAAATTAAAATTTTAAAAGAAAAAAAGTGCATAATTTGTTTTCTATTTGGTCCAACTTGCATTATAGTTTAGACTTCTTGCAACCAAACAGACAACCAGCTATTTTCCACATCTTCCTCAGGAATTTTCTCTCTTCTCTAATTTATGAACTTCTCAAGCCTCCATAGTAAAGTTTTTGATGGATGTCAAACTGATTATTTTGTTCTTTGACTCCTTGCAAAATCTAGAACCATTTTTTTCTCATGGAATCCTCTGTCTGGTGAAACCTACAAGCCCCTTTTCAGAATAATGCTATTAAATGCATAAAATAAAATGCAAAAGATTATAAAGGAAACCAATTACAGAGAGACAGACAGAGAGAGAGAGACAGAGAGAAAGAGAGAGAGTTATAGTAGACCCTAAATCTACTTGTAGTAGGAGATCAAGTTGGATCACATTTGTTAAACTGCACAGAGAGGTGCTAGACCAATCTTCCTAAAACATTCTTTGTTTTGTGTCAAGACCCTTCTCAAAAATCTTCACTGGCTCCCTAGTGCCAAACTTCTCCTGGTACACAAACCAGCCTACCCCTAGCTCCTACCATTCCATGACACAAACCCTTTAATCCAGTGAGGCTGGTCTCCACACTCTCTCCTCCCCATGTGATGCACTTTTACTATCATATGTGTGTACATATGTGTATGTGTGTATATGTGTGTATGTGTGTATATATGTGTATATGTGTGTGTGTTACATTTTCCCCCTACTACCACAACTTTGATCACAAGGCTGCTCTTCTTACTGTCTCTACCACTCCAGATCCTGCCCAATCAGGTCCTGTCACCTCTAACTATTCCAGCTCACACTGACCGATCTCTTCTCTGCTGAAGCGCTCCTTCAACACTGATCTGACCTCATAACCTAGCACTTGTCATCTGTTCTTTTGCATTTTTCTGCATTTCATTGTCTTGTCTCCCCAGGTAGACTATAAACTCCTTTATGGCAGGGGTTTTTCATATATTATTTTTGTATCATCCAAGACCATAAGCAATCAGTCAACAAATATTTATTAAGCGCTTACTACGTACCCGGTACTAGGCTAGGCCAGGGGATCCAAGTACAAAGAGTGAAATAATGCCTTCTCAAAATGAGCTCACATTCTAACTGGAGAGGTGACAAGTACATCTGTAAGTGTATATCTATACATACATATATGTATACACATCTATATAGTACAAATACAAAGTGGATAAATACAAATATAGGTAAAGTCATTAAACAAGGAAGTCAATACATGAACTGAGTTATAGGACCAAGTTTAGGCATAATCCTTCTTCTTTGGGAAGGAGAGGGGCGGGGGTGTGAGGTGTACATTGTAAACACATTGCGGCTATTGGTTAGTCAGTAAACAGTATTTCCTGAGTAACTGCTCTATGTTTAATGTTACACTTGCTTCTTGAAGGGTGTTGGAGTACAAAGAAAATACAGTTATCTCTTTCCACATCGCCAGGGTTAGGGGAGCGGTGCCCTCATGATCTGAAATATCTGTGTAAAAATTTTTGACCCTCCCTTTGTACCAGAGAAGTCTTATTTTTTTTTCTTTTTCTATTATGGTGTATTTACAGAACCTTATTGTAAAATTTGGGTTGATATTATACAATACTATACATATACTTTATGCATTTCTAAGTTTCTAAGCTTTTTTTCTCATCTGCTCATCTTCATGTGTCATCTGCAGCTTCCATAAAACTCCCCCAAAATTCCTATTTAATTTCCTTTATCTACCCTTGATATATCAAAACCATGATAAGGAAAGTTACAATATGGAAGGGATAAACAGAATAAATTGCCCCTGCCCTTAAGATCATAGCAGCATTAAGTCTAGAGCTGATAGAAACCTCAGAAGCCATGTAGGCCAACCCTCTCATTTTACAGATTGGGAAACTGAGGCCCAGAAAGGTAGTGTGACTAATTCAGGGTCACACAGGTAGTGAGTGGCAGCAGCTGGATTTCAATCCACATCCTCTGACTTAAAAGGCAGTACCACAATATCCAAGCCCTGAAATCTAGGAAGGATTTTTTTCACACCCTCCCTTCCTTGGCAAATGCTTGAAATGCCAGGTGCTGCCTTGCTTCTGGAATTGGAACTTGGAGCCATACCTAGCAGCTTGGAAGAAATGGGTACATCCAAAAAAATTAACTTTTAAAAACAAAAATACATGCTTCATGCTCCCCCTCTGGCCACAGCAGCAAAACTACAGGGCAGCAGCACCAAAAAAAAAAAAAGAAAAACCCACACGAACCGTTTGGCAAGGAAGCGCCTGTTGTGGTCATGGTCTCCAGAATGATTCCCCCTTTAAACCTGAGGGCTCCAGGCAGAATTTGGCCAAGAGTATGAGGTGCCCTGTTTTGTTGTTTAAGGATCCTGATTTTTTTTATAAAGGAAAATAATTTGGGATTTTTGAAAGAGGAAGAAGACTAGACTGGAGTTAAGGAGCCAGTGTTGGATTGCTGGTGGCCTGTCAACAAACTAACCTCTTCTTTCTGTGCCTGAATTTCTCAGTGTGTAAATACTGGGGTGGGGAGGAAGGCTATTTTCCACTGCCTACACACAAGCCTGTTGGGAGTGTTAATGAATTAATGCTCATAAAACACTGTGAGGTCAAGTGAAAACACAATGCAACTTTGTCTTGCGTCCTTTAAGACCTACTTATAAATCCCATTGAAATTCTAAGGAATCAAAGCTCTCTCACCCAAGGGAGTTAAGATCTCTACCTCCATCACATACATGCAGACAAGTGATATGCATCTGTACCTAGAAATTTGCTGATTCAATAATTCATCAAACATGGGTAAGAAGGTGGTGCAGTGAATAGGGTGTTAGTCTTGGAGGCAAGAAGACCTGAGTTCAAATCCTGCCTCAGACACTTACTAGCTATGTGATGTTGGGCAAGTCATTTGACTTCTGTTTGCCTCAGTTTCCTCATCTGTAAAATGGGGATAATAATGGCATCTACCTCCAAGGATTAAATGTGATGACATATATAAAGGGTTTAGTGAACTTTTAAGTGTTATGCAAATTCTAGTTATCTTCATCATCATCATCATCATCATCATCATCATCATCATTATGTACCCTACTATGTGCACATCACTATGGGTATACTAGAAAAAAAAATTGAGATAAAATGGAGTTCTTGTTTTCATAGAGTTTATTAATGAGGATTAATAGTAATAATAGTAATTAATAATAGTAAGTAATTTATGTAGTACTTTAAGGTTTTTAAAGCATTTTACACATATTAGTTCACTGGATCCTCATAGCCCTGTAGTGTAGGTACTCTAGTTATATTACCTGATTTTTATGATGATGAAACTAAGTCTCTGAGAGGTTGGATGGTTTGGTCCTTATCTACACTGATACTAAGTGTTTGAAGCAGGATTAAAACCAAGATCTCCCTGGCTTCATGCTGCTTCTAAAATTACTTCCTAGAAGTAGCTAGGTGGCGCAGTGAATAGAGCACCAGCCCTGGAGTCAAGAGCACCTTAGTTCAAATTCTGGCTCAAACACTTAACACTTACTAGCTGTGTGACCTTGGGCAAGTCACTTAACCCTAATTTCCCTGCCTCCAAAAAGCAAAAAATAAAATAAATTACTCCCTGGGATCACCAGAAAAGGCTTCAAGGAGGAAATGGCATTTGAGCTGGGCTTTAAAATGCAAAAGGCACAGACAGCAGGCCAAACTTAGGAAATAACATGAGTAAAAATATAAAAAAGCCTGAGATCAGTCCAGGGAAATAGTGTAAAATAGAATCATATGATCATAAATATAAAATTATTTTATATTTGGAAACAATTGAATGGTGCACTAGTCTCAGAATCTGGAAGAAGTGAATTCAAATCTTACTCAAACACTTTCCAGCTCTGTAATTTTGGCCAAATTACTTAATTTCTATTTTGCCTCAATTTCCTCATCTGCAAAATGGGAATTAGAATAGCACCTACCTCCCAGGGATTGTTAGGATCAAGCAAGAATCTACCAGTAAAAGTGCTTTGCAAACTTCAAAGCATTATATGAATGCTAGCTAGCTACCTATGATAATGATAATGTCCAAAGCCCTCATTTGACAGATAAGGAGACTGAATTAAGCTCAGAGAGAGGGTCTTGTCCCTTCAAATCTCACTCACAGTCTTTGTTCTTCAGAATATCTCAGCTTAGTCTTGTGGATTACAAAGTGTGTCCCTCTCAACGACCTACCTACAAATCAGGTAACAGTAGTACCATTATCCCTATTGGGAAGATAAGTCAGAATAAGTAAAAAGATTTGGCTAGAACAGAAAGTAGAGATGAAAAAATAGAATTCCCATTTATGAGAAGCCTTGAACAACACACTTAGGAGTTCAGACCTTATTAAGTATTTAGTTCAACTCAGAAAAACCATTATTTAACATTTGCCATGTGTAAGGAGGGGCAGCTAGCTATTATTATTGTTAGGGAAGCCAGGTGGCACAGTGGATAGAGTGCCAGGCCTGGAGTCAGGAAGACTCATCTTCTTGAGTTCAAATCCAGCCTCAAACACTTCCTAGCTGTGTGACCCTTGGCAAGTCACTTTACCCTGTTTGCCTCAGTTTCCTCATCTGTAAAATAAGCTGGAGAAAGAAATGACAAACCACTCCAATATCTCTGCCAAGAAAATGCCAAATGGGGACATGGAGAAATGGACATGACTGAAAAATGACTGAACATCAACAAATATGCAAGGATCCATACTCAGAGCTGGATTATAAGGAAAAGCACAATTAGCCCCAGGAATTAAGGAGTTCATATTCAGTTGTAAAGTTAAAAGTTATACATTTGCTGAATGAAGGAAAGAAATGTTCCAACAAGCACAGATGACAGATTCTCTTCCCCTTTACTTTGTTAAAAAATGTTTCTCCCTCCCAACAAGCAAGTAAAAGTTAGCCCTGAAGTCCAAGTTTAATAATGCATACTTGAAACTTAGTTATTTGTGTTTTCCCCAGCATTTTGCAATTATTATGAGCCAGAAAATAATCTTTTCCCTCATGTTTCTAAGATAGTATAAATATATTTTAATCTTTTCAAAAATGCTCATTTTTTTCCAATTTTTTTTCCCTCTTAGCTGGTCAACAAACATGTTTGTTTGTTTAAGGGGGAAGGAAGGGATTATATATGTGTGTGTGTGTGTGTGTGTGTGTGTGTGTGTGTGTGTGTGTGTGTGTGTGTGTGTGTGTGTGCGCGCCAAGATCAGAAAAGACAAGGGAAGTACTGGAAACATTGCTTGAGATTAGTTATATGGATTGGTTCTGCAGGCCCTACTTAGGCAAATCTGTCTATTGTTGCCCTGGCTGGTAACACAGATAGAGAGCCCCAGGGAGTAAACATGGAGCTCTAAGTTAAGGCCATAGAATTGAGCCCATTGTAAGAAGGAATCATGAAAAGAGCTTTGTTGAGGACGTTTTTCTCTCGGTTTTTTAATTCTCTTCAAGCTTCACTGAAATGGTCACAATTAACATTTAAGTGAATAGGCTAGTGTACAGATTCCTTTCACAATCCAAATAGTTTCCCTTGCCCAATTTGTTTTTACCTCAATATTCAAGCTTCTTTCTACTTTGTCTAAATCCTACCAGTACTGGTGGGTGCCAAAGACAAGATGAACTCCTAATCTAGAACTGAAATCTTTCACCTAACAAAGCAAACGCAGGTTCCGATTACCAGGACCATCAGGCTGTACACAGACGGTCTTTTCACTCCAGATAAATTATGTGGTGGTTGGAAAGCTGGGAAGACACAGAGTTTGGCAGCAAGGAGCAGAATTAGTCATATCATAAAACTAAAACACAGAAGTTATTATGAAACAAAATCATTTCCAACGATTTTAATAAGCTAATCTTCACAATGACCCCATGAAGGAGGTAGGCCAGAGTGATTGGTCTCTTTGTGAACAGATGCCTGAGACACAGAGACGTTCACTGACTTGAGCCCTCCCTCACTTAAATCCAATTCACTTTCAAGTCATGGCCTTACCTCCCTGGTGCCATGGTCCTCTTTGAGAAAGAAGGACAAATAACAACAATCCAGGTCACTGACTTCTAATCCCTACACTAAGGACAAGCATTCAATTTCTTATTCCTAGTTCTGTATTTAACTCAAATCACACCAGTCCAAACTGGCTTCTCCCTTCTCCAGTCTTGCCATTCCTATACAACTATATTAATCTTCCTAATACATGATTTTAATCATGCTATCCTTACCCTAACATACTTAATTCCAATGCCTCCAGTGGCTGTCCATTGCCTAATGGCCTTATTCTGCTACTGTGGTGCCAAACAAAGCTCATTTCTCACTCTTCTCACAAAACCTCCATTCCAGCCAGATTGAACTACTCATGCCACCCCAAAGACACTGGGCAGTATCCAGGCCTCAACATTTCTGTCCATGGCATTCATTTCACATAGGTTATCTTCCCCTAGTCCACCCTTACCTGAATCCTATCCCAAGTCAAGCACTCTCTAGTTCTGCCCTGACCACCTCAGTCCACACTGCCAGTTTCTGCTTCGATCACCTTATTTCCTGAATAATTTCTTTGGTATATCACTAACATTATGAAGAAGCATATGCAATCAGAGCACATAGATCTAGATACCATGTGCTGAATTTGCAGTCTAAGGTCCTGAGTTCAAATCAAGCTCTGCTACTCACTACCTGAATGACCTTGGATAAATTATTTAACCTCTCCAGACCTCAATTTCCCAACTGTGAGATAAGAGGGTTAGACTAGATGATAGTGAAGCTCCCAGCTCCAAATCTATTAATTTATTATACCTAAATGAATAAAACAACTGGCTAATTATATTTAAACCCATATAGATGACATTAGATTTCAAAATGACAAAATTTTCCTGTGTTTTCAAAAATACTTATTTATAATGTCATACCTGAGATTTTTCAAATTCTTAAAACTTAATTCCTTCTGGAGAAATTCTTAATCATCATTCAAATCACAAACCCCATGAAATCACTGGAAGAGCATTTATAAAGGCATGATTGATAAACACAATAAAGTCAGAGCTACTCCCATTACATTCCTAAGGCAATTAGACAGTGATAGAGGCTGCAAACAGTGATCTAAGCAGCACCTGTCAAAGCCGCCAACTCTAAGCATCTTGGGATATGTATTACATTCTAAATTTTGTTCCCCCCAGTCTTAAGAAGGAAGGGAATGAACGTTTATTAAGCACCTACTATGTGCCAGGCACTGGGTTAAAAACACTTTATGAGAATTATCTCATCTTAATCCTCATGACAGCTTTGAGAGGTAAATGCTGTTATTATCCCTATTTTACAGATAAAGGAAAGCTGAAACAGATAGAAGTGAAATGATTTTCCCCAGGGTAAAACTGCTAGTAAGTGAAGCAGAATTTGAACTCACATTTTCCTAACTCCAGGCCTGGCTTTCTATCTACTTGCTGCTTCTTGTGAGGTGTTCTTAAGCTCTACATCTCATGAGTGCTAAAGAAGTCTTTACATGAATAAACTACTGCTTTCCACCAGGTTTACTCTCTTAATAAAAAAAAATACCTACAAAGATGCCCCATTGTGCATTAAATCACTGCTCCCTGGCTTCTGAAATCTTCCATTAATTGGCTTCGAGCTCTCCAATATTTCCTGCAAATCATAGCCTAAAAGTTTTGCTTTAGTTACGTCCCAAAACATGTCCTCTTTGTTCCCAAGAGTCTCTACACATCCCCTTCTCTCCCATTTAGAACATTCTCCCCAATACCCTTCTGCCAGACCAATCCCAGCTCTCCTTCAAAGCCAAACTCAAGTCTTACATCCTTCCTCTAGAAGTCTTGTTCAAGTAGTCTATCCCAGGATGGTCCTTCCCTTCTCTGAACACTGACATGACTGCCACTATCACATAGTTTTAAAGTTTGTTTTCCTCTAAAAAACATCACCCAACCCCATTTTCCACCTACTCCCTCCAATCCATCATTAAGTATAGATCAAATAAGGTTACTCCTGCACTCAAAAGTCTTCAATGTTCCTTATTGCCTAATGAATAAAATTCAAATTCCTTTGCCTGGCAATTAGGATACTCTATAAACTGCCATTATCTTTCCTTATTAGCCTCCACATGCTTTTTACTTCAAACTGTTATATTATGACCTCTCTCGGCTCTGTGTTTTTACCCTCTTCATCCTCTATGTCTGAAATGTCCTCCCCTAATTCTGTCATTGGAAATACCACCTATCCTTCATTCGAGATCAACTGCTCCCTTTCCCCCAATCCTTTAAGCTGAGAATCTTTCTTTCTTCACACCTCCCACAACACTTTCTTTGTCCATCTATTATGCACTTAGAGCTCGATTTATATCACAATCATTTATGTACATGTGTTATCTCTTCCTAGATTATAAAGTCCTGGTAAGGAAGGGCTAGGTATTATTTATCTCTAGTTCTCCTTTGGAGACTAGCACAGAATTGCTCTGCCGTCAGGATTAATCACTTAACTGTTTGTGGAACTGAAGGCAGCTAAGTGGTACAATGTTTGGAGTGTTAGGCCTGGTGTCAAGAAGACTTATCTTCCTCAGTTCAAATCTGGCCTCCGACACTTCCTAGCTGTGTGACTCTGGGCAAGTCACTTAACCCTGTTTGCCTCAGTTTCCTTATCTGGAAAATGAGCTGGAGAAGGAAATGGAAAACCACTCCAGTATTTTTGCCAGGAAAACTCCAAGTGGAGTAATGAAGAGTTGGATATGACTGAACAACAACAAAAATTGGTGATGACTTACAATTGCTAGAAGAGGGGTCTTAACCAGCAATCCACAGATTTCCAAGGAATCCATGGATAGATTTCAGGAGTTCTGTGAACTTGGATGGGAGTAAATTAGATCTTTATTTTCATTAATCTCTAAATGAAATGTAGCATTTCCTTCTATTAAGAATTAAAAATACAAGATTCTTCCAAGGATTGGGTCCATAGGCTTCCCCTGGCTGCCAAAGGGGTTTATGAAATAAAAAAAAGTTAAGAGACCATATTCCAGAATCTAAGTTGTTTACTGTCTATGAAACCTTTTAGTCTGTTAAGCAAGTAGTCACATTCATGTTCAACAAAATTCTAGAAAATATACATAAGCATGACCATGTGCAAATGTCCAAACGTTGTGCCTGGCAGTTTCTGGCAATACACATGTAAGAATGTTTTCCTTTACTCCAGTCTTCAGACAGCAACAAATTTATAGCAATATTTCCTGGGAATGAAACATTTCCATTGATCTCTTTTACTCCCTCCTACAAAGGAACTTGTTAACATCAACATGAAGTGCAAGTGTTCTAAATAAATAACCCTGTGCCTTTTTAGTTATTTAAAGTCTGTTCTAAGATAACAAGAGTTTACTGTTATTGGGGGGAGGGGAGGAATTCACAATTATGAATTCTCTATACTTCAGTCAGATACAACAAATTCAAGAGAGAGAGAAAATTCTTCTAGGAAAGCTAAAGAAACCATTAGATCAGTTTGAGAAAGTCAAGTTCTGAACCAGGCTGATAATAGCCAATTTATCAAGTATTAATGAAATAAAAACTTGTTTGAAGAGAAAGAACAGTATCAGTGATCCTATCTGATGCCTCTGTTTGGCTAAGCATGTTGGAAAAATGCTTTGAGAAATACCTGTTGCTATCCCTGAGATACCTTCCCCACATGTAAAAGTTAAATGACATGATAGTTATTGGGATGCAAAGTTCAAAAAAGATAAAGTTAGTGTCTCATCCAAACTTTGTATTAGCTGGGAGGTGAACAGTAGATACTTCATTTAGTTGGGCTGAGTTTCACTGAAGCATGGGGTGGGGAGGGGGATTATGCTATAGGAGCAGCACACACTTCCTGATACTTCATCTGGCTCCACTCTCAGGAAACCAGGAAGGGAAACAGGAAATACAGAAGGCTGTTGTTGGGGGCAAATGGGGAATATTTTTTTAGCTGTCTAAGGCATTGCAAAAAATAAATAAATAAACTTTTCTCCCTGAAAAATGAGGGGAATGAAAAATGAGGCTTCCCATTTAATTTTTATAGTCTCAATGCTTCCAAGCATCCCAAAGAGCTCAGAATGCTTTACAAAAAAGTCAATCAGTCAATGGGCATTTATTAAGGCCCTACTGTGTGCCAGGAGCTGAGCTAAGTGCTGTGAAATTAAAAATATATTTTCCTCCATTACCACATCCAGAGGAGGAAGAAGGAGGGAAAATATTAGAATATCTGTGTTTTACCATTTAGGGATACTCAGTCTGGGAGCAAAACACATGATTGACTACAGCAAGAGGAAAATTCAAGATTTCTAATTTCCCTTGCATTATTCTGAGCTATGAGAGGGTATTGGTTTTCGTAAGGAATTTAAAGTAGAATTTTATATGCTCATAGTGCTTTGTTACCTATAACTAACTATTCTTTATGATATATAACCCTTAGGAAGACATGGTGATTTCTATAACTCAGTTATGAAGAAAACTGCCAAAAGTGAATCCAGTTCTTATAAGAATGAGCAAAACACCTGACTGATAGCAACTCACAAGGAGGCTTGGTAAGAATGCTTCTGGAAGGTGGCTAGGTGGCACAGTGAGTAGAGCACCGGCCCTGGAGTCAGGAGGACCTGAATTCAAATTTGGCCTCAGACACTTAACACTTACTTACAAGTAGTAGTAGTAGTAGTAGTAGTAGTAGTAGTAGTAGTAGTAGTAGTAGTAGCTGACATTTTATATAGCGCTTTAAGGCTTATGAAGCATTTTATCTACATCATTTCATTTTCCCCTCATAATAACCTTTTGAGGGAAATAAACACATATTATTCCTATTTTATAGATAGGTAAACTAAAGCCCAGAGTACAGGGTCTTGCCCATGGTCACCCAGCCCCAGAATGTTGGAGATGAAATTCAAACTCAAATCTTTCCTGACTCTAAGCCTAGCATTCTTTTCTTATAACAGGTTGCTTCTCACGAATACTTGTCTCAGAGTACAGAATAGTGCTAGTGTTGTAATAATCATGGAAATTGGGGATTAAAATAGAAGTAAGCCTGTTTTTATACCAAAAAGCTGCCATGCATAATATGCATTTTTCATATATAAATAATTTCTTTTTTTCCCCTATACTCTCTCACTTAATGACCTTGTCAGTTCCCATGAGTTTAATTATCATCTCTATTAAGATGATTCACAGAGATAGAGTTATAGATATAGATACATAGATATATTGAGTAGGGATATGGCTATGGAAATAGAGACAGATGAGAGAGAGAGAGAGAGAGAGAGAGAGAGAGAGAGAGAGAGAGAGAGAAATACATCTCCAACCCCAATCTCTCTCTTGTATTCCAGCCTCATATTACCTACCAATTGCCTACTGGACATTTCATAGTGCAGGCAGATGACACGGACAAAGTGTCCATGAACCTGGAGTCAAGAAGACCTGAATTTAAATCCAACCTCAGACTCTTTTACTAGCTCTGTGACCCTGGATAAGTCATTTAACCCTATTTACCTCAGTTTCCTCATTTGTAAAATGAGCTGGAGAAAAAATGGCAAACCAATCCAGTATCTTTTCCAAGAAAAACCCAAAAGAGTTCAAGAAGAGTCAGACACAGCTGATAATAAATGAATAGCAACAACAAATTGTTGCTCCCATATTCCACAGACATCTCAAATTCAACATTTCTAAAACCAAACTCCCTATCATTCCCTAAAACCTATCCTTCAATTAAACTTCAGTATTTAGGTCAAGAGCATCACCCTCCTTCCAGTGTTCCAGGTTCAAAATCATGACTCCTTACTCACCCTTTTCCCAAGATATTTGTGTTTCTTTCCAGCACCTCCCAGTGATTTGTGCATAGGAAAAAGACAATCAATGACTGTGGCAAGAACAATAACACAAATGCAAGGGATAAGAGTTAGCCCCGGGTCTGGTGTTTAAGTTTTATCTACAAAGCTGGATGCATATTGAATTTGTAGATAATACTAAACTAGGAGAAGTAGCAGGATAAGAATTAAAGGTCACCTTGCCAAGTTCGAGAAGTGATTAGAGACAAACAGAATGAATGTTGGTAAGGGACACTTACAGTGAGAGGAAGCTAATGTTGTGAAAGGACAAAGGGTCATGGTGGAAAACAGACTGAATGAGGAACTGAAAAGTAAAGGTTTGGGTGCGAGTATGTGCTGGAATGGATGAATGGGAGTATGGGAGTACAGAATGGAGCAATCATGAGGTCAGAGTACTGGATGCCTAGACTGTCTTTTTCTGAGCTCCATCACTGCTAACAGAAAATTCAAATGACTAAAAGCCTGGTAAATAAGGCCTACAAGATAAGGCCAACTTAAAGAAATTAGTATCATTCAGTATGGAGAAAATGAGGGACAAGGACAATTTAAAATCAGGTTTTTAAACATATAAGTGACCCAAGGAAAGGACAAGACTAAACATATTTAAAAGGGGGAAATGAGGGACTTAAATGCAATATAATTTGGAAAAATTTCCTAAAAGTGAAGGATAATTACATTGAGACACAGTAAGGTTGGTAAATGAGTATTATTATCAAATTATCTCTCCCCCCAACCAAAAGGAAAAAAGTGAAATTAAGAGTGAGATTCTAATACTTTTGGAGTGCCTTGGATGGAATGGTGCTTCCAGATAGAAGAATAAAATGGATGAATTTGAAAAATCGATGGATATCTCTTCTATTTCTAATTTTTTTGTTCTTTATTAATTTGTTCATTTACTTTTAGTTTATAGGATTCAATTCCACAATTTTTTGAGTTTCAAATTTTCTCCCCTTCCCTTCCCCACCCCATAGCAGCATACAATCACGTATAGGATCTGCAAATAGTTTCACATTAGACATTAGTCAGGTTATAAAGAAGGATTGTAATGGATGGAATGAACAATGGGAAAGAGGAAACAAAACCAAACAAGAAAAAGACAGAGAGCAGGTAGTTTGCTTCAATCTGCATTCAAACTCAGTTCTTTCTAGTTCTTTCTCTGAATGTAGACATCTCTCTGCATCATGAGTCTTTTGGAGTTGACTTATAACCCTGCATTGCTGTGAAGAGTTCAGTCTATCAAAGTTGGTCGTCACACATATGTTGTATCTGTAATTGTGTACAAATTTCTCCTGGATGGATATCTCTTCTAAACCTATGCTGAAATCTAAGTTTAAACTACAGACCCTCCAACAAAATTTAGCAAGGTAATTTTTCTCTAGTCCCGTGGACTCAGAAAAACATCCTTGGCAAGCTCCCTTGGACAGGAGAGATAAAGAGGCACAGTTTTGGGGGTTGCTTTTTTTTTATTTTTGAGGCAATCAAGGTTAAGTGACTTGCCCAGGTTCACAAAGCTATTAAGTATCTGGGGCTAGATTTGAACCTAGGACCTTCTGACTTCAGAACCAGTGTTATAGCCACTTCGCCACCTAACTGCCCCTGTGAGATACATGTTTTGATAATCCTCCATCTATAGTCCTAGAACTCTTACACCCAAACCTAACTCAGAGAAAGTGAAAATTTCCCAGTTTCTTTCATGAAAGCTATAATACATATTTCTATATGCACAGTTCATATTTCTTCTATAAAGAAAATAGAGGTACATGCTTCCCAGGGTAATTAGATGGCACAGTGGATGAGTGCCAGGCCTGAAGTCAGGAAGACCTGAGTTCAAATTTGACCTCAAACACTTTCTAGCTGTGTGACCCTGGGCAAGTCGCATCACCCTGTTTGCTTCCATTTCCCCATTTGTAAAATGAGCTGGAGAAGGAATTGACAAATCACTCCAATATCTTTGCCAAGAAAACCCCAAATGGGTCACAGAGTGTCAAACAGCTGAAAAATGACTGAACAAAAAAACTTCCCAGGATATAAATCTAACAACGTCACACCCCTGTGAGGTCCTTTAGTGACTCTATTTCTTCTAGGATAAAATGAAAAGTCATTTAAAGCCCCTCACCATATGGCTCAAGCCCACCTTTTTAGGATTTCCCCTCATGATTCCCCTTCACACATTTTCTATTCAACTCACACTAGCCTACCTTCCCAAATTTATCATTCCATCTCCTTTCTCCATACCTTTGCCCAGGCTAACCCAATGTCTGGAATACACTCCCTTTTGTCTCAGAATCTCAGACATGCTTCAAAGCTTAGCTCATCACTATAAATATACTGACAGAGGGCATGTTCACAAAATATAACAGACTCTCCATCTAGAAGTCAGAAGCAAAACAAACACCAGAAAACTGAATCTCCAAACCAGTAAGCTGATTTCATCATAATAGCAAAGAAGTTAATAAGCCAAAACAGCACAGAGAGTCACAGCCTCCTTTAGCCTTCTCACAAAACAACACAAGCCTAGCTGTCACAACAGGTGGCAAACACCAACTTTTACTCACAAGCCTCATCTCCTCCCAACCATGTACCTCTATTTTCTTTATAGAAGAATGACCATTGGCACTATGAATATTGCATTGGTGCTACAGGCAAATAGGGTGAAGTGACTTGCCCAGGGTTTCATAACTAGTAAAGTATCTGAGGCTGTATCAGAAAGGAGAGTCTTCCTGACTTCAGACCCAGGACTCTATGCACTGTGCCACTTAGCTGCCCATTTGTTACAAGAGAGAGCTTTTATTTCATGGGGAGAGTATAGGGAAGGGATAATGATACTCCTCTCCCCCAAAAAAGGAAGAAATTAAAGAAAAGAAAATCAACAAAACTTTTTTTAAATGGATAGTGGAGAACAGAAGGGAATTCAAAAGAAGACAGAGACAAGTAGGATAGCTTTGGAACTACCACATTGATTATTATATACTTCAAAAGATGTACCTAATTTGTGATTTGTGGTTTCATATGCAATTCTCTTTCTCTATCCTTGGTATATGAAAATGAATATGGTTGTTGCCACTTGATGATAATTATGATGATGATGGAGAAGGAGGAAGAGGAGGAGGGGGGAGGAAGGTAGACCACAACAGCTCTAAAAAAGAAACCTTTCCATTCAAGAAAGGAATGACTTCACAAAACTTGAGCTTTCCTGGCTCAGTCATCAAGAAGCCTGCGGCTCCTCAACACCACAGGTGGAGGACTTTACTTACTTTTCTTATAATCTAATTCCTCTGTCAACAAACTGCTGACTTCTCTGAATAGCTACTATTCCAGGTTTTTGTAATTTTGATACAAGTTAGGGGCAAAATCTATTTACTCTGAGGAGTTGGTAAGCAAGATCACCAGCCAAAGGTAGTCTGTGCTTGAAGGGAATTAATCAATTCTGGTTTTTAAAGGGGGGAAAAAGTGAAGCTTGTGTTTACAAATCTCTTAAATTTGCATAGACCCACCAGTTTCCAAGAACTATACACAAAACCTCCGTTAATGTTACATTTAAGCTGCTTCAAAGGGCCATTTTCTGGCCAATAAACTATCTCATTAATGCCTTTCCTCAAGTGGCTCAGATTCTGAACCAAAACTACAGACAAAATAACATTATTTTTGAGAATATGAAAAAAACCGAGCAGTGCCATAATCAGTCATTTTAACAGACAGGGCAAGGTTCACAACATGCAGTTAGGAGCAAGGGTGGGTGGGTAGGAAATAAGGCTTAAAATTAACTTAAAAATTCCTTTGGATGTGGAGTGAAAGCTAGGGGCCACGAGGACCCAGAGAAAATAGAAATGCTCCTTGATCATCAAAATTCCACTGCTGCCAAGAGAGGAAACAAACTAGGCAAATTGGTAGTTTCCCATTTTAATGAATTATTCTTTCTAGCTTAGTTCTAAACTCAACTATCTCTAAATTTCTGGGGCAAAAACCATGTCCCCTTTCCCACCTACTTCCTCTTCTGATAAGGAATTTTAAGTAGGAATTTGACTCTTACTTCATTTTTTAGAATCAAATAGCGGACAGAAAGCCAATCCCCAACCTCAAGAATATCTGAGTTCAAGCACCATCTCTGACATAAGTTGGCTGTGTGACCCTAAACAATTCACTTACTCTCTCATCTCAATGGGACAAACAATGCAAATCATAATTTTAGAGATGGTTCTGACCTACATTGAAAGATGGAGTTTCCTCACCTGAGAGTTCCTATCATGATGAAATCACAGATCCATTCCCTATCCCTATCCCTCATCTTTTCTTACACAACTATCTTCACACTTACTTCTTTTCCAGGCAAATGTGAATTGGTTTTACTTCTACCATGCATAAGTTACTAACACCCAAAGTACCAAATGACAAATTAACTTATTAAT
This sequence comes from Gymnobelideus leadbeateri, assembly GCA_011680675.1. Lineage (NCBI taxonomy): Eukaryota > Metazoa > Chordata > Mammalia > Diprotodontia > Petauridae > Gymnobelideus > Gymnobelideus leadbeateri. Next base: position 430,564 of record WOXC01009005.1, read on the forward strand.
AGGTGTGTGCTGTGTTATTATAAGTTCTATATTATAAATGATCAAAACGAACTCAAGACAAAGTCAGTAATAACTTCCTACAGGTGACTTTGCACAGCTCTCCTTCACTTAAGTCCAACTCATTTGCATATCATGGCATCACCTGATGTCAGGCTCCTCTTTGAGAAGGAAGGACAAACAACCACCATTATTTCTAGCAAATCCTTGTCCTTCTGTTTCTAATCGATGATTCCTCACATTCAGTTGGCACTTAAGGTTTTCAAAGTTGTTTTTTTTTCTCCCAGCTACAAACCAGGCAGGCAAGAAAGCATCCTAGGGATGATTCTGTGTCTTTCAATAGCACTCAGACCTTCCCAAAGGGTTTCATGTCTATTATCCCATTTGATCCTCCCAACCTTTTCAACCAGACAGAGCGGGTATTATTTTCTCCATTCCACAGATAAGGAAACTAGGACATGGACCATTTAGGTGACTTGCTCTGTCTCACAGAAAAGTCTTGCAAATTCACTTGACATTTACTTAGTGGGTCTGCAGCCCCAATCTTAAGTTTCTTTTCAGCCTAAATATACAACCACTTTGATTCACAGATAAGAAAGAAGTGCCTATTTGCAAAGCCTAGGCTAACCAGCAGAGCTTTCCTATAATCCTGTCTTCCCTCAATAACATTTCCAGTTTCTTCTTTTCCTCTAAGGAAGCCTCAATAATTTAGACCCCATTACTGCATTAGATCAAACTTTATTTGTACTACTACCCATAAAGAGTGATCTTGCTAAGCAAGCCAGTACTTTCTGCAAAGCAGGAGAAGATGTGGGAGATGAGGAGGAAGGAGAAAAGAGGGAATGCTTAAACTACTTAATAAAGCCCATTTTTTACCTACTTAAGGTTTTTAGTTAGTTGTTTATACGATTAAAAGATACTACTATTTACAAATGAATCTTCTCCATTCCAAAAAGCAGTAATGTAATTAGAGTTTCCATGTATACAGAAGGGTATAAGAGGAAAGTTTTAGGTGCCCTTTGAGTTCCTAATCTGTGAAACAAGAAGCATTTATTAAGTGCCAGGAAGCTAGGTGGTACAGTGGATAGGGGCACTGGGTTTGGAATCAGGAAGACTTATCTTCCTGAGTTCAGATCTAGCCTCAGACACTTACTAGCTGTGTGATCCTAGGCAAGTCACTTAACTCCATTTGGCTCAGTTTCCTTATCTGTAAGATGAGCTGGAAAAAGAAATGGCAAACCACTCCAGTATGATTGCAAGAAAATCTCAAATGGAGTCACAAGGAGTTGGACACAACTAATCAACTTAACAACAAATGTGCCCAGCACTGTGTTAGGTAACGGAAAAAGAAAGTTCCTGCTTTAAAGGAGCTCACATTCTAATTGGAGAAAACTATGCACATATAAGATATAGACAGGATGAATTGGAGAGAATCACAGAAAGATGGTACCATATTAAGGGGGATCAGGAAAGTCTTTTTTATGGACAGCGGGATTTTAGTTAGGACTTGAAAGAAGATAGCACTCAAAGGTCGTACAATGAACCTTTTTTTCTTCCTAAGAATTCTATTGCACATATTGAATATTTCACCAATTTAAGAAATCTATTACATATCTAGGATCGTAAGATATAGAGCTGGGAGGTACCTTAAAGCCCAGCTAATACACACAACCCTACTCTGGCTACCAGAAGATGCTGAGGTCCAGAGAATTGAAGCCATTTGCCCAAAGTCACACAGCTATTAAGTAGCTGAGACAAGATTTGAAAGCTGGTCTTCTAATGCCGAATCAAGCACTTTTCCCACTACCCTAAGAGGTCTCATTGTTCAGATAATGAGATTCTTATTTGTAGTAATATAGGAAAGCTAAAGCCATCTGGGTAGGATTCCATCCTTACATCCAATCATATTATATTGATTACTACCCTCTCCCCCCAGTTTGAAAAATTACAGTTGAAAATTAGATTTCACCTGTAGTTCTGTGGCTAATAACCTATCTGACATTGTGCTGGGGAGGTTACTCTCTCAGTAAGGGATTTCACATATGAATGCACCAGTAAGAGGAAGCCAGACAAAAAGACCAGTTTTGTAAGCAGGTAAAATAGGATAGGCTCTGATATAATCTGACAAGCAGTGGGAAGTCTAACCTGCTGAAAAACATCTCTCCCAAAGCTTATCTTGGTGCTGAAAACTTGTTCTTCTGATGATTTGTCTCTGTCTTAAAGGATTTCTTCCCTTCTATTTTTCAGACTTCAGGATTTAATGTCTAATCAATACCAATGAACATTTATTAAATGTTTACGCTGAGAAAACTCTATGAATGTGATTTAAAAGGAAAGGGTTTTGTTGTCGTTTTTTAATGGGAGAGAAGCCTTCAAGACCCAAAGAAATCCATCTCTGACAGTACCAACTACTACTGTCATTCAATTTCATGCATAAGAAGAGCAAAGTGAACAATAGTGATAGAAAGAATCAGGGGGAAAAACTAACGTTTAATTGATCAGAGCTTTTTGAATCAGAATTTTCTCTCAGAAAGTATTTAACAGATTACTTGGATAAATAATCTTATTAGAATCAAAAATCCCTGAATCTTGAAGGGAACTTTATTTAGAACAGAGGAACTTTAGAGCATGCCAGGCCACATGCAAATCAACACTCCTAAATGCTGCCCAAACCAAAGTAAAATGTAATTGGGAAATATTTAACAAGATAAATAAAAACCCAACATAACAGCTAATATTAAACTTTAAAACTAAGTCCATATGTAGCCCACAGGGATGCTTGCTTATGTACCTACTAACTGCATAACTGCATCAGAACAAGGGTTCAGACCTGGGGACCCCAAGAAGGCGGCAAGTATAAATGAACTTACTTGTACTTTTCACCTAATTGAACTTTGTTGTTTCAGCCCTGCATAACTCTTTGTAACCTCATTTGGATTTTCTTTGCAAAGATACTGGAGTGGTTTGCCATTTTCTTCTCCAGACCATGTTGCAGATGAGTAAAATAAGGCAAACTAGGTTAAGTGACTTGTCCAGGGTCATACAGCTAGTGTCTGACAATGGATTTGAACTCAGGAAGATGAGTTTTCCTGACTCCAGGCCCAGCACTCTGTGCACTCCACTACCAAGCTGTTCCTCTTAATTGTACTACTCCATAGTTATGTGCTAAACTTTACATAGTCAATCTCTAAAAGTTTATAGGAGGAAAAATTGTTTAAAATCAAATGATGAAAATGGTTGTTAAGCATCTTGTAAATATTTCAAAGTGTTTGCTAGTTTTACTTCATTCGATGGATCTCTGATTTTATTCACATGAGCACCCTCTGGAAGAGAACAAATCACAACCGATCCCTCCACACTTCATCCTGGGCAGCTCTCATCCATTCTCCACCAGAAGCATACACAGTGAGTTGGGGACATTCCACTAGATCTCTTAACATTATATGGGCACTGATGGCACACACACATTGCCCCTGTTATGCCTTGCTCTCCTTCATTATCAGCTACCTCTTTTTCTTGTTAAATGTGCCTGTGATGATCTCACTATAGCTCACTGAGTCACCTACAACTAATTCTTCAGATACTTTGGCAGTTCATGACCTCATACATACAGCATCACCAGGAGAATACTGTTATTTTTAAGATGAATCTTGGTCCTAAAAAACACATGATGAAATCCATTTCCTTCCTCTCTGTATAGAGGGAGGGGACCATAGGTACTGTCAGATGTGGTCTTTACATCAGTTTTGAAAAACTGTTTCCCTTTGTCACGAAAAATGGTTCAGCATGATGGAATAAATGTGCTAAGAAGAATGTGATCCAAAAAAAAAAAAAAAGGCCTCCGTTCTTATGTTAAGATCAATGTTTGTTTCAGAGAAGTGCTTAGAGTCATTAAACCCCTTTGCATCTTCCCACTTGTAAACCAGCCTGATTTTTTCTAGTCAATTCTAGGCCCAGCTTATTGTCTATTTGCAGTGTCCTTCCAACATTTATGTTCTGATGGCCCAACCAGCTCTTTGCACTATCCAACAACTTAGCTTACTCTAGATAATAGGTAACCTTCATCCACTTGGTTTTTCCTTCTTGGAAAGTCAGGTCAAAGTTTTTAAGCTATTCTAGATTAGCGCCATATCTCATCCATAAACATGATCACTTGGAGAATTTTTAAATCTCCAGAGAATCCCTCTTCCCTTACTTCTGCACTGAATCGTCTCCATGAAAATGGCAAATACCTTTGGTGAGCACATTCCTCCCTGTTGCATGCCTTGTTTGATATTTATAATCAGAGCATCAAACAAAGTTTTCTCTATTATTGCATCTGTCAAAGTTTTGTATGGTGTTATGTGTGGGAGACACCTTATTTGAGGGAGAATCTTCAAAGTGGCACTTTGTTTTCTCAAATAAAATGCTTTAGTCAACAAACAATAAACAGAGTGGGTTCTTGTACTTTCTATACCCTTCAGGTGATTGTGTGATTGTCATAGAATACTGTTTATGAAAATCTGCCTGTTCTTATTATCAGGGACACTCTCTACATATGTAGAGTATTTCTATCAAGCTTTACAGACATGGTAAAAACAAAAGGACATATAAGGAGCAGCTATTAATGTTTTTTTTATCACTGCTTCATGTAGTCATAACATCTGTGACTTTTTTCCCAAGCATTTTGAATCCTTCCCTAGCTCAGATCTCCTCACAGTTGATTCCTCAACATACTCAAAATTGTATTACCACCAGTGAAAACTGACTTCATACTTGGTTTAGTCCAGTTTCTTTTCTCCTATTTGTTTTCTTTAGTGCCTTTTCTATTTACTCATACAGCACATCAGAGGCCATCCAAATTTGGTGGCTCTGCTGTCAAGGATGATGAAAAGAGTTAGTTATGGAAATATTAACAGACCCCTTTCATTCTCCATCTGTTTGCTGTCTACCATTCAATTTCATTTTTAAGCGTTCTTGGGATTATAAATTAATAGAGTCTCTGGTCAAGCCATCTGTAAACTTTTTTCCCCTCTACGGCTTCTCAATATTTTATATCATAGTACTGCTCATAACATTTTACTATCATCTTCCTTAAGATTTTACAAACAAGTTAATAATACACTCAAGTTGACTTTGGTTGCCATATCTCTCAAGGTTTGGGGGACTGTGTATCTGGGCTCTTCATCATAGTAATTTTTTATTTTGGTTAAACTTGTTTAGGAAATAGTCATAGTCAGGGTCTACATCTGTTCTTATGTCCATTTGTTAAAACAGATTTGTTAAAATAGGTTGAGTTTTCTCAATTGCACACCATGCATTCTTCTCATTTTTATCATCCCTGTATGTCTAGGAATGAATTTTATCATTGTTCTTCTAGTTCAGTGGTCTACCTGTAGAGTCACATGATTCAGAAATAACTCTCACATTGCAAAATTCAAGTATTTTCTGTATGCTAAAATATGATCCACTTCGTTTTATGACAGTATTTGTCGTTTACCATGTACAGCAGCTCCAACCCTCTTCTCAAAGAAACTATGATGTATAGGGGCTAAGTTTCTATGTATACTCTGGTCTCTCTTGTTTCCCACTCACTTTACAATAGCCTTTTCTGTCATCCATCCCATGCTTAGTGTTGCATTTAAGTCACCAGATATTCAAGTAATACTAAATGTGTACTTAATTTAGAGGTTCTTATCAAGTTATTCATAGAATTTCTATTCCTCTTCATCCTCTGCAACAGATGTTGGCTCATATGCTGTAATTATCGTCATGGTGATATATTCACAAATGTTAATCCTAAGCACTGTAACACAAGATAACCAAATGTCCCATGAAGTGATGTCTCTAACAAGACATACAATAAAACCAAGCCATTTACCCGCCTCCTCTTGAGCCATCCTTCCATTTAGTTATAGCTTCCCTTGTCTTCTGATTTTGTTGATAAAACTTTTGTAGACTTTTGTGTTGTTATAATAAATAATAATGATGAAGCTGTCAAAAATATTTTCTATTCTGAACTAAACAAGCAGAAAATATGCACAGTTTGGAACCCAACAACCCACACACAGCTCACTGAACTAGTCATAAATGCCTATCCATGTAATCTCTTCATTTTCACACAAAGATTTTAATACCCATAGGTAATAAAAGATTCACTAAATAATGATTAGAAGCTATTCTACTACCAGATTCTGCTAGTTTCTTAACCATGATTAACAGTAACTCTTTTTCATACTCCTTTGTATTATTGGCACACCACCTTACACAAAGTGTTGTTGTTTAATCATTTCAGACTCTTTGCCACCCCATCTGTGATTTTCATGGCAAAGATAGTAGAGTGGTTTGGTGCTTTGCCATTTCCTTCTCCAACTCATTTTACAGATAAGGAAACTGAGGCAAACAGAATTAAATGATTTGTCCATAGTCACACAGCTAGTAAGTGTCTGAGGCTGAAAGATGAGTCTTCCTGACTCTGGACCCTGTGCTCTATCCATTGAACTACCTAGCTGCTCTTGCATACAGTAGGTGATGAAATAAATATCTGAATGGATGAATAGATACATAAATTTGCCATGAGCCCTAGTTAGCTAACAAACTCAGAAAAACACTTAAAGCACCATTGGTAAATCCACTAATAAAGGAAGAGCAGGGGTCTCAAAAATAATATCACACTCTTTTTTACCTCTGTGAGCCATGAACTAATCAATCACTTCATAAAAACTAAAATGTTCATTCAAATTCAAATCAACAACTGAAAACACAGTGGCTACCAGGATTCTGAGGAGATGGGGGGAGGTTAGGGAGAGAAAATTACATTTTAAGAAGAACATTTGCAAGGTTAGATGAAAAAGTGTGTAAGGGCAGGAAATCAACAGCATATTTGGAATTCTACGGAACAAATTAACAGCTAGAAGAAAACATGCACCTGGCAGGAAAAAATCCTTCAAGGAAATTATTGAGACATGATACATTTCCTGTCATAGCAACACAAGCTAGTTCGTAAAACTAGTATCTCCTAAATTGTGAGTAGCTTTAAATATCCTAAGCTAGATGTTAGATTTTAAGATACAGTAGAATGTTTTAAAACACCTTGTCGTACTATTCAGATTATACCATGTACAACAACAAATACGGCAGCATTCAGCATGGTTTCATTGCCTCTGATATTTGCAAAACATGATAAGCAAAATTATATACAGGTAGATCCCATCTCAAGTCCTTAATTGGGTGCACCAAAAAAAAAAAGTATTACATGAAAAATTAAACAAACACAGTTCCTGTAAAACTTCATAGGAACAAAAGGATGAATAACCAAATGATATTCCAATGGGGTTTCCCAGACCTTATGGAATTTTGTTTATACTGCAATGACAGGGTTAGAATGAAGTGATTTTTGTTGAAGCAACCTCATATGAGATGTCTCTACTACAATTCATATTCCTTTTCCTACTTTTAGTTCAAAGTGTCATGTCTTTAACTTCACCATTTGTGTACTCCTCAAAACTGGCACAGTACTTTGCACACAGTAGGTGGTCAATATGTATATGTGAATAAACATATTTATACATTAATAATATATGTGTATGTATTCACATATACATAAGTGGATACATGCGAATACACACATGTATGTCTATGCATGTGTGTGTTTGTTACAAACTTTAGTCCTGGGGCAGGTAGGTGGTGGAGTGAATAGAGCACCAGCCCTGGAGTCAGGAAGACCTGAGTTCAAATCCAGCCTCAGACATTTAACACAAAATACTAGCCATGTGACCTTGGGCAAGTCACTTAATCCCATTGCCTTCCAAAAAAGCAAAAAAAAATTTTTTTAATTAGTCCTGAAGAACACTGTAGGCTTCATTGAGAAACCCGCTTACAAATGAACAGTAAAAGTCCTTTAAAATCATGGATAATAAACCTAGTTCCTAATAGAGTGCTGCAGAGCTGTCTGTCCTTCCCTTTTGATATAAAACCAAGTTAAGGTTTCCATTGACAAGCAAAGCAGAAAATGACAGCTATAATAAACCACTGCCAGAATTATCTGGAAAATTGCTTCAATTTCCCATTGGCAGTGAAGGCAACCACAGTATAGTTCATTTGACTTCACTTTTGTCCTAACAAAATCAGGACTTGCTGCTATTATGAATCAACTGGCAACTGGAATGAAAATCTTTTCTATTTGAAAATATCCAGGCTCCAGGAGTCCATGATAATATTACAAATATTTTTTAACCTGATTTTGCAAAGTGAGCTATAATTTTGTTATACCAAGCACAGGAAAGAAATATAACATTTTAAATCAAAAGTAAACAGAGTAAATGTTATTTACTTAAATCAAATAAAACAGTTTGCCTTTGTTTGAGGCAAAGATTCATACAGGTCACCTCCAATCATATGTGTGAACTAAAACTAAATATACTATACCCTACTGTTTCTGAAAGTCAGCTTTGTAAAGTGTTGCAAAAATTAATAGAATGTTATCACTAAGTACACATATATTAATTTACATAGAAAACACCTTGAGCCAAAACCAAACAAAATGGAAATATAATGAAAGGTTAAAAAATATTTGTTGAATTTAATGTAACAACAATAACAACTGTCCACTGACAGTCCACTGATCCTGAATATACAAATATGAAGGAAGTACTTGTATTTACTGAGGCTGAATGCAGCATGGAGTACTACAGTCACTAAGCCATAGGGACTTTAAGCAAAGTTACTGTAAGTTATCCAAATAGGATAATTCCCTGAAGGCCTCCATCACCAATACAATCTAACAGCATTATATACCATGTTCCTCCTCCCTCCCACACACACACTCTACCTTTTGATCAAAAACTACCAAGTCAGATGTAATAAAAATTCCTAAATTGATTTCTAAACATCCTCAGAAATTAAATCCTTAGTTTAGCTTAAAATTTTACATTTATCAAAGATGCTACATTCCAGAAGTATTCTTATTTCAGTATATAAGTAGTTGGGTATATTAACCTTCCTCCACTAAAATGAAATTAATAACAATTTTATTATCTTGAAATGCAATTTAAAATAATTCCTGGATTATTACCAACTTCTTCTACTTTAATGCCCATGAAATACATAGAGAACAAACTTAACTGCCTAGACATAATCATCTTCAGGTACCTGGAATCCATTCCAATCCAACAATTATCTCAGTACCTTCACTCCAGGGACCGAGGCTATGAAGACAAAATATGAGATAGTCTCTGACCTCAAGGAGTCTATATTCTGCTGGTAAAGTAACTGATAAAATCACCTTCTCCTTTTAATGATGAAACACTTAAGAATTAATTATGTCAACTTCCTAAACAATTTGTACATTATCAACCAATCAATTATTGTGTGCCTGCTGTGGAGGGTACATCATAGGTCAATTTTTCATGGAATATAAGAGAATATAAAAAAACTGTCCCTATAAATTGGAAAACCAATGGCCTCTACCACTAAATTTCTGAAGGTCATATAGAGAAAAACACTTAGAACTTCAAAGGACAAGTTTTTTTAAATGCAAAAATAGACAAAGACTATTGTCTACCCCCAACTACATCTTGTACTCCTTTCCTGGCAAGGACACACTTTAAGGAGTTAATGCCCCCAAAGGATGATCAGTTGGCAAGTAAAATGCAAGGCTTTCATTCAACTGATGAAAGGCCAAAAAAAAAAAAAAAATTCAGTAGTCATCCCATAAACTCAAAAGGTAAAAAAACTTCATGATAAACTGAAGTCCAGGTTACATCCAAAAAAAATTTCAAAAGCATAATTTTTCCTTGATTGTTTCAAAGTGACATTTCCCCTGTAAGTGCTAAAGAAAATGAGACTTAAGCACTTTAGTTAGGTCTGATCTCTCATATTCATTTAACATTTTCAGCATCACTCTGAACATACTGAGTTCATCTGCAGAGGCCTCTGAAATATTTTCTTTTTACTTTCCTTTTTCCTCTAATTTCCACTAAAGGGGACTAAAAAGCAGAGGGATAAAAAATTTCTCCCAGGGGCAGCTAGGTGGTGGAGTGAGTAGAGCGCTGGCCCTGGAGTCAGAAGGACCTGAGTTCAGATCTGACACAACGCACAAGCAAACAAAAACCTAGCCATGTGACCTTGGGCAAGTTACTTAACCCCAACTGCCCTCCAAAAAAAAGAAAAAAAATTTCTCCCAAGTGCTGTCCTAAGAAACAAATTGATATCTGTAGAACCTTTTTTGGGATCATCCCCCAATTTGAACTAGCAAGTTGAGTTCCCAAAAGGGTGACTGCTACCTTGAGTTCTGGGAGTAGCCCTGGGCATGGCTATTCTGACACTGTAGGACTCAAACCCTCATGGGTATACTTCCCTTAACAGTCAGTAGACTCAATTAACTTTCAGAAATAGCATAAAGAAAATAGTAGATACGAAGTGCCAAAAAAAATAAAAACCTAAAGCACACTGTCTTATAAAAACACAGGCTTTAAGGGTAGGGAGGAAGAGTGGGCATGAACTTAAAAGTATAATGGTAACAAGGTACATGTATGGAAATTACTGTATTTCTTTAGAGTCTCCATGAAGTTCATTGTGCGTTGGAGCATTTGTATTGGTGATATTTTCTATATTCTACACTACATATCAGTTCTCGTAATGACTACTTCTTTGGTTGCTACTATTTCAAAACTATTAAATTAATTAATAGGAATACATTTCCTACCTTCTCTCCATATATGATGAATAGCTGGGGGGGAAAAGTGACTTAGTTGGACAATGGGAGGATAACAGCTTTAAATGATACTTAAATTAGATGGGTATTTTTTAAACATATTGGTAGTATATTAATTGTTTCAAATAATAAAGGATTATAAGTACGCTTCCATAAAACTGAAAAATCCTGATCCTGAGGAAGTCCCCACAATTCTTCCCCCAAAAAACTGTATTTACATTTTAACCCAGAACTCCATGAACTTTCCCAGATTCAATTTCCTGACCTTTCTGTTATGCTATGGCAAATTCTCTAAAAGGCATTCATTCAAAGAATAGTATAGAATTAAATGTCACAGTATCTCTAAGGAGTTCTATGGATTTTCCTTTTCACATCTGGTAGGATGCTAACTATGTGCCCTTCTAGACCCAGAAGGGAGAAAAGCATTCTTCTCACCCAGCCCCCACTCCCAATTTTCTCTGGAGTGGCACACTTCCTCCTGGATATCCTCTACTGTTCCTTGCAACCATACTCTGAGATAGAAAAAGGGAAGAAATTTTATTTTAAAAAAATACTTATGAGGAAAGGACCACCAATTCAACCAATCAAAATTTATTGAACACCTACTATGAGCTGGACATTGTAGAAAATACAGAGCTTAAAATCTAGTTGAAAAGATTTACAAAGCAAAAATGGAAACAAATGAATTATAAGTGATCTATTAATTGAAAAAAAGAGAAATTCTCTTACAGTTGGGATTATCAGGAGAAACTATCATGGAAGAGGTGTAATTTGAGTTGGGTCTTAAAAACAGGATTTGGATGGGGGAGGGACAGTAGAATCCTAGACAGGGAAAACAGTGAACATGAAATCATAGAAGCAGGAAGGCACAAAGCATATTTAGCAAACAGTGAACAGACCAGTTTGGTTAGAACAAAGGGTGTGTGTAGAAAATTGGGTAATGAACACTAATGGCAGAACTAGTACTATAAGGCGGGAATGATTGGAGCTGTCCATTTACGGTACATTTTAGAAAGAGAAGTGCCAAACAGTTGGAGGGTAAAAGTAGAAACTTGAACATTCATTCAGGAAGCTCAGTTTTTTAAAAAGTTCAAGAATTGTCTTAGAGGTTCAAAGAAAATAAATAAAAACACCACAACAACTGAAGACATTACCTTCTAAAATGCTTGGGGTACAAAAGGTACATGAGGAAGAATTGGGGAACACCCAAGTTGACAGACCCTCACTGTTCTAGTAATAAGCAAGATGCTATATGCAAATATAATCTAAAAGCAAAAGGTAGAAAATCTTCCCCAAGGGACTTTGCCAGCCAGCATCACCCATCCCAAACCATGTAATCAAATAAGAGATTCCTCTTCCTCCCTGTTTACACTCAATTCTTTCTGAAGCTTCCGTGCCTACCTACAAAATGTTCTTGCTGCAAAGACAGGAGTACTTAACCTTGGGTGCATGAGTTTGATTTTATTATATATTTTAATAATTATATTTCAGTACAGTTGATTTCCTTCATAAGCCTATATATTTTGTTTTATGCATTTAATATTATTCTGAGAAGGGCTCTGTAGGCTTTACTACACTGCCAGCGGAGTCTATAACACACAGACAGAAAGACACACCAGACACACACACAATTAGAAAAACCCTTCTCTAAATTTCAAAAAAAAAAACTAGTCATTTTTCTATTTGCTAAATGTCTCTAAGTCTGGGAATCTCTCAGTAACTTGGAAGAAAAGGTAACCATGCAGTGAATATATGTGGAATCCAAAGACTTTCATTTCTATGAAATCTTTTGGGATAAAATCCATAGAAGTGATTCACCAATGTTATTCTGAGCTCATAGCTAGTACTCAAGGGAAAAAAAGATAATAGTATTAATTTGTTTGAATATCCAAATACCTGCTATTGGTTTAATACTGGCGATAGCCTCTATATCATAGCAATACTAACCAATTCAGCTTGCTGGCAGTATGAAAGCAGAGACAAAAGGCTGAAATTAGAGGAGACAGAACCTGACTAGAAGAGATGTCGACAAATGTTACCCTCTCCCTATATATGAAACACAGCATTTTCACTTCCTTCTGAAATCAGGAAAATCTGCAGCTCTGAAATGAAGGGGGGACACAAGAAATTTGCTTCTCTTTTTAAAAAAGCATATTTTTGAAAGACAGATTTTCTCTTAGAAACCAGGCAAAGCACTATTTACATATAGTACCTGTAGATTTGTTCTTAGAAGGCTGGCTCGAAACAGCTTACTAGAGCAAAGGGAAGGATCATTGGCAGTCTGTACCCATGCCAGTCTGCATTAAAGACAGTAATAATTCACATTTCCACAGTGCTTCAAAGTTTACAAAATACTTTCCTCAAGACAACCTGATGGGTAAAGTAGTCCTAAGTATGATTATTTCCACTTTATATTCAGAGAAACTGAGAGCTTAAGAGTCTTGCCCATGATAACAGAGCTAGTATGTCTCAGAGTCATCACTTAATCTGAGGGTCACTCTCCTCCAAAAGTGTCACAGTAATAGTAACATTTACTGAGGCATTCTATCTCTAGTACATAATCATCAAGAACTAAAACTTAGGGTTTATTCTAATATCTTATGCTTAAGAAGGAACTCTAGAAAACTATAGGATATAGTCCAATGATTGATTTGCACTAGAAGAGGGAGTTTGCTGAAAGCGGTTTCCTAAACAAATCTGAACCCACCCTTCAACCCCCTTTGCCCTCAACAAACACATATGCACACAAAGGTGGAAGGGAGGAAAGGCATCATGGATAGACCCAGACTCGATTTTAGGAAGACCCAGCTATCAAGCTCTGTTTCTTTCTGGCTGAGTGACCCTCTGTAAATCATTTGATATTTTAGTGCCTCTAATGCAGCGAAGAACATGAGGTGCTGGACAGCAATTGTAGAGGGGATTTCCTTACTGAAAATTGTCCACATCGATCAGATCACAGGTCTAGAGCGAAAAGGGGGATGGGATGGAAAATATGGTGGTAACAGTATGGAAAGAGTTCTGGCACCAAAGGACCTTGTTTCAAATCTTGCCTCTTATGCCTACTACCCATGTGACCCTAGGAATATCATTTAATTTCACTGGGCCTCACATGTCTCATGGGTAAAATGATGAAGTTGGACTAGAGGGCCAATAAGGTCCCTTTCAGTTCTGGATCTATGATCCTATGAATAGGAATAATATTCCTGGAAAAGTAATATTTATAAAATATTATTTGCTTATGACAAAAATAACCAAAATCCAAGTAGCCACCTGGCTTTAACAAGGTTCCTAGACACCAAATATTAACTCTAATTCATTTGTTCCAAAGAATTTTTAAATGTTCACCTTATAACAATGATATTCAGTATTATCTTGGCTGTCCACAAGCAAAAAACAAGAAAACAACAACAAAAAAGAATTGTCATAATCACACTAATATAAGCACTTGCACACACACAATTTTTATCCTAGCAGCCAAATTCCTAAATAATTTCATTGGCTTCCTTCAGGTCTCAGCTAAAATCTCACCTTCTGCAAGAACCCTTTCCCAGGTCCCCCATAATGTTTGTGCCTTCCCTCTATGATCATCTCCAATTTGCCACAGAAATGTGTGTGCATGTTGTTTGCACATAGTTATTTACATGTTGTCTCCCCTATTAGACTATGAACTTCTTGAGAGCAGGGACTATTATTACCTTTCTTTATAATCCACTTGGCACCATGCCTACACACATAGCAAGTGCTCAATAGATGCTTGCTGACATGATTTATTGAGGAGTGTGATGTGTATATATTATAAATCACACTAAAAATAGTCATAGATACTAGAAAATCCAGAAGTAAAGAGTTGCTTTGTAAATCAACTAGGGCACTGGAATTAAAGCAGAGAAAGGGAAAAAAGCATGGTAGAGCTATTGGGATAAACAGTATTTACAGCAGCAGAACAATCCTGATTTGGATGCTTAAGTATACCCTGTTTCTATTGCTAGATGATAACCCATGAGCCAAAGGCTCTGAAGATTCAGCAAGAGGACAGAAGACAGCTGATTACTATATTCACTAACACCAGATCCAGACTCCTCAACTTATAGGAGAAAAACATCTTAAAAACATCTCTACATAAGAAATCTGCAATCCAGTCCTCAAAAGAGGTACAATATTTACAGTACAAGTCTAATACAGCTAAATTCCCTGAGCTCTTCTCAAATGCAATGCTGTTTTTAGTTTAGTATTCTCAATGGGAGCTGCCCAGCTGGACTCACCCCTTTCATAATAAATTTGACTTGAAGTCACATATGCACACAGAAAAACAAAAGTTTTCTGTAGCTTTTTCTGCTATGCTGAAAGCAACATAAATACAACTATAACTAGACAATCCTTACATAAACCAGGAGATCTGTCATATTTGATCAGTGAACTAAATCATCACAATAAAAATGGCCATAAGTATGGGAGCTTTTAAGTAACCAGAGCTCAATGTGTTGTCATTGATAACAGTGCCATGGTAGTGGAAGCTCTTCCAAAATTTCCAGCATAAATCTATTTCCAGGGCTTCATTACCTGAACATAAACATTTGGCATGGATTAAGGTTGAAGGTAAGGTACTAAAAGAGCAGCATTGCCATTATCTCCTTTAAAAGCAAAAAATCTACCTGGTTTTAGAGGGGGTATAAAGAGGGTGGGCTTAGAGTCCCAACTCCAATAGCTACAGGGAGTAACTTTTGGGTAAGTCACTTAAACTCTCTGAGGTAGGTTTTCTTTTTTTTTTTTTTAGTTTCTTCATCTATAAAATAAGGAGGTTCAACTAAATGACCTTTGAGGGCCCTTCCAGGTCTAAATCTATGGTCTAATTATCAAGGTCCATGAATTCTGAATGATATACTTATACACAGGACTTTTCAAAAAAACCCATCTAACCCTCTTCATCTGAACAAATCACATTCCTCCACTCTTTTCTTACCTGGTAACAGATGACAGATTCTTTGGAGGTCACATTAACGTTCTGCTCAGTGCTAGCCAAAGTTGTCTCTTACAAGGTCTCTCAGTAGATAAGCCCTGGGCCTGGAGTCAGGAAGACCTGGGTTCAGATCTAACCTCGGATACTGTGTGACCCTGGGCAAGTCACTTAAACCTGTTTGCCTCAGTTTCCTCATCTGAAAAATCAGCTGGAGAAGGAAATGGCAAACCTCTCCAGTATCTTTGCCAAGAAAACCTCAAATGGGGTCACAAAGAACTGCACTCCACTGAAACAACTCAACAACAGCAACACTATACAAACTCAGGAACAATGAATAAGAATACAATTGAAAAGTCTGTTAAAAGTTTCACAATGTTTTTGGTGTTATATTAAGAGGTACCCATCATCCTTTCCTTCTCCCATAATCTAAACTGTTTAGAGCACTAAGACCCAGAGTAGAAGTAAAAGAAAACACCTGTCATATAATATCTCCTAGGATGGGTAGTTTATTGTTTTTATGAGAAAGAAAAATGACCCCAAAACATGACAGAACCCTTTAGGAATTCCAGGCTCTCCTGGTTCTCCATTATTTCAGAAACTCATTTAATAGCACTATGCCTCAGTTTCCTTATCTACCAGCTTGAGGGCACAATATTGGCTTAAAGCTTTCCTTGACAGAAGTCACTAAACAAATGAGCCCCATAATAATCACTTATGAATCTTACTGTTTGACATTAACTGAAATGTTGAATTGTTTTAAACTATCCATTGCTTTTACAGGTGTGAAGATTTTCTCTCCCCCTCACTTCTGGGAATTAATTTTACCAGGGGTCAGGGAATATGTAAACCTGTGTGCGTTCATAACACTCATGCACACAAAACTTCAAAACCCAAGCTTGTCTTTTTGCTGGCATCATTTTTCCTGGAACTGTCCCTAGTGGCTCAAGCCACTGAATCCAGCAAGAATTAGCCTTTCACTTTCTTTGTGTTTGATGTGAATACTACATTTCACTTACCAAATGCACTCAAAGTGACTCCTCTGAAACTAATGCTCAGTATTGGAGGACCGTCTTAATTCTAAAGCTGGAATACAACTTGGGAGCCTAGGAGAGAAGAAGATAAAAGGGTATATAAGCAAATATGGGCCTGCTCAGACACCCACCTTCCCTCATCTCCCCTCACCCAGAAATCCAGTCTTTTTCAGGGTCCTTTACCTATTTCAGATTTCCCCCGGTTGTTAAAGATCTTTGAAGACCTAACTCTCTTTGTGGCGGGGACCAAAGCATAGAAAGAGAGAGAACAGCAAAGACGCTGAGACTGCGACTCTTCCCTCCGCCCCACCCCACTTGGAGCCGGTAGCTGGGTGGACTAGAGAGCCAGACGTATTCTCAGCACGGAAATTCAATTTTTGGCTGCAAAGCCCAGCACCCAGTTTCTAGGGCGTCAGCGGACAACTATTAGACATACGGACAGGCACTTGACAGCTGAGGGTTCCTTCTACTCCCCCTCTAACCTCAGCACAGGAACCCAGGAGTTATAGAGGGGAGGGGGCTCCAGAGAAGAGGGACACTACCAAGCTTCTTCCTTTCCCAAAGGACGAGGGGGGCTAGGAGACTGCCTACCAGGTGTGTGGTTTTCCAAGCACGCGAAAGAGGGCTTGGCTAGACAGATACCTACCCCAGCGGCCCCTTCCCATCCCATCCCATCCCATCCCCCATCGGAGAGCGAGCTGCAAGACGAAAGGAGGCAGGAGCAGTGGCCGGCTCCCAGCGGAGTGGAGCAGCCTCCCCACCCCTGCGCTCGCTCCCGCTCTGCAGCTGCTGCAGCCCAGTACACTTGTTGCTCTCCAGGGGAATCGGATCAGGGTAGGGGACTGGAAGAAAAGCCAGAAAGGAGAGCGAGCCAATTTCCCTGTGCCTTGAACTTGCCACTTGCCCACTTTTCTTCTCCCACTCCATCACCCCCCAAAGAAACAACCAAGTCAATGGCCCCACGATTGGAAACGCAGGTGAAGAAACTTTTTTCTAGCCCAGGAAGACGAACAACTCTCGCAGCCCTTGCGAGGGACCAGCGGAGAAAGATGCTGCCCCAACAGTCAGCACTTTACCTGTGGAGGGTCGGGGTCCCGCTCGCTCCGTCCCTTTGTCCTAAGCCCGCCGGGAGGGCGCCGGGGCCGGAGGCTGGGACGCGCTGGGGCGGCCCGGAGCAAACAGGCTCTTCAGCGAGCTGACAGAGCCGGTCGGTGGCTGGGGCATCAGAGGGAGGAGCCGAGAGCCCCGCAGCCCAGGCAGGCAGCGCCCGAGCCGCGCCGCCAGCTGCGCACGAAACTGGTGCCGCCCCCAGCCCCGCTCCCCCCGCACTCTCCGCTCCCCCGGGCCCGGGATCCCCGGGAGATCTCCCCACCTCCAGGACCGCGGCTCGCCAGCCGCGGCATCACATGGGCCAGCCCGGCCCGCCTTCGTTGGCTCGCTCCCTCCCGGCA
The DNA here is from genome assembly GCA_011680675.1 of Gymnobelideus leadbeateri. Classification (NCBI taxonomy): domain Eukaryota; kingdom Metazoa; phylum Chordata; class Mammalia; order Diprotodontia; family Petauridae; genus Gymnobelideus; species Gymnobelideus leadbeateri. The sequence continues at coordinate 448,693 of WOXC01009005.1, forward strand.
CCGGCTCCAAAATGAAACCTGAACCTGCCCCCAACGGAGGTTGCTGAGGAGCCACTGTTCCAGCGGTGACCGCTGGGGGAGGAGGGAGGACTCCTGCAGCCGAGCTCCCAGGCCTGCTACTGCAGCTGGGGGGACGGAGGGGCTGTGCAGCAGACCAGGAGACCCAGACCCTCCCTGAACCAAAGGACTTGTGCATTTCCTTCCTGGTGAAAGTTATTTCGGGTCTGGGGAAGTTTGGGGAGGGGGGGAGCATGGCAAGAAGCCAGGAGCCCTTCTGGCGTCGAATGGAGCAAAGCCAAAGCACCTTTAGACATACACCTTTCATATCATTCCCCCTCCAAAATTAGGGTCATAGGGTCAGACAGAGCTGGACATGACCTCAGACGTCATATAAAACAGTTTTATAGGTGAGGAACCTGACAGGATGCAGAAAGGTTGGTAGCTTGTCCATGGTCACACAGGTAATAGTGACTGGCATCCAAGTTGTGTGACTCCAGCGTTCTTTCCGCAGTAAATCCTAGCCGAATATTTACCAGTTTCGACATAATCTTACACAAACAAAAAGTTATGTTTGGCTCCATTTAAACCAAATTCTATACCATTTAAATGAGGTGTTCGAATTTTAATCTGCAGATTAACCTTTTAGGTCATGTAGATAATGTATTTCCTCCTGATCTAGGTTTTCTCCCCTATATCATCTGTGAGTCTATCCCTTCTGCACAGAAATGACTGTCTTGAAACAGTCTCAGTAAGTCACTCCGATGAAAACTTTAAAACCTTGTTCTGGCCATCAGGTAGAGTGAATGAGAGGAGAGCTAAACCCAGGCTCAAAGTGTCAACCACATGCCTAACTGCTGGAATCTCTCGGTCGGATCTTTTCCATGACAAAAGAACAGAGGCAATGATCCCACTATTTCCGGCTAAGGGCTCTGCTTTACCTTAGCGTGTGGTTACCTCGATTCTCTTTTGTTTTATTATCTGAGACCTGGCCTCTATGTAGTGCTTGTTCCCAGAACTGGGCCATGGGTGTGGCAACCACCAGAGCTGCGGTCAGGTAGACAGAGAGGGCCACAGTTAATGCTATTCCTATCACAACCTACTTCATCATTTTATTAACCCCCACTAACTTCTTTAGGCCATCCCATAGATATGGGGGGAGGAGAAGCCGGAAACTGCCATTCACCAGGTATGATAAAAAGACAGGAAACGAAAGAGAGGAAGGAAAAAACTATAACAACTCAATTGTATATACCGCACTAAGACTTGTAAGACACAGTCCTCAGATGGAGAATGCAAGTGTTAATGCTTCTATTTTACAGATGGGCCATTTGAGGCTCACACGGGACTTTGAAGCATCAAAGCCACAATTCAAACTCAGGTCTCCAGATCCAAAGCCCTTTTAAGGTCTCCTTATTCAGCACTGCTTCTATTTTTAACCAGTACTCAGACCCAACCCTAAGATAACAGTAATTTTGATGAAGCCCCAAATATAGGCCTCCTTGTCACTTTGAACCCTTATGCTCCAGTCCTGCCCAACTCTAGGTGACTAAAGCAGTACTTCAGAGAGAATAATGCTCCATTTCAATATGTAGCTCCAGGCAATCTCTTTAGCATAAACTTGCAAGGGCTACAATAAAGCTATTCAGCTTAAGGACTTTTTAAAATAAAAATTTAGTTACTATTCCCCAAAGGCAGCTGGGATCAGGTCAGCCGATAGAAATAAAGTCAGGGGTGTTAAAGGTCTTCATGTTTATTCACCATTTCCAGATAACAAATGTTTGTTGAGTTGAATAACTTATCAAAGCACAAAGCCACCCTTTTCGGTGTTTTTCTTTCTTCTCTCACTGTATCTGTGAGGTCGGTAAATAAAGAACAGGAAAAGAGTGAAAGAGAGTCCAGAGGGAAAGTCCTACATAAGTGACTCATTGAGCAACATTATCTTGTACATAATAATGTTCAATATGTGCATGTTGAATTGAATTCTGAGAGGAGGGAGAGGGGCAAAATCACCCCAAAATGAAAAACAGCTATATCCCAGAAAGTTAGTGATTTACTTTCTCCTAAACTTCACACTACTCTTCACACAAGCTAGAAGCTTGAAGAAGAATATCTGTTGTGATAATTGCCCTCCATTGGCTTCAAAACTTCAGATTAAGGCTATTCCTATAGCAGTGAGTTTACCCCAGGCATGAGTGGTAGAGCTTTGTTTCCTATTCCTACTAGGATTGTTCTTTCACAGCAGAGTAACACCTGAAGGCTAATCAGCATAAAGTCCAGTTGAGAGAAATTCCTTCTTCATTATAAACAAACCCTAGCACCACTTTGGAAAGTATTGTGCCCAGATCTTGCCCATGATCCTTCAAAGCCTAGTTGCCTTCCCTGACTCATTTATAAACCATCACCAACCACTCCAGATCCGTTTGCGATCTTCTATGAACTTCTATTGGAAGTGTTTGCTCTGACCTTGCAATTTAGTAACTGAAGAGAAACAGTGAAGTATTGTTTTCTTAAGGGCATAAATCTTGTTAACTTAAAACAAGATGACCATTTCTTCCAGGGTAGAAACTGGGTCTTTACAGTTTTCTTATGTACTAGTGCTTAAAGCAGGCTTTCTCTAAGCCTTTGTTGAAGCAAATGATCACAGGCACGGAGGAAGTTTTTACATATGCACCCAACTCTACCATCTCACTGATTCCTGCCCTCCTCTTCTTATTTCCCTCCACCAAAAATGTGCAGTTGTAAATCTTACTTTTCTTTCTTTCTTTCTTTTTTTTTTTTGCTTTTTGGAGGGCACTTGGGGTTAAGTAACTTGCCCAAGGTTACACGGCTAGGTTTTTGTTTGTGTGTGTTAAGTGTCTGAGGCTGGATCCGAACTCAGGTCCTTCTGACTCCAGGGCCAGCGCTCTTCTCACTGAGCCACCTAGCCGCCCTGTAAATCTTACTTTTCAACCTACAAATTCACAAGTTTCAGAATGAAAAATTACTAGGAGAAATTTCAGGGCACAGTTTAATATTCTAATATTGAATAGAGAAAAGAAAAATAAGAGTATGACTATAACAATATTAAGGCTTATATAATATGTTTCACCTGTTCCCCATGTACTCTGCCTTTCAGTGACATTGGCCTCTTTTCTATTCCTCCAACAATAAGTGTCAAAAGCAAGATTTGCATTGGCCGTTTCTTCTATGCACCTGTCTCTGGAGACAAATTTTGCCAAAGGTCGAAGACAGCAGATCAGACACATTTCTTGGCAGAGAACCTTAGATTCCTGACTTATTCTAACCAGCTGACCATCTTCACTGTAACACCAAAATAGAATTTAATTGAATTTGTTGAAACATGCTATATGTAAACTTAGGCAAGAATTACAGCTGAGCTTTGAGAAAATGTTTAAGTGAAATTATAGTCCCTTTTATTCAGTTCTTTGACTTGTAAGCTAAATATTTGAAACCTTTACTTATGGAACCATTGCAAACATGGCTGTGGAATCTCTGGAAACTAGTCAGAAAGGTTCAATTATATAATAAGAATAAGAACAATAACAAGAATATTGGGAGGCATCGTACTCAAAATTCCAAGTTGCCCAATGATCATTACATGTGAATTATTTTTATTTTAAGAAAACAAAACATTCCAAAAGATAGTAGTGGTTCCAGGTTTACAAATACTGAAGTTTCTCCATTTCCAGTTTGTGGTACGCCTCCCTTAAATTTACTTGAGTGTCTCTATGATGAAAAGAATTCACAATGCAGGAATAAGCATTGTGGTTTTCTGTGACTGGAGTGCACTAAATTAGCTTCAAAATAAAATTCCTAAAAAAAAAGAATCCTAAGGCTACTGAAAGTCCCTTGTGACTGATATATTTATTGTCTCTCTAGGACTTTCTCAGAATCCTCAGTTTACCTCATGAGGGGAGGGACTATAGAAGTGTGGCTTAAGTTTGAAGTTATCTTAGAGGTCTTTAAGTCAAAGTCCCTTATTTTACACATGAGGAAACTGAGTCTAGAGTGGTTGTGACTTGCACTCAAGTCAACGGACTTTCCACACTGGAGGTCAACTCTTTTGAAAATACACATTTTAGAGAGGCAGCAAGGTGGTGCAGTGAATGGCCCTGGAGTCAGGAGGACCTAAGTTGAAATCCAGCCTCAGGCCTTTGATGCACTGTACTAGCTGTGTGACCTTGTCATTTAACCCCAAATGCCTTGCCTTCCTTTCTAAAAAAAAAAAATGCTTGTTTTGGGTCCCAGCTAGAGTCAAGAGATCTTAGATCCTTGAGATCAGAGACTATTGAAGTTTTTCATCTCTGAATATTCAACACCTAACAGAACATCTTGCATCTAGTAGGTATTTAGTTAGTATTTATTTAATTTAATTATGTTGAATTGTCATTCTCCTGTTCCATCCCCAGCCCACCCCCCAAACCCTCCAACACACAGCCTCCTTGAGAGCCAACTTTTGTTCAGATAGATTTCATTCCATGCACCAAAACTTCAGCCAATTCTACTGTAAGGCCAACCAGTTGCTACAGGTTTATTTATTTTCCAAACTTCCCCATACCAAAATTTCTAGCAAACCAACTTCGCTTGCCAATACCACCCTGCCCTTTGGGGAAAACAGACCTTTATGACTACCACTTGTTAGCAGGCCAATATTCTAACCTTGATCCACCCAAAGAACTGCAGTTAGGGAGGTTTCCCCCCCAAAGATCAAGAGTAACATTCACCCTCGGATATGTTTACCTATCTGCTTCAGTCAGTTACTCAGCTCCTTTCCAAAATGGCTACAGGTGCCCTCTGACTGTAGCCAACTACCTAGCATTTAAGTTAGCTCAAAGGCCCCTTTTTTGGATCCCTAGGGCACAACTCTTGTAAGGGAGGCCAGCTGGATGGCACACAAAAACAAATTTGAGTCTTTCATTATTCAATCTTCCTTTCCAAAACAGCCACCCAGAGTGTTCTGAAGTTGGGTACCATGTATCCATATCCAGCATGCCACCAATTCATGGAACACCTGTTAAATAGTCACATCTTCTTAGCAAAGAGCTAAATTCTTCCCCACCCCCTCAGGGCAAGTTTTCACAATCAGATTAGAAAGGTCCTTGAAAAAACAGAGTTTATGATGGAGATAGTGACACAATTTTAATTAGGGTGTTGTGGAGCTGTCACTGATAATACCCACATGGAACAGTATTGAGGGAGGTGAATTACAGACTGTAATTATATTCAGGGCTTCTGATGAAATGACAAATGGTGAGAATGAAGCCTCAGTGTTCTGTGCATGATGTCACTGGGAAGTCTTCAAGTTACATATACCCTTGTGCACTTGTGAGTAGGGGGACCTTGTTTCTTTTTGCAAGCGGTGTAGTGTGCCCTGGCAAGGGGGAAAGGGGGAGGAATGGAGGAAGAAGACAGACAAAAACCCATGAAAATATATATGAAAAATATTTTCATTCTAGCTTTTTTCTTTAAGATATACTATGCTAACTGTTTTGCTTGCTTGCAAAACAAAAGAAACCAAAGCTCTGGACTCCTTTAAGATTCTTGTATCCAAAGGGCATAAGATTTTAAAATAATGATAATAATAATTGCTTACATCTAGATAAAGCTTTACACTCACAGTGCTTTGCTAAAGGCAATCATGTGAAGTAGGTTATTATTATTCCCATTTTACAGATGAGGAAACTGAGGCTTAAAGGCAGACCAGCAGAACTTGGCAGTAGGTAGGAGCCAAAATTAAAATAGGCTAAACTTCTTTGAGCTGCAGAGAAGTTAGACTAGAGACAACTGAGGATGATCAATTGCTGCAGGTCACATGACAAATAGGAGCATGCACAGTGGCAACCCTACATTTTTGGGGGACTGCCCAAAATCCTATGGTGGTCACAAGTGGCCCGTGGGCTTTATGATGTACAGGCCGATTTGTAGGATGGCTAGGGAGTATCTGTGAGATTGTAATATATGACAAATCTATGACATGACACTGTTATAACCAATATATGCCACAATTTCCGAATCTAATGCCAAGAACCTCAGTATTTTTAGGTGCTAGATGTTCTATAAAGTTGAATCTGTTTTTCCCTTGATGATCTCACACCATTCCCCCAAAACTACAAGTGTAAGAGAGATTGTATTAGAGCAGTGGTTCTCAAAATTTTGGTTTCAGGATGCCTTTATATTCTTAAAAATAATTGAGGACCCCAAAGAGTTTTTGTTATATAGGTTATATCTATTGATATTTACTTTATTAGCAAAAAAAAGAATGATATTTTAAAATATTTAGTTATTTTAAAATAACAATTATAAATCAGGTTATTATAACATAATAATTATTTATACAGACAATACACAATTATATAATACTAATAATAATAGAATAGTGATAATAATAAAGGGCAACTGGGTATGAAATGAATAGAGTTTGGGGTCTGGAGTCAGGAGATCCTGAATTCAAGTATGACCTTAGACACTTACTATGTGACCCTGGGCAAGTCACTTAACCCCATTTGCCTCAGTTTCCCCATTTGTAAAATGAATTGGAGAAGGAAATATCAAACCACTGCAGTATCTTTGCCAAGAAAACCCCAAATGGGGTCACAGAGAGTTGGAAGTGACTGTTTGATTAATAATAATAACAACCACAGCAACATGTTGATGTGACAAATTTTGTGGAAAAGAACTACATTTTCAAAAATGAAAAAAAATTAGTGAGGAGTGGCATTGTTTTACATATTTTTGCAAATCTCTTTAATATCTGATTTGAAAGAAGACAGCTGATTCTCATATCTGCTTCTGCAGTCAATCTGTTTTTATTTTTTATTTTTGGTTGAAGAATATGAAAATTATCTGGTCTCACACAGATACAATATATTGAAAGGGGAGGAGGGAAGATTATTTTAATAGGCAAATAATGCTTTAGTATTATTAGGAAAATGTTTTTGACCTCTCCGACCCCCTGAAAGGATCTTACAGAACCAGAGCAGTCCTCAGACCTCCCTTTGAGAATCAATGGAATTTAGTACATCCCATTGGCCATGCAATGAGCTGCTTTCAATGCTTTGATCAAGTCAGATATGCCTCATTGCTGAAGGACTTAAGTGCTTTGAGATGACAGAGCAATCCCTTTGTAGATACCTTGGTCCTGTAATGGTGGCAAGGGGTCTTTGCATTAAGATCAATCACTTAACCAAGAAGAACTAGCCATACAGTAGACTATAAACGGGGAAATCCACTCAGTAGTCCATAAAAGAGGAAACTTTCCTCTCTTGCTCTCTCTTCCTTCTTGTGTCTGGAATGTGAGGCAAGTAGTTCCTTCTTCCTGGATTTCCCATGGTGCCACAGGAAGAGGTAAGCACCCTTCTCCACACTCCAACAGAGATGGCAAACTGCTCTGCTTACACATGACATCCTGCACATGTGTTTACCTAGACAAGGTTGAGCCTGGGCCCCTGATTTCCTCTTCTGTTTGTTTTTCTTTCTCTGCGGAAAGGTGACTACACAGCAATACCAAGGTGGATGTTTCTAGCATTATGGGCAATCTTGCAAGTTCAAGAAGTTGGGAGTTTAAGAACCAGCAAAGACAGTAGAGTAGATAAAGTGGATTAATCCAGCTCTCTCCACAACTATTCCAAAAAGAGATTTAAGAAGAAAATCAGTCTGAACAGTGGTAGAAAAATCTAAGAAGAAGCCACAATGGAATATTTTCCTAGCCCAAGATCACAAAGACAAGTGACCAGGATAGAAACTATGGAAGAGGCTTACAGCTCTGTTGTTCTCAATCAATAATCAACTAATAAACATTTATTAAACACTTACTATGTGCCAGGCATTAAAGTTCTGATGCTAAAGTGAGATCTTAGATTTAACCCCTTGAGATAAGACCAGGGATTGGCTAAGGGTCACTCTAAACCTGCAGAGATTCCAAATAGATGACCAGGGCTGAAGCTAACAACATTGGAGCTCTGCCCTAGGGCAAGTCTGCAGTTGCGTTGCCTAGACCCAAACAGACTGGCAACCCAAACAGACCCTCCGAGACTTTAGGAGGGCATCAATCAAACCAATTAGGGCCTATTAAAAGTTTTCAGCTCTCTGAACTAAGCCACCCCTATGAACCTTTAAGAGCACAATACTCAGTACTAAGAGAATGTAGCAACAGAACCTGAGATAATACAAAGATCATAAAAGGCCCCTACATTCCCTCCAAAAGTGCACAGAGCCTGCCCTAAAACAAAATTCCAATTTGCAAAGTAAGGCTGGAAGAATGAGTAAACAAAAATAGAATCCCACCATAAATAGCTCTTATAGTGCTGGTAATATCCAAAACACAAACACAGAAGAGGAGAATAACCCCCAAACACATACAAACAAAGCCTCAAAGAAAAACACAGCTTGGTTATAAAGGTCAACTACAATTCCTAGAAAAAAAACAAAGCAAGAGATTTTTCTTTTAAAAGTTAAAATGATATTATAAATGAAATTAGAGCAATAGATTAAAGAATTAGAAATGAAATGAGAGATTGAGATTAAAGAATTAGACAAAGAATTATTAGTTTTACACAAAAGATATAAAACTCTATTTAAGTAACAAACTCCATGAAAATAGAATGTAAAAAAAGAGAAATTAATGACTCTATGGGACAATAATAAATATTTAAAATAATCAAATAACTGAAAAAATAGAAGGAAATGTAATCTCTTATATTAAAAAACTGACCTAAAAACACATCAAGAAGAAATAATTTAAGAATCACCAGAATACCTGAAGGCCACAACAACAACAATAAAAATAGACTGAGTATCATATTTCAAGAAATGAGTAAAAAAAATTCCCAGATCTCTTAGAACCAGAGGGCAAAATGAAGAAAAAAATTCACTCTCTCTTCACCTCCTGAAAGAAATCTCAAAATGTAGTAATATAATAGCCAAAATCTAGAGCTTTCAGATCAAAGAAGAGGTTGGAAGTTCTAGGATTCCCTAATTGAATCTTGTTGTACTTCATGAGGTGTTCCATTGCTCCTTGGGAAAGAAAGTGAATACCAAGAGGTTGAACGGAAGACTTGGAGTGACTTGCCAAGGGCATGTACCTGGAAGGAATTTTTTGGATAGTACAGAGCTGAGGTGAAATGCTGATTCAGCAGTCCCACAAAACACTTCCTGTTCTGATGTTTTAGGTCTCAATCTTCCAGAAGAGTCTAACAGTACTTATAAGTTACTGCTGCTGTTTAAATCTTTGTCAATTTGTGCTTCTGTGTCTCTTGTGTTAAGCATTCCTCTTACATAGAATATATAAATAGCTTTCCTATACCTGATTTACATTATACACTGAGTACCTTTCTACTCTCAGAAAGTAGACATTAGACAAATATACCTTAGATATTAACCTTAAAAACATTAGTGAAGCCTAAGCTTCGAATGATTTGAGCTGGGATTGGGGCTTGGGGATGGAAGATGAAGAACCAGAAACAATGATAAAAAAAAATTACCTTCAAACTATCAATGAGCATATGAAAAAAATGTTCCAAGTCACTAATGATAAGAAAAAAATTAATTAATAACTCTGAAGTTCTACCCACATCGATAGCAAAGAAGATAAAAACAGAAAAGACTATAGTTGGTGGGACTATGGAAAGATGGGCACATTAATGAACTGTTCCTTGAGTTGTGAAGTGGTTCAACCATTCTGTAAAGCAATTTGGAACTATACTTAAAATATCTAAAACTATACATGCTCTTTGATCTAGCAATAGACATATACCCCAAACAGATAAGAGAGAAAGACAGAGAGAAAGAGTGAGAAAGAGAGGATGGAGGGGCTGGAGGGGGAGAGGGAGAGACAGACAGAGAGGGAGGGAGAGAAACAGACAGAGAGAGAAAGACAGAGAGAGACAGAGACAGAGAGAGACACAGAGAGAGAGAGAGAGAGAGAGAGAGAGAGAGAGAGAGAGAGAGAGAGAGAGGAAAGATTCGTATTTTTCCCTTCCCTTTCCATTGTTTTCCTCCCTATTCTTTTTTTTTGTTTCTTCCTTTTCCTCATTTTGTTTGGTTTTTGTTACTTAGTCTCACTGGAAGTGCAGTGGGACATTGAAATCTGATCTCCATGCTCATTAGTCTAAAAGCTTTAACCTGTTCCATTTCTGACCTGGGTCAGTTCATCCCTCCTCTGGAAACCTAGCAGCCCTCCATCCCTATATGAGGGTTAGACTTACTCTGGATTCCTAATTGGTTTTAATCCTATTTCAGCTCAGGACTACCAAACCCAAAGGACCAACTATCCTGGGCCTCCCCCAAAAGAGGGAATTACGGAAGAGCTCCGCCCCACCCAAACAGGAAGACCTATTTGTACAGATATAGTTATGTTGTAGCAAAGAAGTGAAAACATAGTGACTATTAATCGGGGGATGGTATATGAATGCAAAGAAATATTACTGCAACTTAAAAAGTAGCAAAAGGGACAAATTCAGAAAAACCTGGGAAGACTTATAGGAATTAATGCAGAAGGAAAAAAGCAGAATTAGAAGAACTATTTATACAATGACCACGACATTGTAAAAGAAAACAACATTGAAAGATAGGATTAAGGGGCGGCTAGGTGGCGCAGTGAATAAAGCACCAGCCCAGAGTCAGGGGGACCTGAGTTCAAATTCAGCCTCAGCCACTTAACACAAAAACTAGCCTGTGACCTTGGACAAGTCACTTAACGCCAATTTCCCCTCCAAAAAGAAAAAAAAAACAGAAAGAGAGGGTTAAGAGCTCTTAGTGGTGCAATAACCAATCACGACTCCATAAGCAGTGATGAAATACAGTATGCCAGCCATTTCTCAGTAGAGAAGCAATGGACTATAGGTATGGAATGAGACACATTTTTTCAATACAATAATACAACACAAATTTGTTTTACTAGACTAAACTAATCTGCTAAAATAAATAGCTTTTAATTCAAAGAGGAAGAGTTAGAAGGAGAGGGGAGGAATAGTAATAGACATGCAAGGAAAAAAAAGAAAAAATAGTAGCAATAAAACAAAGGAGGGGCGGCTAGGTGGCGCAGTGAATAGAGCGCCGGCCCTGGAGTCAGAAGGACCTGAGTTCAGAGTCGGCCTCAGACACTTAATCCACACAAACAAAAACCTAGCCGTGTGACCTTGGGCAAGTTACTTAACCCCAATTGCCCTAAAGGGGCGGCTAGGTGGCGCAGTGAGTAAGAGCACTGGCCTCGGAGTTGGGATGACCTGAGATCAAATCCGGCCTCAGAAAATGAGCACCCACACATAAATAATGACTGGCCGTGTAACCTTGAGCAAGTTACTTAACCCCAATTGCTTTTAAATAAATAAATAAATAAAACAAAGGAGACCTGGAAAAGCAGGGCAATGTTGGTAATATCATCTTAAATTTTATATTTGTATTTGTGTATGTATGCATATACATAAACACATATACATACATCTCCATATATATCATATATATGAATATAGCTTAGGCTTTGCTAATGTTTAAGGTTAATATCTAAGGTGTCTGTCTAATGTCTACTTTCTGAGAGTAGAAAGGCACTCAGTGTATAGTGTAAATCAGGTATAGGAAAGCTATTTATATATTCTATGTAAGAGAAATGCTTAACACAAGAGACACAGAAGCACAAATTGACAAAAATTTAAACAAACACATATATATACATAGCCATATGTATGACACCAAGATTCATGTTTCATAGGTATCATCTTTTGTAATTATGGTTAAATATGAAAATACTCATATCTATAAATGATTTTATGGTTCATAATTTTAAAAAATGTTTTAAGAAAAAAAAGGAGCCAGACCCTTCTCTTCAGGGGCCAGGCTCACCTGAGACTGAAACTGGGTCCCCTGAAATTAGTTAATAGCCAATCATCAAGTAGGTATGAAGACCAGCACTTGCTTAATTCTGGGGATTAAAATAAAGAGGCAAAAAACAGTCCCTGCCCTCAAGAAATTTACAATCTAATGAATACAAAATTAAGGGAATATCAATGATTCTGTCATTACCCAAGAAACATCAAAGTAAAAAAAAAATATTCAGGTTTTTCTAAAATTCCTAATTTCCTAAATTTGCTAAAAAGGGGAATAGTTATGCTCACTGAATGATATTCAGATGCAGAAAAAGAAAAATGAAGAGAATTAAGAAATGTCCTAGGTATTTAAAAATGGTAGTATTTGGAGATATCTCAAATAGCATGTTTTCATTCTTTTTCCTGAAGTACTCAGTAATGGCATCCAATCCCAGGTAATAGGGGCATCCAACCAAAGGGCACATAAAACCATCTAACGTTTATACCAAGATCATAATTATCAAAAGCACTGCCAATCTGTTAGATGAAGTTCATAACATATATTCCAATGTAAGCTGTTTTGTTGTTGTTGTTATAAATGATGTAATTTCAGAGCTGCCATCTTAAACATAAAATATGACATACTCTTATATATGGAAATAATAACTTGGTCGATTGTAAAAAGGCTTTCCTCTCAACAATGCTGAGTTAAGTACAATAGTAAATATTAATATTCCCATTTTAAATAAGAGGAAACTGAGGAGTGAATAAGAGATTATCACATTAAGATAGCATTATATAGATAGGATAACATAAGATAAATAGCAGAGCATGAACTCAAATGCAGGTCTTCTGGTTTCTAAAAAGAAGGGGCCTTGGGGGTGGCTAGGTGGTGCAGTGAATAGAGCACCAGCCCTGGAGTCAGGAGGACCTGAGTTCAAATCTGGCTCAGACACTTAACACAAAAACTAGCCATGTGACCTCGGGCAAGTCAACCCCAATTGCCCTACCTTCCCCACTCCAAAAAGACCAAAAAAAAAGGGGGAGGTGCCTTTCCACTGGGTTTAGTTCCTCTCTAATGTGCATGTCTTACAAATAAATCTATTATATAGCAATTGACTCAATAAAGAATTATTTTATTTTCTTGAATACATGTGTGTATATAACATATCCTCTTTCTTTTTTTCAAATTTTTAAATTTTATTTTTATTTTCAGCTCCAAATTCTCACCCTCTTCCCACTCCTGCCCCTACCCATTGAGAAGAATATATACACTTTTTCAAAAAGATAGCATAGTGTAAATACAGAGCAGTCACTGAAGCCAAGAAAACTCAATTTAAGTCCTTCCTGCATGTGTGATCTTAGACAAGTACTTAACTCCTCAGAGCTTTGACAACTCTCTGTGATTATAAATTGCAGAGCAGGTGTTGACATGCATTGGTAGAGGGAGTTTCCTTACAGGGAGTTCCCTTTAACAAATGAAATCATAGATCTAGTTCCAATCTCTATGAATTTTTTTAATCAAATATACCACTTCAAAAGCTATGTGAGTAAGATCTTTTATATACATTGCACAAGTATAAATTATGCTTTTCATTTCAATAGGCTTATACATTTTTCCTAATTATGCAGCATAGAAGCTCAGGGTTTCTCCAGGATTTTCTTCAGAGATAATGTGGTCATGATGGGCACATTTAATGTAGTATAAATTCTATGCCTAGGCTGCATAGGAGTTGTAATCCTGGATGTGAAAAGAAATGAAGAAATGTTCCAAAACTTCAAAGAGAGTTAGAAAACAGTATTTCAGATAATTAAAGTAATAATTATGCCTTGGACTTCCTTAGTATTTTTACTCTGAGGAATTAATAATCTCAATATGTACCAAGAAATATGATTAAACATTTTTCCTTCTATTTCTTGTTTTTAAATTTTTTCTTTTGTTTTTGTTCTATATTTGACAAGCACCAGCAAAAAAAAATTCCATATGCAAAGAATAGAAAAAGGTGACTGAATAGTATACCCTGAAGTTCTATTCAGATGGCCTTTATAAAGCACATACTAAATTTAACACAATATTTACAACATTGCTTGTCTGTGTCCCCTCAGGAGGTCTGAGAACCTCCTTCTGTTCTCCTTTGTGTATTTTTAACATTTCATTAATGCTCCTTTCTTTCTTTTCTTTTTTTAAAATATTATTATCATATATTTGCCCAAAATAAAATAAAAACATTTTCTACATTCCAATAAAAAATCAAGTTGAATCCATAAGATGTCCACATCTGAAACTCTATCTCATTCTTCAGCTTCAGTATGGTTCATGGGGGTATGAAGAGTTAGACATGATTGAACAACAATAATAAAGTCCTTGCCCAAGTATTTGAAGTCTTTGGGTCTATGGAACACTACACTGTTATGTTTGGTTGCCTTTGTTTCTTTCATACCCAATCTGTCCCACTAGTAAATTTCTTTATTTTTTAACCAGTATCAGATACTTTTGATAATTACTAATTTGTGGTAAAATTTGAGATCTTTTATCAGTAGGCCTCTTTCTTTCCCAGTTCTTTCACCATTTCCCTTCAGATTCTTGATCTGCTTCTCTAGATCATGATTTTTTTTTGGTTGTTATTGCTCTAATAAAGTAGACTGAAATAGAGAAACTTTATTGTGTAGGGAATAAAGAGCCAGCCTTAGAATGAAAAACATTTGGGTTGAAATCTCACCTTTGATGCATTCTATTTGTGTGATTCCAGAAAAATCATGTACCTTCTCACTGAGATTATAGACAACTCTCTAAGACTATAAATTGCAAGGAAGTTGGCTACCTGCATTGGCAATTGAAGCTTCCTCATCTGAGAGTTCCTTATACCAATGAAATTACAAGTGCTATTCCCATCTATGAAATAACTCTTAAGTACGTTGACATAGCACTGAATATAAATTAATTTAGATGATATTGTCATCATTATTTTGTTGGCATGGCCCAATTAGAAAAAATATTTTATTGTTGTTATAAATTATGATATTATATGCTATATTACTGTGCATTATTGTTAATTAGTATTAATATGATGTACCATTCTGACTTTATTTCTATAAAGAATATTTTATAGTTATATTCATATAATTCTTGTGTATGTTTTGCTACATAGATTTTCAGATACTTTTTCATTCTCTAGTTATTCACAAAGGAATTTCTTTTTCTGTCTCTTCCTGCTAATATTTTATTGGTAATATCCAGAAAGGCTGATGTTTTTTGTGGGTTTATTTTATATTCTGCTACTTTAATAAAGTTATTCATTGTTTCAGTAACATGCCTTTCTCCCCCAACTTGCAGTGGCATTGGTAGGTTGGGTTCCCAGAGGGGTAACTGCTATCACTAGTCCCAGGGTCTGTAGATAATTCTGTTAATGGATAGATATCCTCTTCGTGCTAGCTCATGAGTTTCCTCCAGAGTGCTTCCGGATAACAATCAGTCAGTAGGCTAATTTCATTCTTCAGCATTGGACTTAGCCACTTCCAGGCTGGGATGTACAGTGTATTCAACCTCTGTATGGCTGCTGGACTAAACCAGGAAGGTCAATCAGCTGCTAAGCAGCTTCTGTTGGATTTGGCCTGGCAGGCCACTTGGCTGCTAGACCATAGCTTCCAGACAGCGTCTGGCAGCCTGCTTTGCTACTGAACAGTTGCTTCCAAATAATGCCAGATAGGACCCTCTGCCACAGGCCTGTTATGGCTGGGCTGAGCCAAGCAGTTACCTTGACCCCTGGGCCCTTCTCAGAAAGTGGCATCTTTGCTGGAAAGGCTGATCCTTTGGACATGTTCCTTGATAAGCAGTTTCAGTCTTCTATTAGCCACTGAGTAGCACTGTACTTTCTTCAATTCTTTTGTTTTAGTGTCTCTTTTTCCCCTTAAAACTGCAATGCTAATGTTCTCTTTCAGATAGAACATAGACCATTAATCTATGACAGGTAAAAATCACTTGTCTGATTACCTCACAGTCTCAGTTCTGAGGCTTACCATCTCCAGATAGGAAGTAGGAGAGATCTTGCCTCCTTCTGGGCAATCCTCCCTGGTTCACAGGCCATTCCTTAGTAAGGTTCTCTACTTTGCCTTAGAGCCAAGTGTCCCAATTCAGTGAATTAAAATTCCTGGCCTCCTTTTGGGATCTTATGCAAATGAATACCGGGATCAATAGTATTAATTTAGTCTGTGCCCTAGAGGCAAATTCATTCCCTCAACCCCTACAGTCCCCTTCTTCCATTAAAGAGTTGCTCCAAGAACGTCCATTTTGAGAAAGACCCAAACTATGAATGACCCCTTGCATAGACACCTTCTGAAACTACTTGTACCTTTTCAATTCCCTTTTATGTATTGTCATCCTTAGAATGTAAGCTCCTTGAAAGCATAGACTATTTACATTCCTATCCTCAGAACTTAACATAGTGTCTGACAAATAGTAACTGCTTAACAAATGTTCTCTGTGTTTTTGGTTTGTGTATTTCCTATGCAATTGAGCCATTCAGTTGACCCTTTCTAAGGAGGGAAATGTCTATTTTGCACCTGAAAGTTTTCCTCTTTACATTTCAACATCTCTATTTTTTGGTTCCTTCAGTCCTCTAGTTTTTTGTTAAAGTTTCACTAAGTTATCTTATTTCATTTCAGGTCAGTTTATTTGACACTTCAATGCTCTCTAAATAAATTATCAAATCATTTGCAAAAGAAGCCCCAACAAATTTATTTCCTCTACGCTATTGTTAATATTTATTTCATCCGTTTCTTTATCTTGTTTTCTTGATATAATTAACATTTCTGGTACTATATAAAATAATAATGGTGAGAATATATATCCCTGCTTTATCCCTGATTTTATGGGCAAGGTCTTCAGCATTTCTCCATTACAAATACTACTTGTTTCTTCTTTTATATAGATAATTGTTTGTGATTCAAAATAAAAAAGAAATGGCACACTCATTTTTATACTTTTTAACATAAATATTATATTTTGTCAAAAGTTGTTTCAGCCTCTATTGACAAAATCATATAGTTTTTATTTGTTTATATTATTAATATGTTCACATTTTTCCTAATTTTGAACCAACTGTATTCCTGGTATAAGTCCAACCTGGTGATACTATATAATATTTTGATATGTTGTTATGGTATCTGCATGTAATATTTTATTCACTATTTTGCACTGATATTTCTTGTAGATATTGTTTGATAGTGTATGTATCAGACTCTTATTGATATCTTCCAAGGAGTCCTTGGTAAGACCCCTTCTTTCTATATTTTTATAAACAAATTATATAATATTGTAATTAAGTGGGTTTTTTTTTTTTGCAAGTTTGGCAGAATTCACCTGAAAATCCATCTGTCCCTAGGATTTTCCCTGCCTTTGGAAGTTCCCATGTGTTCTTTTTCTGAGATTGGGTTATTTAGAGTCTCTATTTCTTTTACTATTGTTTTCATAAATAATTATCCATTTAATTTAAATTATGAGTTTTAGTGGCATATAATTGAGCAAAATAGTTTCTAATAATTCACTTCCTTTTCACATGTTAGGAATTCTTCTTTTCATGTTTTATTTTGATAGTTTGGTTTGCCTCTCTTTTTTCTTTGTTAGAATAGTCAATGGTGTTTCTATTATTCTTTTTAAAAGCCCAATAGTTTTATTTGTCAGTTCAATGGTTCTTTATTTTTAATTTTGTTTATATCTATTTTGATTTTCAGAATTTACATCTTTGTGCTTAATTAGGTTTTTATTTATTGTTTTTCTAGGTTTTTCTTTTAATTGCATGCCTAATTATTGATTTGTTCTCTTTCTTTTTTATTGATTGAAATGTTTAATGATATAAATTGTCTCCCAAGGGCTATTT
Organism: Gymnobelideus leadbeateri; assembly: GCA_011680675.1. NCBI lineage: Eukaryota > Metazoa > Chordata > Mammalia > Diprotodontia > Petauridae > Gymnobelideus > Gymnobelideus leadbeateri. The sequence goes on from WOXC01009005.1 coordinate 466,367, forward strand.
GGATTATATCCCTTTGAGTTTGTTGTTTAATTGTTGTCATTTTTTGTTGTTGAAGTTGTCTATTACAGATGGTTCTCACTTTACATAAGTGGACCATTCTGTAGAGTTCAACTTAAATGATTTTTACATAATATGAATTTGCCTGGTGACATGGAAAAGAAGGTGGGGGAAGAAGAGAAAGAAGTAGAGGGTTGCCTGTACGTTCTTGAAGGGAGGGGGCCAACACACAGTGCAAGGACACTTGGGCCCCAGGGACAGAGAGGCAAGGGAGCATGGGAGCCAGACATGTGGGGGGCCTGGCAGAACCTAGAGGAAGAACATGATGGGAATAGATATGTGGGGGGCAGACATGGACATGTACAGGAGAAGACAGGTGACATACGCCTAGGGACAAACATTCAATAACTCTGAATATAAAAGACATTTGTAACTCTGTACAAGTATTTATATTTCAGTTGTGTTTCTTATAAACAATATGCTGTTGGATTCTGTTTTCTATTCTATTTTGTTACACTCCTAAGTGTTAGAGGCGAACTCATACTATTAATATTCACAGTGATGATTATTAATTGTGTATTTCCCTCCATCGTATTCTCTTATATATTTTCCTCTCTGTAACCATGGAATCACTTTTTGTAAATAAGGAGGCAGTAAAGAAAGAAGAGGAATTTGTTGAATGTTAGTAATCTATAATTGAAATCATCTATCGTTACTCTTCTGCTACATGCTCCAAAACTGACAGTGGTTTTGCTAGTGACTATCCCCTCCCTAATTCTCTAATTTTCCCTCCCTAACACCCTTCCTATAGACTTTCCCTTTTCTCCATGTTTCCCTGTTGAGTTTAGTGGATTTCTATACTGAACTCTGTATTTGTGTTCTGTGTATATCTTACTCTTCTTTGGCAAATTCAAATAATGAATGAAGTTCCTGAGATACCCACTCCCCAACCCCTTATTCCATGTATATATACTCTTCTCACACACACTGATTATGGGCAATAGCAAGTTCCTCTGCCATTCTCATCTCTACCTTGTCTTTACCCTTCCCTTCCCTTTTCTTTCTGGTTTTAAAACCAACAAAACAGAGTGAAACTACATTCCGTACCTTTGTTTGTATGTTATCTAAACTTCTCAGTGACGCTTGGAGATGCTGAGATTAATGACTCTTGGCTCTCTTTCTCCATTAGAATATGTAGCACACGTAAGTTCTGGACTCACACTCCCAACACCCCCACCACCAAATGTCAGATTGGGTCCCCAGAGCAAGGGCCAGCTCCATCTTCCTTCAGGCTTTTTAGGGGTATCCCTAAGAGGCCACGTGGTTCTTCTAATACTTATGCTCATAAACTGTCATTCAGGATATTGTCCCCAATATCAGTTGACCAGTGCCAATTAATATCTCCCCTTGTAGTATCTAATCAGTAATTACTACCCTATTGTCATTCTAACCAATTAATATCTTCTTGACATCACTGATAATCAATAAACATAAACTAGCTTTTATAAAATAATAATTATGGAGGAGATAATAGAGAAACTTTAAGTCCATAATCTCAAAAATCAGAAGCATATTCCCCTTTACCACCTCAGCCCCTGGGAGGATTGGGCTCAAACTTAACCTTATTTCTACATACTTCTTCCCACCAAGATCACTTTGGGGTGTAGCGTAGACATTGCATAATGTCTATGTAAGTAATGTTCCCTAACTTGTAGGTGACTCAGCTGCCAGGTTGATTCACTGCTGGGATGGGTCATGCAGGTCACTCCTTAAGGCTAGCTCCTCCCCAGACTTGTCATCTGCTACTGTTGGCAGATTCAGCCAGATTTCTGTTGATGAACTTCTGTGTCTCTTCCAATCTTTCAAAACTTAAAAGGTCACAACCTCATCTGTTCTATCTCCAATATTCACTCAACCAAGAGCAGAAAAGACTAGACACAATAAGGCCAGAATTTCCATGGGCACCATATTTTCACCAACACATGGAAACCTGCTAAGGGAGAGTATTCCCATGATACTACCTCCCTCTACCTCATACCCAAAGACTTAAAGCAGTTCTTACTATACTCACCACTGGGAAAGGGGAGAAATTTTCATTTGTTTATATCTTATATATGTGCATTCAGTTCCAGATCAGAAACCAATTAAAAAGTTTTCATCTTCATTCAGTAAGCCAACAGGAGTTACCAAAAACTTCCATATGCTCTGAATCATGAGGCCAGACCCTCCCTTATATGTTATCACACATTTCTGGAAGCAGGGTCAGAAACCTCCAAGTGGATAATTGCACATGCTGCAAGGACTAAGACCTCATTGATTACTCTTCCCATTACAAATACATACATATATATGTATTTTCCACCCTATGGGATTATATTGAATTTTCAGAATAAATTGTTCTTGATTGAAAATCTTTTTTCCCCTTTGGAATAGTCTACTCCAATACTTTTCTTCTTTAAGGTAGTTGAAGCATAATCTTATGTAAGCATAATTGTGATTTCATGTTAAACTCTTTCTAGCTGCCCAGAGTAATTTTTCCTTACTTTGGAAACTGCATCTTGGCTACAGTCTTTCTGAGTTTTCAGCATCAGGTTTCTTTGAGGAGTTGATCAGTGGATTCTTTCTATGTTCACTTAGCCCTCTATATCTAATAGATCTGGGAAATTTTCTTTTATAACTTCTTGAAATATGATGTCCAGAGTTTTTGTTTGGTGATGGTTTTCAGAGAGTCTAGCAATTCTTAAATTCTATCTCCTAGCCTTGTTTTCCAGGTCAGTTTTTAAAAAAATAATAATAAATAACTTATATTTTCTTATATTTTTCCAATCTTTTGACTCTGACAATTTTTTGTTTCATAGATTCATTGAGGTCTGTTTCATTTTATTTTTCAGGGAGCTCATTACTTGAGTGAGGTTTTCTACCTTCTGTTCTAAGTAATTTATTCTCTTTCCATTTGTTCACTACCCCCCCCCCCAGTTCTCATTTTAATTCTAATTTCATTTTGTTTATCACTTCATTTTTTTAAGCCACTATTGTAGTTCTTATAGACAATATACTTTTTTCCATATGGAGTTAGGGAGTTATTCTCTTTGTCTCTAAAGTTTACCCCTTGGGTTTCTCTTAACCCATATTATTCCTTAAATGTGCTTGACATTTTTTCCCACGTACTTATTTGCCCTACTGAAGCTCTTTGCCTCGAGTTTGAATGCTTCAGGTCAGTTTTCTGGCATCTGGACTGGCTTCTCTGCTGAATCCCCTCTCCTCACTAACATAGGATTTTGCTGTTTTTGTTTTTTTCCCTTTCTTTTTGCAGTTCTGGATTGGGTGGAGGCATTTATGTTACTTTTTGTTTCATTTTTTTTTGTATCTTTGCTTCATCTGGTGACTTACTCAAATCTCTAATAGAGCATTGTAGAATAGCTGGTCTCCTCTACAAATTTCCATGTTATTTTCAGGTCCAGGTCTAGGTCTGGGTAGTGAGAGTTAGGCAGAGGCAGGAAGTGGGTGCTTTCAGGCAAGTCCCCAGGGCCATTTCCTCATCAAGCTGTGTGGTATGATTTCCTTTATTTTAAAGGGGTTGGACATTGTGTGTGGGAAATAGCAGCTAAGGTCACAAAGGACCAGCCAGGATAGAAATAACAAGTGAATCAATGAATCTTGGTACATGTTCTCCTATTTTCCTGCAAGATTTTCACATCAGTGAGAAAACTTCTAAAGCAATCATTCCCTCCTCAAATTTTCTTAGAGCCTTTCAGAGGCAAACCCAGCAATTTTGACTCTCAGTGCAAGCTTCAAATCAACTTTATAATTTATGATTTAAAAATACTTCAAGTGTGATGGGTCTGGCTCATATCCAGAGTGCCTCAGGTGATGTTACCATGTGGAGGATGCTAGGGAGCTGTTTCCAGGGGAATCATGATGACACAGAAGGGAAGCACCTTGGGAAGACAGACTATAGACATTTTGTAACTGGTTCTAGTCAACTAACCACATACTTGAGAAGAGGCTCCTTGATGGGCTGCAGAGGCCCATTTAGCTTCAGCTCTGCACCCCACCCCCTTCTTTGCATCAGCACTCTTGGGAGAGCCAGTGAAGGGAATGGAATCTTTGTCCTTGTGAATTTAAAATGTCTGGAAGGATGCTTAGCATTCCATCCCATCAGAGAGTAGAGCCTACCTCAATGTTCTGTCATTCTAGCATCTGAGTTTCACATCCAGGACACCATTGATGCCCTGAAGAATAAAGAGCAACTTTTAGGAATGACCTTCAGAACCTAGCTCAGCTATAGCTGAGACACAGGCTCACCCTGATAGCCATACTACAGCTGGATGTGAAAGAGGTGGGACCAGTGCTATGTAGGAACTGAGCTAATTATTGAATCTAATCCCCCTCCAGAGTCTGAAATAGTATTGGAAGAGCTATGCCCCTAAGATATTGGCAGAAATGTATATATATTCTTTTGATATTAAGTGGCTGAATTGAATTGGATGTGCTAGTCACAGGCCCCTAACAATATGGAGGACAGTCAACAGGGGCTCAGGATGCCTCGACAGAGTCAATAACCAATAACCAGTAACCAATAAAGGAAAATCCAGGTAAATAGGTAGTGAGACACTAGACTGCCGCCGATTTGGGAGAGTACCTGGGATAGCACAAGGTTGTCACTGGGGAGAACATAGTAGAGTAGAACAGGGCTAAGCTGAGGAGGAGGGCACTTGGCGTGTGCCAACAGTGGGAAAGTGGAGGGAAAAGAACCATCATATTTTGTAGCTTCCGAGTTTTAACTAAATATCCTTGCTAACTGGGTAACTAGTATGCTAAAAGGCTGAAAGTACTGTAAAAATAAAACAAAATTTAAAATTGCAGTCTTTTAAAGTAATTATTTTAAATGTTTTTGCCTTCTGAATTTAGTCAATAGACAATAAATATTAATTAAGTGCCTTTTATGGTACAGCTAGGTGGTGCACTGGGTGGAATGCCAGACCTGGAGTCAGGAAAGCTCATATCCATGAGTTCAAATCCAGCCTCAGACACTTCCTAACTGTGTAGATCCTGGGCAAGTCACTTACCCCTGTTTGCCTCAGTTTCCTCATCTGTAAAATGGGCTGAAGAAGGAAATGCCAAACCACTAGCGTCTTTGCCAAGAAAACCCCAAATGGGGTCACAAAGAGTCAGACAGGACTGAAAAACAACTAAACTCATTAAGTGTTGGGCCTTTGCTAAACACTGTGGATACAGATTCAAAAAAAGAAAGACAGTTACTACCCTCAAGGAGCTTATATTATAATTTCCCGGCCTTGGGACAAACCCTTGACTGCCTTCACCTTAGGGTTCTATAAGCTTGATCATTTAAACTTCCTACCCTCAAATTGAAAGTTCTTTGAAGGCAAGAATTATATTGTGTTTTATCTTTGTATCCACATTGTCCAGAATGGTGTGTGCATATATTTAATTAATGTTATTGAATTAAAAATGGCAATAACGAGCAACATAACCAGAGCTCACTTTAATTAATATAAATGTGGAAAAGAGTTTGTGAATTCAGCTTTCTGTTTTGGTAATATTAACCAATGATAATATTCAAGACTACCTAGCATATCTAATTAAAACGTAACTCCTTTTTCAAACACTTGGAAATGTTCATGTTAGGCAAGCCACTTAAATGGACTATGCCACAGTTTCCGATTTGATTGAATCTGGAGAATAACAAGCTAAGCTCTAATTTGTTTATTAAAATATCATGAAGATTAATGAATTGTTGTTTTGAACTACTCCAAAGAATTAACATATACCATTATTGTTGGCATGTGTTTTATAGTTAATTAGAGAGAGACTATTCAAATATAAAAATAAAGTAGAAAATATCCAAGAAATGCCCAAGCAAGAACAAATGTCTTTTACTTATAGTGGATAAATTAAATTTAAAATCTATACCAGTTAATTTATATTGTGACAACTTTCAACTTAGGGACAACTGGGGATAGAAAACACACAGAAAATTAGTGAAAAATTAAATGAGTGTAATTAGGTAGCTATAACTATTAAAACTGTAAAAGTAAGAAGACAGAATAGTACAGAAAAAAGAATGTGGCCATGGAGTCAAATTCTACTTCTAATGCCTGCTATTTGTGTGACCTTGGGTAAGTCATTTCTATTTCCTCGTCTGTGAAATAAAGGGGTTGGTCTGGTCTTAGAGGTCCTTTCTAGAGCTCTGATCTGGTGGGATTCATCAAACTCTAAGATTATCCCTGCAATAAAGACATTCTTTATAAAGAGTTTAAAGGAGCCCAGAACAGTAGAGTAGTATTCATTCCATTATGTTTATTATAAAAATGTATTCTAAAAGAATAGGTGAAAACTGAAGATATTTTGAGTCTTTCCAAAACCAATAAATTTGAGAAATAGTCCAGAGTGTTTACTGAATGTGGTTCAGTGATGGAATCCTTAATTTGAAGTATAAATCATCTTAATATGCTGTTGTTGCCACTCCTTCCTTCTCATCAAGCCAAAAAAAATCCAAGGAAGAAGGAAAAGCAGAGAAGAGTGTCAGATTACTTGGTAGGGAAAACTGAAAGAAATCCCTCTGGTCTGCCAAATAGGGTTGTATTAAGTAGCCTGCTCAAGTCCCTGGAGGCCTCAGTTTCCTCCTCACTCTTTTTTTTTTTTTAAACCCAGAATAGCAGCACTGACATTGTGTAGAGCACAATAGGTCATGAGACTTTTGTTGTTATTGTTGTCAGGGAATACCAACAATGAGATTAGAAAATCTTCCTAGCAGCCCCTGCAATTTTTTCGAGTTCATAAAAAATTGTCAGGTATATTAATCTGAAGAGAGCAAAGGATTTCACTTACATTCTTGACAGTGAAAGTCAGGCAGGGGCAGGCAGAAGCTTAAGGACTTGGAAATTTGAATGCACCTGAGTACTGTTTTGGACAATCTTGAAAACCAACAGCATAGTGTAATGAGGACTGGCCCCTTCGGGACACTGGTTTTGAGTCCTGGAGCTGTAACTGATTGTGATCTGGGCCTGGGCTTTCTGATGAGCTCAGATCTTAAAAGTCATGCATGAGAGAGGGAAGCAGGCACATATAAATGAAGATGAATACAGCATTGTAGCCCAGACTTGTAAGGAGTGTCAAGAAAGCTAAAACCCAGAATTTACTGAGGCTTGCAAAAAATAGGTTAAAAGATGAGAAAGGGGGCTTTTTTTAGCTGTGTCCAAAGCAAGAGGAATAAAGGGAAGGGCTCACTACTTAGGGAAGATGGGGTGATGTGAACGGATGACCAAGAGAAAAAGCAGAACTACTTAATTCCTATTTTGTTGCAGCTGTGGAGTAGTAGAAAGAGTACAGGATGGGGTGCTCAGTCCCATTTCTTCCAAGTACCAGCTGTGAAACCTCGGGCAAGTCATTTAAGCCCCTTTGAGCTTTAGATTCTTCATGCAAAATACTCATACACTCCCTAACTCTCAGTTTTGTTGCAAAGATCAAGTGAGGGGTAGCAGTAAAAACTTACCTTTAAAGTTTTCCAAGTGCTTTCCTCACAATAACCCAGGAGGGTAGGGAGTACAAGTATTATTATCCCCATATTACAGATGAGGAAACTGATGATCAGGGGAGTGACCTGTCACAAGTAATGCATCTAGGAAATATTAGAGCCAGGACAGAACCTGGGTCTTCTGAGCCCAAGACCAGTGTTCTTGCCCCTATACTGTACAGTTGTGAAAATGAAAACTTTTGCTCTTGTCATTCACAGTGACAAAATTATGATGATAATTTTGTCAAAAGATGGGAGAACAAAGACAATTTTATTAGAGGGAATGCTCAGTAGCTCTCAATGAGTTAATGAAACGAATTATATTCCAGGGTACTGGAAGAAACAGCAGATGTGATTAATGAAATGCTACTGGTAACATCTAAAGAATCACAAGTGGGAGATAAATTGAAGAGATTGGAGATGTACAAACATTGCCCTTAATTTAAAAAAAAAGGGAAGATGTACATTCATAGGATTATAGATTTGGAGCTGGGAGGAACCTAGTCCAATCCCCTTATTTGATAGAAGAAACAGAACCTAAGAGTTTTAGTGACCTGCCCAATCTTTCATGAGTATGAAATAACCACAATTCTAATGCACCTCTTCTTACCCAAAATGTAGGGCCCTTTTCACTCTACCACTATATGCGTCTCTGACTCAACGTATAAGCTGGTCAACTGGAAATCTGATAGCCAGCCTGCTGGTAGACATCTGATGGCACTGATAGCCACTCCCCAGGGAGTCCCATGGTCACCCTAGTCGTTTCCGTGCCTGTGGGCTGAGTCAGTGCTGTGATCTCTCTGATTACTAGGAAGTCAACAACCTTCCAACCCTCAATTCCACCTCTTTCTACATGATGGGTGTGTGAATTTACAACTCTACCCCATCAAAATTAATTGTAAGCCCCCATGTACTGACTAAATCCATCTCATTTTGAACATGCTAGTTACAATATCCCAATAGTATAACAGAATTGCTTTCCTGTGGAAGCAGACACACATGCAAGTATGTTGCATATACCAGTTTTTTTCAGCATAGAATTAATAAGCAAATAAGTAGTACTTAATAACCAGGAAACAATGAGTAATAAAACAAACACCTACCAAATGACTATGAACTTGTTGCTCTCAAAGACCCTAGCAGTCCGTCTACCCCCAGACACAGAGTCAGAGGGGACACGGGTGCTCTAGGACATATACAGTCTGAGTCCTCCTTTGAGCAGACAAAAGAATGCAGCCAGTTTCCTCAGGATGCTTGAGTCACACTTCCTAAAGGACTGGTCATTGGGTATAGATGCAGGAGCTCTGGAATCAGAGATTTAGTTCATTCATGGGCACAGAGGGTTGGAACATAACACACAATGGAACTTGGGAGGGTTGTCTCGTTACTGAAGGGAGCTTCTAATCTAAAAGCATGGTTAATGAACTTAGGGACTGTCCTCCCTACCCCCACACTACTTCATGTGCCTTTGTGGTCCTCTCACCCTAATCTTAACTACCCTTGTCCACTGCTGCTGACCTCTTCTGGACCCCAGCCCAAAGCCCTTGGGTTTTGCATCAAAAGGGGAAGAGTAACTGCCTAGTAAGGCTACCACACTCGATATCTATAATCAGATACAGAGGCAAGGAAATAATTGTACCTACTCCTGGGTCAGAAAAGTAAGAGTATTTGATCAAAGTCCATTCTAAATTTACAAGGATGTGACTGTGAGTTTGTTGCTGGTGTACAATTGTCAAGCTGACACATCTTTTTTTTTTTTTTTTTGTCTTTTTGGAGAAGGGAAGACAGGGCCATCCCAACAACCCTGGTTAGGTAACTAGCCCAAGGTCACATGACTAGTAAGTGTCAAGTGTCTAAAACTGAATTTAAACTCAGGTTCTTCTGACTCCAGGGCTCTATTCACTGTGCCACCTAGCTGCCCCCAACACATCTTTTTATGAGTTCTTAATCAAGTATTTGGGATAGTATAGGAGTGACCAGCCATGTCAGACTCCAGAGAGCTTGCAGTGAGTGGCTTAGCTATGGTAGCTATATATTCCTTCTTACTTCATATTTTATTAGTTTGCATCTTCTGGGAGAGATATTTCTATCAGATGTGTGTGATTTATGCCTCTGACTGCTACTATGTGACCTCGAATGTCATTTAAGCTTCCTAGGCCTCAGTTTCCCTAGCCATAAAATCAGCATAATAATATTTGCACTACCTTACAATACTTGCAGCCTAATGGTATAGTGGATAAAGCATAGGATTTGAAGTCATGAAGATCTGAGTTCAAATCCTGCCTCAGATAATTATTAGCTTTGTGACCCTGCAAAAACAATTTTGTTTGCTTCAGTTTCCTCATCTGTAAAAATGAAGATAATAGGAATATGTGCCCCACAAGATTATGGCAAGGACCAAATGAATTGATGTATATAAAATATTTTTCAAACCTTAAAGTACTAGATAAATACTATTCTCAAAGTTGTGAGAAAAGTGCTTTCTATTTTATGTGTGGGGTAGTGTATAGACATTGACACTTAACTGTGTTACCAAGGGCAGGTCACTCGACCTCCCTGAGTTCAGTGTCTGTATCTATAAAATAAGGATAATAATACTATGTATATGTGTGTGTGTGTATACACAGGGTTATTATGAGGCTTCAGTAAGGTAACAGATGTAAAGCACTTTGCAAATCTAAAAGTGCTATGTAAATGTCATTTAGCCACATTGGACTGGACTTTTTCCCTTGTTCTCACCCTACTCTTCCCATCTGCTTGCCTCTGCTCATACCATCCCCAAGCCTGGAGCATACTTCCCTACAACCTTGGTCCATTGAAATTTCTTTCTTCCTTCAGGACCAAACTCAGGAATCACCTCCCCCATAAAGCACTGGAACTAAGAGAAGCTATCAATACAAACCCTTAGAACTACACTCTATGGATAGAAATGAGAAAAGCAAAAACTAAATTGATAATTGGGAAATTGATTTGGAAAGATAATCTTGGTCAGATAGAACTACTATTTGCCCTTCATTTTTTTTCTTTGGGGGATTAGGATGGTTTTTAAAATTAAATATTATCTGGTTCCCATCTCTTGTAAAATAATTTATTATATTTCCAGCCCCTTTTCTTAAAAATTAGGATTACTCCGAAATGCAACAAGAAGCATTGGGAGTTAGTGGGTTCTCTCTTATTGGAGATCTTCAAGCCGATACTAGATGGTCACTTATCATGGTGAGATATTATAGAAGAGATTTCTACATCTTCAGTTAATTTCCCTACAGTAGGGTTTCTTAAACTTTTTCCACTCATGACCCCTTTTTGGTTTCAGCAGCATTCGTTGGTGTTGCATGATCTGAGGGTATGCAGAGTGCAGTGTGCCTGCTTTGTATATAGAACCACGGCTGCAGTAAAGTTGCTCAGTGCAACATGGGCAAGTGCTGCCAGAAACACCTCAGATTCATTATGTGTTTGATTTTTCATTAATTTTTGGTTGTTTCGAATTCAGAAACATCTTAACATTGTCAAATTTTTTGTGACTCCATATGAGATCTTGACCCACAATTTGAGAAGCATGGCCCTAGAGAACTTCTGAAATCCCTTCCAACTTAAAGGTTCTTGTAATACTGTGATTCCTAGCTCCCTTCTCACCACCACCACCCCAAAAAAACCCTAGGAAAGAAGATTATTAATTTTACTTAATAGCTCATCGGTGGCATTCAGGTAGACTTTTTTTCTTTTGCTTTTTGGAGGGCAATTGGGGTTAAGTGACTTGCCCAAGGTCACACGGCTAGTTTTTGTGTTAACTGTCTGAGGCCAGATTTGAGCTCAGGTCCTCCTGATCCAGGGCTGGTGCTCTATTCACTGCACCACTCAGGTACACTTTAAAGACATTCTGGAAAAATGTCTCTGGGAAGAAACTGTAGAGGAGAGGTGTTATATTCAATTATTAGGAGCCAGGCAGCTAGGGCAGCTAAGTGGTGCAGTAGGTAGAGTGCTGGACCCAGAGTCAGGAAAACTCATCTTCCTGAGCTCAAATATGGCCTCAGACACTCACTAGCTCTGTGGCCCTGGGCAAGTCACTTAAGCCAGTTTGCTTCGGTTTCCTCATCTGTAAAATGAGCTGGAGAAAACCACACTAGTATCTTTACCAAGAAAACCTCCAAATGGAGTGATGAACATGACTGAACAATAACAAAAAGACTGAGAATGGGGGATAAACTCTATAGTAGAGCAGGTGCATTTCAGAAATGGAGAGACCACCTGTGCAAAGACAGGCAATAGAATATCATATAAGAGAAATAGATAGTCATCCAACTTAACTGGAATGGAAAATGCCTAGAGTGGAGTAATATGATTAGAAAGTTAGATGTGTGGGGTGGCTAGGTGGCACAGAGAATAGAGCACCAGCTCTGGAGTCAGGAGGACCTGATTTCAAATTCAGCCTCAGACACTTAACACTTACTAGCTGTGTGATCTTGGGCAAGTCACTTAATCCCAATTGCCCTGCCATCCCCCTTCCAAAAAGGAAAAAAAAAGAAAGTTAGATGTGGGCAAGATTGTGGAGGACTTCAAATACCAGGTGAAAGATTTTGTATTTTAAGCACCTCAGATCCTCCCTCACATAAGAATCCCAAGAAAACCATATGAGGTTCCCAGAACTCTGTGGATCAACATCCAGCCTGGTATTAGCTATGTGTCCTGGGGGACAAATCACTTAACCTCTTGCAGCCTCAGTTTCCTCAACTGTAAAATGGGAATCATCATAGCATCTACTTCCCAGGATGGTTGTGAGGATAAAATGAAATAATATTTGTGAAGTGCTTGCACCACTTTACTAGCTGTTCTGTTATTATAATCCTGGGTCACTGACAGCAAAGTCTCCATCAGTTTAGAAGCCAGTTTTTTTCTTTAGTATTTTTTGGGTCTCCTTTAGCAGGCTGACAACTTGTTCATGATTTTCTTGCATCATTCTCGTTTCTCTTCCCAATTTTTCTTCTACTTCTCTTACTTGATTTTCAAGATCCTTTTTCAGCCCCTCCATGGCCTGAGATCAATTCATATTTTTCTTGGAGGCTTTTGATAGAGAAGCTTTGACTTTGTTGTCTTCTGTGTGTATGTTTTGATCTTCATTGTCACCAAAGTAAGATTCTACAGTCAGTTTTTTCTGCTGTTTGCTCATTTTCCCAGCCAATTACTCGACTTTTTAACTCTTTGTTAAGGTAGGGCTCTGCTTCCAGTGTTAAGGGAATACTGTCCTAAGCTTCAGGGCTTTTGTGTAGCTATTTTCAGAGCTACTCTAGGAACCTGTTAAGTTTTCAGTTCTTCCAGGGTAGTATGATCTAAGAAGAGCCGTTTATTCCTCTGCTGGTCTGTGAGTGACCACTAGCACTCTTTTCTGCCCTGGAACTGTGAGGAAGATGCCCTCTCTGATGCTTCTGTCAGCCATGCTGTCCTAATGCTCCTCCTCACCCAGGACTGCTACCCATATCCAAGTGTGGGAAAACCAACAGAGTCCTGCCTTAGTGCCAGCAGAGAGGTCCCTGTAATCTCCTTCTGGTCAGCTGTTTGATCCCCTTACTGTCTGTGGGCTAAGAGCTCTGGAAGCAGCCAGTGCCAACACCCTTGTTGCTGCTGCAGCCACTGCCCCAAAGCCATACTGGGGCCAGGGCTGGTCTGTGCTCCTCTCTCACCCAGGTCCCACAGACTTTTCCCACTGACCTTCTAAGTTGTCTTTGGCGTTTGTGGGTTGAGAAGTCTGGAAATCACCTCAATGGCCAATGATTCAGTCCCCTAAGGCCTGCTCTGGGTTTATTGGGGCCCAGTCTGCCCTGGTGCTCCCCCTGGACAGTGTTCCTCTCCCAGCCTGGCGCAACAGACCTTTTCTGTCGACCACTGGAGTTGTCTTGGGATGGAAACTTGTTTCACTTTGTCTTTTTGTGGATTCTGCTGCTCTAGAATTTGTCTAGAGTCATTTTTACAAGTATTTGGAGGGGCTTGGGGGAGATCTCAAGTGAGTCCCTGTTTTTACTCCTCCATCTTGACTCTGCCCCCTGAAACCAGAAGTTTTTGCCTATAAGATCCAGAGATAGGAGGTGGATGGGCAAGAGGACATAGGAACCAAAGAAGAGACCAGATGGAAGTGAAAAGTGGGTGCTAGGTAGGAGAAGGGGTCAGAAATTAGGCACAAACAAAATGCTGAACAGGGAAAGATCAGACCCAAAACACCTGGATGCTTTTCTGGACTATAGCAAAGTCATACAAGTAGTAAATAACAACGGAATTCCAACTGAGGCCCTGTCCCCAAACGTTGGGCACCATACCCCCGTGGAGAAGATAGACTCAAAGAACCAACAAGTATTTACTAAGCTTCTACTACTCGTGTGCCAGACACTCTGCTGGGCAAAGAAAAGACCAAAAATGATTGGTTAGTATTCAGGAGTCATTAATCACTCATCAGGCATTTATTAAATATAAGTCAGTATTTATTAAGTGTAAGTTAGGTATTGCATTAAGCATTGGGAATAAAAAGAAAGGCAAAGGGGCAGCTAGGTGGCACAGTGAATAGAGCACCAGCCCTGGAGTCAGGAGGGCCTGAGTTCAAATCCAATTTCAGACACTTGACACACTTAACTAGCTGTGTGACCTGGGACAAGCCACATAATCCCAACTGCCTTGCCTTCACCCCTCAAAAGAAAAAAAAAGGCAAAAACAGAGTCAGGAGACAGAAATATTCTCATTTCAGAGAAACACTTTTCTTATACAACTAGCATCTAATGACATGTTTTCTCTTGCTGTCAAATATAATTAACAAATTTGAAATCTAATTCTTTAAGAAAAGTCATAAGGCTTCTTTGCAAATCCATCCCAAAGCTCCCTCTACAGGTACAGGTCACTCCCATGCCACAGGCTGTTTTGCTAACCTAAAAAATCAGTAGAACATGAAATGTTCACAGGAATAGGGCAAACAAGCCTGGCACCTTATGACGAGTAGAGTTCAACAGCTGCAAACAATTTTTTTGTTAGGGTCTTTGGTACAAAACAAAAATTGTATATGGAGAAACGTTGCTTTTTGTAAGAAAAAAAAAAGGTATAGTGCTATGTCCTGAGAACATAATACACAAGATTCAACATTGTCATGCTGGGGGGAGGTATCATCTGTTCTACCAATGATTTATAAAGCTTTTTCTAAACATACTTTTGTCTTCAACTAATCAGCATTTGTTTTTGTTGTTGTTATTCAATCGTGTCTGACTCAACAGGGCCCTGTTTTAGGTTTGCTTGATAAAGATACTAGAGTGGTTTGCCTTTTTCTTCTACAGCTCATTTTAGAGATGAAGAAACTGTGGCAAACAGGGTTAAGTGACTTTCCCAAGGTCACACAGCTAGTAAGTATTTGAGGTCAGATTTGAACACAGGTAAATGGTTCTTCCTGAGTCGAGGCCCAGCACTTCATGCACTTTGCCACCTACCTGGGCAGCATTTATTAAGCACCTCTTATGTGCTAGGCACTAGGGACCTAAAGATAAAAGTAAATTATAGCCTGCCTTCAAGAGGCTTAAATTGTACCAGGGGAGACAACATACACATATGACCTTATATATAAAATAGATACAGGGTGATTGGGGGAGAGCCTAGGGGTACACAGGAGAATCAGTAAGGCTTTCTGCATACATGAAAGTGGAACTTGAGCTGAGACTAGAAAGAACCAGAGATTCTGAGATGCAGAAGAGAGGAAGGAGGAAATTCTCGGCTTGGGGGGACAGCCAGTGTAAAGACGCCAAACTATGCATGGGGTCCTATAAGAGGGATGGCAAGGAGGCCAGTTTGACTGGACTGTGGCATTAAGGGGTAGAAATGTGTCAGAGGGCCAGAAAGGTTACATTGGGGCCATTTTATGAAGGGCTTTAAGTTCCAACCGGAGGAGTTTATATCCTAGATATAAACTTTAGTTTAGATTATATCCTAGATATAAAGTTTAGATCCTAGAGGTCTTAGGAAGCTACTGGAATTTGAATAGGGAGGCTGGGTGCCACAATGGATAGAGTGCTGGGTCTGGAATCAAGAAGATTCATCTTCCTGAGTTCAAATGTAGCCTCAGATGCTTATAGCTGTGTGATTCTGGGCAAGTCACTTAACTCTGTTTGCCTCAGTTTCCTCATCTGTAAAATGTACCAGAGAAGGAAATAAGAAACTACTCTGCCAAGAGACATCTCTGCCAAGAAAACCCCAAGTGGCGTCATGAGGAGTCAGTCATGACTAAAACAATTCAACAGCAAGAGTTTGAATAGGGAGCAACATTTAGACCTGAGCTCATGGAAAATCAGGAGGTGTTTTAGAGGAGGACATGAGGCAGAGAGAGCAGTTAAGTGGCTATTGCAACAGTCCAATGGAGAAGTGATGGGAGCTTGAAGCAGAGAGGGTGGTGTGAGTGCAGAGAAAGGAACAGAGGGGAGAGATTTGTAGACAGAAACAATAAGATTTGGCAACAGATTGGATATTGTGGCACAACATCTCAGGTAATAGGGGAATTGGGGGATGGGTAAGAGCTGGAAGCTGATGCAAAATTAGCTGATGGCTATGGTCCTTAATTACAACCTAGCTGAAGTAAAGATCAGAGACAAATTAGGAGAAATTGGAGAGAATATTGCAAAAAGGCTTGGGCATGGAACTTTTCACACAGTCACACACACACACACACACACACACACACACGCACGCACGAACGCGCGCGCACACACACACACACACACACACACACACACACACACACACACAGCCTGCTTTTAGGGTCAAGTACAAAGCACACTTTAACACTGAAAATTGGTCATTAGCTATGGGCTTCTTAAGAATGAAGCCATTTTTTTTTGCCTTTCTCTCTATTCCCCAATCTTAGCCTGGCACATAGTAAGTAATAAATGCTTGTTGATTGAGCTCCTCTTTTAGATACATTATTTGAAGAGCTTGGAACATTATCAAAGAAATTGGGCCAAAAATTTTAAAAGGTCAAAGAGCATATGTGGGTAATGTAAGAGTTACAATAATTATTTTTGTTCTTACACTAAAACTCATATGTTGAATTGGATTTCCAAGCTCATACTGGACTAAAGGGCTTCTGCCAGACAAGCCCTTTTGAGGGTATTCCATAACTTCCCCCCAGCTCTCGTCCTCCATCTCTCCTCCCTTTCACAGTCAAAATCCTGGAAAAGCTGGCTACACAAAGTTGTACCTCCCACTCACTTCTCATCCCCTAGCAATCTGGCTTCTTGCCACATCATTCAGCTGAAAATGCTCTCTCCAGGTTCCCCAGTGATCTCCTAATTGTACAATCTGTTTTCAGTCCTTTGTCCTTCTTGCCCTCTCTGTAGCATTTGATGCTGTTGACCGCTCCCTTCTTCCTCAAAACTCTACTCATTGTGTTTTGGTTATCTGCCCCTTCTTTATTCTCTTCCTCACTATCTGGACCCTTCTAGTCCTTGGTCTCCTTCATTAGATGATCATGCTTATCCCAGCCTCCTATGGATAGGGGTATTCCAAAGCTGGGCAACCACAGGGTACAGTGGGATAGAACATTTTGCTTGGAGTCAGGAAGGCCCGAGTTCAAATCTGGATTCAGACACTTAGCAGCTGTGTGACCCTGGGCAAGTGTAGCAAGCACCCTAGCACACCCAGGATGGCCTACTTGCATAGGTTCTTTGATCTGCTGTTCTAAATGAAAGATAACTTTAAAGGGGGTCAACAACCTTACTTTTATATATATATATATATATATATATACATATATATATATATATATACACATACATACACACATACATATGTATGTATATACATATATATATACATATATATATATATAGTTTTTTTTAGCTTAATACCAAAAGGGGTGAAAGCCTTCCTACAAGCAAGCCTCCCCTAAGAAAGCTTCCCTTTGGTCAGATTCCTCCCCCATGGGCTCTATGTGACTCAGGATGCATCATAGCTAGGCTGGAACTCAAAGCAGCAAGACATCCGTGACAGAACACATGTGGTCACATAGGCCTATTAATGGATAGGGAAGATCTTCATATCCCCTTAACATTATAGCAAGTCACTTAACTCTGCCTCAGTTTCTTCATCTGTAAAATGAGCTGAAGAAGGAAATGGCAAACTGCTCTAGTATCTCTGACAAGAAAACCCCAAATGGGTTCATGCAGAGATGGACACAACTGTTAGGAGTGAACAATACCCCAAGGTTACATCCTGAGGCTCCCCATGTCCCCCTCTGCTCTCTTACTGATTTCTTTAATGTCTAGGGGTTCAACTATCACTTCTGTGAAGATGGCCATTTTTCTCCCAAACTCTACCTCATCACTAGCTGCCTGTTGTTCTTTTGAATTGAGTGTCCTGTAGCCACATCAAATCCAACATGTTTCTCTCTCCCATGTCTCACCAGTTTCCCAACATCCTTATTGCTGTTGAGGGCACCTTCATCCTCCTAATTACCCAGGTCTGTGACCTCAAAGTCATTCTCTCCTCTTCCTTCTGACTCATCCTTCACACCCAAACAACCACAAACTCTTGTCAAGGATACAACTACTATTACTGCACTATTATTATACTACTGCTACTGCTATTATTTCCATACTCCTCCTCTTCCTCCTCCTCCTCTAGTATTACTACTACAACTACTACAACACACACACACACACACACACACACACACACACACACACACACACCCCTTGCAACCGTTACTCTTCTTCTACTCACAGCACCCTGCATCCAGCCTAAGCAGTCTTTTCAAAGCTGAAATTTACTCACATCGTATGTTTGGGAAAATAAGGGGGAGCTGGGGGTGGGGAGTGAAGGAGAGACACAAAAAGGAACACATCTTGGCTAGATGCAGGCCCTACCTCTCTCTGCCCACTCTTCCCAATGCAATAATCCATTTCTTCTGCTTAAAGGGAAAGGGTAGGAATCCTCCGGAGGTAGGAGAGGGTGGGAGTTTACAGCTGCCAACTCCTCAGTTAGTAGCAAGCACTTCTGCCTTATTCCTCCCCACAATGATAGCAGAAATGGCACTGATCTAGGGATCCCCTCATCCTGGCCCACTACCATTTTTGCATTTCCTATAGGCTATTGTAAAGTGGGTCAGTGTCACAGAGATTGCTAACCCTGCAGCTTGGAGACAGTAACCCTATGCTCTCCTACCCGTTTCCAATTTCCAGCTATGCAGAATTTTAAAGAAAGGAAGCCATTGGCTGTTCCCATTTCCCCATCCCCATCCTGGGTTTGGCTTAGATGAGAAGTACACAGGGTATTGAATCCTCAGTGGTCCTTAGTCAGCAAATAAGCTTCTACTATGTGCCAGGTACTGGGGAGACAAAGAAATAGTCCTTGTTTAAGGGGCTCAAAATCTAATGGAGGAGACAACATGTAAACAAGTTATATACATCACAAAAGGGAAATAGTCAGTAGAGGGAAGGCCCTAGAATTAAGGACTGGGAAAGGCTTCTTGTAGAAGGTGGGATATTAGCTGGGATGTGAAGGAAGCCAGGGCTGTAAGAAGCAGAGATGAAGAGGGAGAGAATAAAAATTCCTGAACTATTTTAATTTTTTCCTGAGGAAAAAGGAAAATGCCCTCCTAGAACTTACCCATAATTTTGAGAAGCTGATGATAGCAGAAAAGCTACCTTGGCTGGTGGGATGGGAGGTGTTGGCACTGACCTGCTGACAGCACTCTCCCAGCTGATGTCATGGTCCTCTTTGAGAAGGAAGGACAAACACAACCTGTGAGTAGTCCGAGCTGCCTGAATGGGGACTCAGCCAGTTGGGTAACTCAGCTTGGCACCTCTACCCCTGCCTCTGCCTCTCCATCTCCCTTTCCTCTCCAAAGGAAAGTAAATTTTGATGGCCGAAAGCTGCCGAGTTAACTTGGGGTTTACTGGATAGATCTCTTTCCCAAAGACCAATCCTTAAACCCACTTCATTCTGGAGCTCATAGATTGGACCACAGTAGGTCCCTACCCCAGCTCCACTTCATGGCTATTTTTTGGGCCCTCCAGGCTTTGAGTGAATGTCAATAGTAATTTCTCTTTTGGAAGAAACCCTGAGGGTCTTCCCCTCCCAGTTTGCCTTTTTTTTTAATTAAAGGGGCCACCCCTTGACTCACTTCTTAAAGAGGCCTGTTCACTGAATGCATATTGACCTGACTCAAAATGAGATCCTGAAAAGACCTAAGTCTAACAGGGCCAGGGTTTCCCATTGCATCCAGTCTGGCCACTAGACCCAGATTGCTCTGGAGGAGAAAATGAGGCTGGTGACCTTGCACATCTCTCCCTCACTCAAATCAAAGTCAACTGCAAGTCATGTCATCATCTCCCTGATGTCATGGTCCTCTTCAAGAACGAAGGACAGATACTACTACTCTCCCAGGAGTGAGACCATTGTCACATTCCCTGCCCTTCAATGGGGGTTGAATATCCTATAAATTCAGCCTCACCTGGGGCAAAGCCTCTCTTTCCCACTTTAGTTATGACTCTGCAATAGGGCTGCCTCACTCAAGAGCCTGTCCTGATCCCTGCATTCCCCACACACTTCCAAAGATCCAAGGCCCCTTTCTCCAGAACTCCCCAAGGGCTGGATTCCCCATGGTCATGCCCCTCTCCTTTCCAGTCACTTTTTTTCATAGATGGACTCTCGTTGCTCACACATGTTTTCATTCAATCTTAGATACTTTCCCACACTCTATATCACAAAAATATAAATTAAAAAATTGTGCAACTAAACAGAGTATTACACAAACTGTAACTGATAAATGTAGAAAACTCAAAGCAAAGAATTCTTTTCAAACATCTGGAACTTACACAAAAATGGTCACAAAGGGTCACAAAGAAAATACAGGTTAACTATAGAAAAATAGGTTTTATATACTACATTTATTCATGGTCATATAATACAACAACTAGGATAAATAATGAGTAAAAGGCAAAGGTTTGTGTGGGAGAAATTTTTTAAATTATTTATTAAATATATTTATTTTAACATTTTTACTTATTAAACACCATCTAGATGAGAGAAGAAATCAGAAGCCAATAGATTACATTAAAGATAAACACAATATATATATATATATATATATATATATATATATATATATATATCAACCTATGAAATTCATTCAAAGCAATATTCAGAAAAAATGTAGATCACTAAATGAATATACCAGGAGTGGGGAACCTGTAGCCTCGAGGTCACATGTAGCTCTCTAGGTCCTCAAGTGTGACCCTTTGAATGAATCCCATCTTCACAGAACAAGTTTCAATTCTATCAAAGGGCCACACTTAAGGAACTAGATGGCAACATATAGCCTCAAGGCTGAAGGTTCCCCACCCTTCAATTATACCAGTAAGTGGGAAACAAATTACAGGGATCTTTCCCCGAAGAAATATGGAACCATTTATCTTCTCTCTCAAACACCGAAGCCAGGAGACCCAAGATGTCTCATGTTCCCAGGCCTGCCAACAGTGCAGTATGAACCTGAGTAATCAGTCTCCATCAATGAGGAGAGTCTTACGCAAAGTGGGTTTAAATGCCTAGTAACAAAGAAAAGAACTGAAACGATAAATAAATCCAAGAGCTTACTTTTAAATGACAAGTAAATTTGATTTTTTAAAAAATCAATTTAATAAGAAAAAAAGTGGTGGCAAATCCAAATCATCAAAATAATAACAGAAAGAGTATGATGACAAATGAAGGTGAGGAAATTGAAATAGATGATCCCACAGAGCTCTATGCTAAAAAAAAATGTGAGAATCTAAAAAAGATTCACAGAAATAAAATTTAGATCATAGACTCAAATATATCAATCTCAGAAAGAGAAATCACTCAGACCATTAAGGAGTTTCTTACAATAAGACACTGAGCCCAGATAGATTCAAAATTAATACTGTAAAGCTTTTAAACACAAGTAACTCTTACATTACAGAGACTATTTCAAAGCATAATGTTGATTGGCCACTCAATTCTTGTTAGGATATATGTATGAGTTTTTTAACTCTGAATGAATGAAAAAAAATGAAAAAGAAAAGCATAAGCTATTATCATTAGTAAATATTGGCCCAAAATGCTTTGAAGCTCCAATATACCTATTATCTCATCTATGTGGCTCCTTCCTTCATATCATTCTAATGCTGTGGTATAGAGAGCTCAGTTTTCCTCTAATCCTTCTCTGCCCAATAGGATGTCTATTCTCTGGTCATGTATTTTCCTCCTACCTGGTGTTCCCCTCACTCCTGCCCTGCTCTATCTCTAAAACCCCATTGAGAAACTGCTAAACCTAGATCATTCAAGGCTGTTATTGTCATTGTTTTCCAGTCATTTCAGTTGTGTTCTATTCTTTGTGACTCCATTTGGGGTTTTCTTGTGTTGCTGAGATTTGCCTTTTGTTCTCAAAGAGGACCGTGACATCAGGGAGGTGATGCCATGACAAGCAAGTGAATTCCATGTAAGTGAGAGAGGGCTATGCAAAATCACCAGCCTCATTCTCTCTTATGGAGCCATCTGGGTCCAGTGGCAAGATACGGATCAAGATGAATGGAGATGACCCAGGAGGAAGTGTGGGACCTTGGCCTTTTTAAGCTAAGGTCTTAACAGGTCTCAGTTGACTGAGTCAATACCTATTCAGTGATTAAGCTATTTAAGAAGTGAGTCAGGGGATGGCTCCTTTAATTAAAAAAAAAAAACTGGATGTGGAAGACCCTCAGGGTTGTTGGCTGAAAAAAAACAACCACTATTTAGCATTCACTCTGAACCATCAAGGCACAAAAATAACCATTAAGTGGTGCTGGAAGAGGTACTGAAATAGTTTGCCATTTCCTTCTCCAACTCATTTTAGAGGTAAGGAAACTGAGGCAGACAGGGTTAAGTGACTTGCCTAGGGTCACACAACTAGTGTCTGAGCTTTATACATCTGCCATTTCCTAACTGATTACTAACTTCTTGCCTGTGACCTCAGAGGTAAGAAATCCTTCATATCTACCTCAGCAGGACCTTCCCTCTCCTATAACTAACAACAGCTAGTACTTACATAGCTCTTTTAAGGTTTACAAAGTACTTTACATACATTATCTCATTTGATCCTCCCTGTGATGGACAAACACTATCCCCATTTAACAGAAGAGGAAACTGAAGACAAGAAACTAAGGCTAAGTAATTCGCCCAGTGTCAAGCAACTGGTAGTGACTCAAACAGGATTCAAACCCATATCTTCTCGACTCCAAGTCTAACACAGGAACTGGGGAGTATAATGTCAATGCGATACCCATAGCTGCCACTATGAATATGCATGCATATTTCCAGGGTAGATGTGCAAAATATGATAAACTCTCTTCCTCAAAGGCAAAACCAAAATATTTATTTGGAACATTATTAGGATACCAGAAGGTAAGATTTAACAGGGTACTTATCACTAATCCAGGGAGTGATGACTTTTTTCTATTAAGTCTTTTTTCTATTAAATCTCCCCACAAAAACAAGTTCCCCTAGGCAAATTCCTCCCTCCACCCACTCACAGTTCCCTTCTCTCTCTGCCCTGACTACTTTCACTCTCTGCTCCTGCTCTCTGTCTCTGTCTCTGTGTCTCTGTCTGTCTCTGTTTCTTTGTCTCTGTCTCTGTCTGTCTGTCTGTCTGTCTCTCTCTCTCTCTGTTTTTCTCTCTCTCCTCTCTTTCCTCTGTCTCTCTCTCTCCCCTCCTTCGGCAAGCTTCTCCCACACTGAGCTACATGTGACACAGGCTCCATGTGATCACAGGTTCCATGTGTTAGGCCTATTAATGGGTAGGGAAGATCTTCCTTTTCTATTAACAATACAGGGAGTTATAGGATCCTTGAGTGAATGAATCTCCAAGCTGTGAACTGCCCTAAAGTACAGACGCAGGCATCCAGGAACACCGTGAACTCCCACTTCTTACCTTGTCCTACAGAGCATTATGCCCAAGGATCCCCTCTTCCCTGCCCTTCCCAGTTCCACTCAGGAAGTATTAGGCTCAGTCCTAGTCCTAGTCCTAGGTTGAGGGGCATTGATTACTGCTCAACATTTTGTGTCATTCTGCTCCCCCCATAGAGGGTTTATCAGGCTGCCCTGGCATCCCTCTTTTGTCTGCCTTCCCTCTCCTTCCCTTTGGTGATCAGGTAAATCATGTGGTTTTCCCTTATGGCATAAGGAATAGAGAGTCAGACTCAAAGTCTGGAAGACCTAGGTTCAAATCCGTTCTCTGATTCACACTGACTGTGTGACTCTGGGCAAGCCGCTTAATCTCCCCATGCCTCAGCCATCTAACTCTCTGAGTATATGTGTTGTGGGGCAGATGCTTTAATTAGCATGGATAGAAAACTTTCATCAGGAGTTCCCTATTCCAATGGCATCAAACTCAAAAAGAAGCTGGGACCACTAACCTATACAGAAGGATTCCCAGGCTACATACTGACTGGTTCAGGCAGCATTCAGGAAGTGTTGAGGGCAGCATGACTAATGCTTTCGGTCTACACCACTGACATCAGAGACCCAGTCCTACCCCGTGATGAATGGTGAAATAGAAAGTGAAGTTCAATAATTTATGTTACTGCCAAAGCAATTATATACTGACTTCTAGCACAAGTGATACTCCTACTGAGGTTTTCCTCAAATATCAGCCACTGAAATTGGTCTAAACCCTGGCACAAGGTAAAGAACATTAGCTCTAGAAGTGGGTTTGAGTCCCCACTCCAGATCTTGCTATGGGACCTTGAACCACTCACTTCAACTCCCTGGTCTCCGTTCCCTCATCTGTAAAATGAGAAGATTGGACTGGTAGCATTATATGTTATATTATATTACATTACATTACCTTATATTATATTACATTATATTGTATCATATTATATCATATCATATTACATTATATATGCCGTGTCATATTATGTTATATCACGTCATGTCATATCATTGTATCATATTGTTGTATCATCATATATCATATCATATTTATACTGATGGTATTTTAGTTCTCTCTGTGCTCCACATCTCTATCTGTAGACTTCTCTGTCCCCCTTGCCTTGTAGCATCTCAAACCCTTCTAGCTGTGGTCACTTAGACACCACATTCAAGTCTGACTTTTTCTACTTTAGTCTTGGCTAAGCCTTTAAAAATTTTTGTTTATTCCTTTTGAACTTAAATACAAAAAGACAAAAAAAGAGAGAACATTTCCACACCTAGCACAACATAAAAAAAAGACTCAATATAAAATCATGTATTTCCCTTACACCGTCTTTATTTTTTTTAACTACATAATGAATCCTGCACATTGTTATCAAAACCACCCTGCTTTTCTGTGCTTCCTTCTAAGCTTTCCTTTGTTCTGTGTTGGGCACTTTTTTTCTCTCTTTCCCTCCCCAATCCTTCCTAGAGAAGGCTACCATTAGACATAAATATGTATATATGTAAAACCAAACTATAGATACTTCTATTTATCAGTTCTTTCTCTGGAGGTGATTAGGATCTTCCTTCATAGGTCTTTTGTAGGTGATTTGAGTATTTATAATGCTCAAAATTATTTAGTCATTCAAAGTTGCTCTTAGAACAACATCACTCTTCCTGTGTACAACATTGTCTTGGTTCTGCTCACTTCACTCTTCAGGTTTGACTTTTCAAAGATACCAGGACCAACTCCATTCCTAGGCAGGGAGATATGTGTTAGTTCAGTAATGACCTGGGTACTTCATTTCCCTAGCAACTGGCTCCCTACCCTGTGTGAACTATTTCCTGTTTGGACAGGGTTAATGGACTGATCAGGGAAATTCCATAGACATGGTATATTGTGATTTTAGCAAGGTTTTCATCAATATCTCTCATATATTTGATATATGTACATATTAGTTTTAGTATAATGCTATAAATTTTTATGTGTTCTTGTTACCTCCTTCATTAGAATGTAAGTTCACTGCAAGTAAGGATTGTTTCATTCTTTGTGAATGTGAATGTTGTAATGGAAATGCAAATTTAAAGATCTTCCCTGCCCCTAGCTTAAGTGCACCTGGAGCCTGTGGTGGGAGGCTTGTTTTTCAGGAAAGCCCACACCTTGATACTTTGTGATTGGGCAGTGGGTCAAGGAGGTTGTTACAATCTTTGAGCCAGGAGAAGGCTATATAAACTCTGATGAGGGGCTTTGCTTTGGGGCTCACTTTGAGAAGTGTTGTGTGATTTGACCAGATGAGACTCTGGGAAGCCGTTGTTGAGAGCCCCCCAGCTTTGAAAACCCAGATGTTGATGCTTCCCTCTCTGGTAACTGTGATTTGGTATTGATGTATGTAATGTTGGGACAGTTTGGAAGCCTGTCTGTAACTCTGAAGTTCTGTAACTCTGAAGTTTGGGGTGCTGACCTTTTTTTCCCCTGAACTAGGTAATGTATGTTTGTTTGATTAAAGTAAGCTTGTTAACCCATTTTGAGTTGCTTTCCTTTTGAAAAGCAGATCTAAGAACCTGTGTTGGCAGTCACCCTGGGGATATTGGGGTGCTTGCTGCTACAAATGTAAAATTTCATTCTCTGGTGCCTGTCAAGGTAACAGCAAGGGAACAGAGCCAACTCCCAGTTAGAGATTGTGAAAGGAACAGAAGACACAATCAAGACCAGTATCCAAGTTGTACTACTAGAGACAAAGGGAGAGGTCAAGAGCTACAACAAAGGGCAGAGTCTGTTCTTAGCAACCCCATCTCAAACTATGGTGCAGAGAGAACATAAAGGACCAAGAACTGTTCACCCCTCAAAGATGCAAAAGTCCCTGGCAAAAAAGTCCCTAGTACCAAGTTCAAATCCAGGAACTAAGGCTAAAGATATAACTAAACAGATTCTGAACACAATAAAGAAATGCTATGAATTGAGAGGAGCCCGAAAGATAAACCTAGAAGAAAAGAGTAAATTTACAATGTGTGTAAGGAGAGGCTCATAGAAAAGAATAGATTGGAAGAGTGAATGGAAGAAATTCAACAAAAGATGAAAAAAAAATGAAATTATCGTTCTTGAAGAAAAGATTGGAAGGAGACTATATTACTAGGACATAGTGGAAAACCTTACCTAAACACCCCTTACCTCCACCCAAGATAGAATCAGATCTCAATGAACATATAAGACAATGAGAAATATTAGAATAAAGTAAAAGACTGAAAAATTAGAAGAAACTTGTAAAGTACCTATTATCAAAAACAAGTGACCTAAAAAACATGGCAAGGAAAGATCATTTATGAATTACCAACCACCCTAAAAACCATGACTTTACAAAAAACTCGGATGCCACATTTCAAGAAATCATAAAAGAAAACTACCCATATCTATTAGAACCAGAGAGAAAAGTGAAAATAGAGTTCTTTTGAAAGAAAGTCCAAACTGGAAACACCCAAGAATGTCTGCCAAATTCTAGAGCTTCCAGGTCAAGGGAAAAAATACTGCAAGAAAATTAATGCCATCTGCCAAAGGTTCCTTCAATACTCCTTCTTCATTTCTCCAAGCTTCTTAACATGATAACCCACTTTCTCTCCCTTTCCTCTTGTATCAGAGGTAGAGGTTATTCCCACTCCTGGCAAAGACTCCATCTACCTCTGCCTCTGATACCATTTCCTCCCATTTCCCAAAGAACAATGCCCTAGAAAAGTCTTCAATTTTTCCCTCTCCATTGGCTTCCTCTCCATGCCTACAAATATTCCCAATTCTCCTCAATCATAAACATGCCTTCTCTTTGCCTGCCTACCCCAAATAGCAGCTATCCCATATTTCTCTCCACTGCCAAATTTCTTGCCTATACCTACTGAATGCTTCATGATATAAAATACATGGCTAGATAATAATGTCTGAAAAAAATCTGGTGATTTAAGTGAACAAATGAGTTAATGAAGGAATACAAATGAAATAATTATTAAATGTTTAACTATGTCCCAAGTACTGTGAAAAGCACTGGTGATTCAAATACAAAAGCAAAATAGCCCTACCCACAAAGGGCTTACATTCCAATGGGAGAGATACAATATTTAGGGGGTGGTAGGTGTTTTGTCTGAAGCTGGAAATGCAATCATGTCATATTTAATTCAAAAAAGAGGATGAAATTTTAGGATGAAATTTCTCAATTAAGAAAATCTTGATGTCCAGAACTAGTAAGGTGGTAGATCCATTATACTCCTGCCCTGGTCTTAACATATCTGGAGACTTGTTAAGTTCTAGATATCACATTTTAGAAAGAATATGAAAAAGGTGGAGTGTCAAGAAGATGGCAAGGATGATGAGGAACCTCAAGGATAGGTGCCATGAGAATTGGTGAAAGGAACTGGGGATATTTAGTCTGTAGGACACTTGTTAGGAGGTGGGGAAGGGTTAGAGGAGGATATGACTGATGGATTTAAGTATGATTAAGCATTTTGAATAACTATCACGTGCAAGAAGGATTATCAGAATATCAGATATCAGAACTTTCTCATGGGAGTTTTTTAAAGCAGAGACTGAATAACCACTTGTTGAGTATGACCAACAATTCCTTTGGGAATTTTGTTTAGGTTTGACTTGGACCAGACATCTGGGATCTCTTCTAATTTTGAGATTCTGTGAATAATTAATAAAGTAATGTCACAGAGGAGATAGGAAAAGATGAAATTGAAGGCTCACATGATCATTGACAAGGAAGATGGCCAAGTCACCCACTAAGGACAGTCAGTAAACATTTTTAAGAACCTACTATGTGCCAGGCACTGCAGTCAGTGCTGGGGATACAAAGAAAGGCAGAAGACAGCCTACCCCCTCAAGGAACTCACAGTTCAATGGGGAGACAATGTGCAAACAACTGTGTACAAACCCACTGTCTATAGGAAGAACAGGAAATCATCATCAGAGGGAAGATACTAGAACTAAAGAGAATCAGAAAAGGCTTCTTGTAGAAGGTGGGATTTTAGCTGGAACTTGAAGGAAGCCAGGGAAGCTGGGGGCTGAAGATGAGGGACGAGAGAATTCCAGGTAGAGGGAACAGCAAGTGAAGATACCCAGAGTTGGGAGATGGAGTGACTTGGTCAAGAAACAGCAAAGAGGAACAGATTGACTAAGCTAACAAAAGAGGAAGATAAATTCTGGAGGGGCTGTGGAAAAACATGTATGGAGGGTGGGGAGGGGGGAGGTAGGTGAGGCAGTTGAGATTAAATAACTTGCCCAAGGTCACACAGCTAAATAAGTGTGTGAGTTCACATTTGAACTCAGGTCCTCCTGACTCCACAGCCAGTGCTCTATCCACTGCATCACCTAGCTGCCCCCAAACAGGTACTTTAATGCACCATAGGTGGAACTGTGAATTGGTCCAACAATTCTGAGAAGCAACTTAGAACTCTGCCCCCAAAGCTATTTAACTATGTATATTCTTTGACCCAGCAATACTGCTACTAGGTATATAACCTAAAGAGATCAAGGAAAGAGGAAAATGACCAAAATGTAGAAAACTATTTATGAGCGATCCCTTTAGTTTTGGCAAACACTTGGAAAATGAGGGAATGCTCATAAATCGGGAAGTGTCTGAGCAAGTTCATGTTATATGTGAATGGGATGGAATGCTATTTTGCTCGAAGAAATTATGAAGGGAAAGGTTTCAGAGAAACCTGGGAAGATGTCTATGAACTGATATAAAATGAAGTGAGTGGAACCAGGAAAGCAGTTTTTACTGCAACAACAATATTGTAAAGATAATAAATTTTGAAAGACTTAGGAACTCTGATCTAAACAATGAACATTCCCAATTATAAAGGTCTAATGATAAAACCTGCGATCCACCTCAAAATTGAAAACCGATGGACTCCGAGTACAAATTGAAGCATATTTTCTTTTCTTCCCTTCTTTCTTTCCTTTATTATGTTTTCTTTCTTTCTTCCTTCTGTCCTCCCTCCCTCTCTCCTTCCTTCCTTCATTCCTTTGTTCCTTCCTTTCTTTTTCTTTCTTTCTGTCTGCCTTTCTGTCTTTCTTTCTTCTTTCTTTCTTCCTGATTTGGCTAATGTAGGAATTTATATGTAATAGGTTTTTTCTTGCCTTCTCAAAGGAGGAGACCGGGGACAGAGAAAAGAGAAAATTTGGAACATAAAATAAAATTTAATTAAAAAGAAAAACAGCAAAGAGGCTAGTGTTCCTGGATCTCAGCTGGGGTGGGGGAAGGTAGTGCGAGGTATAAACAGACTGGAAAGTTGACAGGTTATGAAGAGCATAGGGAAATCAGAGAGTATAGAAGATGGAACAGATTTGGTGGTGTAAAGGGAGATGAGGGAGTTCACATGTGTAAGACCTCAGTCATCTCAATGAAGTAGTGAGTAAAATCATCTGCTGAGAAATGAAAGAATGAGGGTAGAGTTTGGGACTGGAGAATAGGGTTCAGTTCTGCTGAAACTATTTTGCCTCCTGATCAAATGAATAAAGCATTCATTCATTTAATAAACATTTATTAAGCACCTATGTACAAAGCACCAAGCACTATGGGTGATACAAAGTCTTTATTAGGAAATGTCTCTGCTCTTATGTAGCTTACAATCCAGTAGGGCAATGTGATAGGGACATAACACTCTAATTCAAATTGTAATATGGTTCATGAAGAGATGAGGTAGCACAAAGGACGTCCCTACCTCCAACCCCTGGTTAAATAAACATTCTGGACCTTGGATACAGTGTAGACCTTTGGCTAATGATGCTTCCATCCTCTCTGTCCTTTGCTTCCTGTATTCTCATATCTTCAGACCTACATCTCTACATAACCATCATTTGAATAACTAAGTCCAGATCTTACCCTTAGCTATTTTTGCCTAATAATGTGGGCCTGCCCATACTGTTGGAACATGCCAGTGTTCCTCATTATAGACAGTTCTATGGCTTCTTAAGTCTTATTTCTGAGGCACCACTAATCATCTGTTGATAGAGGTATCACTTTGTTCTCACCTTTTTTTTTTTTTCTTTTTGGAGGGCAATTGGGGTTAAGTAACTTGCCCAAGGTCACATGGCTAGTTTTTGTGTTAAGTGTCTGAGGCCGGATTTGAACTCCAGTCCTCCTGACTCCAGGGCCGGTGTTCTACTCACTGTGCTCAGAGTTGTTCTTAAAACAGTATTAGAATTAATTTTAAAATTAATTAAAATTAAAGCAATATTTCTGTTAACATGTGCAACATTATCTTAATCTTGCTCATTTCACTTTTCCTTATTTCATATGTCTATCCATGTTTTTCTAAAATCATTGAGCTCATCATTTCTATAGCAGTCTAGTATTCCATCACAATCATATACCACAACTTGTTTAACCATTCCCCAACTGACAGGCATCCCTGTAACTTCCAGTGACTGGTTTTCATTTTTTATTTGTATCCCCAGTGCCTTGCAGACAGTTAGCACTTAATCAGTGCTTGTTGGAATAAAAGAGATTTTGACTTATAGTTATAGAAAAATCAGAGATTTCTTGGAAGGATTTTCCATGGCCATTTCTGCCATTCAGTTCTCATGTATTGCATAATGTAAAAATGCCTATGGCAATGTTTGAATTATCCACTTTTCTTATGCATGGCATGTACTTAACAGGATTCCTGCTTAGGTAGGAGCTAGGAGTGACGGGGTATATAGACTCCAAAATAAAAAACTTGGTATTATAAAACTCTATAAAACATGGAGCACTATGACTCAATTCAACTGAACCACCTTTTATTAAGTACTTACTCCTACTACTAGTGTTCAGGGAGGACGAGTGCCTCTGGTGTGAAGGCTTGCCAAGGTCTTTTTCAGGGTTGTTCATCCACCTTCACCCAGCTCTCAATTCTGGCTCCAAGAAGCTGGAGAATGTGCAGAGGCCATACCCCAATACTTGTCTTGGCAGATGGGCCAAACCAAAGTTCAGGGAACCAGCTGACCTCAGACCTGTCAATGAGTTAGGGAACTGTACAGCCTAAGCATGTGAAGACTTCCCCTTGGTGGAATGAGTAAATGAGAATTCTTTGCTCCAGTGGTCATGAAGGCAGCTAAAGTGGGTGCCATGGAGCCTTAGAGCTTGGTCAGACATCTAAGACACCAAGGTCATCCACCACATCCTGGGCCAATCATCTTTTGTCTTGTTACTGAATTTTGACAATTCTGGAAGGCAAAGTGAGGCTGCTGATTTTGTGCAACTCTGCCTCATTTAGGTATAATTCACAGACAAGTCATCGACCTGGGATGTCATTGGTCCTCTTTGAAAACAAAGGACAAGGGGCAGCTAGGCGTGCAGTGAATAGAGCACAGGTCTTGGAGTCAGGAGGATCTGAGTTCAAATCCAATCTCAGACACTTGACATTTAACTAGCTATGTGACCTTGGGCAAGTCACTTAACCTTAATTGCCTTACCTTCCCCGCATAAAAAAATGAAGAATGAAAAACAACTAATACCACCACTACAACTACTACTACCACTAATACTACTAATAATAGATTGTTAACATTTATACAGCACTCTCTGTGTACTATACACTATGCTAAATGCTTTAGAATTATTATCTCATTTGATCCTCACAACAACCCTGGGAGGTAGGTTCCTTTATTATCCCCATTTTACAGATGAGGAAAATGAAGCAAACAGAGGTTAACTGATTTGTCCAGGGTCACAAAACTATTAAGTATTTGAGGCCAGATTTGAACTCGGGTCTTCCTGAAGTTGGGCCCAGTGTTCTACTACCTACTCTATGCAAGGCACTTGTTCTAAGCCCTAGATATACAAAGATGAAAAATGAAAGAACTACCTTCAAGGAGAATACACTCTAGTAGAGAAGGGCACAATATGTGTATAGATAAGTATAACATAGGATAGGATGTGATGGGGCCAAAGGAGAAGAGGTGGAGAGGGAAGAAGAGGAGGAGGAGGAAGAGAAGAGGGAGGAGGAAGAGAAGAGGAGGGAGGAGCAGAAGGAGGAGGAGGAGGAGGAGGACAAGGAGGAAGAGGAGGAGGAGAAGGAGGAGGAGGAGGAGGAGAAGAAGAAGAAGAAGAAGAAGAAGAAGAAGAAGAAGAAGAAGAAGAAGAAGAAGAAGAAGAAGAAGCTGGTGTGTTGAGTTCAGAGAACAGCTAATGGTTCAGTTTGCTTGGAGAATGCATAGAATGCATTTATTACCTTTCTAATAAACGATAAATAAGAGAAGTGATAAAACAAGGCTGAAAAGGTCAATTGGAGGCAGATGATGGAGGACCCAGGTTAAGAGTAGGAAAATTAATTTGGAAGTAGTGTGAAGAAACAACTGGGGGAGAAAGGGATTAGAGGCAGAGAAGGCAGAAGGAGCATTGCAGGTGATCTCTAGGGAAGGCATAAATAGACGGTAGTACATTACCAAGAATGGTATGTGGGTGAGAAGTCAGTCAGTGAATAAACATTGACTAAGCATTTACTACATGTGTCAAGCACTTTACTAAGAAGTAGTTTTAAAAATGTTAAGAAATATGTATGATCAGAAAGGGAGTCAAAGGAGTCATGGTGCAAGAATGAGGGATGGGGACAGCTAGGTGGCACAGTGAATAGAGTACCGGCCCTAGAATCAGGAGGACCTGAGTTCAAATTTGGCATCAGACACTTGACACACTTACTAGCTGTGTGACCTTGGGCAAGTCACTTAACCCCAATTGCCTTGCTTTCCCCTTCAAAAAAAAAAAAGAGTGAGGGGTGGCCAAATGACAGACTTAGGGACAGCACTGGCATCCATGAAATGTTAAACAGACCCAAAACAAGTTATCTAGTAAATTAGTCCACAGAGGACTAACAGAAAGACCTGACTGAACAAGAATCACCAATCTACTGAAAAATCTAAGTGTAAGAAAAAAGACTTTCCTGAAGAAACTAATCACTGACTTGTTTCCTCACCACAATGTCATTCTTTTTTTGGCTGGGGGGGGGGGGAGTTAAGTGACTTGCTCAGGGTCACACAGCTAGTAAGTGTCAAGTGTCTGTGGTCAAGTTCTCCTGACTGTGACCACAGTTTCAATTGCTTTTCCATTTAAGGAATTGGGTGGTTTTACTTGCCCCATCCAGGGAATAAGTCAACAAGGATTTATTAAGTGCTTGCTACGTAATGGGTACTAAGGACACAAAGAAAGGCAAAAACAGTCCCTGCTCTTTTATTAACTCACATTTTAGTGGTGAAGACAAATGAGAAAATATCTAGGTGCATATGGGGCCAGTAATCTTGGAGGGGAAGGCATTAGCAGCTGGGACTGGGAGAGGACTCCTACAGGTGGGATCTGAGCTAAGTCTACAAGGAGGCAAGAAAACAAGGAGGCAGAAGTTAGGAGGGAGCAGATTGGAGAGGGAGTGTCACATTCAAAGAACAGCAATTTGGCCAGTATGGCTGGATCATAGAGTATGTGAAGAAAGAAGTGTAAGAAGACTAGATTGGTTGAGAGTATGTTAAAAAACCTAAACTCTGATAAGAACAGATAGGTTTCTGACCATACATGAGAAGAGGATTGAACTGAGGAAGATGGAGAAGATAGGAAAGGATCAAGTTTACGTAGCCTGGGTAAAGGGAAAAGCTTCATCGGTCCTGGCCAGAAGAGTCAGTTGAAAGACTTTATGTCTTCCTTGCTCAAGAGAGGTTTGACCCAACATACCCTTTCCTAGCTCTGTAGTGGCAACCACACTGGCATATCCAGGGTGGCTGCTAGCACAGGTTCTTAGAACTGCTTTACTAGGAAAGGTAGCTGTTTAAGGGGTCAACAATCTTTTTTAATTACATTCACTAGTTCAGGGGAAAAGTCAGCACCCTGAACTTCAGAGAAAATACAAGCAGAGAAATAAAGACCAACAGACAGGGCTCTGACTGTCTGAATCAACTATACACTTTACATACATCCCTGGATTGAGAGAGACTTTACATCTGAGCAGTCAGGGAGCTCTGAACATACGACCACTCAGAACCTCGACCAGGGAATCACAAGATCCTTCTCATAAGTGAGCCCCCAAAGCAAAACACCAACTCAGAGTATATATACACTTCTCAGAGCCAGAAGGCATCACAACCCTCCTGACTCATTGCCTAATTAGAAATTAGCAAAAGGTGTGAAAACCTTCCTAGAAGCAAGTCTCCCCTAAGCAAGCTTCCCTTAATGGGCTGCAGGTGAAGCCTATTTATGGGGCAGGCAAGATCTTAAATCCCATTAACATTATAAGCCCCTCTCCAGAATGGATGGTTGATAGGGTAAGCAGGTTATAATTAAGGCTCATGAGAAGACTGGAAGAGCTTTCACTTTTCCCTGCAGGGTAGCTGTTTCCCAAGCAGAGCACCCTGACACAGATGGTAGAAGTCCCTGAAAGACCCCACTCACTTTCGTTAGCTTAGGCTGACAGTAGAGACTCAGCAACCACAGAATCCCCTGTGGATGGTGTGTAGATAAATAGGTGACTTGTCTGTAGCTACATAGCTGAACATCAACTATAGCAGAGATGTGACACCCAGGGGGGATCAGCAGGCATACACTTGATACCTGGTGTGGATCAGGCAAATATGCCAAAAGACTGGTAGCTCTATGTTACCAGGAGGCCCCTGAGCTTCCTTGCAGCTCTATGCTATCTATGATGGGACATGACTTACGTTTAAGTTGCTGCTCCATTATATCATAGTGGATGTCTTTCAACCAGCTTGCTTACAAACTAGGGAGCTGGTACCAGCTCGATGGACTTCCCAGTAAGATTTTCCTGCATTTTAAAGATTGGTGGTGAGGGGAGGTGCAATATTGCCAATAGAAGTGTGATACTCTAAAATGATTCCCTGTATTTTTTTATGTCCTGGGCAGATAGCTGATGTAATAGACTGCAGGGCCTGGAATCAGGAAGACTTAGCTTCCTAAGTTCAAATCCAGTCTCAGATACTTAATAGCTGTGTGACCCTGGGCAAGCCACTTAGCCCTGTTTGTCTCTGTTTCTCATCTATAAAATGAACTGGAGAAGGAAATGGCAAGCCACTCCAGTATCTTTGCCAAGACCGACAAAAAAGTCATGAAGAGTCCGACATGACTAAAAAAGGACTAAACAACAGTCTGTGATGCAAGCATTCTATACATGAATATTCTTTATTCTCCCTTTCTAAATCTGAGGTCCTCAGAGTATACTTACAGATACAGCCAGACTATTTCACCCTTAAAACAGAAACTTAAGGAAAACATGGAGACAAATACAAATTTTCTTCTTCAGTCAGAATTCTCTAATATGATTACAACCACCATTAGGTGCACCAAAGAGGATAAAAACCCAGCCAGATGAAACAGAGCATTATTTGCCTTCCATGTTTTCCGAATACTTAGTATTCTGCATTGTAAGAACTAAATATTCCTTTATGATTCCCATTAGTCAAACCTAGCACTCAAGATGTCACTGAATATTTTACAATCAAATCTGTTATACAAAAACACCCTAGTTACAGGGTCCAGTTTCTATTTGTTCTTTGCCCAGGAAGTCTTTTTAGTATTATCTAATTCTGTCATTGAAATGACTGAGATGATCAATTGTAGGTTTGAAAATTCCCCTGGTTAAGTAAAATCTTTGACACATCTCTTTGTAGAAAACTTCCCAAAATGGGGCCATTTTCTTACACAAAAATGGAACTTATAATGAAAAAAGGAGGCAGTAGCAAATGGATTAAAGAAAGAAAGAAGGTCGGGTTTTGTAGCAGATTGGACAAGCTGAGGTTTGAGTTTTGCCTTTGATATGAACTGCATGACAAATTGTGCAAACTATAAACAGATCCTGCGGTGCTCGATGAAAGCACCCAGGCAGAAAGTAACATTTATCAGGCCAAACACATATTTGCTTTTCCCTTGGCAGCCAAACTTCATTATTCTTCCATAAGGTAAGCATAACCTGTAGTACAATGCTGGTCAAATGGATCCAATGAGTTTTATTCCACAACATAAAAGGTAGGTTGCTGATTTTCATCTGTTAGATGAAAGTGATTTTTTTTCCCAGGCTAAAATGTTCAAGTGGAATATTTCAAGTGTGCATCAAAAAGGAACAATCTTAAGATAGATTTAATAGACATTTTAAGAATCTTCTATTTCATCAGCCTGGGTGGTCCCTCTACCCACATAGACTGTGACACCTTTAGACTGAGGAGAGGGTCTTTCAAGGCTGCCATGGCTGACGAACTTGTCACTTGGTGGGTGAACTGTGAGGTGCCTCCTCAGGCTTATGCCACTTTCAAGCCAAAGCATCTCAGCCAAAGTATTCCAGAACTAGAAAAGATGTCAGGACCCATGTAGTCTAACCTGACAAAGGTTTCAGTGGTGTCTGGGGTCCCTCCCTGCTTTAGCTCTGCAATTCCAAACAAGTTACAGTTCCAAACAAGTTACAGTTCACTTACAACCTCTAATGAAGACCCCCTACCTCCCAAGGCATCTCATTCAACCCTTTTATACTTAGGGTAGCTAGGTGGCAGGTGGCATAATGGCTAGAGGGCCGAGTCTAGACTCAGGAAGGCCTGAATTCGAGTCTGACCTCAGACACTGCCTAGTTGTGTGACCTTAGGCAAGTCACTTAATCTCTGTCTGCTTCAGTTTCTTCATCTGTAAAATGGGGGATAATAATAGCACCCATCTCCCAGGGTTGTTGTGATGATCCAAGGGGATATTGTTTATAAAGAACTTAGCACCGCCTAGCACATAGTAGGTCTTATGTAAATGTTAAGTATGATGATAATGATGATGATGATGATGATGATGATGATGGTGGTGGTGGTGGTGGTGGTGGTGGTGATGATAATGATGATGATGACAATGGTGATGATGATGATGAAGTTTTCCACACATCAATCTGGAGCATTCCACTCCTTGCTCCTAGTTCTATGCTCTGGGGCGATGCAGAACAAGTCTCATCCCTCTTTCACAAAACAATCCTTCAGCTATTTGAAGTCAGCGATCACCCCTCCTCCAACTAACCATGGCTAGTTCTTTTTAAAATTTTTAATACTCATTCTTTTATTGGGAAGATGGACCTAATAGAGACATTGCCTATTTTATAAATTATAATTGACTTGATCATAAGTAACATTAAGGTTACAAAATCAGCATTTTACATGTCATCAATGGGGGAAGCAGACGACAGAATGGTTCGTTCTGTCCATGTACGTGATCAGTGTGCATTGAAGTCTGATCAGTAGCCACAACAGCGAGTGTAAAGCACCACAGGAGGTAAAGTCTTCTCTTTGGCCACATCAGGATTTATTTTGGAGCTCATCTCAGACACAGTATGATTGTTGAGTTGCTGTTTTTCAGTTTCCTCAACTGTAATATGACTTTTAAGGTCCCTTATCACTCTAACATGCTGTGATGCTATGACCCGATGCAGGGGCATGGTGGAGAAGTCAGATGAATCCAGAAGGCCTGCCCCAAACATGGGGGAAGGTAAGGAAGAGGCTTCTCCTTTTTGTGGCCTTTGCTCTTGCTTTCGGTGCTGCTGTTTTGTATTCTGGTTATTTGCACCTTTCATGTCCAACCAGTTACTTAGATGAATCTGTCACCTCATTCTGGTGGATAGTACCCTTGACTATTGCACATCTCAAGCCTTCTACATATTCCTTAGCACAAAGGCCTAAATTCAGGAACTGGGTAAGAGAGGAGCATGGCCCCAGCCTCAAGATGGTGGAGGTGGCAGCAGAAGCACTGGCCACTGGTGGCAGTAGCAGCAGCCTAACCATCTCTAGTTTTTTCCATCATTCCCCATCACTGTACTTAGG
Source organism: Gymnobelideus leadbeateri (assembly GCA_011680675.1). Taxonomy (NCBI): domain Eukaryota; kingdom Metazoa; phylum Chordata; class Mammalia; order Diprotodontia; family Petauridae; genus Gymnobelideus; species Gymnobelideus leadbeateri. The sequence continues at coordinate 504,625 of WOXC01009005.1, forward strand.
CATTTAACAAATGCTTTTTCATTTATTTAAATGAAATGTTCCTTTACAATTCTTTATGCCTCCTTCTGGATACTCTTTAGCTTGTCAATGTCCTTTTTAAACAAAATACACCAAGAACTAGGTATACCCGGTGTGGTCTGATCTGGGAAGTGTACAGAGTGACTATCACTTCCTAGTCCTGGCTTTTCTTAGTGAAGCTTAAGGTTGCATTAACAATGCCTGCCACATTATACCATGGAGTCTACTAAGAATTCCTGATCTTCATTTAGTAAGGTTGCTGCAATGAACAGGCAGATTTCAGAAAAACCTGGAAAGATGTTTGTGAACTGATGAAAAGTGAAATGAGCAGAACCAGGAAAACATTGTACACAATATTAGCACCATTGTGTGATGGTAAACTATGAATGACTCAGCTCTTCTCAGCAACACAATGATCCAAAACAAATACAAGGGACTCATGAAGGAAAATGCCATCCATATCCAGATAAAGAACTGACAGACTCTGAATGAAGACTGAAGCATAGTTTTTTCACTTACTTTCATCTCTCTCATGTTTTTTTTTTAATTTTGATCTGTTTCTTCTTTCACAACTGTGATTTAACATGGAAATATTTTACATGATAGAACATGTATAACCAATATCAAATTGCTTACCATTTTCAGAAGAGGGGAGGGGAGAAAAATTTGGAACTCAAAAATCTTGCAAAATTGAATGCTTAAATTTTTATTGACATGAAATTGGGGGGAAAAATAAAATACTATTTCAAAAATAAAAATAAAAATTGATGTTACTTAGCCATACTTCACCCATCTCATACTGCTAAAGTTGATTTTTGGAACCTCATTTAACCCTACTAAATTTCATCTTATTATTAGATTTGGCCCAATGCTCTAGCCTGAGAGGGCCATTTGGATTTTGACTCTGTCACCCAATATGTTAAGTGATTCCTTCCAGTTTTGTGTTGGTTGCAAATTTGATAAGCATGCCATCTATGCCTTCATCCAAATCATTGATAAAAGTTGTTAATCAGTCAGGGCCAAGGACATTCTAATAAAGACTTCTAAGTTGACATTCACTTGCCAACAGCCATTCACTCTTCTTTGGGTACTAAGAATCACTGGATTTGTTCCTATGCTATAGCTACTCTTAATGAACATCCATCTACCACTATGCCCTTACTTGAAGCCTTCACAACTTAGTAGGATTTCCCAAAATCATAGAATCATCAATCTCAAATTAGAAATGAGAATCGGGGTGGCTAGGTGGCGCAGTGAGTAGAGCGTCGGCCCTGGAGTCAGAAGGACCTGAGTTTGATTCCGGCCTCAGACACTTAATGCACACACAAATGAAAACCTAGCCGTGTGACCTTGGGCAAGTTACTTAACCCCAACTGCCCTCCAAAAAGCAAAAAAAAAAAAAAAAAGAAATGAGAATCAAAGACCATTTAATCCATCTCCATTACTTTTACAGATAAAGAAACTGAAGCCCAGAGAGGTTCAGTGACTTGTCCAAAGTCATACAGGTAATAAATGGCAGAGCCAGGATTGGTAACCAGGTCTTGTGAATTCTGGTTTTTTTCTGGCATATTATGCCACCCCTCAACTTGTACATTCCACTGACATAGCTTTCAAGAACTCAGAGTCATCTCTGCAGTATAACGAGACACCATTTTTGTTGTTTTTGTTCTTTGAGGTAGCTAGGTGGTGCAGTGGATAGAATTCTGAATCTGGAATAAGGAAGACCGGAGTTCAAACGTGCCTTCAGTCTCTAGCTGCATAACTCTAAGCAAGTTATTTTACCTCTATCCACCTCAGTTTTGCCATCTATAAAATTATGAGAATAATAGCACCTTTCTCCCAGAGTTAATATAAAGAGAAAATGAGATAACATTTGTAAAGTACTTTGTAAACTTTAAAACATTACATAAATGCTAGTTGTTACTATTATTACTATTTTGGTCGGAACCTTTGATTTTTTTCAGCGTGAGGAACCTCCAATGTGGACATTTAAGAGTTGCATGAGGTGCTAAAAGATCAAATGCAATGTTTATACAGCTAGTACAGTATGTGTCAGACTTGAACTCAGCTTCCTGACTCCAAGGATGACCTTCTAGCCACTGTCACAAAACTGCTCGCATTAAATATAGGGGTTTATGCACACACACACACACACACACACACACACACACACACACACACACACACACCACATAGATGGACATATATACAGAGAGAGAGAGAGAAAGAGAGAGAGAGGTGTATACAAATGTGTATTACCACACACTAGTTGGGGGGAAGGGGAAGAAGTATAGTCCATGTTTATTCATTTTTTCTATTAGAATGTAGCTTTACAACTAGAAGAGACCCAAATTATTTTCTGTGTAGCAGATAGCTTTGCTGATTATTCAATTGTTGTTGATGGAATCATCTGTCATCTTTATTCAAAAGTCAGTTTCATTTGTTTATGCTTTCTCATTCTATCCTTCCTTTGTTAAAGGAAGACCCCAAATCACAGGCCAATAATGGGCCATTTTTGAGTTGGGATTCAGATGCCACCAGCCTGCCTCCCACAACTAGACTTAAAAGCCCTTTGAGAAGGTCAATGTCTTAGATAATCCCTGTTCATAGTTTTGGTATTTTGCACAGGAACCCTAATTCAATTCAACAAACATTTGTTAAGTTCCCACTTTGTACCAGGCACTGTGCTAGGTGTAAAGAATATAAAGATAAAAGAGTGGGATGATGCTGCTCTCAGAGAACTTCTATCCTATGAGGAGAACCTGGCCTTAACCTGGCCTTTATGCAGAAAACACGCATACACTAAACATCCACTAAATAAATAGAAAATCATTTTTGTGGGAAGCGTTAACAACCAGGGGATGAATCAAGAAAGGTCTCTTGTGGGAGGAGGCATGTGACCTGAGCCTTGAAGGGAACCAGGGATTTGAGAAAGTGGAGATGAGATGGGGAGAGCATTCCAGGCATCAGGGGCATCCAAGGCAAAGGCACGTGGCAAGAGGTGGATTGTACTGTATGGAAAACAGTGAGTAGGGTAGTTTGTCTGGAATATAGGGTTTGTACTGAGGGGAATATGAAATTAATCTGAAAGATAGGTTGGACCCAGACTGAGAAGGACTTCAAGTGTCTAACAGCAGAGTTTGTATTTTTATCTTCTGGCCAATGGAGAGCCCCTTGAAGCTTCTTAAGCAAAAGAGTGACCCCATCAGACCCAAGCTTTAAGATTTAGGATCCACATATTTGGTAAAACTTTATGTGTGAATGTTGAATTATAGAGGGGAAAGACTGGAAACAAGGAGGCTAATCAGGGCAGATGCAATAGTAAAGTAGAGGTTGTTGTTATTTGGTCATGTTCAGTCCTTTCAGTCATGTCCAACTCTCCATAACCCCATTTGGGGTTTTCTTGATTCTGGAGTGGTTTGTCATTTCCTTCTCCAGCTCACTTTACAGATGAGGAAACTGAGTCAAACAGAGTTAAGTGACTTACTCAGGGTCACACAAGTAGTAAGTGTCTGAGGACAGATTTGAACTCAGGAAGATGAGTCTTCCTGACTCCAGGCCCTCTCTGAGCCACTCTTCACTTCACCACCTAGCTGCCCAGGTAGAGGTAATCGCAGCCTAAACTAAAGGGGAAGGGATGTACAGTAGAATCAACAAGACTTGGTAATTAATTGGATAGATTGAGGGGGAAGGGAGAGTGAGAGTGCATTTAGTAGGTACTCAATAAATGTTAGTTCATGTGGTAATCCTGAATCTCCCTAGAGTCACCTATTTGCACAAAAAGGTACAACCCAGAAAGACAATGGCAAGTGCTCTGTTCTGTCAACAACTTCTACCCAGACTATTAAAGCCACCTACTAGATAGGCATGCTTGTATATGTTCAATAAATGCATGCTTATTCAAAAAATCAACTTACAGGCAATCTTTTCTATTTTTGACCATACCAAGGAGCTCATGTTCTGATCTTCTCACAGTTCAGTCCACCTAGTTTACTCCAACAGAAACCTCCCCAAAATCTGTTTTATCACACAGAGGAAAGCAATGGAAATACTTGAATTTTCCTGGGAGTTTATAGCATATTAGAATTAGGTAGGCTGTCAACTCCTCAAGGGTGGAATTGTCTTTTGCCTCTTTTTAAAAATCCCCAACACTGCAGCCAGGAAGAAACAATTTCAATATTGTTGAAACACAATCAGAATAGCACAGGACCTGGCAGCTTCTACACTGAGGGACTGAAGGGCATGGTATATGATATTCCAGAGGGCAAAAGCCCTGGGATTAAAACCAAGAATCACATACCCAGCAAAACTGAGTATTTTGTTTCAGGGGAAAATATGGTCATTCAGTGGAATAGAGTACTTTCAAGCCTTCTTGAGAAAAAACCAGAGTTGAACAGACAATTTGACATTCAAACACTAGAAGCAAGAGATGCTTGAGAAGGTAATCAGGGAAAAGAAATCAAAAGGAACTTATCAAAGTTGAACTATTTACATTCCTACATGGAAAAACAATGACTGTGACTAATGAAACCTTTCTCATTATGAAAACAATTGAAGAAGGGTATATGGGCATATGAATACATATGTAAATGGGTATATATATATATACCCATATATATATATATATATATATATATATATATATATATATGTTTACAGGTATATATGGATAGAGGGCACAGATTGAATTTGGTGGGAAGGGTTGATACTTAAGGGGTGAAGTTAAGAGGTGAGAGAGGAAAGTGGCAAGAGGAGATGGGGAGAGACAGGGTAGGGTAAACTATCTCATGTAGAAGTAGCAAGGGGAAGTGGTTGCAGGGGAGGGGAAGAACAGGAAGGCAAAAAGGCAAAACCACATTCTCATTGAATTTGGCTCAGGGAGAGAATGATATACATATTAAATGGGATATCTCACCCTGCAGGAGAGTAGGGGGAAGGAGGATGAGAGGGGGGGATGATGGAGGGGAGGGCATCCTGGGGGGAGGAGAGGTTGGAAGTACCCACTATCAAAGAGGGTCAGAATCAAAGTAGGGAATGGACCAGGTGGGAGGTGAGATGGGTGGGAGGGAAATATAAGCAGTCTTTTACAATATATCTACTATGGTAATGTTTTGCATAGCTATACATGTACAACACATACTGATTTGCTTATCTTCCCAGAGGGAGTGGGTGACAAGGGAGGAAGGGAATGGATCTGAAATTCGAAGTTTTAAAATTAAATGTTTCAAATATATATAAATACTATTATTAATACTATTTTGCATGTAATTGGGAGATAAGATGTGCAGGCATTGGGACACAGAGATTCACCTTGTCCTAATGGTAAAGTCGAAGGGGGTATGGGAGAAGATATGGGAGAGAGCAAATTGGATGAGGGGATATTTTGTGGGACTGTTATTCTGGGGTGGTGGGTAGGGGAAAAATGAGGGAAAAATTGTAACTCAAAATCTGGTGGAAATGAATGATGTAAACCAGAAGTTAATAAAGCATTTGTTAAAAAAAATCCCCAACACTTAGCACAGTGCTTTAGCAAATAGTGAGTCCTTAATAAATGTTTACCAATTGATTAATTGTGAGGGGCAGAGGTGTCACTCCCAAGAGGCCCAAAAAACACTCTAGAGTGTGGCAAGAACTGGATTAAAATGTAACTGGGAAATATTTAACAAAATAAATAAAAATACAATAAAGCATAGATAGCATTACCTTTTAAAATTTAATCAATATGGGGCGGCTAGGTGGCGCAGTGAATAGAGCGCAGGCCCTGGAATCAGAAGGACCTGAGTTTGGAGCCGGCCTCCGACACTTAATCCATACAAACAAAAACCTAGCCGTGTAACCTTGGGCAAGTTACTTAACCCCAATTGCCCTAAAGGGGCGGCTAGGTGTCGCAGTGAGTAAGAGTGCTGGCCTAGGAGTTGGGATGACCCGAGATCAGATCCGGCCTCAGAAAATGAGCACCCACGAATAAATAATAATGACTAGCCATGTAACCTTGAGCAAGTTATTTAACCCCAATTGCTTTTTTAAAAAAATAATTTAATCAATGTGCTGCCCTGCAGGGATCATTATGTATGGATTAGTGGCCCCCATTCTATTTGAGTTTGATTTTAGTCATGTTGTAAAAGAAGAATCATAACAAAAGGGAAAGACCACAAGAAAGAAAAAACAAAAAAGTGAAAAAAATATGCTTCAAGCTGCATTAAGACACCATAGTCCCTTTTCTGGGTGTGGGTAGCATTTTCTATCATGAGTCTTTTGGAATTGTCTTAGATTCTTGCATTGCTGAGAAGAGCTAAGTCTATCAAAGTAGATCATTCCACAATTTCTCTGTTACTGTGTCCAGTGTTCTCCTGGTTCTGCTCACTTCACTCAGCATCAGTTCACGTATGTCTTTCCAGGTTTTTCTGAAATATGCCTGCTCATCATTGCTTATAGCACAATAATATTCATGTACCACAACTTGTTCAGCTATTCCCCAACTGATGGGCATCCCCTTAATTTCCAATTCTTGGTCACCACAAAAAGAGCTGCTATAAGTATTTTTGAACATCTGGGTCCTTGTCCCTTTTTATTTTCTCTTTGGGATACAGCCCTAGTAGTGGTATTGCTGGCTCAAAGGGTCTGCACAGTTTTATAGGCCTTTGGGCATAGGTCCAGAATGTCAACATTCTCCTTTAATAGATGAGATCCATAGAGTCCTTACAAATGGGCCCAGTGACTCGCCCAAGTGATAGAGATTCAACCCACATCCTTTGGCTCCAAACCCAAACTCTTTCCCCTGTACTACAATCTAGTTTTGGTCAACAATCATATAGAGTATCACTGGAGGGGATTTATTTAAATTAAGAACTCAAGGGCTGGGGTGGAGACAAGATGGCAGAGTAGAAACAGGACTTACGTGGGGCTCCAGCTACCACCTCCTCCGATTCATATAAAAGGTGACTCTGAACAAATTTTGAAGCTACAGAACCCACAAAATGAAATGTGAAATATGCAATGTGAAATATCTCATGGGAAAAACCACTGACCTGGAAAATAGATCCAGGAGAGACAATCTAAAAATTATTGGACTACCTGAAAACCATGATCAAAGAAAGGATCTAGAAACCATCCTTCAAGAAATTCTCAAGGAAAATTGCCCTGATGTTTTAGAACCAGAGGGCAAAACTTCAACCAGAGGTTGAAAGAATCCACTGATTACCTCCTGGAAAAGATCCCAAAAAGAAAACTCGTACAAATACTATAGCCAGGTTCTGGAATTCCGAGATCAAGGAGAAAATATTATAAGCATCCAGGAAGAAACATTTGAATATTATGGAAACACAATCAGGATAACACAGGATCTGGCAGCTTCCACACTGAGAGATCGAAGGGCTTGGAATATGAAATTCCAGAGGTCAAAGGAGCTAGGATTAAAACCAAGAATCACCTACCCATCAAAACTGAGTATCATGTTTCAGGGGGAAATATGGTCATTCAGTGGAGTAGAGGACTTTCAAGCATTCTGATGAAAAAACCAGAGTTGAATAGAAAATTTAACATTTAGATATAAGAAGCAAGAGAAGCTTGAGAAGGTAAACAGGGAAATCATAAGGAACTTATCAAAGTTGAACTATTTACATTCCTACATTGAAAAATGATCATTGTAACTTATGAAACTTTACTCAGTTTTAAAATAGTGAAGGGAATAGAAATACATATATACGTATACATACATACATACATATACATACATACATACATACATACATATGTCTATATAGGAGGGCATGTGGGCGAATGAATACAAATGTGAATGTGTGTATATATGTGTACAGGTATACATAGATAGAGGGCACAGGACCAATTTAATAGGAAGGGATGATACTTAAAAGGTGAAATTAAGAGGTGAGAGAGGAATATAATGAGAGGAGATGGGGAGAGACAGAATGGGGTAAACTATCTCATATAGAAGAGGTGAGGGAAAATGGTTACAGTGGAGGGGAAGAACAGGAAGGCAAAAGGGAATGGGTCAACTTTATTCTCATTGAATTTGGCTTAGGGAGGGAATGACATACACACTAAAGAGGGTATCTCACCCTACAGGAGAGTAGGGGGAAGAGCATGAGAGGGGGGATGATGGAAGGAAGGGCAGGCTGGGCGGGAGAGAAGTTGGAAGCACCCACTTTTGAAAAGGGACAGGATCAAAGTAGAGAATAGAACAAGCAGTAGGTGGATAGGAGAGAGGGAAATATAGTCAGTCTTTTACAATATATCCACTATGGAAATGTTTTGCATAGCTACACATGTACAACCTATACGGAATTGCTTCTCTTCCCAGTAAGGGTGGGTGACAAGGGAGGAAGGAAATGAATCTGGAATTCAAAGTTTTAAAATCAAATGTTTAAATATATATATGTACATACATATATATATACTATTATTAGTATTATTTTACATGTAACTGGGAAATAAGCTATACAGGCACTGGGGCATAGAGATCCACCATGCCCTACTGGAAAGTCAGAAGAGATATGGGAGAAGATATTGGAGAGAGCAGATTGGGGGAGGGGATATTCAGTGGGATCACTATTTTTGGGGTGGTAGGTAGGGGAAATACAGGGAGAAAATTTGTAACTTAAAATCTTGTGGAAATGAATGATGTAAACTAGAAGTTAATAAAGCATTTGATTAAAAAAAAAAAAGACCTGAAAGTTTGCTGAGTCCTGTGCTTTTGGATAATTCTATCATCCTCCAAAAGCAGGAGTCAGGGAGTTAGCTGGGGCTAGGGAAAAGTACACAGGACTGGGAGTCAGAAGAGCTAGATTTGAATTCCATCACTGTGATTTGCTACCTTGTGTGACCTCAGGCAGTTCACTTCACTCCTCTGGACCTTAATTTCCTCTCGTGTAAAAGAAAACGATTGGAACAGATGATCTCTGAGGGCCACTCCCAACCTTAAATCTTTGGTAGAGTGGCTTTGCTGGGCTGAGTTGTGGTAGGCTAGGCATCATAGTCCTCATAGGAATATTCTGCATTCTCTTCCCAAGTCACTCAGTCCTAACTCTTTTCTAAGTAGACCCAAATTAAGACTTTCTGAAAAATATGAGACTCAGAGTCCCCAGATGTAGTCCTAACTACATTTAAGTAGACCCAAATTAAGACAGTGGAAAGACCACTGAATTTGGAGCAACATGGCCAGGATTTGAATCCTAACTCTGCCATTTGCTACCTATGTGACCGTGGGCAAATTATCTAACATTTTCCACCCTCAATTTCGTTATCTATAAAAAAGAGGGGGTCAAATTAGATAACTTCTAAACTCTCTTCCAATCTTATTTTTAATTCTATGAATTTATTAACCCACTTTAAAAGGTCTAAGTATATTTTTAACTTGTTAGGATTTTTAAAAAATAATATTGTCCTCAATCCTGATGCTCCGGGATGAGCTTGGGTGACTCAAACACTGACATTATATATTGCCAAGACCCTGAGTCACCAGCTAAGTAACTAGTGTTTGTTCAAAACAACCCTGGGACCTTATGACCTAATTACGAACAGAAAAACCTACATTGGTTGAAGTGAGTATCAAATTACTCTTATTCTAACTAGCAAACGACCAGCAGGCCCTTTTTCTGAGAAAGGCATCGAGAGAGCCTGTAATGTATTTTAATGCTCACCAAACATGAACAGTGGTTGATGGCCTCATGTTTAAACAATGGGAGTTGCTATAGCATTTATATGAGCAAAAGTCCAGCAAAAGCAGTATTTCATTTGCACATACAATCTGCCATCAGATCATTGGAGGCACTTGAATTGCATAACTCCTGAAGTCTTCCAAAGACCAGAAATAACTAGACTAGTTTTGCTTTAAAACCCCTGCACCAAATAATAGTGTATTTTCACTAGAAGCAAACTAACCAAGGGTATTGGACTAGATAACCTAATAAGGTCCCTTTTCACTCTAAATATATAATCGTAGGAGAGAATACATAATACACATAGAGAAAGAGAGAGAATATATACACACATATGTGTATGCTACATATATGTAATATATATGTATATATATACATATTTGAGAGAGAGAAAGAGGGAGGGGGAGAGAGAGCATTGTATTTATAGTATATTTTGGGTTTCTTCCATTGTTTCCAGAATGTTGGGCTTTGGACTTTATACATACACATGTGTATATATATGTTTGTGTGTGTCTGTGTGTGTTTGTGCATATATGTAAGTATATATATCTGTATGTGTATATACTGTGTAATACATATAACATGTATACACATGTATATTTTATATGTGGCATATTATAAATCATATATAATATGTAAGATTTGGGCTTTATTATATACACTATTTATTATATATGTAAAATAAAGTACAAAACCCAATATTCTGGCAACAGTGAAGGAACGCCAAAATATACCTTAATACACACATTTAGAGTATGTTTGGGGATGATCTTATTAGTTCATCTAGATAGGGAATTCCAGGTGTGGAAACTCCCTCCATTGTTGCCTATTGGCAACTCCTCTGTAATTTATAATCTTAGATGATAAGTGCCTGGGGCACTGAGCCATTAACTGACTTGTCCCTGGTCACACAGCTGGCATGTGACAGGACCTGGATATTAAACCACGTCTTGCTGACTCCAAGGTTGGTTTCCATTACGCAATGCTGCCTTTCCTAGGTAATATAAAATTGTAAAAATCAAAAACAACCCAGGATCTATCAAAGGAGGAGCATTGGAGCAAGAGTCAGGAGATCAATGTTCTAATGTCACCTTTGTTATTGATGGTTTCAGTTTCTCCATTGGCAAAATGGGGGTGATGGCCACTTACCATTGTATTTTGGGTTTGGGACTTTATTTTAAAAGAAAATGAGCCCCCAAATATCTTTTCATAATTATTATGTGTTAATATCTCCACATGTGGACCCCTGTCTGAATTTCCAAACTATTCTTCCCTAATATATGGCTGCTACTGATTTTAAGTGACAATTCATCCTTCACTTCCTTATGCCTCTTTGATATAAATGCATGAGGTATACAGAAACAATAGTATTGACCTACTTCATAAATCAATCTCTGTTAACATTTTCTTAACTTTTTACCTTTGACTTCCTTAGGGTATGAGCCCAGTGGAGCAGAGGAATTTTTGTGATTTTCTTAGCACAAATACAAACTGCTTTCCAGAAGGGTTGATCAATTCACAGCCCCACCCACGACATATCATGTACCTTGTCTGTTCTCAACCCCTCAAATATTGACTATTCCCATCTTTTGTCATCTTGACCAACTTGCTTGGTGTAAGGGGAAACCTCTGGGAACTTTTGACCCACTCATCTTCTAAAACTCAGATCAAATGTTATTTCCTTCCAGTGAGCCTTCTCTGATCAAACCATGTCAGGAATAATTTTTCCCTTCTCAAGGTCTAATAGCACTTGTGTGACTCTCATTTAAATACTGAGATGCTGTGCTCTGCATATAGGAGGTGCCTCATTGTTGAATGCAAGTAGAAAAAGAAAAGACTGGTTCTCGGTTGTTAACGTCTCAGTGACAATATTTGTGCCCTTCTTATAACTCCAGTGAAATATCCCGGTGAGCAAACCCCACTACTGACAGCTGGGTTAGCTTGTGTGATGACTAAAAGGCTGTTTTTCAATATGGGCAGTAAATGTAGACAAACAAGTGTTGGACAGTTCAGTCCCTGTGTACTAAACTCGCTCAGTCCCAGACTGTCCCTATGAGAGTGTTGGCAGGCAGCTGCAATAAACCTGAGCAGCCTTGAAACAGCAGCAATAACCCCCAAATCACAAGGCGGTGGGGTGGGGAGTCAGGCTTAACCAGCTGCATTCAGGTGTGAGGATCTGTGGGTGCCTGGTCTTGGCTGGGGCCACCTGCTACCAGCGGTCTGAGTCTTTGAGCTTAAAAGCAGGACAAGAGGTCGGAATATCAAAGCATATCCCCTTTGTAGGCATTCCAGAGGAGTTTCAGGGTGGGGCTTATTTGCAGGGTGCCAGAAGAAGCAGTAGGTTTTAATTATTGATATCTTAGCCCTAGGTCCTCAGCTGTCACTAGTTTAAAACAATCAAACTGGGAGAAAGGAAGAATATGAACTTTTGGGAGCCTTAGTTGATTGTTTTCAGGGTTTTGAAAATCAAACAAGTTCCATGGGACATGATTTATCTTACCATAAAAAAAAAATAAAATTTATGTCTGCTAGAGTATGACTCCCCAACCAGATTTCTCAGTACTTTCATTCATCTGTTGGATACTTACTATACAGAATCCAGCATTAGTTAATAAAAGGTACACCTGTAGGGGGCGGCTAGGTGGCGCAGTGAGTAGAGTGCCGGCCCTGGAGTCAGAAGGACCTGAGTTCGGATCCGACCTCAGACACTTAACGCACACACAAACAAAAACCTAGCTGTGTGACCTTGGGCAAGTTACTTAACCCCAATTGCCCTCCAAAAAGCAAAAAAAAAAAAAGAAAAGAAAAAAAGGTACACCTGTGTTATTCAAGGTTTGAGAAAGGAAAGCTCATTCTTTATTTTTTTGGAGGGGGAAGGCAGGGCAATTGGGGTTAAGTGACTTGCCCAAGGTCACACAAACTAGTAAGTGTGTCAAATGTATAAGGCTGGATCTGAACTTGGGTCCTCCTGACTCCAGGGCTGGTGCCTTTATTCACTGTACCACCCAGCCATCCCTGAAAAGCTCATTCTTGGTGAGAGCAAGGACTTAGGGATCAGGAAAGGCTTTCTGCTGGAGGAAAAAGCATTTGAGCTGAGTTTTAAAAGACGAATACGTCAAGACAGCTCTGAAGTTTCACCTCATACCCAGCAGTTTGGCATTGTCCTCCCCTAAACCCATGCCAGCACACCCATACAGTTTGGGGGAACCTCCCTCACTTTCTCTTGCTATCCCAAGGGTATCAGTGCAGCATTTGGCTATCCAGCTGTCCTCATTCTTGCCACATGACCAGCCCATCTTATCTTCCTCTGATGTTAATCTTTGAGATGTCAATTATTCCTTTTCCTCAGAGTTCCTCATTGGTTATATGTTATAATCTGTTCATAACCCACCTCGTGCCTCTCCAACACCCTGTATGTGAGGTTTATTTTTAGTTTTCAGAGGCAGTTTATTATGTCTTGTTGCCATATAGCAACATCTGGTAGAATGTTAGTATTTTTTAAAGTGGGCCTTTGCTTTCCTGGGAAGCATGAAGTCAGTAAAGAAGTTTTGCAATTTCCTGAAAACAATTCAGCTTCTTCTCTTTCTGTTCAAATCTGGGCCCAATGTGTCCATCTGAACTGTCTGTCTCAGATGTCCATGCTGTTGGAACGCTCTATATGGTGTCCAACCAAACGAATGGTGAAATCTAGACAATAGCCATTCCTCATCGCTTGGACTTTCCCATCTTGGTGAGCAGACAAAGCTCCTTTGAGTCATTAAACATCTCTTCCAGTGGTTCTGCAATTTTCTGTGACTACTGTAATCAGAATAATGTCACCCATAAACAAGAGCATCAGGAGGACTTCATTATCCCCAGGGAAACCTTCTTCATGCAAGATCTCTTCCATCCCAACAGAAAATATTTTTGGCTGCATATATGCTGTTATATGCCTTTCCCTGGTTTTTATTATTAGAGGGTCATGGAACACAGTTATTTCTGTTATCACATCTCCCAAGGAAACTGGAATGATTTTGATATATGGATGGGAGATGCCTTATTGGAAAGGGGCATGTAAAACAGCGTTCTGTCCTACTAATCAAATGTTTTTTCACAATTAATAAACAGTAAACACACTGGGATTTTATTTTCTCTATGTCTTTCAGTCAATTGTGAGATAATAAAAATGTTATCCATTGTTGAATATCACTTGCCAGAACTTACTTTTTTCTCTACTAATGCCCACATTGAGGATGCCCTAGATTTATATATGTGTGACTCTCATAAAGATCGTATGTGTGCACACATATACATATGTACATACATACATACACACATAGGTATATGTATAGGAAGGGGCAGCTAGATGGTGCAGTGGATAGAGCAGCAGGCCTGGAGTCAGGAAGACTCATCTTCCTGAGTTTAAATCTGGCATTGGACTCTTACTAGCTGTGTGACCCTGGGCAATTCACTTAATTTGCCATAGTTCCCTCATTTGTAAAATGAGCTGGAGAAGAAATGGCAAACCACTCCAATATCTTTACCAAAAAAAACCCCAAATGGAGTCACAGAGAGTTGGATATGTCTGAAATGACTGAACAAAATATATGAGAAAGAAGGTATAGATTTGGGCATTTATTGATATTGTCAGCCCCCTTTGGGGGTTTTAATAAGGTCTGATATCTTTCCCACCCCACTGGCATCTTACCTTCCTTTCTACATCTTTTATCTGAATGTCTCTCAATTTCTTCACAGTTGTGTGATCTCCAGCACTGATCTTCTCAAGGTCAATCTGGCTGATTTTTCCATCTTTGTTCTCTTCCTTCTAAATAAGCACATACAGTACTATGATGGTAGAGGACACACTTAGTGGTTCCACGATCCTTGTTAGAGAAAACATTGTTAAAATAGATTTTCCCTGTCTCTTCCACTCTTCTTCTCTTTGTTATTCTCCTTACATTTTCATCCTTGAATGCCCTTGGGATGGCTTGATCATTTGGATATCTTGCCAAATTTTTTATAAATTGGTTTTACCACCCCACTGCTTCTCAGTGTTTTGTGAGATGATATTGCTCAATCGTCAGTCTCTCTTCAGGAGATTTGATAGACAAATTTATACGAACCCAGTGTTGTCTTTGGTACTTCTCTATTTGGCCAGTCAAATATTTGCTGTCTAAGACTTTTTCTGGGCACTTTTGGTCTCCTTGTTGTGGCAATTAGTTTACAGATAAAATTGTGATAATTGCTGTCAAATTGGCATCACTTCTATTGTCCACTTCCCATTTTGATTGTCAATTAATTATTAAGATACCGTAGAAATGGGGTGGCTAGGTGGCGCAGTGAGTAGAGCATCGGCCCTGGAGTCAGAAGGACCTGAGTTCAGATCCTGCCTCAGACACTTAACGCACACACAAACAAAAACCTAGCCGTGTGACCTTGGGCAAGTTACTTAACCCCAATTGCCCTCCAAAAAAAAAAAAAGATACAGTAAAATTAAGTTGTTTCAATTATAAGCTTTATTTTTTTCTCATTAAAATTCTTACTTTTCACTAATTCTGATCGTAGCTCTGACAAGTTGGTGCTCTGACTATATAGACAGCTGACTCAGGAATTACTCCCACATCAATAACATTTCCTGTCTTTTAAAATGTAATACATTTTGTTCTTTCTGATGCTCCCCATACCCTGCTCCTACCAATAATTTTCTCAAAATGTTCATGATTTACAGACATGAAGCTTCTGTGCAATCTACAAGTCTTTGGTTCCATTCCTTCTTACTGAATCACACTTTCCCATATGGTTTTCCCCTTACTCACCTTTGACCATCCTTGCATTGAAATCACCAAGTACCAGAGTATGTGTTGATTTAATGTGGACTTATCAAGTCCTTCACAGAATTTCTCTGCCATTTCATCTTTGGCACTTGAAATTGATACATAAACTGTGATTATTTATGTAGTAGCCCTTTTACAAATAGTTTTCATTAGTGAGCTGTTGTCCTTCATACTCAGAGGATAGAAATGACATCACTATGTCAGGGTCAATGCTACAAGGTGTCCAGCTTTGGCTGATCACACCAATAAGAGCTCCGAAGGCTCTACCACAGATCAGACACAAATAGTCCATATGAATATTTGGGATGGATGTGTCTCTAAATGTGCACATCTCACATTTCTTTTGAACTACTGCGTTTCTTCTTTATTTGTAGACCACAGCGCCGTCTTTGATGCAGACCATGCTGGCCGGTCCAGTGCCAGGGTCTCCCATGTCTCACAATTGATTCCAAAGTTCTTCAGAGAAACCTCATATCACTTCTTCTGACCACCGTGTGAGCAGTTGCCTTGTGTAAGTTAATCACTTTATCATTAGTACTGCAATATGTGATGACCAAATATCCCATTAAGTAATGTTTTCTTGTTGACTGAATGACTCTGAGTGCATGCCAAAATAAATTCTGCCAACTTCTTTCTTCGCCTCCCCAAGCAGTGCCTGTGGATCATCCTTCCATCTTTCTTCTAGTTTTGTCTATAGAAAAATTTAGTAATATTAATTTTATTATTGTTTCAAGAGTAAGAGGTGAAAAGGGGGTGGGAATAGATGGCAAGACACCATGCTGGATAGAGCCTAGAGGGTGACTGGAAGAAGTTTTCACATCAGAAGAAGCATGAAATGGCAGGTCTAGACCTGAAAAAGAAAAAAGAAATTATTGGAAAGGTAAACTTTGACTCAGTCTATCCTGAGGGGATACCAATGGCAAATTAATGGGTGAGGTTTATTATGGAGGAGTCTCTTAGATTCCCTAAAGCATAGTCCTGGTATTTTGTAAACTTTGAGCAGCTTCTCTTTCAGGAAGGATTTTTAGAGTCTGAAAAAAAAATAAAATAAAATCATCTGAGTTCTTTCTATTACTACCCCCTTCTCTTACATAGTTCACCCCCTTCTGATCCTCCTCTGTGGCAAGAATTATATCTCCAAACTCTTTTACTTATGTGTTTATTTACTTTGAATTCACAATGGGATTAGACCTTTTTCTCAGTGTATAGAACCAACCTTGGAGTCAAAAAGACCTGAGTTCAAATGTGACTTCAGACACTTACTAGCTATGTGACCTTGGGCAAGTCATTTAACCCTGTTTGCCTCAGTTTCCTCATCTGTAAAATGAACTGGAGAAGAAAATGGAAAAATACTCCAATATCTTTGCCAAGAAAACCACCAATGGGACAGTGGAGAATCAGACCCGACTGAAATGACTCAACAACAACAATATCCTTTCCCTGAAAGAACCCTCAGAGCATCTCTGAAGTTGATGAAGTATCTTGTAAGGCAGATTTTCCCCAAACTATTTAGCTTCCATATTGTTCATTCATTTTTATAGTAATAAGACCGTTTGCATACATGGTCAGTGCTGAGCACAAGCCATCTTCCACAAAGTGGTGGTTCAAAAAATATTTGTTGATTAAATGAATGAACGGATACAGAGATAGCTTCTAACAAAGCTCCCAGAACTACTAAGGAACACCAGTCAGAACCAGGGAAAGATTGCAGGGAGAGGCCCTCCAACCCTGTACATATACTGCCACCTTGTGGTGATAGATGCTTACAAGGTTTGTTATTAAAGTGAGGTTTTCCGGTGGGCCATTTGAATTCCATTTCAATTATGAGTCGTAAAAGGCAGTGTGTCTAGCATTGGGGAACATTTTCTACTTGAGATGCATAATTTATCTTATGCGTGGCAACCAACTGTAGCTCACGTGTAAATTAACCATTCATTCAATAAATATTTATTAGTTCAATTCTGCACATAGTTATTAAGCACCTTCAATGATGTTATGTTCAGGGCCCTGAGGTAGGCCTGGAGATACACGGTGAATAGTCAATTGTTTTTGTCCTCAAACAACCTAGGGGATCTCAGGATGGGAAGAGGATCTCAAAGGTCATTTAGTCTTAACCCACCCCTGAATTAGCATCCCTTCTAAAACATTCCTGAACTATTATTAATACTCTTTTGCTTGTAATTGGGAGATAAGATGTGCAGGCATTGGGACACAAAGATTCACCTTCCTCTAATGGAGAGGTTGAAGGGGGTGTGGGAGAGGATAGGGGAGAGAGCAGATTGGAGGAAGCGATGTCTTGTGGGACTGCTGTTCTGGGAGGGTGGGTAGGGGAAAAACAGGGGGGGGGGAAATGATTGTAACTCAAAATCTGGCAGAAATAAATGATGTAAAACAGAAGTTAATAAAGCATTTGTTTAAATAGAAAAAAATTAAAAACATTCCTGAGAAGTGACCATCCAATAGAGGAATTTACAATCTAATTGTACCTACTGTGTGTACAGGGTTTCTTGATAGAGGTTTCCCATCTAATAGGAGATATGAAATGTGTACACAAAACTCAGTAAATCCCATCACACAGAGCAGGATTAGTGACAGAAACAAATGATTGTTTGATAGAAACAAAGCATAACAGAAACGAATTCAAAGGAGGGAGAATTAATTTTTAGCTGAGATTATCAGGGAAGATTTGATGGTGGAGGTAGCTTTTGGACTAATAGTAATAGCTAGATTTATACAGAACCTACTGTATGCCGGGCATTATGCTAAACACTCTATAAATATTAGCTTATTTGATCCTCACAACCACACTGGGAAGTAGGGGCTATTTTTATTTCCATCTTACAAATGAGGAAACTGAGGCAAATAGGGGTTAAGTGACTTTCCCAGGGTCTCACAGTTAGTAAGTCTCTGAGGCTAGATTTGAACTTAGGTGTTCCTGACTCACTGCCCAGAGTTCTTTCCCTTGTCATTAATTGGGTCTTAACCAATGAATGGGATTTTAATAGGCAGAGTTAAGGAGGTAAATATGTACCAGGAGAAAATAAATGGATTAAACAAATGTGTAGAGGTGGAAAGGAATGGACCAAGTATTTAAGGAAGGGTTGTTTGGCTAGAGCGTTGTGTACTTAGTGGGAAGTAGTTGGCATTTCTTGATTAAAAATGTCAGTAGGTCACAGATGGTAGAGGCATTGAATGTCAAGCTGGAGTCTGGACTTTAGTAGGCAATAGGGAGCCATTACAAGGTTAGGGTGGAGTAAAGGTGTTACACAATGAAGTTTTAAGAAAGATTTGCCAAACAGTACAGTAAAGGATGGGTCAGAGGAGAGACTGGAGGCAAAGGGAATAGAAAGGAGATCACTGCACATTACTTACATAAATCACTAGGTGAGGAGTGGAATCATCTAATAGGCTATCGGGTTGAGATGATGACAAAAATGCATAGAGTTCCTCTCCCAACAGTCATTTTGGAGCTCAGTGGAGCAGCTCGGTGACACAGGATAGAATACCGGGCATGGAGTTCAAACCTGACCTTCCTGGGCAAGTCATTTCATCCTATTATGTGCCTCAGTTTCCTCATCTGCAAAATGAGCCAGAGAAGGAAATGGCAAACCCCTCCAGTATCTCTGCCAAGAGAATCCTAAATGGGGTCATGAAGAGTCACACATGACTGAAAAATGACTAAACAACAATGGAGCCTAGACAAGGGTAGAAATGAATGGGATATATCAAGCACTTATTCCTGTGATCTTAGCCCTGTGCTGAGAGCGGGGGATGTAAAGAAAGGCCAGAATAATCTCTGCCTTCAAAGAGCTCACAAGGAGACAAGATGTAAATAGCTAGTAACTAGATGTAAATAACTAGTAATTAACTAGATGCAAAAACTAGTAACTAGATGTAAATAACCAGTAACTAAATGCAAAAACTAGTAACTAGATGTAAAAAACTAGTAACTAGATATAAATAAATAACTAGATGAAAATAACTGTAAATAACTAGATATAAATAACCAGTAAATAACTAGTAACTGGATGGAAATAACTATATACAAGATATATACAGATGCCATGGAAAGTCTCAAGCAACATCCCCTCCCATTTCTCTGTGCTGTGGGTAGATGACTGTGATTTATGAGCAAATACCCCTGCTATAGCCACCATGAACTACAGACATGAAGCACATAGGAGTGTTGTCTTTTTTAATTGAATGAGACTTGCAAAGTAGATGACATTTAATGCTATGCACGACCGTAACTGGCAAGGAAGGAAATGATCACATTAAGGATGGCCTCTGGATCTCCAAGATCTAAGTCTTAAACAATAGAAAGGGTTGGGGGTTGGGGAGGGAAGACAAAGGAATAGAGGGGCCTGACCTGTATTCAGGTTCGGAAAGCAGAGAAATGAGTAGGGGAGCATTGCCAATGGGAAGAAGCTGAGTGGATGGGCAAATGAAGAGTAGGATGGGGTTAGAGGCTGACCCTGTGATAACACTGGTACAAAGAGCTCTCTCTCTACCAATGTAGGTCAGCACTTTCTCTCCAGCTTAGTCTGAGACAGCTGCTGAGAATATAGTTACATTGATGATGGTGATGATGATGATGGTGGTGGTGGTGATGATGATGGTGATGGTGGTGGTGATGATGATGGTGATGGTGGTGGTGGTGGTGATGATGCTGATGATGATGATGATGATGATGATGGTGGTGGTGGTGGTGGTGGTGGTGATGATGATGATGGTGGTGGTGGTGGTGATGATGATGATGGTGGTGGTGGTGGTGGTGGTGATGATGATGGTGATGATGATGGTGGTGGTGGTAGTGGTGGTGGTGGTGATGATGATGATGATGATGATGATGGTGGTGATGATGGTGATGGTGGTGGTGATGATGATGATGGTGATGATGGTGATGATGGTGATGATGATGATGGTGGTGGTGGTGATGATGATGATGATGATGGTGGTGGTGGTGATGACAAGCTTTATATAGGGATCATTGCAGCAATCCCATAAGGTGGGTGCTATTACCCTCATTTTACAGATGAGGAAACTAAATGACCAGCCCAGGATTTCACAGCTAGTATCTGAGGCAGAATTCTAACTCAGATCTTCCTTATTCCAAAGCTGAGTGAATGGGCAAATCAAGAGTAGTTTTCTACTAATTGAGCCACCCCCTCCCAGTCTAACTTACTTGTCCAAGGAAATATAGCCAGTATTTGTCAGAGGTGGGATTTGAATTTAGGTCTTCCTAAAACCAAAGCTCTATATGGTGTTGGGCATGGGTATAGATAAGCTGTAGCTGGCATGGATGAGAGGTAAGGGCAAGGTCTAGCTGGTAAAGAAATAGCAAAGTCCTTTATAAAGCCAATTCTATAGTTGGATACAGAAACTCGAACCCAGGTCCTCTGACTTCCAAGTCCTGTACTACTCTTTCTACGCTACTCTCCCTAGAACACCTGTTCCTGACACAAAGGGTATGTCTGGCTTCTCATCTCCAGATTATGGGCTCAGGTCCATGTGTACCCTAGCTTGGGCCCCAGACTAGAAAAATGTTAAAAAAAAACAAACAAAAACAACAGAAATACTTGTGTCTTCTAAAACAATGATGTTGCCAAGATCAATCTTACCTTGTGCCTAGACTGTACCTAAATTCTGTGTCCCTCATCCAGATATCTGTGTTTGGGTTTTAGCCTTCCTGAGTTAAGGTTACAGGCCCCCCTATAACCAGACCCTGTACCTAGATTTCATTATATAGCTTACAATCTAATCTACTTAATCCTACCATGCCTCCCTATCACTCCAGCTTCCAAGCTACCCCTCTGGCCTTGTTCCTCCACAGCCATGGGGATCTGCTCCCCAACTTGTAAGGCAGAGATAGAATGGGAGCCCCAAAAGAAACTGAGAAAACCACTCAATGTGAGGGTAAACCTAAGATGGTGAATTATGTTTGGCCATTGCTCTGAGGAGCCCCTAGAATGGGGTTTCTTCACTTTTTTATATATGCCATGGGCCTTTCCGGCAGTTTGATGAAATCTATGAACCTCTTCTCAGAATAATGCTTTCAAATGCATAAAATAAAATACATGAGTATAAATCAATTCTTTCAAAATACAGTTATCAAAAAAAATTTTAAAGCATACACCAGTTCATGGACTCCAGGTTAAGAACCCTTGCCTTAGAACTGCCTACAGGTAGGTTAGGGAGGATTAGGGGACACTCCAGGAGTGTCCAGAGGACAGGGTCTCCTCATATCTGCTCCAGCAAATAAACAGCTAGAGTCCCCTTTCCTAGGGAGGGCAGGTAATCTTTCTAGTACTCCCCTCTTTAGGACTAAATGACCCAGCTGGGACATACTCTCTTATTGCATCAATAAAGGGTAGTGTAGACCAATACCCTTTAGCCTCTCCATCAACTTTGGTATCAAATTCAAGGATCTGTATGTAATCTTAGGCTAAAGAATAAGAAGACACCAGGACAGAGGCAGATTCCCATTGCCCACCAAGAGAGCTGGTAATCCCACTATAGAATAGCTTGCCCAAAGGACAGTTGTAACCTGCGACCTGTTTTACTCTCTTTCAAAGGCTGACACAGACTCTGATCTGTCAATATTAGGAGCATGAAGGCTTTGGGGTTCCACCTAAAATCCTTGGTAACCTATGACTCATCTAATAGAAATACATGTGCCAGGTTATGTAGGCCTTCCTATTTCTAGATTTCTTTTGAAAGTAGATGGCATAGTGGATACAGGACAGAACTTTGAGTCAGGAAGACCTGAGTTGCTTACAGCCAGCCTCACTTAAAATCTATAAGACCCTGGGTAAGTCACTTGACTGCTGGCCAGCCTGTTTCATCTATAAAATGGGGGTAATAGTACCTAATTCCCAGAGTTGCTGTGAGGATAAAATGAGATATTTGTAAGGTGTTTTGCAAACATTAAAGCACTATATAAATGCTAGCTCTAATGCTAGCATTAGAAACCATGAGAGCAGATGGATTCAGCCCCTTGGTCACCCAGATAACCCTTATACTTCCTAAAATATGGCACCCAGAATATAGTCATTCAGTTGTGGCGTGACGGGTCCAAAGTCCAGGATCATTACCTGCATTACTTTGAATATTCTATATCTTTTAGGTGATATCTTTTCTATACCTCATATATTTACCATAGGACTATTCTAGAGAAATATATATTTTCATTGTTTTTATTAATTTTCAAATTAAAGCTAAGTGATGCAAACTTTTTAAAATATTAGAAATTCAATCTTATCCCATTGACCAAGGAATGAACCTATTCAGAAAGAGAGGATGCTTGTTATGTCTAAGTTATATGTAACCTAAAAAGGTAACAAGATAACATACGCAAACTTTTTTTTCCTGTTTCTCCATGTTTCAATGCCTTCCTGTTAAACAAGTAGGAGAAATTCCATTCCATTGTCAAGAGAATAGATATTTTGATCAACATACTGGGAATTCACCTAACATTGTTGGAGGAATTCTGTTTTTATGTAGCTGTTTCCTTTTGTACATCCAGATTGCTTCGAAATTACTCAAGCCTCACACATACAAAAAGATGAATCAGATGGTTTGAAACTACTATTTTAATGAGCAAAATCTTTCCTGACGCTCCTGGAATTTCCTCTAGTTTGGGGTGTTTATTCAGCAAACAGTCCCCATTAGAGTTGGCTGCTGCGATAGACAGCTAAATGTGTACACTCAGGTTCTCGAAAACATGCTACTATGAAAAGAAAATTTTCTCCCGTTAGAGGATGGGAAAAATCTTTGGTCAACCCAAAAGTTACTCAAAATTCTACCTGTGCTTTTCGACAAAACATCCAACTTCATATTTTTACTGCTTTGATAAATTAATAGCTTTTAATATGGTTAAGAGTGCACAAAAATATTTTAGGTCAAATGGAAAATTATTTGGATAAACACTAATGCTTTAAAATAACACTCCCTAAGAAAGAGCATAGCGGCTGGAAAGTTAGCCTTGAATCTGGAAGACCTGAGCAAGTCCTGACTTTCACACACTCTGGTAATGCGATCCCCTACCCTCTCAGTGCCCCTAGGCAGTCTCTAAGACTAAGCAGAAGACCAGATGTGGATCTGCTTTGGTGGAGGGAATTTCCTCACTGAGAGTTCCCTATAGCAATGTAATCACAGGTCCAGTACCAAAAGGAAAAGAAAAGAAAAAGACATCCCCCTAACGTGAAGCATAGGGCAGCTATGTGGTGCAGCGGATGGAGTGTTGGACTTGGAGTCAGGAAGAACTCTGGTTCAAATCCAGCCTCAGACAAAACTTTACTAGACATGTGATCCTGGGCAAGTCCCTTAACCTTATTTGCCTTGGTAACCTCCATATGTAAAATAAGCTGGAGAAGTGAATGGCAAACCATTCCCATATTTTTGCCAAGAAAATCCCAAATGGGGTCACAAAGTCAGACATGACTGAAATGACCACATAAACAAAAATTTGAAGCATCTGTTAATTCTATGCCCTTGAGAGAATCCATGTTCACTACCAACAACCTTTCCCAGGGATGTTCCTGCCCTTTCTCATATATCAATCAGTTTCTCAAACAAATGTATTATCTAGTATAAGCCATCTATCACATATACAATATATGATGCAAGACCTTTACTGAAATATAGGTACATTTTCAGAGATTTACAAATTGTGAATTTACAAAACATAAACTAGGGGGGGGAAAGGTACAAGGATAGGCTTCCTTTAAAGGCTAAATCAGTTTAAACCGAAAGAAAAGATCTCTGAAAGTAAAATATATATATAGGTATATACTGAAAAATGATACTGCTTCTACCCTCAAAGTTTATGTGAAACTTGAGAGGAGTCGTGATAACATGAAAAGAGCCCTAGATCTAGAGTGCAGAGATGGATTTTAATTCTAGTCATGTGTAATGGGAATGGGAATTTGGAGACCTTCCCTGCCCCTCAATAGACCTGGGGGGAGTTTGAAGACCTCCTCTGTTTTGAAAGCAAACTTTGCCCCCTAATAGGCTGAATGTATTCACATGGAGACTGTGGTGGGAGTTTGCTGAAAGGAAGCAGAGCCCACAAGAAGCTGGTCAGAGCCAGACAGATGTGGGAGAGAGAGGATGAGGCAAGGAGATAGAGGTTTGTGATTCCAAGTCCAGCACTACCACCTAGTATAAGGGAAATGGAAATTTGGAGATCTTTCCTGCCCCTTAATAGACCTAGGGGAGAATCTGAAGACCTCCCTTGCTTTGAAAGTAAACTCTGCCCCCTAATAGGCTGAATGTAGTCACATGGATCCTGTGGTGGGAGGAGTTTGCTGAAGGGAAGCAGAGCCCACAGGAAGCTAGGAGCCAGAGCCAGAGAGATGGTGGGGGAGAGAGGACACCCAAGCAAGAAGTCAGATAGGCTCATGAGTAGATATTGATCTTGTATTGGTTTGTGGGAAGGCTGAAGGATGCTGTGGCTCTCAGCGTTATGGCTTCTGGTATCTTTGGTACTATGATGGAATAGGCTTACTGGTTTGGGGATTTGGTTTTCTGGTGTCTAAATAAATGTTTCAGTTCTGCTACCTGGAGAATCTGTTATATTTTGTGATTTAATGTCATGCAATATGTATAGTCATGGTCTTTATCGTGATCCTGGGTGCTGTAAATATTACATTGGCGCTACACCATACTGCAATGTAACCCTCGAAAAATCGCTTATCCTTTGTATCCTTCCAACTCCTTGTGTGTAAACAGGATCATCTCTTAAGATCTTTTTGGTTACACATCCCAACATCCCTAAACTTGAACAAATATTTTTGGCATTTAAGATATATTCTTAGGGCGGCTAGGTGGCGCAGTGAATAGAGCGCCGGCCCTGAAGTCAGAAGGACCTGAGTTCAGAGCCGGCCTCCGACACTTAATCCGCACAAACAAAAAAAAACCTAGCCGTGTAACCTTGGGCAAGTTACTTAACCCCAATTGCCCTAAAGGGGCGGCTAGGTGGCTAAGAGCGCCAGCCTCGGAGTTGGGATGACCCGAGATCAGATCCGGCCTCAGAAAATGAGCACCCACGCATAACTTGTAACTTTGAGCAAGTTACTTAACCCCAATTGCTTTAAAAAAAAAAAAAGATATTCTTGGGAGGAGGGGAGTTCCAGACCTGGATTTCACTGAGATAGGGAATTCCCCATGTAGAAACCCTCTCCACTGAGAATCAACAATTAGTCTGTAACTTAGAGTCCTAAAGAATTGCCTATAGCAATGAGAAATGACTTGCTCACAGTCATACATCTAGCACATATAAGACAAAACTTGCCTCTAAGTTTTCCTGACTTGAAGGTCAGCCCTCTATCTACTAAAGCAAGCTGGCTCATCTACTTAAAAGTGGCCTGGTCAGGGAAAATGTGGGTGAGGAAGAAGGAATGGGAGAGGTCAAAAACAGAAGCCTCATACTTCTATATCATTTTTGATTCCAGATCTCCAGGACCTCAAGGGGATGGCTTTCTCTAGTAGTTTGTTAACTATGTATGTTCAGTAATGACCCTCGGAGAGGCAAGCTATTAAGGAAATCTCCTTCTGGCCAAATGATGTCCTACTCCTGAATTTACTCTCTTTGACTTATGAAGAAACCACCAACACCAGAAATGTCCATTTTTCAGGATCACTAGTCACTGACTTATGCTCAGAGAAGGAAATAGAATATATATGTGTGTATGTGTGTGTGTGTGTGTGTGTGTGTGTGTGCATACACACACATTTGTTACTGTATTAGACATAACAGTAACAAATAACACAAAGAACAAAATAGGTTATATTTTAACAGACAGGAGATATTATGAATGTGGGGGTAATCCCTGAGTCAGCAGTCTCTGTCAGAGCTAAGATGAGAATTAATAAAAGAATACAGAAAAAAAGATTTGGAATACATTTCAACAACTCAATCTTGAATAAATAATTAAGAATCAAAATGGGAAATGCACAATAGAAATTAAATTGATAATAATTTAATAATTTTATCCAGAAGTTAAACCAAAAGCAAATTAATTGCCACAAGACTGAAACGAATTCAGTAAGAGCCTTTGTCTGCAAACATCTGACTTAATTAGCAGATGGAGATGGCTACCAAAGATAATACCAGGTTAAAACAGAAACTTGTCAGCAAAAATCTTACGAAGGACAACTATGAATAGTATTTATCTCATAAAGCAAAGAGAAGTAGTAGAGGGTTAAACAAATTTAAAGAAAGTCTGGCAAAACATCAAATTAAGCAAAGTCATTTGAAAGATATTTAAGGATGAAAATCAAAGAATAAATAAAAACAGAAGAAAATTGTGACTTCTACATCAGCCATACTAGGATCCCAATATCAAGTTCTGACGGACTTATGAAGAAGGTAAAAATGGGACTGAAGAGAGTAAACAATTGGAAGGGAATTCAGGGATCAATATTCAAGATACCTGAAGGGAAACTAACAAAGAAAATGCAGACCTTATTATTATAAAAAATAAAAGTGACCAAGAGATCAAAAACTACCAACCTATATGCTTCCTCTATGTAGAGAATCTTTATGAGCTATAAATACAAGTTGAGGGTATTCTCAACAAAGGCATTAGTGAAGACGGTTTTTACAAATGGTATTTTGTGAATAGATCACATCTTTACCGTTTCAGAATTGACTAAATGAAGAGGATGAAATATTCCACTGTGCTTACTGCTGATCATGAAAAAATATTTCATTTGGGAGAGCAAAACACAGACTCTTTCTCAACACAATGTCTCCCATTCACATATCAAAATCACCTGATTCCTTGAAAAACTTAACATGACCATACTAACATACAACTTAAATAATCATGTTATTTCTTTGATAAAAATTAGGTGAGACATAAAACAAGATATAGGCTTGCCAATTATTAGACACTGTAATGGAAGAAATCCCATGCAGAGTCCAAGCTAAAGATGGATCCCCTGTGAATGGTGACATTGTCCAGATGTTATTGCCAAGTGACACTCTACTGATTACATCAATCCCCACATTAATGAATTTCTTGGGAGAAATCTATCATCACTCAAAAGGGTTAGGCTTAAACATCCACCAAGAGAGACCAAGTGGATGAAGAATGTTTATCACCAAATTTCAATATGTATTTAAATAGACAACATTGTTGGGACATCTAAGGCAAAGAATAAAGATGGCTAATGAACTGAATCCAGAGTTAAAAAGAAAAAGAGGGGCTGAATTACCTTTAGGAAATTTAAAGGTTTCTTTAATGAGCCCAAGTTTCCATAAAAACAAAGGCCTGTTGTTTTGTTTTCCTATTAAAAAAATAATTATAATCTGTTCCTTCCACTGCCCCATACATAACTAAGCAAAAAGAAAAACATTAATTACAAATATTTATTCCCGTATTGGCCATGCTCTAAAATGTATACCTCTCTCTGCATAAGTTCATCATCTCTCTAGCAGGTGGTAAGGAACATGTTGCACCTTCAGTCTTCTGGATTCAATGTGTCATTGATCAGCTTGAATTTTTTTTTTTGGTCTTTATTAATTTGTTTGTTTACTTTTAGTTTAAAAGAATCAGTTCCACAATTCCTTGAGTTTCAAATTTCTTCTCCCTCCCTCCCCTTCCTCCCCCCACCCCCATGGCAGCATACAATCAAGTATAGGATCTGCAAATAGTTTCACATTAGACATTAGTCAGGTTTTAAAGAAGGATTATATCAGATGGAATGAACAATGGGAAAGAGGAAACAAACCCAAAAAAGAAAAAGAGCAGGTAGTTTGTTTCAATCTGGATTCAAACTCAGTTCTTTCTTTGGATGTAAACATCTCTCTCCATCATTGACCAGTTTTTAAATCTTTCAAAGTTGTTTTTCTGTTACTGTCATTAAACTGTCTACTCGCTTTATCAGTTAAGCCTTTTCAGTTTTTTCTGACACTCCATTTTGCCATTTCTTATGGCATAGTATGCTTCACTCATATGTTTAGTCATTCTGCAATAGGATAGCACCATAGTTTCCAATTTTGGCCTGCCATGAAAAGAATTCCTCTAAGTATTTATGTACCTATAGGTATTTTTCCTCTTTCTTTGATTTCAGGCCCTTTGTTTTTAATACTAACAGTCTACTGGTATTACTATACAGCAAGTAAGACATTAAATATAAGCCTCCAAAGGAAAAAACTAATGAATATTCTGTAAAGGGTAGCAGAGAGACATATATAAGGTTGAGCAGACTGTACCATATTGCCAAAGAGAAGCTCCAAAAAAGAATCAAAAGAAAAGATATCAAAGTATAGTATGATAAGATGGGCTAATCATGCAACAAGGGCAAGGAAGGACAGGTGGACAACTAGAACATTCTTCACTGGTACTCTTGGGATGTTAGAAGCAAGCAAGCAAGCAAGAAAACCAGCACAATGGGGGTATCTCCTGTGACTTATGGAAAGCCGTGTGGACAAGTGGCAGAGGACAAACAGACTTATATGGGTTGTGAGTTACCTTTTTGGAGTGAACTCACATAAATCAGTAAGATGACAGATCCATCTGAATATCTGAACAAATACTTACTGGGGTAAGAGGTTGGGGTTAAGGGTCTGGAGAGTTCAAAATTTAAAATAAAAATAGTATCTCAAAAGGTATAAAACTAAGATTCTACTCGTTAAGAGTTAATTAACATTAAGTTTTGTAAGAATATACCTTTCACAAAAGCTATACACATTTAAGGCTCCACAAAAAAACAAACAAAAAATAAAAAAGGAAAAGGATTCAAAAGCAAAAATAAATAATAACTAAAGAGCTTCAAAATAAGATCTATAACCAAGAAGGTCAAAAAACAGGTCCCAAACATGCCAAAATATTCATAATAGTACTTTCTATGGAAGTAAAAAAAAAAAAAAAAAGGAAAATGGGCACATCTATCTACTGGGAAGTGAATTATGGTATATGAATGTAATATTACTGAGCTCTAAAAAATGATTTAAGAATTCAGAAACATTGTTTGGAAGGGAGAATACTCAAGGGATGAAATTATGAGGTGAGAGAGGAAAGTGGCAAGAGGAGATGGGGGGAGACAGGGTAGGGTAAACTATCTCATGTAGAAGAAGCAAGGGGAAGTGGTTGCAAGGGAGGGGGAGAATAGGAAGGCAAAAAAGGCAAAACCACATTCTCATTGAATTTGGCTCAGGGAGAGAATGACATGCATACTAAATGGGATATCTCAACCTGCAGAAGAATAGGGGGAAGGGGGATGAGAGGAGGGATGATGGATGGGAAGGCATCCTTGGGGGGAGGGGAGGTTGGAAGTACCCACTATAGAAGAGGGACAGGATCATGTAGGGAATGGACCAGGTGGGGGGTGGGATGAGTGGGAGGGAATTATAAGCGGCCTTGTATAATATATCTAGATGGTAATGTTTTGCATAGCTAGACATGTACAACACATACTGAATTACTTATCTTCCCAGAGGGAATGGGTGACAAGGGAGGAAGGAAATGGATCTGAAATTCGAGGTCTTAACATTAAATGTTTCAAATATTAAAAAAAAAAATAATTCAGAAACATGAGAAGATTGATGAATTGGTGAAGAGCCAAAAGAAAAAAGCAGAAGAGAACAACATACATATTGATCTTACAATAATGTAAATGAAAATACTAAAAATCACCAGAATTCAGATGAAATTCAATGACTCCGTGATGAAATACATTTAACACACAGAGGTAAGACTGGAAAGTGACCTTAAAGGTCATCTCATCTTAGTTTCCAATTTTCACCAATGAACAGATGAGGAGATTAAGATTAAGATTAAGAGATTTGCTTAAGATAAGACCAATTATAAGTGAGAAAGGAGAGCTGGGATGAACTTCAGGGACTACTGTCCTCTCCAGTGCCCTCTGCCTAGTATCAATGACACACTAGAAGAGCAGATAAAATTTCTAGGAGTTTGTTTTGCTTACCTTTTTTGTTAAGAGAAGGAATGGTTATTGAGAATAGTGTATAAGAAACAAAGAGCATTAACAAAATATGTATTTTAAAAAGAAGATAGGCTTTATGAGGATGAAAGAAACCTGTATTAATTTAACTCCCTCCCTAAAACCTTCTCTTCCCCACTAACAAAAGACTAAGTGGTAAATGAATAAGATTCAAGCATCTGGAAGGCTCTCAGAAGAGGAATATCAAAAGGCTATTCTCTGAGACTAAAGAAAAGCCAGGTTCAGGGACTAGATAAGTTGGAAATTCCCAACTATAAAAGAATAAACTAACCACTGAGGGTTCTGATGTTATTTCCTTACCTAGAAAAATTAATAAAACATTCAGGTACAAAAGTAATCATTTCTAGACATTTAATGTTAAGACATTCAAATGGACTGGCAAAGAATAAACTGCTTTCTCCATTCTGAGGCAAGATTGGTATAGATCCCAATGTCCCAGGAAAGCTATAGTTTCACCATTAGCTAATAGCTTCAGGGCATGGGACAACTAGTCCAGTAGGGGACTGAGGATACCAAGTGCCCACTCTAGAGCTGGTAAAGTAGGAAATCAGCTTTGCTATGTACAAAAGATGAAAAATCTATGAGTCTTCAATTGGGTATCTTACCCTACAGGAAAATAGGGTGGTAGGGGATAAGGGGGGGATGATAGAAGGGAGGGTAGACTGGGGGAAAGGGTAGTTAGAAGCAAACACTTTTGAAAAGGGACAGGGTCAAAGGAGAAAACAGATTAAGTGGGGGGAGGGATAAGATGGAGGAAAATATAGTCTTTCACAATATAACTACTATGGAAATGTTTTGCGTAACTACACATGTGCAGCCTATATTGAATTGCTTATCTTCCCAGTGAGGGTGGGTAAGAGGGGAAGAAGGGAAAAAATCTCGAACTCAGAGTTTTAAAAACAAATGTTTAAAAAAAAATTATTTTTTACATGCAACAGGGAAATAAGATATACATGCAGAGGGGTATAGAAATCCATCTTGCCCTACTAGAAAATTAGGGGGGGGAATAGGGGAGGATATAAGAAAGAACAGTTTGGAGGAAGGGGTATTCAGTAGGCTTTCTCCAAATGCTTCTCCCCCTCCCAGATTCTGATGTAGAATACTTACTGAATCAAAACATCAGCTCATTTTAAGAACATTTAAAATGGACTGTGCCCAGTATAGTAAGAGCCAGAGAAACAAAAATATTCTCCAATCTGAAGATTTTATAGAATTAACTAAAATATAGAAATAAAATTACTTCATCAAAAATCACATCTTATGGAGAGTTTTATTTTCCAAACTTCACTATTTCAGTCTCTCTTAAAAAATGTTTCAATGAGCTTCTTCTTGTATGAAGTTATCCAGAGGGCGTCACTCACCAGTTTCCTTTCCAATACTGAATAGGCTAAAGTTCATTTCAAGGTTGGTATTATGGACCAACCAAGGCCTCAAACAAGCATGCCACCTGTATCTTGTTCCTGTTCCCTGGAAACACCATTGGATTTACTGTCCAATACAGAAGTGCTTTCTTTTCTTATCATGGTAGCAAAAAGCATGTCCATCATCCCCAAAGCTTCTAGTAGTTGTCCTTGATAACTAATCTCTTTTTCTACAAGCTCTTGAAGCACCAAAAACTGTTTGTCAATTACTGGTGACTGTCCAATCACAGGTAGGTATATGTCTAGAAAGAAAACAAAACGTAGTCACTAGAACTTCCTTTCTACTGTAAGGGAATTTGTATTTTTATAGATGGTAGAATTTAAACTGAAATGTATGACAAAGAGCCACTTGTTTTGCTACTTTTTAATAGCTACTTTATCCTTTTTTTTGTCTGAAGGCATAAGCACAGGCTCAATTTGCATAATGATCTAACTTTATAGTCAAGTCCATCACAAGAGATCAAACAAGATAATATATAAGAACGTTTTAATAAAGTGCTACATAACTGTCAATTGTGATTATGACAAATTTGAATTGATAATCACATATGAGCTGAATTTTAAATTCAATTTTAGCATTTTCATAACCATGTCTAGTAAACTGTTTAAATTTGAAGACTACAAACCTTAAGGGAAAAAAAAAACCACCAAAAAAACCAAACCCTTACAACTTACCAATAACCATTTCAGCAACACTGATCAAAACAGGGGCAAATCTTGGCTCAGCCAGGTGCCTACAAAGTAAAAAAATTAGTTTATCAGAACCAAAAGTTAGCAAGTTGTCACCTGTTACACCAACTCTCTATAAAAATCAGTTTGTAGCACACTAGATTTGAAGTCAGAAGGCCTGGTTAGGTTCAAACCCTGGCTTTAACCCTTCCTAGCTATATGACTATGGTTTAATTTCTTCAGTTGTTTCCTCATTTGTTTAATGGGGATAGAAGGGAGAGTTAATACTTCTACTACCAACCTTATGGGACTGGTATGAGGAAAGCATTTTGTGAAGCTTGAAGCAGCATAGAAGTGTGAGTTACTAAAAGGGACAGAGATGTGGACCCATGATTTCACTAGTATATAGAACTTCCAGGTGAGGACACTTCTCCCAGTGCAGACTGGTACCTTCTTTGCCACTTAGGACTTTAGAGAGCTGCCCAGAACAGTAAGGGATTAAGTGATCTGACCCAGAGTTCAGCAGGCAGTACAGGTCAGAAGTGGGACTTGAATTCAGGTGTTCCTGGCTTCCAGGCCAACTCTCTATCTACCATATCATGGTCCTTCACTCTTTTAATAATTTCTCTAATTTGAAAATAAGGTTTCAGGTTCAAAAGACTGTTGTCGTAGGACTACAAAGCATACCTTATTAAGAAACTAAGAATAATGCTAAGTTGCTTCTCATCTCTCCCTGCAAGAGCATTCGAAAGAGTTCCTCTTCGATTTAACTCCTGAATGACAGCAACTGTAACTTCGGGCTGTTTGACTCTAAACCTGGGCTAAAATAAAATGGAAAAAAGTCACTAAGTAGACAATACAGTAAGCTCCAAGATCAAAGTCATTAACATTATAAAACCTTTTTAAAAGGCTTTTTTCCTATGTTCTTAAATCCTTGTAATTATACCCCAAATAAAATAACAGGAAAAAAATGATGTTACTCACCTGAAGTACCCTATCAAGAGCTTTAGAAACTTGAAAGCTTTTCAAATCTCTGTCATATGTCTGTAAGTATGTCTTTAATGGTCTGCTGACCAAAACATCATCCTAGAAAGAAAAATTTTAAATAAAAATAAAATATTTTTTTTTCATTCTGTAAGTGATTTTTTTCATGATCTCTTTCCACAGGAGCAGGGAAGGGATAGGGAAGAAGGGAGTACTTTCAAATACTCATACTATAAGTACCATTATGCTTACAAGATAAAGTATATGAAAGTGGAAAAAAAAAGATTAAATCAATACCAAAAAAGTGAACTCCAAGAAGTTATAACTATATTATAAAGTTGTAAATATATACATATATAATAAATAAACTTATGAAGAAATTATATCAACCCTCTTTACTTGGGACACCTTGTAAAAGTACTCCCCTCTTATCAAATCCCCATTATCATGCTTATTTTGTCATTTAAAGAACTGGTGCTTTCTAATAACTTTCTTTAGGGACTGGTTTGGACATTCCTTAATGAGGTGTGTATATAAATATATATATATATTTTTTTTTGGAGGGCAACTGGGGTTAAATGACTTGCCCAAAGTCACACGGCTAGTGTGTTAAGTGTCTGAGGCCAGATTTGAATTCAGGTCCTCCTGACTCCAGGGCCAGTGCTCCACTCACTGTGCCACCTAGCAGCCCCCCGTGAGGTATAGTTTGAAAGAAAAGAAAGAAATAAAGGATTTATTTTATTCTCCCCCTCTGAAATACCTGTTTTTTCATGTAATTTTTTCCCCTAACAAAGGTTCTGTATGCAGGTCTCTGTCTCCTTGGAAAAGGATCCTTCTTTGTTTCAGGTTTCCGATGTTTAACGTTTAACACTCCATTAGTCATTCCTACAACTATAGTCTCATCTTCATGCTGAAATGAATTTTTAAATGTTGGTAAGTACTAGTGAACTTGTAATACTATTTTGTAACAATCAGACACTCCCATTTTATCTTAACTAGGCTTTAAAGGGTTATTTACTGCTGCTTGTTATATAGCTAGATCATTAGGGTAAGCAAATATATAAACCCAGAGAGGAGAAAAGACTGATGACTTCATTTTACTACATTTACTACACTTTATTTACTACCACAACCTTTGTATTAACATTGGTGGATTATATTCACTCATACAGCTTCACTAAAAAATTCTAAGATACATGAATACAAAATTAACAACATCTTGGAAAAGTCTTAAAATATCTGTATTTCTCCTCCAAACTACTAACTCTTCTTAAATCCTCACAGGTGGCCTTAACTCCAGAAAAAGCTCTATTTTCCTACAGTCTTTCCAAAGGGATCCTATCTAGATCACAGATGACTGATTTCTCCTAAAATCATTCTGTCCTAATGGTGGCCTTCAATCCCTCTAACTTTCAGAACCTTCCCAGGCATCCCCCCTTCTTAGGTGACTTCACCTCCAACATTTCCTAATTGCAACCCTTTAGATGAGCAGTCCAACACTACCCTTTCCTCTATTCTTGAAGCCCTTGTCCTCCTGTCCTCCTGCTGCTCAAGGCCTGCCAAACCCTAACCCTGTGTAACTTCCACCCTCCACCTATTCTGCTGCTACTTATGTGCTACCAAACAGAGCTAGAGAAGGCCGTATAATCACACTGACTGGCTCTACCACATGTCTATCTCATAGGACTAGATCCCCACTACAGCAAGGCAGTCTTTTCACTCCTCCCTAATTATGTCTCTGACTTAGCCTTCTCTTCTAAGCCTCTCATACTATCTCCCTTTATTCACAAAGACATTCCTGATCCCCCCAAATCCCCCTTGCACCTATTCTGTAATAGATGCAATGTGGGCATACATGTTCTCTCTCCTAACTAGACCATAAACCGAGGGAAGGAGGCTGCTTCATCTGTGTCTTTGCATTCCCAGTGCCTGGCACAGCACCAAAGTGCACGCAGGAAGCACTTAATAAATGTTCATTGGACTTGATGTGCTGAAAAAGCTTGTTCTTTTTTGTTGTCAACTCCAGTATCTTGGTACACCCTACACCATTGTTGCTGTTGAGTCATTCCATTTGTGTCCCACTCTCCAGGACTCCATCTGGGATTTCCTTGGCAAAGATACTGGAGTGATTTGCCATTTCCTTCTCCAGCTCATTTGACAGATGAGGAAACTGAGGCAAATAGGGTTAAGTGACTTGTCCAGGGTCACACAGCTAGAAAGTGTCTAAGGTCAGATTTGAATTCAGAAAGATGAATCTTCCTGACTTCAGGCCCAGAACTCTTATCTACTAGCTGCCCCACATACTACATTATATTAAATCATTACATAAAGCAACAAATATATTCTAGATACTCTCAAACATTTTAGGAAAGAGGAAATTCTTCAGACTAAATTACAAACCAAAAAAATAATTCCTCTTTTGATCTAAGATGGTTAAAGGAAAGCTTTAAGAAATAAACACATACCCAAAGGAACCCTGCACAGATACTTACTGCCAATGCCAGGCTTAAAATAGATGCTGCATAGTCAAAACTGTGCACTACTTTGTATGAAGTGGTGCTGTACACTTTCACCTTCCTAATAAGAAAAGAACCTTAGTTACAACTCTTCTTGGAATGTTTCAGCCTAAAGTATACAATGCATAATATTTAAGAAAACAAACATATGAACATAAAGACCTATTTATAAAACTAAATTAAGACATGTGAAGTGTAAAAAGATTCATCATGGAGCTCCCCAAATTTATTAACTGTTTATTTACAGGCCATGAAAAATGGGTCTTAATTCACTTTTAAATGCTACTCTTTCAAAAGAGATAGTCCTTATAGTAATGATTTCTGTTGTAACAGGACCATATCTGGTTTTAATTCACACTGGCATCACTGTTTAAAATCATCAAAGTGCTTTCCTCACAAGTCTCTAAGTTAGGCAGTGCAAGTATTATTACAACCATTTCACAGATGGGGAAAATGAGGTCTTGCTCAGGGTAACAGCCAGAAAACTGTCCAAACTCTAGGCAGAACCAGAACCTGGGTCACTTGGCTCCAAGTCCAGCCTTCTTTCCACCAAACCACCCTGGCTGTCACAACTGGCACTTTTTTTTTCACATGCCATCATCTTTGGCATGCCTCTAGATTACAAGGAGGCTTCCAAGGTTAAACAACAGGCAATTCTGTTACAGGCTGTGCCTCACTTTGAAACCCAACTAAACTGAAACCACCCAGTTCAAAGTCAAACTGAAAGACAGCAAGATGGCGCTGTAGGGCGGGATCTAAATATTCACCCCTCTTCTTCTTAAATCATTTCAACACTTTGGCTATTTGTTAATAATAATGATAAACGCAACAAACAATATTATGAAACCAGGCACCAGATAAATAAATTTACCATAAGCATAGGAATAAGAAGATAAATGCTGGCAAAATTACCACCAGCTATTTATCAAGAGATTCATGATATCTAAAACTAAAAGACCTCCAAGATTGTCTAGTTTAATTCTAATGTTTTACAAGATAAAAGAAACTTAGGATTTCTTGAAATAAGCCTTTGCTATCTATGAAGAGGAGACCCAGCAGGAGGTTTTTGGTAAAGGCAGTTTAAAACTGCCAATTTAACATTCACAGAAAACTTCTATTTGTTCATTAATTTCCAACATAACCACTATGGACGGTTTGTATGTTGGATACCAGAGGAGACAGAAGAATAAAGAGAGATTCTATCCCTGACTTCTCAAAACTGCAAACAGGATTTAAAATAATTCACTTATATAAATAAAATAACTCAGATATAATTAATAAAAGCTACATACTCCAGCACCAACTAAAGACTCAGATAAATCCAAGCAAATTTATACTTACTGATTTAATAACAATACCCACAAAAAGAGAACACAGACTCTACATCTGTAAAAGCTGTAGAGGAATACTTAAGAAAGTTATAAATGGCTAGTGTATATTTACTCACACTGGAAGTCTATCAGCACAGCAAACCCCAACTCAGAGCTAGAATACAAGGAGGGTTGATGGTCAAATAAGAGACATCAAAAGACCTAGAATGTAAGGAATCTGCAAATAGGGTTACCAGAGGAACTGTTCTAAGTTCAGTTAAGATGGAAACTAAAATAAGAATAAAGAAAACTTTCTGAGATTAAAGAAAAAAAATTTGTTTTGGTAAAGTATAGGATTCCTAGCAAAAATGATCCTCAAAAGCTCTGCCATCTACTTGTCAAGATGTTAAACTTTCAAGATGACAAGATTTAATAAGCCACAAAAGAGTGATAACACTTTAAAAAGCCAACTCTGTTTCCTGGATGATAGAGAAGGAAAGTTCACAGAAATGCATTTATCGCTGGAAATACTCATTGGGCAAGCTGACTTATATCTGAAAACTGGTACATATTTCAAGAACTAAAGAAACAAAAACAATCTACTAACAATGTTCCATGGCGCATGGTCCAAAGAAC
This sequence comes from Gymnobelideus leadbeateri, assembly GCA_011680675.1. Lineage (NCBI taxonomy): Eukaryota > Metazoa > Chordata > Mammalia > Diprotodontia > Petauridae > Gymnobelideus > Gymnobelideus leadbeateri. The sequence goes on from WOXC01009005.1 coordinate 542,642, forward strand.
ACCATAATTTGCACTGTAGATATGACAGCAAAGGAACAAGACGAAAAATAAGAAAGTACAAAAAATAAAATAAAGAGTTTAAAAGATGAAGCGAATCTTAACAAAAGGAAAAGCAGTTCAATGAACAGGTGATCTTGGTGATGTGGTGCCAACTACAACCCATCCATTCATGCCTTCTTATACTCCTGAAAACACTGCCTGGGGCCTCCACTCATATGTAACTGCCAGATCATGGGTTCACAGCTTTAGAACTGGAAGAAACCTCTCTTGAAAAGTATGGGCCCACAATGTGCTGGCCATCAGATTCCCAGCCTCTTACCACTATTCCCAGATCATTCTTCTGATATTCAAGCCGATTCTCTTGGCACAACTCTTTGCTGTCAAGATGCTGGCATCTACGCTATACCCACCATGCATCATTCCACTGCCCTTTGGCACAACTACCATTTTGTTTCTTTCTAGATTACAGTAGTCCCCCATTCACTGTCACATAGCAGCAATGGAAGAATACTGGTGTTAAAAAGAAGGGTTTTTTGTTTCAGAGGGAAGCCAGCAGTCACTGATGGCACTCTGCAATCTCCCATATGCAGTTATGCCTTATTTCCTATTCAATTCTGAGCCCCCACAATTTCTCTGTAGTGTCTAAGATATATGTAGAGCTTTACAGAACATCCATCCATCTACATCATTCACTTTTTTCCTGTATGGAAAATTAAGGGAAAAGGTCTGAGTGATCACGCTTATTTAGAAGGCTCTGCAATGTGTGGGAATGACACAACCTGAACAGTATTCGCAAATGGGAACACCAGAAGGAATACATTTGTCTTCTACAGAGAATCACTCTTCTATAGAGATTCTGTGCTGAACATCCTCCAGGACATGCACAGGGCAAACACCTCCAGCAATTATGTCTGTTTTACACCTTGCCTCAATATTTGTAATCAAGTTGGCTGTATAAAAAAGTTCCCTGGGGGCGGCTAGGTGGCACAGTGAATAGAGCACCGGGCCCTGGAGTCAGGAGGACCTGAGCTCAAATCCAGCCTCAGACACTTAACACAAAAACTAACCGTGTGACCTCGGGCAAGTTACTTAACCCCAATTGCCCTCCAAAAAGGAAAAAAAAGTTCCCTGTTATTTTATTTTTCAGTTTTATATGATTTTAAGATAGGCACTGGAGAGAGCAAAGAGAAAATTGTGTTCTACATCAAATTTTTTTTCTAGTCAACAAAATGTAAAGTGGGACCTTACATTTGTTATACCTTCCCATCAGCTTTGTGACCACAACATTATTATTCTGCAATACACTTGCAGAATACACTTGCAATGGGGTGGTTAGGTGGCGCAGTGAGTAAGAGCGCCGGCCTCGGAGTTGGGATGACCCGGGATCAAATCTGGCCTCAGAAAATGAGCACCCACACATAAATAATGACTAGCCGTGTAACCTTGAGCAAGTTACTTAACCCCAATTGCTTTAAAAAAAAAAAAAGAATACACTTGCAAATGTCACCTATTCCTTTTGCATACTTTCATTAATTTCATTAATTTCTCATCACCCTTAAAACTGCACTGCCTCCAAGAGGGACCTGTCCCTCTGGGTATACTTGGTTTCATCTATTTGTATTTTCTTCAGCATTATTTCTTTGCCTTCATCCATCACCCTGGAGACTGTGGTGTTAACAGTTCCGATGTGGAAAACTTCACTGACACTGGTGAAGAGAAGTGTGTTGCAGAAGCCTGAAAGACCTTTTCTACTTTCCATCTGTTACCCTCGTTCTAGGTTTCTCATCAAGCATTTTGTAAAACCTGTTTTCCTCCACTTCTCCTGGCTCTTTTATGTGATGCTGCTCACAAGTTTCCATCCTAAGCCAGTGTTACCCTTGGCTGCCATTACTCTCTGCCTTGGCAAAAACAAATGTTTTCTGGCTAAGTGGCTTCTAGGCTCTTTTGGTCTCCTTTTAACTATTGAGAATGTCAAGATTAATGATTCAGTTCCTCCAGTTCGTCCTCCAGGGACACATTTCACATTTAGACTACCAAGAATTAACATCTGTTAAGTGATTGAAAAACCGTAATTCTTATTACTTTCTGATCCCTGTACTCCCATTGTCAAAGCAGAAAAAAAGGGATCACACTGGACCAAGGGCTATTTTGTAATTTTCTTTGCTTTATGGGTTGCAATGGTCAAATAATTCATCACCCATGGGGAATTCTAGGATCCTCTCCAAACTTATCAAAGCAAGTCTTCAAATAGCATTCTGCTACTGAGATCACACTTTGTAACCTGAAGGAACCTATCAGACCTTATTGCTCTGCTGACATAACCTTGGAAAACCCACGGTCCCCTACATGCTTCAATGTTGTTGTTGTTATTTGTCCTTCATTCTCAAAGAGGACTATGACATCAGAAAGGTGATGTCATGACTTGAAAGTGAATTGGATTTAAGTGAGGGAAAGCTGTGCAAAGTCACCAGCCTCACTCTGAGTCATTTGGGTCCAGTAGCAAGATATAGATCAGGATGAATGGAGATGGCTCTGGATGTAGTGGGAGACCTTGGCCTTTTTAAGTTAAGGTCTTTCCCGAGTCAGCCTCTTTTACCTATTAAATCAGGAAGGGGAAGACCCTCAGGGTTTCTGTTTTGCCCAAACAGAAACAATCACTATTTACACTCACTCAGAACCATCAGAGCCCAAACAATAACCAAATGAGGCTTAGGCTAGGACCTATAGTTGGCCAATCAATGAGAGCCAGAGTCAGATCTCCCGGAGAAAAGGACTAAAAAAATGAGACAACATATTCAAGTTGTTCCTTTTTATAGTGATCTACTCTTATCAACAGATAAGCAACCACATTTGGACTCAATACTTCAGAACCTAATGTATCTGGAGAGGAAGCAAACACACTTAAGAAGAAAAAGGTGTTTGACTTTGACCAAAGAGATGAAAAAAAGACATAATTTTAAAAGCACTTAACGACCAATTTCTTAAGAGATCCCAAAAATTCTTTAAAAATTGCCCAAAAAAACCCATGAATTGCACTTTTTTAAAAAAGTGACACCAAGAAAACAATCACTGGGGTGGTTAGGTGGCGCAGTGAATAGAGCACCAGCCCTGGAGTCAGGAGGACCTGAGTTCAAATCTGGCCTCAGCCACTTAACACTTATTAGCTGTGTGACCTTGGGCAAATCACTTAACCCCAACTGACCTGCCTGCCCCACTCCAAAAAAAAAACCAAACAAACCAGAAAACAATCACTGGCCCTTGTACCTAATTTCTCATCCCTCTCTATCCCAAAATCTCTATGAGTATGCATTTCTCTGAGAAATCAGTAATAAAAAATAAGGTGGGAAGGGGCTTCCTCAGCCAACTTGCCACAACAGACCATGTCTTCAAAGTCAGAAAAAAGTGAGAAATGATGAAAAATTAAGCTCCCACTATTTATATTTTGTTGGTTTTTAAGATTTGCAGACCAAAACAGGCTACATGAGGTAAATAAGGTTTTAATGCCAAAACCTAACAAGAGTAAAACCAAAGAAATTATCAGTCTAATTCATTTATGATTTCACTTGAGTAACATACTATGAGTATATACTGTATGATATACTATGAGTATAAATATCTGAAATAAAATCTTAGCAAATACAATGCATTGAGTGATTATTTTAAAAAATTATCCATAATAGTAAAATAATCATTTTTATAGATAATAACAAGAGCCAAGGAAAACCAAAAAACATTTAAGAGTTCAGCAAAGTTATAGGGCATAAAAGAAAAACACAAAATTTACGGTATTCCTATGCAGAGAGTATCAGAAGTCTTAGTGCAGTACTAACCTTTTTTAAAAGCTTATTAAAGGGGCGGCTAGGAATAGAGCGCCGGCCCTGGAATCAGAAGGACCTGAGTTCGGAGCCAGCCTCTGACACCTAATCCGCACAAACAAAAACCTAGCCGTGTAACCTTGGGCAAGTTACTTAACCCCAATTGCCCTAAAGGGGCGGCTAGGTGGTGCAGTGAGTAAGAGCGCCGGCCTCGGAATTTGGATGACCCAAGATCAGATCCGGCCTCAGAAAATGAGCACCCACGCATAAATAATGACTAGCCGTGTAACCGTGAGCAAGTTACTTAACCCCAATTGCTTTAAAAAAAAAAAAACCTTATTAAAGCTTCAAATGCAATAAGACTTCTGGGACTCCTTATATACAGATCACCAATAATTCACATCCTATTTGCCTATAATCTGATCTAAGTAATTTGGCCTCTTTAAGCCTCAGTCTCCATAGCTGTGAAATAGGGATGAAACCACTTGCCCAACCTAACCTGCATTTGTGAGGAAAGCATCTTGGAAACTACAAAGCACTATACACAATTCAAATATTACAAACAACACAACAAACTGAATTTTTGGAAATGGGAATCAGCGAGCCAAAAATTTTTTTTAACTATAATTCACATTATAGCCAACTTTGAGAGGGAGAACCATATCTACTTTATTAAGCAGTTGAGCCTTATATTTCATCTCTGCGCAATATTTTTCTTAATCAAGACAAAGCCAAGTCTCTAACCAAATAAACATACTGACCTGTCTAGTGATCCAGAGAGTAGTCTTTGTCCAGAGCTGCTTAGACATAAGCATGTGACAGTTTTGTGATGATTTCTCAGGGATACTAGCAATTGACCACCTTTTAGAATATCCCACACCTTAACATAGCGACCTCCTGGTAATAAGAAGAACCAAATATATGTTAATTTGAGACACAAAAGTGCTTTAGAAACATAAATCACCCTTACTGTTATTAACCAAGGAAGTACTCTTCTTGACTTTCGATTTCAAAATCTACTTGTTTGAAAAACAAATTACTTGAAACGTTATGAAAACCATAAACTTAAGGAAAAAATGAATTACATAAGACCTTCTGTTTGTGTGGAAAAAATTTTAATGCAAATTGTGAAATACTATTAACTTAATGAAAACACACTTTATCAAAGTTATGAGCATAGGAACCCAGATTGCATATGGATCTCTTTTTCAGTAAGTAGGCAACCTGAAGCCTTCTCTAGAAATCTTAATTTCAAGCATTTGTTCCTCAGAAGCACAACAAAGAGAAGAGATGGAAAAAGTTCAGGGAAATTTTATTTTTTTAATTTTTTTGGAGGGGTGCAGGGAAGAGGGAGTACCCTGGACTGAGAAGTCAGGGATAAGATGTACATATGATGTAACCAACAAAATTCTGGTAACCTGGACCCTTAATAAATATGAAACTTCCACAACTACTACTCTGGACTTCCATTTTTCTCAGGGGCTCTATCAGATAATCTCTAAAGTGCCTCCAACCTGCTCTAAATCCCATAATCCGAAATCATTTATCCTCTCTGGGGCTTAGTTTTCTTCCAATCTGTAAAACAGGAATAATCCAACTTGCTCTTCCTATTCAATTAAGTCATTGTGAAGAAGCCACGTTCAACCTAAAAGCTCCATATAAATGTGAAATATTATTAAGCATTAGATTGCTTAGCATTAAGCTCTAGGTTCTACTTATTAAATATTGGAATTCTCTTTATGGAAAGCAACTGTTATACTATAGCATATGTGTACACTGCACACAAGTTTGCAGCATTTCATGACTACACTAACTTTCTAACTTAAAATAGAAAAAGGCCCTTAGTTTCGCATCATTATGCTGAAAAGTTTAGCTGGATAAACCAAAAACAAAACTCTCTATCCAGACTCCATGTAGATTTTGTCCTGGCTGACACCAGAGTCTCGGGAGCTTGGATTTCCTCAGTCTCCCTGGCCCTGCTGAATCATCAGCTTCCAGCTGGGTCATCAAGCTGGAGACTGTGGTTCTGACCAAAAATCTGCTGCATTCCCTTTGAGCTGGAGAAAGATACAAAAGACAATATGGGAGGCATTTTTCCTTCTTAAATATAACTATGGTCTTCATAAAAAGTTTCAGGTATTTAATTCAAAATTTAAGATAAAAAATAACCCTTTATTAGATGATAACAATAATAATGTTTAAATAGCCCTTTCATGTCACCTTAACATCTGTCTAATTCTCCCTACTCTTTCACCAACCTGAAATATATATTCGGCTACCCAAAGAACTTATGCAAAGACAAATTACTCAAATGAAATAAGGAAACACTGTCTGGTAAATGATCATTTGCGATTCAGAAAGGAAATACTAAGTATATAATGAGAGACGAATATTAAACCTCTTTAAAAAAAAAAATTTGAAAACCGATACCTGCAGATACTAGAAGGCCTCCAGACGGGAAAAGCAGAACGCTCTCCACAGGCTGTCCGTGCTCCACAGTCAGTACGCTTTTCTTCACTCGGGCATCAAACATTTTTACACTATGGTCATATGAACCTAAAACATCAGTTTATGCTTTTATGAAACTGGCTATCTTTTTAAAACAACCACAAACAACAATTCACAAAAGTTCAGTTCACAAAGTCCAAAGGCATGGTTAACAGCACGAGGACATCTGCGTGTCCAAGCCAAGTACTAAGTGCACATTGAAGACAGAACAGTAGGAAAGGAGGCTTTGGAGCCGGGTCTGGGTTCCAGTCCTAGGTCTGCTCACAACTTCCCACTCTAAGCTCCCCTTCCTCATGTATCTAATGAGAGCTGCATGCTATAATGCTGCCTGTTGCCTTCAACTCTCAAATTCTCATGTTCTACATATGTGTACATATTATGCTTTCCCAAGCAAGGTCTAACTTTCCTTGATTTTCCATTGCTCTAGCCTTCAGAGTCTATGTCAGTTTGTTAAACAACCAAAGGCGTAAAGCCCTGGTTAGAGGCAACCACAGAAATGTAACTCCACCCCCTGTGACCTTTAACTACCACTGAAGCCACATAGCCTGATAAATTGAAATGAACCTGCCTAAATTACCATGTTAAAGCACATGTCCTTCCTTTACGTTAAAGATCAGTAAACTACTGTAAACTCTGTTAATCAGTCATTTAACAGCAAGGTACTATGGGAGAAGAGTTGTTCATTAGGAGGTGACTAACATGTCAAAACAAAATATATCAATAAAAGAATGAATGTAATTGAACTTGATATGACACTGATTTACTTTATAAGAAGTACAGAAAAGGCAAGCATTGAATGGAGATTGCTACTCACATATCCACATTTATCAGTATAGGCTTACTATAGACTTTCAGCTACAAGGGACCTCAGTGATCATCTATCTATAAATCTCCTTAATTAACAGATGAAGAAACCCAAAGAAGCCCAAAGGGATCCTTTGTACCATAATGGCTCCAAAGCAAATATGGTGTGTGTGTGTGTGTGTGTGTGTGTGTGTGTGTGTGTACACATAACAGCAACTTGGATAATGTGTAAAAAGGAGAGGAAACAAACCTAATTCTATTATGAAATTGGAAAAATTGCCCCCTCCCCCAAAGAGCAAAGAGTGCACTGCTATCAAATCTTCAACCTCAGAAAAACATGAAACCAACCTGTTACAAGGAGATCTGCATTAAGTTTGCTAGCACAACCGCATCTCACATAATCTGTATGCTCACTAAAGGACAAAATTTCAGTGGCATTTGGGATGTCCCATAATTTAGTTGTATAATCATCTGCTCCAGAGAGGATTCGATATTTGTCAGCTGTAAAATCTACCATATGAACAGCTCTGAAAGATAAGAAACAGTAAAGCATGAGATTATAGCAGGTACTTTATTTCTGGAATATTCTAACAAGGTCAATTTGCAGTCTCTATTAAAAATAGTAAAAAACTTGAGTGGATGACTAGAGGTGAGGAAGTCATGGGGTGAGAACTAAGGAAAAGAAAGTGAAGACTGCCGAAATGCCTGCTTGCCCCAATTCAGTTTAGATATTTAAAATTTCCACATCATGGTTAGGCTGTCACAGAACAAGATTAATGAAGAAATATCAGTAAAATGCTAGATTAATTCAGTTCAACAAACATTTACTAAACACTTACCACCTACAAGAAACTCTGCTAGAAGCTTGTATACAGATACAATATACAGATCTATATTGCAGAAGTTTGCAATCTAATAGGGAGGAAAGATGTTCACACAAATAACCTATCATAGAAGGGAGGAGTGCTGGGCTTGATGTCAAGAAGACCTGGGTCCCAGTTCTGTAGCTGATACTTTCTATGTGCCTCATACAACTCAGGACCAATGACATTTTAGGGCAAAAATGGGTTGCCATCTACTTCCATGGTGTGGAGAGAGTTAAAAAAACAAGAAGAAATAATAGATACTTTTTCATCTGTGTAAACTTCAACAGACCTAATAGAAAAAGGTAGTTCACATTTTATTCAATATCTTCAATTCAGGCTCTATTAAATTAATTTAATCTTAAATATTTACTTCATTAGTAGTTAATAACTTATCTGGATTACTGCAATAGCACCTAACCAGTCTCTGTACTCTTTTTCCTTCATGCCACTGTTAGAATAATTTTTCCTCCGTATAGGAATGGTCCAAAACACTTCATTTGTTCTCCCTTCCCAATTAATGAACTGAATTCACTCTTTTTTCACTTGGCATTCAAATCCCATCATCACTGTGTATTAGCCCTCTCCTATTCCTTTTCTTTCTGTTTAAAACTGGGATTTTCTTCTTCAAACCTTCCCAATTCTGTGCAGAAGAAATTCTCTAATGTCCACATTCTGTCTATGGACTCCTCTCTATTCTTATAGGAAGCCTGAATACCACCCTCTCCTCCAAGTCCGGATCTTCATGATAAGTAATGATTTTCCCCTTCAGACCTCACAGAGAACTTTGCTTTAAATTGTATTAATGTGCTTAAATCATCTGTTTTCATCTTATCCCTCTACTAGACCAATGACCCCACAAGCACAGGGACCAGGTCTTATCTGAACTCTAGCCCCTTCAGCACCTAACAATGGCTTTGGCACACTATAGATACAGTATAGTTTTGCTGAATTTTAATAAAACGCTTGCAATTACCAGATAAAACTGTATCTTATCAAGCAGTTCATCAGAAAGCAAAATTTCAATAGAACTGAGAAAAAAGGAAAAACAATTTTTTGACATAGTTCATTCTAACAGAGATCCACTCAGCTACTTCTCACTGGCCTACATGCCCGCCTACTTATACAGGTTCCTAAACGGCTTTTCAAAAGTTCAACCTACTCTCAGGCTACCCTCAAAACACAGTACTAGGGCTTTTACACAACACCCAACACAGGACCCATCTGTTTCTTCAAGGATAGATCAGAGAGTTATACTGAAAAAAATGTGCCAGTGGAAGTCAGATGCAATTCTTACTTTGAATGGCCATCAAATTGTCTGAGTGGTGCCCTTCCAGTCACATCAAAGAGTTGGACAGCACCATCTTCACTACCAGCAACAAGTAGCCTACCATCTTGTCGATATGTAGCACAGTATGCAGTGTCCTTGAAGCGGGAAAAGGTTTTTACTGGTTCTTGGGAATATCGGCCATAAATATGAATCTATCACAAATAACAAAGATGTACCAAAACAGTTTCATGAATTTTTTCCCACCACAGAGTACATGAATAAAAATTAAAGATAAACCACGTAAAACCAGAATTGATGATATCAAGTCTTACCCTTGAAGAAGCTGTGACAGCATAATTATATGGAGGCTCTGGAGAAAAGTCTATTTTAGTCACTGCACCAAACTCTTTTATCTGAACAGGAGTCTGAATGAAAAACAATGTCAGATTAGAACACTTCTAGCATTAGTGGATTAACATCTGAATACATTTCTTACAAATAATTTCTAAGAACTATTTGTGTGCTTCATCTTATAAAGAAATCTTTAAGACTGACCAAAAACTAATTTTTTAAAGTCATACATGTTTTATATTGTAATGAGAAAAAGCAAAGAAACTACAGTTTAACAAGTAGGGAAAGAATTCACTGAACAACTGACACAAAATATTCAGAAATAAGAACAATCAAATTATTAGCCTAATCTTCAAGTTATTTGCTAAATTAGTTTCTGAGTTGTTTTCAAATTTTTAGATTATTTAGACAATATAAATTTGGTATGCAAAATCAAAACAAAATTAAGCTGTGTAGTAGAAAAATTAATATAAATGAAAAATTACTTTCTACTAATTATCTTAGGTTCTTACCTTGTAGTTTTTCCAATACAATGTATCTTGTGTTATTTTCTCACCAAGTTTGGGATATGTCTGAATAACAACAGGCTTATAACCAGCCATTATTCTTTACAGCTGAACTATACTTAGGTTTTAAAGTAGTATCCTTTAATATTTTCAATGTCCCCTTCTTTAATCTGAAAAACAGGAAATACAATTTTTATACATGGACACGAATACGTATTTAAAATTTGTTCCACTACTACTTTCAAAAGACTTTGGGGCAGCTTGCATAATAAAATGGTGTAAAGGAGTCATTTGAGTACCAAACATAAGAAACCAACCAAAGGCAGCATCATTATTTTCTGGCACCTGAGTTTAGAAGGTTACTCTTGGCAAAAAATTTGAGTCTGTTTTCTGGCAGCTAATGCAAAACAAACAACACTGAGGTAGCAGAATTTTTGTTTTCTGTAAACTGGAAATGTACACTTGTAGAGACAAAGTTTTAAACACGATCTTATAAAAGATAAAGAAATGCTGCTAAACCAAACACTTTCCTATCAATGCTCTATGAAAGAAGAGGGCATAATAATAAATCACAACTCAGTAAAGAATTTCTTCAAGAGGTTAAAATAAAGCAGTACAGGAGATTTGCTTTCTAATGATCTAATATAGATCAAGGACTGGGGAATCCAGACAGGAGGATCTTTTAAAAAGATTATTTAGCCATCTACCCAATAAAAGCATCCCTAAAACAGCTTTGGAAAGGCCCTAATAGTATTTAATTCATTATCTAACGTTGTAACAATTGCCTATAGTGAAAAATATACTCCATAAAACTTATTCAAGTGTCAGCAATTAATTTAGACCTAGACAACAAAACTAACATTCCATTATGGAAGGCTTTTTTTTCTCTTTAAACTAGTAATAATTATTTCTACAATGCCTTAAGGTTTACAAAGTGCATTTTCTCATTTGATCTTCACAGCAACCTTGTGAGGCAGGTGTTATATTTATCCCCATCTTATGGATGTGGAAAATGGAACCAAAAGTGATACGCCCAAGATAACAAAGCAGTGTCTAGACAGAATATTTAGGTCTTACTGTTTCTAGAACTGCATTAACATATTGTATTAGGAAGATTCCCTTCTTAAAATTTTTATTTTAAGCATAAGCTTTAAAGAATTGAGATGGGGCCTCTGACATACTGACTGTAGGATATCGGATAAGTCACACAACCTTTCAGTGTCTACAATCTCCAAGTTGTAAATCAGTGACAGATTGGCATTAGCAGAAGTTTCCTCAGTGAGAACTCCTCATATTAAAGAAATCACAGATGTGACCTTTAAAAACCAAAACAAGGCATGGAAAGGGTCACTCCAATTCAGTCATAGGTTATAATGGAAAATACTTTCCTTTCTTCCAAGTTCATATTAACAAGAACCATTAAGTCAATGACTGTATACAAGTACTGATCACCTATAAAGTGGATACAGTAATTTAGTAGGTTCCCTACATTTTAATATAGGGACATTGTTGGAGTAAAAGTATATTATGTATAGCCATATCAAAGAAGGTGACAATATTTAAAAAGCACCAAATAAGAGAATTTGCTGTATGAGTAAATGTCATAATGAATAAATCCCATTTTTCAAATATATTTCGTTGAGATCAAAACGAATCAAAAAAACACTTGCATTCCACAATAATTTTAGAAAAAATGTTCCTACATAAGGAGATATATTTGAACTTCACAATACTGACGTTTCAAAAATCTAATGTTAATCTTGGAAAAAAGCAAATGAACACATAAAAGACAAAATTCTTAGATCCTTTCTCCTCTCACTTCTCCTCCAATGAGAGCCTGGCCACAAATTTGGTTAAGGACTTGAGAGGTTTAAAGTCCAAGCGGAAGTTTTCCATTATGAAGACAGTTTTACATTACACAACACTGAAGACATCGGCAGAAGACCGAGCTTCAGAAGAGGGTTTAAAAGTCTAGCTCAGGTAACCTGGGGTCTTCGAACTCGGGAAGGGGGACAGGGGTTTGAGGGTGTGCATATACACACATATATGTATATATAATATGTATATGTCTATATAGATAGATGGGTGTATTTCAAGAATTGTCTTCTTTTGTAATCATATACTTTTATGCATTTAAAAACATGATTCTAGGCATACAAAAGGCGAAGTGCTCCAGCTCTGATTGATTAGCTAATTAAACAAGCCTCCCAACTTGTTCAGGCAATGAAGCGCAAAGGGCTACAAGTCCCTGTCAACAGCACTAACGGTGTCGGGAGAAGCTGGCCCCAGACTGTCACCCCTGCCCCAACTGGGCGCCTGTCACCCCCACGAGGCCCAAGACGGTGCGGGAGCTCCCGCAGAGACCCAGATCACCGGCTGGCGAGCTCGTCACGGAGCGCGGGCGAGGGGCAAGCAGCCGGCTTCCAATGGAGGCCTCTTCCCTTACCTCCCCCGGAGCCTGCGGCGCTTCTGCTCGCAGGGGGAGCCTCTCTGAGTCCTTCGGCGGCCGCTACCGCTGCTTCGGCTAGTCAAGACACCATGCGTCCGCACCAAGGTTCAGTCCCTGGGATTCACGTGTATTCCGAGCCCACGAGTCTTCATCTAGAGGCCGGGTCTTCTTCCGGGCCCCGTCGCACAATGTGTGCGTCATCCGCGACCCGACGCTGCCAGACTGACGTTGGGGGGCGGGGCCAAGCCACGCCGGGGAGGGGAGGCGGAGCGGGCCGGGAGAGGATGGCGAAGGGAAGCTAGCGGAAGCTGGAACGGGACTGCGGGCTTCCGCCTTGAAGGTCTTTCAAGTCCTTGGTCTCGGGCCGAAAACAAAGGTCGACTTAGAGAAGAATTGTCCAGTGGTTCGGAACGTAAGATGGAAAACCGCGCTTTCCTAAGGTCAGGGGCCGCGGGGAAAGACTAGGAAGTGACGCATCAGTCACAACAACCCGGTCCGGGAGGCGGCGGCGGCGGGACGGGGCAGCAGGTGAAGGATGGCGGGCTCCCAGGGCAGGGCAGGGCAGGGGAGGAGAGGAGAGCTGGAAAGTAAAGGCCTGTCGGAGGCTTCGAGCCGTCCCGCGCGTCCCTACCCGGGCTGCCCCCCAGCCCCTGCCCCCTCCTCCTGCCCCGTACCATCCTCCTGTCCCCCCAGCCCCTGCCCCCTTCCCATCCCCCTGGCTTCTTCCAAGTATCAGCTAAATCCCCCCCTTTCTTCCAGAAGCCTTTTCCCAGTCCGCCTTAATCTCAGATTTTACCTCTGAGACCCAGTTTGTCTTGTAGATTTCCTGTTTGTAACAGAGTTGCTTTTAGGCACTTAATAAATGCTGGTTGATTTGAATTGGATCTTGATAGATCAAGTTCAGATCCTGGTTCACTTAATGTGTAACTGTGGGACAGTCACTTAACCTGACCAAACCCCAGTTTCCCTATCCATAAAATGGAGATAATAATACCTGCCTTGCCTACGGAAGAGATATGCTATATAAATGTGAATTATTTCATACAGTGAGCATATAATTATTTCTGTTGCTAATTCTTACTACTAATACAGGCCATAATTCATCTATAGTGTAGTATCCTAGGATGACAGATGTAGAACTTGAAAGGACCTCAAAGGTCCTAGGCTGACACCCTCGTTTAAGGATAAAGAAACTGAAGCCCAGAGAAGTTAAGGTACTTGCTTAAGGTCATACAAAGAGTGGGAGAGCCAGTATTTGAACCAAGGTTCATTGACTACAAATGAATAAATGAAACTAAGTATTGGACATACAAATAGAAAAGTCAGTCTTCCTGGCTCTCAGAGACTTCATATTTTGCTGGATCTTCATCCAGGTCTTGCCCTCTAACTATGGTGTCTGCTGGGCTCTGTCCTGGGCAGTCTTCTGGATCTGTCTGTTTCACTTGGTGAGCTCATCAGTTCCCATTGATTTAATGACCATTTCTATGCTGATGAGTTTTAGATTTGTTTATCCAGCCCTAATCTTCAGTCTCAGGTCTCCCAACTGGGTATCTGGAACTGAATGTCCTGTAGACTACTTAAAATTAACATATCTAAAATTGATATCATGATCCTTCTCCCAAAATCGTCCTGTCTTCTTAACTTCCTATTATTACTGTCAGTGGCACCACTGTCATCCACACCTCCTCAATTTCACCCTCCATATCCAGTCTCTTGTCAAGGCCTGTCCATATTCCACCTTCATAACCTCTCCCTATATGCCCTTCTCTCTTCTAACTCTGCCACTGCTCTAGAACCTAATATCACCTTCCACCTCAATGGAGTCAAACCAAAGTATAATAGAATTCTTCCTGCCACATATTGACTAAGAAAACCACAAATTAATATTGTCTATATTGTATTTTTATTCATTTTGTTAAGCATTTCTCGCTTACATTTTAATCTGCTTCTCTGGAGTTTTGCAGGCTTCTAGCTGGGCGATGAGTTTGACATTTCTGTCCTATGAGAGCCTTTCCTGATATTCCTTACTATTAGTACTTTTCTTTTTGTTGATTATCTTCAGTTTAGCCTGTCTATGTATTGTTTGTATGTAGCTGTTTATATATTGTCTCCTTGATTAGGCTATGAATTACTTGAGAACAAGAACTAATTTTGCCCTTTTTTGTATCTCCAGCACTTAGCATCATGCCAGGTATATTATGTTGACTTGTTGATTTACAAGGAAGATTTTAGCAGCAAGTCAAATGGAAAGATCCATTAGACCTTAGAAGGCAATGGCAAACAAAATGATAACACATCATCTTTAATGTCATTTCCACTCATTAAAAAAATATCATAATTTTCTGATGCTGAACTCTTTGAAAGTGCCAAAGATTTTGACCAAAAGAACTTTCTTTTCTGCATCTTCAGGAGAAGTAGTTTCTAGGTGGCAGCTCCATAGGCCTGCTTCCCAGGGTGATGGCTGCAAGGACAAGGCTGAAAGCAGGACTGTTGGGCTAAACTGTGTAACCACTCTTCGGGGAGTAGCCCAGGAATAGCAGCTGGTATTGTTAGTGGTAAGAAAGACAGTCCCCCCTTTCACAAGGACTTCTCCCCTCAGTGATAGTTTCTTTGCCAGGGATAGAAACAAGGTCATTGGCCTGGAGGACACCACTGTTCACAGAGTTCTTGGGTTCAGGTTCCTGGACTATTTCCATCATCAAGTAAGGAATAGTGGTGGTTTGACTTGCCAGGCACCAGCTGAAGTTCAGGCATGGAAGGTGGCTTATGTGAATGTGGAATGCTTCTCAGTTGGTATTTTATTTAATTCAACTCCCTTGTTTTTGAAGAAATAGAGACCCAAAGAGATTAAATGGCTTCTTTTAAATCATAGGTAGTGACAGAGATAGATCTAGAACCTAGAAATCTTACACAACTACTATCTCTTGTTTAAAAATATAAACTACCACTGTACTAGATGCTGTATGAGATGGAAAATACAGGCCCTACCTTTGAGGCTTACAAGATAGGATTTGAGAATGTGTCTTTAGTGGTCTCCTATAATTTTTCTTCATTGGAATCACTACTTTCATTTCTTAATATGCCATTGTAATGTATTTTCAAGAAGTATACTAACCTTGTTCCCTATTTATTTCTCCTTTGTGATCAATATCAGCCAAAATTTGAGCTTAGAAGACAATGTATAACCTTGACTAGGATTTACTTGGCCATTGCTCTAAATCTAAGCCATTTTCCTTTTTTAATACAATTTTAACATTTCCTCCATCATTAAAATTCTGCTCTCTCAAAATTTGTAGCAGCATTTGTCTACACTAAATGTAGGAAAATTAAAGAAGATTTTGCTTTTCTCTCTGCTTCTCTTAAAACATTTTATATCTTATTTTGTTTTATTTTTTTGTAATTTTAGCTGCATTTCAGTTGACCTTACATTAAAGTCAAGGAGGCAATGCCAATTATGATATCCTAGTGTAAACTACTAAAGAAAAAAATTAAAATAATTTTAAAAGAGTTCATTTCTAAGATGCACACTCTGAACACTGGTTTTTATTAACTGAAGGTAATAAATTATCCTGATCTTTGTGAATAATCTTTTCTTCAGAATTTTGTTCCAGATCACCTTACTTGCCTCTTTCCCTAAAGATTCAAATTTAGGAGTTGTATTTATTCCTGATGTTGTAGTAATGTTGACTCGTGCAAAGATATGAGCTTGGTTATTCTTAGACAGCTTTATAGCCCATAGAAACTGGTAACTGCTCAAGTTGTTGATACATTGTAAGCACTGCTGGTTGTTTCTCCCCTTGACAATAATTTAAGCCATTTGAAGCCAGTGGTTATTGGCTTGAAATTAACTTTTACATATAATTAAGAATAAACTTGAGAATAAAACAGGCAAATTAGTGATATTTTCTTTAATGACAAGCTGAAATAATAGTACTTGTTTAATTGGAGCATACCAAAAATAAGAAATTTCAAGTCAAAGGTTAAATAAATTATATATTTTTAATTTGTCTTGTTTTGTATGCTATTTGGCAGCAGTCAAGCATAGCTATATAATACATTCAGATTTTTTGCATTTGGTTAGTGGCTTATTCCACATACTACCTCTGATATTTGTGTTTCTGTGGTACCCTGTGCTTAATAAATATTTGTTGAATTGAATAAACTCACCTCAAATGTTTAAATATTATTTTTCTTTATTATTGCAGATTTCTCTGATACACAGATCCCAAGGATAATCTAATCTTAACATTGAATCAAGTAGAAACCATGAAGAAACATTTTAAGTATTACTATTAAAATTAAAACCATGGCCTCATCAGCAAATCTGGATGTGGGAGCCCAGATGACTGTGGAAGAATGCAACAACAGCTATAGTCTATCCAACATGACAGATATTAAAGCAGAGCACCCATTGGACCCAAATCCTGAAGAAGGCCCAGCCCAGAGTGGTGCAATGGGGATGAAATTCATTTTGCCAAATAGATTTGATATGAACGTATGCTCTAGATTTGTAAAGTCTTTAAATGAAGAGGATAGTAAAAACATTCAGGATCAAGTTAATTCCGACCTCGAGGTGGCATCTGTCTTATTTAAAGGTTGAAATTTATGGTATAAGTTGTTGTATTTGTTTTGTCTTTCCATTCCCATTGTGAAATTTGTTTTACGCACATATATATGTATGTATATATGTATATATATTTGTGTTTAAGTATGTGTATATGTAAATGAGTGCACAAACACT
This sequence comes from Gymnobelideus leadbeateri, assembly GCA_011680675.1. Classification (NCBI taxonomy): domain Eukaryota; kingdom Metazoa; phylum Chordata; class Mammalia; order Diprotodontia; family Petauridae; genus Gymnobelideus; species Gymnobelideus leadbeateri. The sequence goes on from WOXC01009005.1 coordinate 559,949, forward strand.
TGTGCACATGTATGCGTGTGTGTGTGTGTTTAATGGGGTCCTGGGTCATCTTTTAACGTCACTTTATTTCTTAGAACTATTCTGAAACCATTATTAAATTCATTAGATCTGATATAAAAGGTGTGTGTGTGTGTGTGTGCGCGCGCACGCGTGTGTGTGTGTGTGCGTGCATGAATGCATGTGTGTGCGTGTATTAATGCTACTTGTCAGGACCTTAAATATTTTAATATTCTTTGCCAGATCTCCCTTTTAGTTACTTCCCTAGTGTTCCAAAATAGTAAATTAAAATAAAATCCTAATACTGTTTGCAGTGAGTCACTAATACACCCTAATCTGCAAATATTTAACTTGTATTAACTTAGGAATGCTGTGTAACTTGCTTGAATAATACAAATCTGCTTTTCCACTCATCATTTGATGCTTCTCAAAAATAAAAAAGTTAGGAAACTAGTCTTGCTAGTCATGAGCAAGATCATTTAGAACTTCTGTGAATACACACATACATACACACCACTGTCATTTTCCATTGAATTAAAGATTCTGTGCTACCAAATATATATGTAGTTGCTTATAATTTAAGTGCTTCATAATTTCTCAAGAAAGAAATTGCCATTCCAATCACATACATGTTATAGAATATTGTCTTACTATTGCTGAGGAATAGATAATTACTCTAATATAGTGGATTAGGTAGTAAGAGTCAGGATATAATGAAATCATCTCTATGGATCTGGCAGGGGATTTTCATTCTTTTTAAAAAGACAGTAATTGCTAAAATTAAAATAGCATTTTGACTAGTCTTCCAAATTTACATTGAGAAATGTTTGAAAATAACTCATAGCTTGGGTAGTGGATAGAAGGCTAGTCTCAGAGTTAGGAACATACCTGGATTCAGGTACCACCTCTGACATAGTAGCCCTGTGACCCTGAAGAAGTCACCCAACTTCTCAGTACTTCAGGCAGCTAAGACTTAAAGCTTAATAAATGTTTTTAATTCATCTGTCATTCCTTTTGAATGATTTGTTCTCTCTCCCACCCTCTACCCCCTCTAAAAAAGACTGTTAAAGAACAAGTTACTGGTAGGAAAATGAAAAACTTTGAATACACACATATGTTTGTATATTTATTTGTGTATATACTTATATGCATAAATAAATATTGTATATAGTGATATATTGACTCACTAATAAAGCAGCTTCATAAATTTAACTTTGAAATAATATCAAAATATTTTTATGTGCTCTGTTATATTTAGTATTTGTTTGGTCATTTAATTTAAAATAGTTATGATCCATCTTTGTGACCAAGGATATTTCTTTTTTTCTTCTGTTAGGGAAAAATTGACATCAGAACAATAATCATTTTTAAAAAACCTTCGGGGTTATTGACTGGGATTCAAATGAAGCCATTTAAGTATGCATCACCTTTTTCAAGTCAGTAATTAATATATACACAAGAATCTATATGTTTGTATTTGTGTATACATTTTATATACATGTATGTGATTTTATTTCTACATGTATATATACAGACACATTTATACGTATGTGTGCATGCATATGTCTTTGTATAAGCAATACTTTTTGGGAGTAAGGGTTGTTTGGGACCTATGATTTCATCTCTTTGAAAAACTCTTAGCATGAAAATTCCTTTCAGCAATGCAAATGAACAGTGTACAGTTTTATAAAATTACTTGGGGCACTGAGAAGTTAAACAATTTGTTCTTGGTCACGTAGCAAGTGTCAGAGAGAGGTCTTAAGCCCAGCTCTTCCTGAATCCAGGAAAACTACCCATTTTATCTAATGAGGCCTGCATTCATGGAATAATAGAAATAACTGAATTCCTTTGCAGTTAAATAAGTCTATTCCTATGAAATTTTCATTGTGATGGGGGTTGAAGAAATAAATATACATTTTGATAATAAATAATTTGTGTATAAAACAGAAAGTTGAATATTTTTTTTATCCATTTAAGTAATCAAGCTATTCGTACTGAATGTCCGTTGTTATAAACTCACTGCTGTTGAAAGACTGTTTTTTCATCTGTTTGACTGTTTGATTTAGCTGAATGCAATATCCATACGTCCCCTTCTCCTGGGATTCAAGTAAGGCATGTCTACACTCCTTCAACAACTAAACACTTTTCACCCATAAAACAGTCGACCACTTTGACAAACAAACACAGAGGGAACGAGGTATCAACGACACCTCTGCTGGTGAATTGTAAGTACTTCTCAATGGTATATTTATCTAGTAAAGCAATTTCACAAATTTAACTTTGAAGTAATATCAAATGTATTTGATTGTGGAGGTGATAGGGACTGGAGTTTGTGGGGCAAAAATGCCTGTTTTTTAGCAAGATCACTTTGGCAGCTCTGGGGAGGATTGATTACGCTGAGGAGAGACGTGTGGCAGGGAGACCAGTCAGCACTGTTGTAATAATCCAGTCCAAGGTGGGAAGCCTTGGTTCAGAGCCTGAACTCAGGTGATGACAGAACCAGAAACGAAAGTGGCATATATGAGGTGACAGAAAGGTTAAATCAATATGGGAGGTGAGAGCTAGTGAGGAATTGAGGGTGACACCTAGGATATGAACCTGGGTGACTGGATAGTGGTACCCTCAACAGAGGATTTTGGAAGGTGAGGAGTCTTTGAGGAGAAAGATAACTAATTTGGGACATGTTAAGTTCAAGATGGCTACAGGATGTACAGTTCAAGATATCTAACAGGCAGCTGGAGATACAAACTAGAGGTCAGCAGAGAGGTAAAGACTGGAAAAAGATTTCAGAATCAACTGCATTAAAATGATAATAGAATCCATGGAAGCTGATAAATTCACTAAGTGAAGTAGTATAGACAGAAAAGAGGGCCACGGCAGACCCTTTTGGGATATCCACAGTTAATGGATATAGCCTGGATGAAGATACAAGGAAGTCTGAAAAGAAGTGTCATGAAAACCTAGAGACCAGTTAACAAAAGGTGACTATGTTGTTATAGTTCCAATATTCTTACTGTAACTTTGATTACAGAATTGAACTCATCAATTTCAAATGATAAAACTTCCAAGTTCATCAGATTAAGAGATAAAGTAATATAAGATCACCCCAGGGGAAATAAAATGGCAGAACCTTGAAATAAAGAGATAGGAAAGTTTGTATTGTATTCTATACAGTAGCTACAAAGCAGCCACTTTGTATTGTTGTTACAGTGGAAGACCTTTAAATTGTGTCCTGAGTCACCTTTGGGTGTATATTTCAATAATGCCACTTAGCTAATGTCAAAGTAATCTTACGTTGCAAATTAAATCCTATCTCTAGTATAAGCAGTATGGTATTTGGCTTTATAGGTTGGGAAAATTAAAATTTCACAAAATAAGCAAATCAGAATTGAAGGAAAATATATTTGTCATGTACCCGTGACACATCTCATACTGTTGTTTCAGCCTTATCTGTTCACCAATTGGCTGCTCAGGGAGAAATGCTCTATTTGGCCACTCGTATTGAACAAGGTGAGATAACTAAGTAGTCTGTTTAATCGTGTTATTCACTTAGAAGGAATAATTAATATTTATAACTATATTAGAGAGGTTCCTTCAGATAGATTGGCTTTACATGGTAAACTCCATTGACCTTATTGAAAACACTAGATCTCAATCCATGACATGGATTTAGAGAAAAGACATTATGTACTTTAACTTTACTATTACATTCTATGTTGCTAGGCCACGAAAATGAAGGTGAAAATCAGTAGAGTTCTGCACAGCTAACAGATTAGGGGGTAAGCAGATTGGAAGGTGGGGTGGTGAATGGGGGGGTGGCTTCAAGCTGGGTTTCCAATATACTGTTCTCAATTATTCACTATGCGTTTGTATTGTGCTATCTTAATAAGTCGCAAGAATGGGAAAAATGTTTAAAGTTATTTAACATGGAGGCTGTAACAAAGTGACTTCCCTCCTAAGATAGTCTGATTTTATATCTAGTATTTTAAAATCTATCTAGTATTTCGATTTTTTAAAAATTATTTGTGGCATGTGAGCAAAGTCAGCTGTACACTGGACATATTTTAATATATGCAAATAGTTTTCAAGATGATTCTGTAGATCAGATTTGAGCTTAAAATAGAAATCCTCACTTATATTACCCTTTTAGAATGGCAGGATTTTTGTAACAAATAGTGCCATATTACTTCAGTGGTACAGATGATAACCCATCTACATACTTCCTTATCCTCTGTGATTGTTTGTTGTCCATCTCCTCCAATGAGTAATGATAACTGACATTTATATAGCACCTTAAAGACTTACTAAGCACTTTATTATTATATTTAGTAAATCCTCCATAGAATATTTATACAAATCCAGACCTTTCTCCAGGTCTTAACATTTCATGAATACCAAGGCCACACTTAAACTGTCTTATTCCTTGATCTTTGTTATATGACCAGCTCACCACTTTTCCTTATCATGTGTTTTCTGAATGTCTTTTATGTCACTTGATTCAGCTTATGAAACAAAGAGTGACAAATATAAAGTAATTGTGTTAGACACTGAAATTATTTTTCTTTTGAACAGAAAATGTAATCAACCACACAGATGAAGAAGGATTTACTCCTCTAATGTGGGCCGCTGCTCATGGGCAAATAGCAGTAGTAGAGTTTCTGCTTCAGAATGTAAGGAAATTTTTTTTTGCAAATTTTTATTTTATATTATTAACTTTCAGATTAAATCATCAGTAATTATTAAATGTTTATTATGTATCCCAAACTGTGCTCAGTCCATGGGTATGAAGAAAAAAAAAAAGTAAGACATCATCTTTAACCTCAGGGAGCTTGCAGTCTAGTCAAGGGATCCACACCAATACATATGAAAATAAAGAATTATAGTTTCCCAATGATCCAACCACCTGTATGAAGAGCAATCCCCTCTACAAGAACACCAATGAATGTTCATTCTGCCTCTCCTTGCAGCACTCCAGTAGTGGAGAACTCACCAGCTCTTAAGGCAACTTAATCTACTTTTGCTCTAGTTTTAGGAAGTTTTTCTTGCTTCTGCATGTAAAAAATGTAGCAGAGTTGAAGGAACGGAAGGTTTTGTATAAGCTGGAAAAGGTAATAGAATGATAAAGGTGATAGAATTCCACCCTGTTTAGCTAAACTTTACAAGTTTTTTGATAATGACGAGTAGAATCTTGAGAGTGGGTAAGATGTAGGTGGGCAAATGGAAGGAGAAAGGAGTATTACAAGCAGAGGGGGAAAACGTAAATTTATAAGATTCTCTTATGAGCACAAAAAGCATATATACTGTAATTTCATTCAAGTAAAGAAAATGTTATTATTTGTCATCCTTTTTACTATTACTAAGTAATGATGACAGTAACAATCAGGACTTAAAGTTTTGATGGAACTTAAAAAGGCATTTTATCCATTTTTTTCTTATAGGGTGCAGATCCACAGATTTTGGGGAAAGGACGAGAAAGTGCCCTGTCATTGGCCTCTAGTAAAGGATACACAGACATTGTCAAAATGCTGCTAGATTGTGGAGTAGATGTTAATGAATATGATTGGGTAAGTTGGGTAAGACAAGTTGTCGCCTCTGACTTTCAGGCCATGGGCATGTTATGTAACTTATATTTCACTTTCCTCTTCCTCGGAAGTCTTATGGAATTATATAATTTTTGATAATTATTTGATATTTATTAATAATGATAACAGTAAAAATGTTAGACTTTATAAATTATAGACTTCCTCTTCAGTCTGAGACTCATTGCCTTTACCAAACACTGAAATTTATTTGTCTTTGCATATTAATTTTCTTTAAACTTTGGATGGTCATGGAGGGTCATTGAAAGTAATTTAAATTATTTTAAATTGCTTTTAGGTTCCTAATTCTTATTAACCCTTCTCGGATCAACAGTTTTTTGAAAGATATTTCTAGAGTAATATCAGATGGCTCTAGGTTGACTTTTTTCCCTTTCCTTTTTTATTCAGAATGGAGGAACACCTTTACTTTATGCTGTACATGGAAATCACGTGAAATGTGTAAAAATTCTACTAGGTAAGTCAAATAAAAATCAGAATTAGTGAGAAATTACTGCATGTGAAATTATATTTCTTTTTTTCCTTTTTCACAAATTATTATTTAGAAAATGGAGCAGACCCAACTATTGAAACAGATTCTGGATATAATTCTATGGATTTATCTGTTGCTTTGGGCTATAGAGGTGGTAAGTACTTAAGAATTACATCTGATTTGGCTAAACCTTATAAGTTTTGCAATAAAAACCATCATACAAATATTTATCCTGCCCAAATTCTAGAAGATTTTGGTCATAAAACACCCGACTTCTGGCATAAACTCTGACTTGAATAAGTATGATTTGCTATTAATATATCTTTATAGAAATATTAGATAAAATAAGAGTATAGAGAAAAAAATCTACATTTTCAGTTCATGTTACTCTTTTTCTGGCTTAAGTTTCTTAGCAGATAAGAGTATGTAAGTGCCTCCTTACTTACAAGGTGCTTTTAGCATTTCATGCACAAATTGTGTTCACAAAGTATTTTATAATTTTATTTTCATCATTCCTTATAATGCCTTTGTTAGAATGGCTATCTAAGTTTTGTGAAGGTGATTATTGGTCTGAATATAGGTAGTACTTTTCTTGAAAATCTAACCTATATGAAAACTGAATGTAATAAGTTATATAAGTATACACTGAAAAACTCTTTTTCCTTTAAAAGGAGTTCTCATTTTAGAGGCATGGTCTGTAAATCAACATTGTGATAACAAGCACAGAAAGTCCAGTAACCTTACTATGTCACACAGTCCAAGTCAGGCTTGGGTTTCAGATGCCTAGTTTCCTTATCTACCAAGCTGTATACTTCAGAGAGTGCGCTGCTGCTTAGAAACCAGTGTTTTCAGGGGTGAGGTTACATGTCTTAAGTGTGATACAGCCTGTTCACAGTCACAGTGATCCTGATCGCTTCTTTATTTTAGTTCAACAGGTTATTGAGGCACATTTGTTGAGGCTTCTACAGAATATCAAGGAATAGACTTGTGGTCAACAGGAAATGTTCTGTAAAAAACATTTGCTTTTTTTTTTTTAGTCCCAATAAGTGACAGAGACTTGTTTACTTTTAAAAACTTTACCTCAGTCACAATATTTACTTATTTTTAGTAAATTTTAATAAATTTCCCTATAAGTAATTCACTGGTTTATAGTAGGCTTGGTATGGATGTTTTCTTTGTAAATGTATTTTACTGTGTATTTAAAAATGTAAGTTAATGTTCTGTTGCATGTAAACATTTGTAGTCCACATAGTTACATAAGTCTTCATATCAAGTGTAGTAGTTTTACATTTCCAGAATTTATTCAAACCAGTCCTCTCTTTCCCCTTGCATTCACCTATTCATTTTATATGGAATCTAGGTAAATTTCCATAGAAAACCAATTTTGTTGTTAATGTTTTTTAAAAGTGCACAAAGTGTGATTGTTTACAGAATGCTGTTCATTTATAAATAACTTGTCTGTTTGCATAGCTGTCCTTAAAAATTCAAGATATATTTTGAAATTTCTTTAGGGTTTCAGTTTAAATTGTTTTATTAGTGATTTTAAAATATTTATAAACATTCTTGTTTTAGATGAACAGGAATATAATTAAAGTAAAATTAATATATACTCTCTAATATGCAAATGGATCTTGAATCTTATCAATCTGGATGTTTACTCCAGTAATGCAAATTGCAGTCTCTCCCTGTCTGCTCTGTAACTCTTGTTTGTGTCCTCCCGTAAGTTGATTTTGGGTTCCACCCAGTATGCTGAAGTCTTTCTTCATTTTTGCTGACATCATGAGCATATCATTGGAGCACTCAGGCTCTCTGCCTGTCATCCTTTGTCCTTGCCATGTGACTCTCTCATCTTCTCTTCTGTCATACATTTCTCCAGTGACAGCTTTCATTCCTGTTCATCATAGTTCTCACTGCTTACGTATGGCAGCCTGCTCACTCCCACTGTGTGCCTCTCCATTGCTCTCTCTGTGATATCATTTTTGCTTCTACAGAGATTTTTGTTCCTTTTTTCACAACCTTAAGATAGCACTCTTAGCATATTGATCTTAAAAACATGAACCTTTGTTTCTGAAGAAAGTTTGGGAGCTTCCCAATTTCCCGAAGGCAGTGCATCCCTGCTCTCTTCCTCCTGCTTGATTCTGGGCCTGGCTCCTCCTTTGTACTCTGTTTCATATGGACATACAGATGGACAAATTCTATATAATGCACATATTATGTATGACATGAAGTTGGATGAACAATAGGTATTCTCTGTCCCCTCTTAAATGGTTAAGCATCTCTTCGAGGAGGCTCCACGTGGGTTCCAGAACTTGATGCAATACACAGCAGGAGCATCCAGAACACCTCAGCATCCACAGGGAACCACCCTCCAGCTTAGACACTGAACTGGATCTTCCTCCTTACTGATGGATGTCTTTGGCAAGCACATGGCTCCCTGTTTTATGTCTCACCCAGTGTTTGTGAGCCTTGAGTTAGGATTACTAAATAATGTTATTTCTCATTACATTCTTCAAGGAATCTTGAATGATTGTGATGTCTAGATCAAAGGTACCTTGCTGGAAGAGATTTTAAAACAGAATGTTGTTCTACCAAATCAAAGGCTTTTTTTTCCCCCATAATTAATAGTAAGCACAGGGGGGTTTGTATCCTCTACATCTTTCAATCAGTTATAAATGGTAACAGTGTGGTCCACGGTAGATATGTCTGGAGAAAGCATGCCTGTTCTCTGTAGATACTCTAACTGAGTATGCCTTTGATGTGTATATAGGTGAGTCTCATAAAGATTTTATATAATAGAAAATATAGATATAGTACAGTGTTGGGTCTTGAGCCAGGAAGATCTGAGTTCAGATCTGGCCTAGGCATGCCACCCTTTCGTAGCCTCAGTTTCCTCGTGTGTAAAGTTGGGGACAATAGCACCTACCTCACAGGGTTGTTGTGGGGATCAAATGAGATACCATGTAGAGTGGTTTGCACAACTTAAAGCGCTATGTAAATATTACCTATTAGTAATTATTGATGTTCTCCAAGTTTCCCCTTTTTCTATATTAGTAAGGTCTGAGATTTTTTTTCACACACTTTTGGTATATTGCTTTCATCACTTAACCTTGTGTGAACCAGTCCCTCAACAACACCCTCAGAGTTGTGTCACTCTTTCTTCTGTGTTCTTTTGGTCCAGTCCACTTGTTTTTCCTATCTTTGTTGTCTTTGATGCCATCTCTGAAATAAGCACATCTGAGACTGTAATGTCAGGGACCAAATGTAGTGGTTCCCCTTCTCACAGGTAAAAAATAGAAAAAAAAAAGTCTTACTTTTTTCTTCTGTTTGTTTGTATACATTCATTTTAATCCTTAAATACCATGGGGAATCTTTGCTTAATTTGATCCACAGAGAAGTTGGGTCTTACAGTATTTTTTAAGTGCATAGATGGCGATTGTTTACAGAATGCTATTCAATTATAACTTTAAACTGGTTTCACCCTTTGTGGTTTTTGCCTGCTTTTGGAGATGATATTGTTCATAGTCATCCATCATAAGAGTTTTCAAATGACTTTATAGTCTTAACCTAGTTGTGCCTGTCACCACCATAATTCTTGTCACTTGGCAAGTAAATGTCTACAGACTAAGGTGCTTTGTTAGGTTTTTTTGGTCTCCTTGATTTATATCAATTAAACTGTAAAATCGTTACGATCAGCATTGATGCCATTTCTGCTTTCTAGTACTCATTTCTCATTATCAACTACTTGTTTAGATGATTCAGGATTAAGTTGTTTCAATTGAATTCCATATAATTTTCTCATTCGCCTTAGGTTTTACTAATTTGTACTTTGACGATTCAGTGGCTTAACTGTACCCAGATGGCCAATTATCTTCCCATCAATAGCAAGTTTAACATGAAACTAATTTTATTTTTGTAATGTTATTCAGTGTTCACCATGCCCAGTGCCTACCAATTGCCTTTTTGAAAAAGTGTTCACAGTGTAAAATGTGCTGCTGCTGTGTAGTCTGCAAGTGTTCAGCCTCTTCCTATCTATATTTTCTCGTTTACTTTCTACCATTCTCACCTAGTCCTACTTTGCTTTAAAGCCAATGAGCATGGCAAAAGCAACATCTATCTATTAAGGCCCTGCCACATAGACTGGATTAGTTTCTTCTAAAAACAAGTCATGTAACCTGGGCTGATTTTTCATTAAAAGAGAGGGGAGCTGCCCCTGTGACTTGATTAGGCCAGTAAGACTTGAGCCATTGGCACAGATTCCCACTTGATTAAGGCATAGAAAGGGGAGCCAAGGCCCTTCACACTTGTTGTTCATTCCACTGTCATGAAAGTCAGCCCATCCTTTTGATTAGGTTTTTCATCTGGAAAAGAAGTAAGAAGTAGGATACATCTGCCTAAACCAACATTGTGTCCTTGCTGACTAATCTCACCATGCTGGCTAAGTAAACCTTTTGTAAACTGTCAACAGCTTTATAAGGGTCCATTCCCAAGCCTGAACCACTAGACTTGCCATTTAGGCCTGGCCCACAACATAACTCTTAAACTTTTGTAGTGATTTAATTTGGAAGGTCTTACAAAATTTTTTGTAAAGTTCCTTTATTTTTTCATCCTCTGCATTGGTTGGTGTGTAAGTTACGGTTATTTTTGTGGTGCTCTTTTTGCAAATAATCACAAACACTGCAATACTAGACAACCAAGTGTCCAGTGAAGTAATGTTTCTTGTCCTTGGGTATATAAGTAAACAACTATGACAGCTCTTCTTGGTTTTTACTGAGTCATCTTTCACTTTTGTTGCAATTTCCTTCTTTTGGTTTCTTTTATAGTAAAAATGTCAACATTGATATAAATTAGCTCCTTCATCAATAAGTCCATTGCATCAGCCACTGGTCAAGGACCTTACATTTGAAGCACCAGCAGTTAAAATGTATAGACTGTCTTAAAAAATTGATTCTTAGCACTTTCTGCCTACAGCACTAACATTGCAAAAGTGGAAGGAGACTGCATAGCATTGGGGACTATTTTCTAATTAGTTTTCCAAGGTCAATGGCCTTCTTCCCAAATGGCCATCCTACTGGTACAGAGATTCCTTCCCCACAAGTAGCTAGGTTGATCCTCAGAAAACTGTTCCACTCTGTAGCCATTACCATACTCAAAGTAATAGAAGTGTAATAGAAGTGTCTGGAGCACTTGCTCAACTGGAATGCTTTCAAGGAGGCACTAAATAGAACTCTGGGGAAATTAATATATAAATCAGTAAGGCTTGTTGACATAGGTATCCAACAGTGTTCTCCAACTCAGTATACCGTGGTGACAGAATTCTCACTAAGGAAAAAAAATGTGTGAGAGATTAATTCTCTAAGAATAGCAGGATACTGAGCAATTCTCTCAGACATAGTGCAAATCTGATCATCCAAATCTAGTGAAGAGAGGAAGAGCCTAGGAGGTTGACTTGACACTTGGGTCCGTGGCCTAGGTCATTTGGCCTGTGCCTCAAATTCTTCATATGTCAGACAGCTAATCAGAGCTACCTTTCCCTATATTCAAGTTACTATGAGGATACCCTTCTGAAAAATGAAGTGGAGTATATTTTAATTCTTTAAATACCCAGAGTTTCATCCATGTAGATGGAGGTAATCTTTTCCTATGCATATTTGGTACACCTTGACTTTCTTAGATGGTTTTCCGAGTTGCTGTCACCAAAAAAGTTAAACACAACTTGGTAATGAGCTCCTATAAACTGAACTTGGGGACATGAAAACCTGAGTTCTAGTTCTGCCTTACACACTTTGACCCTGGGTGGGTCATTTAACCCCAAAGCCTCAGTTTCCCTCCTCTGGAAAATGGGGATAATGTTAACATCTACCTCAAAGGGTTGTTGGGATCAAGTAAGGTAACATATAAAGTGCTTTGCAAACAAAGTGCTAGCTATATGTATGTACTCAAAGCCTTTTCATGGCAGAAGAATCTGCTAAAGCTTGACTTAGTAGCATTCTTCAAACACTCAACCCCATAAAGCAGCAGAATAGGACTTCTGTGAAAGAAGGTAATCTCTAGGGAAACTTCAGAAGTGAAAATGATAATATCTTTCCTTCATCTTTAAAGATGTTGCTGCTGCACTGTCAAGAGAGGGAATGCTTGAGTTCAGTGGTAGCATAGGGGGTTTATGCAAAAGGACCCATAATTCTTGGGTAATTGTCTATATTAATAGTATCTGGCAAAGCCATGACCCTGACCTTATTACTACCACAGTCTCGTCATGAAGTTAAATAGTTACAGGGGGAAAGTGCAATGCAAATTTAGGATATTGAAAATAACAGCTGAGGGGCGGCTAGGTGGTGCAGTGAATAGAGTATGGGCCCTGGAGTCAGGAAGACCTGAGTTCAAATGTGGCCTTAGACACTTAACACAAAACTAGCTGTGTGACTTTGGGCAAGTCACTTAACCCCAATTGCCCTACCTCTCCCCCTCCAAAAAGCAAAGCAAAGAAAAGAACAGCTGAAATGCATTCCTTTAGGGGCAGCTAGAAGGTGCAGTGGATAGAGTATTGGGCCTGAAGTCAGGAAGACTCATCTTCTTGAGTTCAAATCTGGCCTCAGATATTTACTGGTGATGTGACCTGGACAAGTCATTTAGCCCAAGTTTCCTTATCTGTAAAATAAGCTGGAGAAGGAAATGGCAAATTGCTCCAGTATCTTTGGTAAGAAAACCGCAAATGGAGTCACAAAGTCCAAAAGGATGGAACACACACATACGCACGCACGCACGCACGCACTGCTTTGTTTTTAGAGTGTTTAACATAATTATCTCATTGTCATAACAACCCTCTGAGCTGTTATCCCCACTTTACAGATGAGGATTCTGATGCTGAGAGGTTGTAATGGCTTTGGTGACACATTAGGACAGAGGCAAAACTCAAACCCATATCTTCCTGACTCAGTGCCCAGGATGCTCTCCACAATACTATATTGCCAAGAGGCAGTAAATGGAACAGTGGTTAGAGCGCTGGCCCAGGAGTCAGAAAGACCAGTTCAAATTTGGCCTCTGACTCATTAGCTGTGTGACCCTGGGCAAGTCACTTAACCATGTTTGCCTCAGTTTTCTCAAACATAAAATAGGATAATAGCAAGCACCTACCTCCCAGCTTTGTTGTGAGGATTAAATGAGAGACTTGTTAAAAAGTGCTTGACACATTGTAGACACTGTCCTATGTGCTGAGTCCTTTTTGCAGCTCACCATCATGTCCAGAAGCAGGAAGTTTGGAAACCCCAAAGCTTCCAAGTGATGAATCAACAACTTCTTGGAGTACAAGTGTTTTCAGGGGAGCTCTGAATACATGCTGCCAAGGCGGAGTCAGCTTTACACATTAGACAGTTATCAGTCCTCCTGAGGTCATCAGTCAGCAGGGATTTTACAGGAATTTTGGAATGAAGGTAGGTCTAGGTAGATGAGGGACACTATACTGTCAGAGGACAGTGTAAGGGCATTCTGTGTTTGGAGAATAAGGAACAGAAAGGGGATGTTAGAGAAAGTTTTGTAAAGGGAAATGGAAGAACAAAGATATCGCTCTCTTGTGGTTTGGTTACTTGTTTAAAGGTCATCTATAAAATCCCTTCAAAAACCATTATTGGTATTCTAATACCTCCCAGGTGATCTTTTTCTCACAAGTCTTTAAACCAAAGGATGACTTTTTCTCTAATTTTGATCAGGTGGAAGTTCAGTGTCTGGAATTTGTATTGTCTCCTACTTTCTCTAGCTTAGAGCCCTTTAATCAGTTAGGCAAGATTCCCTAAAAGTCAATTCATTGATGTACTAGATAGAAAAACTACACTGTCAGACTATTTTATTTGTTTTTAGTAGTGTTTGATTTTAGTAGTAACTGATTTGGTTTAAAAATTCTCCTTCAATACACTTAATGCTTTAGGTTATATTGTTGGATCATATGAAGTTTCAGTTAACATGTATAAGAGAACAGCAATTAGGGTGCCTACAGGGAAGCAGGACAGATGCAATGCCACTCCATCACTCAGTCTTGCTAAGTTAAGCTCTTAGGTTGATTTGCATGGACCTAAATTAGCAACCACAGACATAGTTGGAATTAAAAGGAATGTATTCATCCCAAATCAAATAACAGACTGAATTCAAGGAGCAGCCATTCAAGCAGAAGCATAAATACTAAAGAGACGCACTTAACTAGGGCTTCTACTAGTTAACTGGATGCAGCTGTCTGTGTGTTTCACAAAAGAACTGAAATAGCTCCTGTGGCTTTGTGATAAAGGGGCAGATGTTGCTCCCTTTTGAGAAAAGAGCCTGCAGAGCAGTGGCAGTTCAGAAGAAGACCAGAAGATGGCCCCAGGAACATCTAAAGAAGCTGTAAGTGAAGAAAGTAAGGCCAGCAGATAGCAGCTTCCTGGAGGGAAATGTAGATAATGGTGCAGCAGAGGCTTATCAGATATCAGCAGAACAGAGAAAGTAGCCCTTTAGAAGATACTACAAACTTATAATGGAGAAAGAAACAAGCAGCAACATCATTGGGAGATGGTGGTTTTAGTTGAGACACAGATCCAATAGTGAATTCCCCAGGTTACCCTTGTTACCCTCATGTACTTTCCCACAGATGGTGTACAGATCCATGGGAGATTGTATCTCTGGGTGTATGGTAGAGAGGGCTCGATTTTCTGGAAAGAGAACGTGCTCTGGGTGTATTAGAACTGAGTTAAAATTCCACTTCTGGCAAATACTACCTATGTGACTTGTTTTACTTATTTAACTTCTATTTCTCCATCTATTAAAAAAAGAGAGGAGTTGGACTAGGTGTCTTTTGAAATGTCTTTCATTTTTAGATCTAGGAATGATCCTACATTCCTTGTAATTCATCTTGCTTTGCTGTTTAATTATAATTGCCTTTGTTTTGAACTAATGTGCTCCTTCTGAACTGTGAATTAGTGCTACTTCTATGAATAAAAAAAAATTGTCTTAAATCAAAAGGGAATCTCCTGCCCACATTAATTTCTATATTTGGCATCAAATGGCTCTACAAATGAGTGATTTAGTGGTAAATCAACACCAGTGCTAAAAATGGAAAAGAGAGAGGCCACACCTAAGACTTGTATATCCAAATGAAATTTATTGAAGGATAGCCTTTGCAGTTGGCCCAGGCCTCAGGAGAGCTGGAGACAGGGAGTTCTGCTAGTTCTTGGATCTGTGCCTCAAGATGGCCTTCTGTTAAGACATCCAGGTGACCGGGAGGTCAGATGGGTGCATGGGGATAAAGGGCAGCTGCTGATTTTCTAAAATGTCATTATCATCATCATCATCATGGATATTATTAATAGCTAGCATTTGTATAGTGCTTTAAGGCTTACAAGTTATATCCCATTTTATTCTCACAATGACTCTGAAAGCCCCCTGACCGATGTTAAAGATATTCTCTTGTTTTCTTTCACTTGCCGGGGTCCTAGGACTGTACCTTGTACAAAGATGTTATCAGTTACCTCTGCTCCCAGACCTGTACTTAAGGATCTTTAAATACTGTAGTCGGTTTGGAAAATTGGTTTGGAAAGGAAAAGAGAAGGTAGGAGAGATTCTGATTCACCCAATGGTTAGTTGGCAGATTTACTGGGCCTGTTCTTCTAGAGATAGGGGACTGCTTTCACACAGACTTGCCTAAATTCTCAGAAATCTTCCTAGAGCCCAGAGATTCATCCCTTACTTGGCTGACCATTGGCTAGGAACAGGCCTTACACCAAACAAAGAACAAAAGGGCCATTGTGCTTGGTCATCACTTAAATTTATTATTTAACTCAACTCCCCTGAGCCTGTTTCCAGGTTCTAAAACATGCTATAGATACAACTTAATATTCACTTGGGACTTTTTGTTCAGTACTTCATATATTGGTAATATCTTGCATCTAAGAAATGCTCTGGCAACCACTTACTAGTAAGGTGTATGTGTGTGAGTCCATACAAGATATATACGTCTTAATTTGTAGATTCATGACTTGTAGGTATCATATATAAATATTTTTAAATCTGACCTACTCCTCTTCAAAGGAAGTTGCAATCTCTGCCTTGAGGGGAACAGGAAAAAATGGCATGATTCTGAGCTCACTCCTTCCTTTGCCCATCTCCAAGAGGTGTACTGGACTAGACATATCTATCTGCACATCAAATTTTTCTTATCTTGGGGCACAAATCTGGTTGAGTACAAAAGTTGCTTCCCTGGAAGCTAGCTCTCAGCTTAGACTCACCAGTTTAATTCCTACCTACCAAATGCTGATTAAACAAAAGGCTATTACACAAAATGACAAATAGAAATTAGGGAAGTTATTACAATATATCAGAAAAGATACAAATGTGAATGAGCTCTTTAGACAGGAGGGAGATAAGATTCCAGCTCAACCAAGAATGAAACCTGGATCTCACCCAATGGGAAATTCTCTGAAAGGCAAGCCGGACAGAGATGTGGAGAAGTTGGCTTCCCTATACATCTGCTGATACCAGAGTCTTTTATTTATCTCTCTCCCAAGGAGTGTCTGGCATCACATATGCCAGAAGCCCTACTACCAGCTCTGTACCTTACACAGGTACCAAACATCACATTGTACTCAGCACCCTCTCCGCCAATTCATATTCACATCTCCTACTTGCAATATGGAGTGCAGGGTTGACCATCCCACCTTCCCCCACAGTGGGGAGGGGGTAGCACAAAGTAGGTGCTTTATAAATGTTTATTAACTGACTGACTGACTAATCTCATATCCCCCTGACATTCCTCATAATTCACCCTTACGTTATTGTCCTATCTCTTTACTCGATTCTCTGATGAAGAGGTGGCCCTTCTTCCCAAGGCCAAACCCTCTCTATGTACCCTTGATCCACCCCCCACATTCCCCTGCAGATGGCCCCCACTATCATTCCTCTTCCTAATCTTTGGCCTCTCCCCTTTCTACTGACTCCTTTCCTGCTGTTTAGACACATGCCTAGATCCTCCTCATCTTTAAAAAATCCTCATTGGCTAGACCTTTCCCATTAGCAGTCATACTATACATCTCTACTTCTCAGCCAAACTCTTTTGAAAAGCTGCCTTCATGTTTTACATGATTGTGCACATATAGCCTAGATCAGACTGCACTTGCTCTCCTCTGAGCCCTCTGCAAACTGGCTTCTCATCCCTCTACTCAACTGAAATGTTTCTTTCCAAATCCATAAATGATTTTTTAAATTGTTGAATCCAATGACTTTTTCTCAGTGCTCCTCCTCCTTGATATCTCTGCTGCCTTTGATGTTACTGACAACCCTTTCCTTCTGTACCCTCTCTGGGTTTTTGCAGCACTGCTCTCTTGGTTCTCCATCCACCTGAAGAACCATTCCTTGGTCTCCTTTGTTCGATCTTGATTCATGTGACATCCACTAACTCTGGGAGTCCCCCAAGGCTCTCTCCCGGACCTTCTTCTCTTTTCTCTTTATGCTAGCTTACATGGTCATCTCATCAGTACTATTAGCATCTCTATACAGAGGACCTCCAGATCTACATATCCAGCCCCAGTCTCTCTCCTGAGCTCCAATTCTGTATCATCAACTGCCTAGTAGACATTTTGAATTAGATATCCTGTCAACTCAAACTCAAGATGTCCAAAGTAGAATTCGTTATCCTCTCCCCCTCCTTATGAGTTAAGGGTACTGACCCCTGACTGTTGAGGTCATCCTCATCCTTCCAGTCACCAGGTTTGCAATCTTGGTGTCATCCCTAGTTCCTCACCCTCGTTCACCTCATATATCCAATCTATTGTCAAATTGTATGCTTCCTTTCTCCAAAGCATCTCATATCAATCTCACTGGGCCACCACCCTAGTTCATGCCCTCATCATTTCATGTCTTTTGATTGGTCCCTCAGCCCCAAGTCTCTCCCTCTCCAACTCATCCTCCACAGAGCTGCAAGAGTGATCTTAGGTCTGCTCCCTTGTAGACCCTGACTCGATAAAAATCTAGAGGCTCTCCCTTATCTCTAGGTCAAATATAAACTCTTCCATTTGTCACTTAAAGCTCTTCCTCATCTTCCCAGGCTTCTTAAACATTGCTTCGCTCTATCCAGCTTCACCTGATCAGTTTACTGCTCCTCATATATGACACCCCCATCTCCTGTCTGTGCTTTTGTCTCATACCTGGAACACTCCTTCCTCCTTCACCTCTACCTCTTAGAATCTTAATTAGTGTTTCTAATTAATTCTAATTTCTAATTAGGGTTTCGTTAAGACTCAGCTGAAAGGCCACCTTCTACAGGAGACCTTTTCCCCTGTCCCTTCAGCCTTACCCACTGAGGTCACCTTGTATTTCCTTTGCATGTATCTTGTAAATACCTCCATACGTTCCTGTTGTCTCCCTAATTAGAATTTAGTACCACCAGCATTTGGCTTAGTGTCTGGTCCATAGTAGGCACTTAATAAAAGCTTGTTGATTGATTGACCCTCCTAACCAAGGTTGGAGAAGTTTATCCCCAAACTGACCACAGAGTAATGAACAATTAGGCCACAACAGCTCTTAAGGGCTTTCTGCTAAATCATACATTCTTGAAATATTTTGAAGTAAAATGCTATAAAATCATTATTATTACTGTTATAGTAATTACATTATATTATACTAATTATATTGTGTTGTGACATGTCAGGTCATATCATATTATGTCATACTCTTTTAGAGAGCTAGTTGCTAGGACAGTTTGACACAACTAAGGATGAGGAACTCACACCAGAGAGATAACAAACTTAAATGGCAGGAGCTCAGATAGAATGTCACTGTTTCTAGTCTGGTGAAAGCCAGGCTGAGATTAAGTGCTGTTGGTACTTGTAACTCTCCTTTCATCACATAGGCGGTAAGCTAACAGGTGTCTTAAAGGGATGGTGAGATCGCTCACCCCTCTAACTGAACAGCATAATTCACCATGAAGCTGCTCATTGCGAAAGAAGCTGTAGATTGGAGAGCCGAGTAAAGGGGTAAATATACTGTGGTTCTATTTTAAGCATTTTAATATTCTTGAAGTTGTAAAAAATATAGTCAATAACCTATGTAAAGAATAATCTGTTTTTTGCCTTAAGAAAAAAGTAACAGGTACAACGAATAAACTTTTTTTAAAAAAGTAATATCATTTTCCTATCTTTGAAAGTGTTTGCAATGCCTTTTGCTCTGCCTAGTGGTTATTAGAAAACATCCTTTAAGTTTTAACTGCTATACATTTTCTTTTGTAACAAATACAGATACATTGTTTTTTTTAAACACCATATAAATACATAAATTTTGCCTGTTTCTGGTATACTTTCTGTAAATTACGCTATATAACGTAAAAGTTTTGACTGGCTGTAGTTATCATAGTTGATGCTGAACAATTTATAACTTTTAAGTAATGCCTTATGTAATAAGAAATTATTTATTATTAATCATATTATATACATAATATTTAGTTATTTAATAAGGCATCACTTAAAAGACATAAATATTCAGCATCAACTAAATGTTTTTGAGAACATGATATTTTTGAGTTGAATAGAAGTGGAAAGAATGGAAGAAAGTCTGACAAAATAAAGTCCTGAGGTAGTACTACATTGGGCATTTTCTTTACACCTCCTCCTTTTTTCCAGAAGAGTTTACTCTTTAGATGAATCTTCTAAAGGTATAAGAATTACAGGAGTTGTGTGTCTGTGATTAGTAATAAAGAACACTTATCATACATTTATTTTGTACTACTGGATCATCTTTATTTGAGAGAGGCGATGCGGCATAGTGGATAAAGGCACAACCTTAGAGTCAAGAAATCCTGAGTTCAGGTCAACTCAAGTTAAGCTACTTCTTCTGCTGGCTCTAAGAGCTAATGTTGTCTTTCTTTTTCTTTGGGGGGAGGGGAGGCAAGGCAGTTGGGGTTATGTGTCTTGCCCAAGGTCACACAGCGAGTGTCAAGTGTCTGAGTCTGGATTTGAACTCGGGTCCTCCTGACTCCAGGGCCAGGGCTGTACTCACTGTGCTGCCTAGCTGCTCTAGTGTTATCTTTCTGCATCAGTGGAGATGGTTTCCACATTAGGAGTTTGCTGAATTGATGAAGTCACCAGTCCAGGTAAAATACATTCATTTTGTAGATGCCAAAGAAAGAGGACCAGAGTAAGAGTGAAATTAGGGGCCTCGTCTTGCCTCTGATACAGACTAGCTGCAAGTCATATATTCTCTTAAGGTCTTAGTTTCTTCATCTATGAAAGGATAAAATTCAATTCAACAAATATTTGAACCAGTTCTTCTAGAGGTAGCATGAAGTAATAGAGACAAGCTCTGGACTGAGTGAGAAGCCTCTCTCTTCCACTTACTACCACTGGGCACTAACCTCTCTGAGCCTTCATTTCCCCATCTATAAATTATGGTTAGTCACAAGATGAGATGTAAATAGGGCAAGCACCTAGCCCTGCTGTAGTATGTCTGAAGTGTACTTCACATTTTGTTATTCATTAGTAAATTCAGAGGAGCAGATGGCTTCATCAGGCTTCACAAGTTGTAATTGCCCATTGCATTGATCAGAGCTCTTAAGTCTTTCCTAGTGGTTTTTCTTTATAATACTGTGGTCATCATATAAATTATTCTCCTGGCTCTGCTCATTTTACTCTGCATCAGGTCATGCAAGTCCTCCCAGGTTTTGAATTCATCCCTTTCTTTATTTCTTGCAATGCAATAATACACTGTAATTACATTACATTTTGCCTAGCTGTTCCTCTCCAATCGCTTGACCCCTCAGTTCTCTCCCAGGTCACGTCTCCTGCACTAGCCACTCTTTCTTCTCTTCCCTATCTTGACCCTTTAGTGAACCAGTTGAACTCTTCATTGTCCTGTTCTCTTGAGTCCCTGGTCCCCTTATCTTTTCACCGACTGTGCTGTGCCCTGCCAAGACTCAGCCTTGGATCACTCCCACCACTTTTGTTCTTCCACACGTGCTGCTCACTGAAGGTAAAGAAAATCATGCAACTCTTCTGACTGGGTCCAATGTTATGTAACTTCATCTGGTTATGTTATGTAACTTCAGCTGCTAGACAATCCTACTATACCTCCCTCTTCACCTCATTATCTCTCTCTCCAAACTGGCTCCTCAAACTTCTCATGGCTTGTCTTTCCCTCCTTCTCTAATCTGAGAACTTTGCATCATATCTTATAGAGAAAAAAATAAAACAATTTTCCATAAGCTCCTTCTTGTCCTCTCTTCCCCAGTTCCCCCCACTCAGGTGCCACTCTTTCCTCCATCAACCCTGTTGCACATGATGAGGTGACCTTACTACCTCTACCTGCACAGGTGATCTCATCTCTCCCAACAGATTGTCTCCTCTGTCATCCCCATTCTGCCACTTCTTTTTCTTGCCTTCCTTTCTACAGGTTTCTTCCATGCTACCTACAAACATCCCCATGTCTCCTCTAGTCTGAAAAAGGCTTCACTTGAGCTTTCTGTTCCCAGTAAATATCAGCCTCTATCTCTTCTGCTCTAAACTCTTTGAAGCCTTTCTATAATAGGTGCCTCCACTTTCTTTCCTGACCCTCTTCTTAAAATACAGTTTCTGACAACATCATGTCACTGAAACTGCTCTCTCCAAAGTCACCAGTGATCTCTTAATATCCCAATCCAGTGGTCTTTTCTCCGTCCTCATTCTCCTTGACCTCTCTGTAGCCTTTGACCCCACTGATCACCCTTCCTTCCCCGATACTCTTCTTCTCTCTAAATCTTCAGTTCTTTCTCAGTCTCCAGATTCCAAGTCTGGCACATTAGCTACTGAGTCACCTAGCTGCCCTATTTCAGTTTACCCTCATAAAATATTTTAAGTGACAAGACTGACATTTTTGTTATATCATCAATATAGGCATAATATTCAATCATTTAATTTTTTTAAAAAATATGCTTTTTGTAGCTACTATTTTGCAACAATCTTGAATCAGAAATACATTTTTCTTATCCTTTGCTGTTATATTAGATTAACAATTGTTAAACAGATTAAAAACTTACTTTAAAAATTTTCACTGCACCTTATCAATGGGCTAGAACAAATTCATATTTTACATATAATTATAACTTTGAATAGTGCAAATTCCATTAATGTGACTACTTCATGACATTCATTATTCACACTGGGATTTATCTGTAGATATGAATGTAAAATCCTATACTTCTGTTCCAAAAAAAAATCTTTAAAGATGCGTGATTAGGGAGGGTTAGTCACAGAGGGGCTAAATTCAGGGGTTATGAGGAACACCATGTCAAGGAGAGTCACAATATAGTAGCAAAAAAAACCCAAAACCTTATTAAAGCAATGGAAAAATAAGGGAGGGGAAGCTGAGACAACAACAGGAGCAAACCCCAAAACTTCACTGAGGAATAGGCCAGTTGTTTGGGGAGCTCCCTGAAGCAGAGGTTTGATCTGCAGAAGTTGAACTGATCTAGGCCAGAGTATTACTTTTTATATGGAAATGAGTTCTTTGGTATTCCGTTCAGCACCTGGAACTTCATAAGAGATGAGTGATCAGTGATCCTTTAGCTTTTGGGTGTTGTGCAACAGAGAACGGCAAACAAAGGAATTATGGGCTGGGTGCAGGCAGAAGTCATTACATGTCTGAAATTGAGAAGGACCCTTGTTCAATCTCTCTTTACATAAGATGTTTCACCAGCTACAAGGTGACATCGCTAGACAGCAGTTTCTGGTGGGGGGAGGGGGGAAGGGGGTAGAAGAGATGGTGGTTTGAATAGATTGCAATTTCAATATGAGTGAACAATATTCAGGACAGCCCCCAACGATAACTCTGTCTATCCTAGGCTGCATTAAGAGAAGTTCAGAATACAAGTGAAAGTTTAGATGTACTACTCTGCCCTGGTCAGACCACATCTGGACTCCTGTGCTCATTTCTGAGGGCAATATTGAAGAGAAATTGTAAATAAGCTTCCCTTAAAAGTTGCTCTCAGAAATGAGTAAATATCCAATCAAACTACCAAAAAAAAAGTATTTTATAGAGCTAGAAAAAACAATAACAAAATTCATCTGGAAGAACAAAAGGTCCAGAATATCAAGGGAATTAAAATGAAAAGAAATGTGAGGGAAGGTGGTCTAGATGTACCAGATTTTAAACTGTATTATAAAGCAGCAATCATCAAAACTACTTGTTACTGGCTGAGAAATAGAGTGGTGGATCAGTGGAATAGGTTAGGTACACAAGACACAACAGTTAATGACTACAGTAATCTACTATTTGATAAATACAAAGACTCCAGCTTCTGGGATAAGAAATCACTATTTAACAAAAGCTACAGGAAAAACTAGAAAATAGTCTAGCAGAAAGTAGACATAGACCAACATCTTACACCCTATACCAAGATAAAGTTAAAGAGGGTACATGATTTAGATATAAAGACTGATACAATAAACAAACTAGGAGAGCAAGGAATAGTTTGCCTGTCAGATCTATGAAGAAAAGAAGAATTTATGAGCAAACAGGAGATAGAGAACATTATGAAATGCAAATGGATGATTTTGATTACATTAAATTGAAAAAGTTTTTTTTTTTTTTGCTTTTTTTTTTGGAGGGCAATTGGGGTTAAGTGACTTGCCCAAAGTAACACAGCTAGTAAGTGTGTCAAGTGTCTGAGGGTGGATTTGAACTCAGGTCCTCCTGACTCCAGGGCTGGCACTCTATCCACTGCGCCACCTCGCCACCTCAATTGAAAAGTTTTTTGCAGATACAAAGCCAATGCAACCAAGATTAGAAGGGAAACAAAGTTAGGAAACAATTTTTTCAGCCAGTGTTTCTGATAAAGGCCTCATTTCTAAAATACATAGAGAACTGAGTCAAATTTATAAGAATACAAATCATTCCCCAATTGATAAATGGTCGAAGGATGTGAACAGTTTTCAGATAAAAGAAATTAAAGCTATCTATAGTCATATGAAAAAATGCTCTAAATCACTATTGATCAGAGAAATGCAAATCAAAATGACTCTGAGGTACCACATCTCACCTATCAGATTGGCTAATGTGACAAAACAGGGAGATGATAAATGTTGGAGAAGATGGGGGGAATTGAAACACTAATGCATTATTGATGGAGTTGTGAACTGATCCAACCATTCTAGAGAGCAATTTGCAACTATGCTCAAAGGGCTATAAAACTGTGCATACCCTTTGACCCAGCAATACCACTTCTAGGCTGTATCCCAGATCATAAAAATGGGGAAAAGACCCACATTTGCAAAAAAATATTTATAGCAGCTCTTTTTGTGGTGACAAAAAATTAGAAATTGAAGGAATGCCCATCAACTGGGGAACGACTAAACAAGTTGTGGTATATGAATGTAATGGAATACTATTGTGCCATAAGAAATGAGCAGGGGCGGCTAGGTGGCACAGTGAGTAAGAGCGCCAGCCCTGGAGTTGGGATGACCCGAGATCGAATCCGGCCTCAGAAAATGAGCACCCACGCATAAATAATGACTAGCCATGTAACCTTGAGCAAGTTACTTAACCCCAATTGCTTAAAAAAAAAAGAAATGAGGAGCAGTTGGACTTCAGAAAAACCTGGAAAGACTAATATGAACTGATGCTGAGTAAAGTGAGCAGAACCAGGAGAACATTGTACATAGTAACAGCCACACTATGTGATAACTGACTTTGACAGACTTAGTTCTTCTCAGCAATGCAAGAACCTGATACCTCCGAAAAACTCATGATGGAAAATGCTATCCATGCAGAGAAAGAACCACAGAGTCTGAATACAGATGGAAGCAGACTATTAGCTCTCTTGTTGTTTTGCTTTGTTTCTTCTTTCTCGTACTTCCTCCCATTAGTTCTAATTCTTCTTTGCATCATGACTAATGTGAAAATATGTTTAATATGAATGTGAAAGTAGAGTCTATGTCAGATTGCCTTCCATCTGGGGGAGGAAGAGAGGGAAGGAGAGAAAATGTAAAACTCAAAATTTTGTGGAAGTGAATGTTGAAAACTAAAAATAAATAAATAAATTAATTATAAAATAATTTTTTTTTGGAAGGGGGAAGGTAGAGCAATTGGGGTTAAGTGACTTGCCTAAGGTCACAAAGCTAGTTTTTGTGTTAAGTGTCTGAGGCCAGATTTGAACTTGGGTCCTCCTGACTACTGTGCCACCTAGCCACCCATTTTTTTTTTTTAAAGAAATGAGCACATAGATAACCTAGGGGCAGCTAGATGGCTCAGTGGACAGAGCTCTGGGCCTGGAGTCAGAAAGACCTGAGTTCAAATTTGACCTCACACTCTTACTAGCTGTGTGACCCTGGGAAAGTCACTTAACCCCTGTTTGTCTAGAAGGCAGCTAGGTGGATAGAGCACTGAGCCTGGAGTCAGGAAGACCTGAGTTCAAATCTGGCCTCAAACCCTTACTAGCTATGTGATCCCAGGCAAGTCGCTTAATCTCTGTTTGCCTTAATCCCCTGGAGAAGGAAATGGCCAACCACTCTAGTATCTTTGCCAAGAAAATCCCATGGACATTAGGGTCCACAGAGAACAAAGAGTTGGACATGATTGGACAACAGCAACAATAGATAAATTAAAGACTAAGATAGTGAGAGGACTAGAGAGCATTCCATAAAACAGATGACTGAAGGAATGAAGGATTGAAATCAAGATGGCGGAGGAGCAGCTGAGCTCTCCCCAACAGCACCTCCAAATACATTTAGAAAGTTGTGATGGGGGTGGCTAGGTGTCGTAGTGAGTAGAGCGCCGGCCCTGGAGTCAGAAGGACCTGAGTTGGGATCTGGCCTCAGACACTTAACCCACACAAACAAAAACCTAGCCGTGTGACCTTGGGCAAGTTACTTAACCCCAATTGCCCTAAAAAAGGGGCGGCTAGGTGGCGCAGTGAGTAAGAGTGCCAGCCTCGGAGTTGGGATGACCCGAGATCGAATCCGGCCTCAGAAAATGAGCACCCACACACAAATAATGACTAGCCGTGTAACCTTGAGCAAGTTACTTAACCCCAATTGCTTAAAAAAAAAAAAAAAGAAAGTTGTGATGGTGAAATCTATGAAAAAAAATCACAGTAAGTCATTTTTCCAGCCCCAGAAGGTCTGCAGATACTGGGCAAAGGGTTTAGCCAGGAACAATCAGGGAAAGAACATTGCTGTACAGGTATGGAAATGGGAAAAAGATTGTGCTCCCAGGGCATGAAGGGTCCTATAGGAGAGTGGGACCTTGTACAGGATGCAGGAATAGGTGCCAGCTGAGAGTGATGTGGCTTAGTGCCCAGTCACAGAATGAGGATCGACTGAGGAAGGGACTCTACCTAGGTGTGTTTCACCAGGATGAGGAGAGATTACAGGGCCTAGGTTGTGTACAGAACAAGGACCAGTTTCAGAAGTAAGCCTCCGATGTGTTGCTCAGACCCCAGAAGCAGAGCAGGGTCTCGGTTTCAGCCTTCAGCCCAATCTGAAACCTATTAGAGGGATAACCAGGACAGGAATCCCAGACCAAAGGGGAGCTTGTAGTTCTGTCAGAACCAGTGGAGCTTACTTGTTTGCCAACAGTGGCTCAGTTCAGCAGTATTTGGACCTGGCTCTGCCACTTACTACCTACATGACCTTGGGGAAAGGACTTAACTTTCCCAGTCCTCAGTTTCTTCATATGGCTTGTAAGGTTGCTTCCTGCTCTAAACCTATGATCCTATGACTCTACAGTCTACCTAGTGAAACCAGAGCAATTTGGAATTATATTCTACTGCCCTGCATGTTGTCACCAGGTCCAGATATAACAAGTTATGAAAGGACCTTATTTTCATCCTTTCTCTCTGGCCTGTTCATACCTGTTGAGCTTTCTTTGTGAAAATAAAGTTATTCTAAGCCTATATAACAAAGTAAAGCATTCCTGCATACTAATCTCACCTTTAGTCATTCAGGGTGCTGTTAATTGGAACCAAAAACCTTTCTTTAATTAGTGTTTCCAGAGAGCCAAGCCCCTTTCTGAGGCCTTTCCATTATTGACTTCCTTAGTTTGCCTCCGATAAACACTCTGAAAACTAACAGCCTTAACTATCAGGTGTAATCATTTGTACAAACAAAAACAAAACAAGGGCTTTTCATGTCATTATTTTATTCCAGGATTTCCTTTAGGACAAGTGTGCTGTTAGCACTTCCTGATCATCGTGAAGCATGCCAACTCACAGAGTTCATCCCCAAGCCCAGGTAACATGATCAGTCTGTGAAATCCTCTCCTACCTGCCTTGCGCCAGAGAGCACTAATGTTAGCTAACTCTGTCAGGGAGACCATCAACAAAAGCACACAGGCTCAGAGATGTAGCCAACTACTTTTTGCTGCTATGTCCAGGACCACCTTATTTCAAGGATCACTGTCATTTAGTCATTTTTCAGTCGTGTATGACTATTCCTGACCCCATTTGGGGTTTCCTCAGCAGAGATACTAGAATGGTTTGCCATTTCCTTCTCCAGCTCATTTTCACATAAGAGGAAACTGAGGCAAACTGGGTGAAGTGACTTGCACAGGGCCACACAAATAGTATCTGAGGCTAGATTTGGATTCAGGTCTTCATGACTTCCTGACTCTATCCACTGTGCCACCTAGCTGCCCTAACAGTCACTTAGCTCTTACCAAACATTGCTTTCTACGAAACTATAAGCTCCCTGGTAGCAGGAACCAAATATGTTGATCTTCATGTTCTCTGCAGGACTAAAAACCTCGAGTAGGTGTTTCATGGGACACCCATGGTCTGCATACAAACTCTGTGTGTCCTCCATGTGACACCTGGGTTACTGGAGTTGAGCAGTAGCAGATCACAGCCAACTCAATGGGCTGCAAAAAAAAGTGAGGTGTCACTATCAATTTTCCAAAGAGGTTGTGCAATATCTGAATTGTCCAACAGATGTCACCATGCTCAAGCCTCCAGCCAAGAGCAGCCTTCCTAAAAAGTTCCTATATCCCCACTGACCACCAGAGAATGCTCCGCTTGCACATGTTCACTGTCCTTATTCACCTCCCTACCACTCCTATACCAACAAGGCTTTCTGCAACAGCGCTGAGTTCTGAATGTAACCTAAGTGATAGAAATTAAATATAGCTCAAAAACATTCAAATATCAAAATTTACAACTCGATTCCATTCTATATCTGGAATTTCTTCCCTCAGTCCTCATAGCATTCACATAACAAAGTCCATTTCAATTTACTGGTCACCAAATTCACTAAAGTCCCCATACCACTCTCCAGATGATTTTTCCTTAAATAGAAACAACTATCCCCAACCTTTAATTCTCACAGAAAAAGCACCTAACAAAGAGGATCCTGCCAGTAAGAAGCAGTGTGGTACAATGAACCTGGAATTTTAAAACTGGGGTTCAATTTCCCCCTCTGGGAGTGGAGTGCAGTGGTCAGAGGATCCCAGTGTGAATCCTAGCATTACCACTGTGTGTGTGCGCGCGTGCGTGTTTATTGTGACCTAGGCAAGCTAAGTTGGATCTCCCTCTGGACCTCAGGATCCTTCTCTATAAAATGAGAGGATTGACTTTAAAAATCCATTTTAGTCTTAAGGTTGTGGTCCTTAGATCTTGAGCAAATCACTTGAAGTCTCTTTTCTCATCTGTAAAGTGGGAATAGTAATGGTTAGTTGGTCTAAATCATAGGGGCCTCATGAGGATCGGATGAAATGGTGTGTGTGAAAGTGCTTCAAAGACTGGTGACATATAAATGTAAGACATTATCAGACCTCTTCCAAAATTCTGCTCCAACAAATGACTTAATTGTTTTATGATATGCATTAAGTTCCTACTATGTGCAGGATTCTGTGCTAGGTGCTGTACAGTGTTCAATAGCTTCTAACCTACTGAGAGGAACTGTATTGGCCTCCAGGAGTCCCAAGCAAACATAATAGAATTTTGACTTCTCACTCACCCTGGGTTTTATAGAGGGGGGAAAAAGTCTTTTGCAAGAGTTAATCCCTTG
This sequence comes from Gymnobelideus leadbeateri, assembly GCA_011680675.1. Taxonomy (NCBI): domain Eukaryota; kingdom Metazoa; phylum Chordata; class Mammalia; order Diprotodontia; family Petauridae; genus Gymnobelideus; species Gymnobelideus leadbeateri. The sequence goes on from WOXC01009005.1 coordinate 588,991, forward strand.
GGGTGGCTAGGTGGCACAGTGGCTAAGCACTGGCCCTGGAGTCTGGAGGACCAGAGTTCAAATTTGACCTCACACACTTGATACTGACTAGCTGTGTGACTCTGGGCAAGTCACTTAACCCTTTACCGCCCCAAAAAACAAACAAACAAAAAAGAGTTAATCGCTTGTTCCATATTACAGATTATTGTGTCTGCCTATTGGCCATCCATACAAATAAATAACTCCTTTTAAATGCCTTATTAATCAATTGCTCCTTCCTGAGCACTTTGAGTTTTTCCCTAGGATTGTGAACTTAGATCCAGCAGGGTCCTTTGAGGTTATCTAGTCCAATCCCCTCTTTTTACAGTTAAGGAAACTGAGGCCAAAGAGAAGTTGAATGATTTGCTCAAGGTCACATAGGTAGTTAGGGGCCAAACTGAGATTTGAATCCAGGACTTTTGATTCAAAATCCAACTGTTTTCGAAAATTCTTCTAGGTAAACAACAGAGTTCATGGTTTGATCCCAATTGTAAGTAGTCTGAATGAAAGGCATCTTTTTTTGGGCATTGTCTGTATCATAAGAAAGCCCAGTCTTCACTCACTTCCTTATTAGAGCCATAACTAGGAATCTTTTTATATATAAAGTAATACCACAAACCACATGTGGAAGAAATAGATCAAACGGTATCCTCCCCAGGAGAGAGGGGTTGGAAACTGCCCCATGGGATAGAGAGAAATACAGGCCACTGACCTTAGGGGGCAAGGCCACCACTAGGGAGGCTGCCCATCTCCCCTGTTCCCCCAGAAAGATGACGATCTTGTAGCTCCCTATCAAGTAATTATTCCTGATAACTAGCTACTAAGGTCAGTGGTTTGTTCATATTCAGCATCCAAGAAGCCTGCTTCCTCCCGAAATCGAGTGGCTAACCTCATAGCAACCAGCTAAATGCTATTATTGGAGAGGAACCTGAAAGAAAGTCTGACAGCATCTGCTCCCCACCTAAGAGAAAACTTTTAGTGTTTCCCATGAGTGCTGGAAGGGTTAGAGGCCAGCTAGTTCAACTCTTTTTAGTTCTCTTTTATAGAGAAGGAAACTGAGGCTCCAGAGAAGGGAAATCACTTGTCCAGGATCATAAAGGAAACTCATTCAACTCCTACTTTAATTGGGGCTAAATTAAGATAGTCCAATGAAACCTAAATCTCACAAGTTGTCAAAGTCCAAAGGGACCTTAGGGCCAGTCTTGTACATTTTACAGATGAGGAAATAGAGACCCAGAGTTAGTATGAGAGTGAGGATTAGAACCCAAGTCTCCCGACTCATAGTGCAGCACTTTTTTCAGCCAGGTTGTTGAAATTTGGCCTCCTGGGGCACTGACTCCCCCAGAGCACAGGTCCTTGGTCTCATGGCAGGGACCAACTCTGTGACCTGGGTGGAGGTGCTTCTCAGTCCTTTCAAATGTTTCCTAACCCTAAGCTTAGGCACTGCTTCAGTTCCCTATTGGTGGGGACATTTTAGAAATGAATAAGGGCAATTTTTCTTGGGAAAAAAAGGTTGCTAAGATGAGACTGTCCTAAGTCTCCCCAAGAGGGCAGGCAGGGCTGAGGCCCCATCTCCCTATCCTAGCCTCACCCCACCCCCAGATCCACTGGTTCATAGTGAATGTGGGCACTATTAATCCTCTAAGCAAGGAATGTGTTTCAAGACAGCCCCTGAAAGGCTCCTGCTGTCAGCACCAAGGGCACCAGTTGTCTTAGCCTAAGTCAGAGGCAGAGTTAGACCTCTCTTCTCATGCTAGGCCAGTAAAGAGCCATGGTTTTGCTTGGTCATGGCCTTTGTCCTCTCTCTCTCTCTCTCTCTCTCTCTCTCTCTCTCTCTCTCTCTGTCTCTCTCTGTCTCTGTCTGTCTCTCTCTCTGTCTCTGTCTGTCTCTCTCTGTCTGTCTCTCTCTGTCTCTCTCTCTCTGTCTCTCTCTCTCTCTCTCTGTCTCCCTCTTCTTACACAAGGAAGCCTCTGAAATAGAGCTGGATAAGGATTCTGAGCCAGGCATCTGCTCCTGCTAGAATTCTCATCGTTTCACCTCCTCTTCCCCATTGCAGCATTACCCCTCCCCCATCTTCTTTCCTTAGAAGGGTACAAGCATTGTTGTCCAGCCCCTTATATTTTCTGCCCTGAGTCAAAGCCCTGATTGCTGAGCATTAGTTCCTCTGCTCCCTAGGGACCTTGAGCAGGAGAGGGAGGAAGTAAATGGTTTGAAATTTTCATTATTCTTTCATCTCTCTAGAGAATCCTTCCAATTTGGCAATATTATTCCTGCTGACCCTTGTTCTGCATTGAGAGCTGAAAACCAGCTCTGCCCTTTACTCTCTGGGGAAGCTTGAGCAAACCGTTTAGTCCCTTAGGGGCATCTCTGTTTCCTCATCTCTCAGATCTAGGGGTTGGACTAGCATCTGGTCACTAGATGGTCCTTTCCAGCTCTACTCTGATCTGTAAGGGCTTGGCCCTTCCTGGTTTACAAACCATGGGCACTCAGCTTAGCTCGAAGCAATGTTGGATCCGGAAACAGAAGCCCTGCGTTGGAATCCCAGCTCTGACACCTTCTGCCTGTAAGATTTGGTGCAAATCAATGAATCTTTCTGGGCTTGAGTTTCCTTATTTATAAACCAAGAGGGTTGCATTAGGTGGCCTCTCTGGCCCCTTCCTGCTCTAAATCTAGGATAATTGTACCTCTGTGAACAGGTCTTTAGGTCCAATTGTTTCTTAACACAAAGATGTTCCCATACACCAAGGTATTCAGGACTATTTCTTCTCTTGTAGGCAGAAGAAGTCACTCCTTTCTCTGTTGAAGAGGAAAAACCTGTGAATCTGAATCATGAAAAAGGTGACATTTCTATTTTAGCAAAAATAAATAAAAGCGAGACGGCTAGGTGGCACAGTGAGTAGAGTGCCAGCCCTGGAGTCAGAAGGACCTGAGTTCAGATCTGGGCTCAGACACTTAACACACAACCCCCCCAAAAACAAACAAACAAACAAAAAAAAACCTAGCCGTGTGACCTTGGGCAAGTTACTTAACCCCAATTGCCCTCCAAAAAGCAAAGAATAAATAAATAAATAGATAGATAAGTAAACAAATAAATAAATAAAAGGGCCCTGACAAACAGCAGCTGGTTAATCAATAGAGGCTTGGGTGGAAAATGGGCACAATATCAAGTCAGGAGACTGTGGAGCAGGCATTTGGACAGGGTACCCAAAAACACCCAAACATCAGTGTTTGCTCCATGCCTAAGCCAAAGACTGAGATGAAGCTCAAATATAATCTCACAATGTGATTCCAAGGAATCTTTCCCTGTATCTGTTGGCTTTCGAGACAGCTAAATATTCTTATACTGGCACTAACACACTCATGGTCCCTATTGCTTAGAGCAAACATAAGGAATTTGGGGTCTCGAGGCCACATGTGGCCCTCTAGGTTCTCAGGTGTGGCCCTTGACTAAATCTAAACTTCACAGAACAGATCCCCTTAAGAAAAGGACTTATTCTATAAAACTTGGACTTGCTCAAAAGGCCACACCTAGGGACCTAGAAGGCCACATGAGGGCCTTGAGGTTGCAGGTTTCCTACCCCTGGCTTACAGCATCAAATTCTTCCTCTTTTTCTGTCTTCTGCTCTCAATGAATGCCTTCAGTATTGGGTAGCCTGGGAAGAGGCATGGGGTGCTGCAGAGAGCCTATGGGCAGAAGACATCACAGGGGGTGCCCTGCCCAGTTTGGGAAGATATTGGCAGCTAGGTGATTCAGAGGAGATAGTGCTGCACTCAGGAGGCAGGAAGGTCTGAGTTCAAATCCTCCTTGACAAGTTAATCTCAGCCTCAGTTTCTTTATCTTCAAAATGTTAAAAACAATAGCTCCTACTTTACAAAGTTGTTCTAAGATTTATGAGATAATATTTGTAAAGAATTTTGCAAACCTTAAGGGGTTATATAAATGCTAACTCTTATTAGTAACTATAATAGGATTCACTGGGATCTTCTGGATTCTGGAGTCCTGGAGCTGTAAGAAGCATGATTGGATTGGGGCTTTTCCTAGACTGTGTAAGGGAACCAGAGAGTGGGAAGGAGCTGGTGCACCTTGGTTAAAACTGGCCTAGATAAAGTGGTGAGCAGAATCTGTGAGCAGACTGGAGTAAGTCCTCGGGAGAAGCTTCTTGTACCTCTAGTGTCTGAAGCATTGGAGTCTTTCTTTCTGCTATACTGAGAGGAAGAGTCCCCACATGTACGTGCAGCTTCAGAGACACAGTTCAGGTTATTTTAGGGACTGTATCAGGGCCTACAACATGCACCAGAATTGGTGAAAACTATATTAAGATTTGGCTTAAAGAACTTACAAATGTACACATATACATATGTGTGTATGTGTGTATGTGTGTATGTGTATTTATAGGGCAATCAGGTGGTAAAGTGAATAGAGTGTCAGGCCTGGAGTTGGGAAGACTTCTTTTCTCTGAGTTCAAATCTGACCTCAGATACTTCCTAACTGTGTGCCCCTGGGCAAGTCACTTAACCCTGTTTGCCTCAGTTTCCTCATCTGTAAAATGACCTAGAGAAGGAAATGCATCATAAAGCACTCCAGTATCTTTGCCAAATGGGGTCACAGAGAGCAGACATGACTGAAACCACTCAGTAACAACAACAACAACAGCAAAGTGCTGAATTGGGTTGCACTGTGGGTGCTGAGTACATAGTAGAGATGTCTTACTTTAAGCAGTAGAAGTCTTCCCGAAAAGTTGAGGGCACATTGAATTTTTATAAATTAAGTAACATTTTACAACACCAGAGGAACATACTCTTTAAAGAAATCATTATGATGAATACTTTAATAAGATAAAAAAAATTACCACCTCATTCATCCTCTATGTAAATCCAGATTTCCATTTATTGGGTTTGTTTAAAGTGAGATGTCTCTGTATGGGAGTTCAATATAAGTGAGGACCAGATAATAAGGTAGTAAGATAATAGATCCTCAGAGGGAAACAAAATCACCAAATACTCAGACCCAAACCTAGAAGAAAATAAAGGGAAACCTGGGAGGATCCAGGGTCCATTCTCATCCATGGTGATATCCGTTATAATCTAAACATCTCATACATCTGATCTGTGGGGTATCTGTTAAGCACATAAACAGTCCTGATAGCAATCTGTCAACCACATCTGAAAACAAGTTACCTGGATCTGTGTCTCCTTAGTTTCAGTAAGATGGCCTCAATTGATTTGCTGGCTCAGAAAGACAAATATTTACCTACTGTTCAAACTAAATCACAGCCTTGGTCCTTCTGCCAACAGAAAGATTCTGTCTCCAAAGTCTAGGACCCCTTTTCTGGGGTGAAGGTAAGGGTAGGGGGGTAAGAACAGGGCAGAGCCCTCTCTGAAATTCTTTTGCATGTTCATTCTTCAATTGCCAAATACTTGTAAAAGTTAACAAGAATATTCCCAGTCTAAGATGTAAGGCAAGACTGGTTCCATCACTTTACACTAAGCTCCCAAGAGCCATTGCCAAATTAAGCCGCAAGGATAAGGATATCAGGTTAATCCCCTGGGACTGAAGACCTAAGGCTGCCTAATGTTGTAATTTATGGACCTACCCAATTGGTATTTAGATTAGCTCCCAAATACACTCTTAGATTTATAGCTGTAAGGGACATTAGAGATAGCTGAATGCAGCTCCCTCCCTACACAGCTTTGCTAAGGATCAACCCAGTCATAATTAGCAGAGAAAGAATTTGAGCCTAGGTCTTCTGGACTCCAAATCTAGGGTGCTTTCTGTTACAGAAGCTATTGAACCTATAATCAAATCAAATTAGCTTAAACATTTCACATCTTAATTAAATTTGAGGTTATTATTCATTATCAGTGACTTGGACCCTGTGGCCACCCCCTCCCAAGTTATTTGTTTAACCGTTTCTCACATCCAAATCCAGTGAAACAGAATTTGTAGGAGACACCTACAGTACCTACATCTATTGGCCTAGACTCATGTTTCCTAAACTTTTTCAGTCTGTGCTATACTCACCAATTTGGGCCCACATATTGAGACTAGGGCAACAATAGATGCTCAAGCATATTGCTCACAATGTATTGTCAAGCAACCTCATTTTTTTTTTCTTTTTGGAGGGTAATTGGGGTTAAGTAACTTGCCCAAGGTCACACGGCTAGGTTTTTTGTTTGTGTGTGCGTTTAAGTGTCTGAGGTCGGATCTGAACTCAGGTCCTTCTGACTCCAGGGCCAATGCTCTACTCACTGCGCCACCTAGCCGCCCCTCAAGCAACCTCATTTTATGTTAAGCAAATGATTATTAAACATATTGGGATGCTCACAGAAAAGAAATAGAATCTGCCCTCAAGAAGCTGACGTTCTTCTGGGGGGTTTTCAAATACATAATGAAAAAGTACATAAATGTATAAACAAAAAAAAAATTCTGGTCAGAGGAAGCACTAACAACTGGGGGAACAAGGAAACTGAGGGTCACAAAATTTAAGTGATTTGCCCAAGGTCAAGCAGATGGCAAGGATCATCCATGCTCTACCATGCTACCATGCTGCCTTTGTCCCTGCCCCAGTACCCTGTACACACATACACACACACACACACAACATTGTATCTGTAGATCAATTATCCTCTGCATTTGGGGCTTCACCCTGGAACATCCAACCACTCCCTCGGCCTTCTCTACTTGGATCATCCCTGTGTCAGGCCTGCATCCTCACCACATTGGAAAGTCCCTCCTGGGGGCCTCCGTCTTGTAGAAGGCCTGTTCCAGGTTCTGCTCCTGACTCCAGACTTCTAAACATGCTTCTTCACACCGGGGGCATTCATTCTCTCCCCTCTCTTTTTAGTTCTCTTTTAGCTTATCTCTCCCCAATAGATTACAAGCTCCTTGAAGGCAACAGTTGTCTTTATTTTTGCTTATATTTGTACTGTGAGCACCTAGTTCCTAGTTTGTTGTAAGTCCTCCACAAATGCTTGTTTCTTTCCTTCCACTTAAGGTGAGTGATAAGAGATATACCCTGATGCCACAATCAGGTGAGAACACATCTCAATCAATCAATCTATCAAAGACTTTAGATTAAGTATGAAAAGGCATTTGGATGCTCTGGAGTGAATGGCTAGGAAGTATGTTCAGATTGATTGAGAAAGCCTAGTCATACCCTGTGAATCATCTATAAAATATCCAACTAATTCAGGTTCCGAGCATCTAGCAGAAGAGAGGAGAGAGAAATGTCCCTGAAAAGGAACCACTGTAGGGGACGGAGAATGCCTCAAATGTGGCCTTGACCTCCTCTTAGCTCTGGCTGGAGGAAGACCTCATGGGCTTCAGGTGGTTTGGAAGATTTGGACTTTTCCTTCCTTCAGCATCCTAGCAGCACCTAGGGTGGTCAAGTGTGGACTGAACAAGATGATAAAAGCAGATTCAAGGCCCTACAAATAACAATAACAATAGCTAACATGTATGCCGCACTTACTGTGCAAGAGGCACTACGATAAGCTCCTTACAAATATTATCTCATTTGATCCTGGGAGGCAAGGACTATTATTATCCTCATTTTACAGATGAGGAAACTGAGGCAAATAGGGGTTAAGTGACTTGCCCAGAGTCACAGCAAGTGTCTTGAGGCTGGATTTGAATTCAGCTTTTCCCGATTCCAGACCTGGCTGTTATCTCCATTTAGCTGCCCCCAAAGAGACCAAGGGGGAAACTCTATCACACCTAAGGGGAAAATTTTGAAGAGTCTTACAATGTTTACCATGCACACTCTAAGCTAGATTCCACTTTCCCCTTAGCTTTGTGTTTGTGAAAGAGTGTGTTGACTTTTGGAGATTTTATGCCAAACAGTCTTACTATCTCACCTTAGTAGGGTGTAGGGGCATTCAGGGAGGAAGAGCACCTCTGCTGTGAGGGCTTGTGGGCCCTTTGTAGGGCTGCTCATCCACCTTTGGTACCCACCTTCACCAGCTCTTGCCTGTGGCTCCAAGAAGCAGTAGCACACATAGTAGCCATACCCTAGTAAAACTGTCTTAGAAGACAAACTAAACCAGGCTGAAGGTCACCAACCCAGTGAAACTGGTGAATGAGAACCATTTGTGCCAACAGCCAGGAAGGCGACTGAAGCAGGTGCTGTGGAACACATAGAACTTTATCAGACATCAAGGATGCCAAAATCATTCACTGCATCCTGGGCCATCACCAGTTGCCTTGACTTCTGTCCTTTAGGACTCCAGAAGAGAGAGTGAGGCTGATGACTTTGTGTAACTCTGTATCACTTCAATCCAATTCACACACAAGTCAAGGAATCATCAGGGTGGCGTCACTGGACCGCTTTGAAAATGAAGGACAAACAACAACGACCTTAGTAAATAGAAAACCATATCCTTTTCTAAAAGCTAATTAAGTCTGGCTGATTGTTATTAACCAATAATCATGGAGAGAAGCATAGTGGTTGGGACTCCTGAGCTATATCATATTAGAAAGACACCACTCAATCCATCGGTGCCAACTGTGGAGCTCTGAGAGAAGGTATAGCCAGCTTTGCACTAGGGACCTGACTTGTTGGTATATGGGGGAGTTAGGATAAGGATTCCCAAAGTCTGTATATACTACACATAATAACTGTGAATTGTCTAAATAGTTGAAACAAATTTTAAATAAGCTAAAAAGTTCTAATAAAGTAATTTATTTCTAACTCAAATATCAATAATCTTTTGAAAGTGGCCAATTAATAATGTAAGCAATGTAAATTTCCTGGCAGACTTGCATAGCTCAATGAAACTATAAGCTATGCTGTGCAGGGCTACCCAAGATGGATAGGTCATAATGGAGAGTTCTGATCCACTGAAGAAATGACAAACCATTCCATTATCTTTGCCAAGAGAACCCCATGGACAGTATTAAAATTATAAAAGAAATAACAGCAGAAGATATGCCCCTGAGGTTGGCAGGTGTCCAACACGTCACCAGAGAAGAGGGAAGGACAGCTACAAGTAGCCACAGTACTAATGGAGTAGCTGGACCACAGCTGACAGGAAGCTCAGCAGCAGGTGCGTCTGGTGATGAAAGGAAAGTCTGATGCTGTAAAGGTCAACAATGCATAATAACCTCAGTGTAGGATTTGTGAACCAAGGTAAGCTGGGTATGGTCAAACAGGACATGGAAAGATTAAACATCTATATCCTGGTTCTCAGTGAACTTAAATGGATGAGAATAAGTGAGCTTAATTCAGGTGATCATTACATATACTACTGTGGGCAAGGATCCCTTGGCAGAAATGGAGTAGCCCTTGGTCAGCAAAGGGTGAGAAAAGCAGTACTGAGGTATAATCTCAAAAAAACGACAGAATGACGTCTATTCAAATCCAAGGCAAACCTGTGTATGCCCGATTGAAAAAGAGGACAGAAATCTTGCAGGGTAGGGTGTGGTTTTGGGTGAGGGGATGCTTCAAGGCAAAGCAGATAGCTTGGATGGGAAAAAGGGACAGCCCCAACACAGGAAAAGCAGCCAGAGACTGATCCAGGGATAGGGAGGACAGACTATACCTGGTCCTGATGACTGGACCTCCAGAGCCATAAGGCATGTTAATTGTTGCTTCATGGCTGAGATTGTCTGGTCCTTTTTGGCCCTTTCTTTCTGTCTCTTTCCCAGGATTCAGTCTCATTTTCCCAAGCTATAGAATAGATGCCCCCCTTATGCTGATGGATGCTTCTCTTTCTGTCCTAGGTAGAATCAATTTCTTGCCTTTTCTCTAGATGTCCACTCTCCCATGTTTTGTGGGAATGCCCTCATTCACAGAGATTTCCATCTCTTCAAAGTAGACACACTCAGGATTTCTGAGCTTCCACTCAGGCTTAAAGTGGATGCTATTCCAAAAGTAGAGATGTTGTTTTATTTATTTCCTAGATCCACATTCTTATAATCATTAAGTGCCTACTATGTGCAAGATACTATGCTAGACGCTGGGTTTAATAAGGCAAAAATGGAAGAGTCCTTATCCTCAAGAAATTTCCGTTTAATTGGGGGGTGGGGCAGGGAGAAGAGCAGAGATGGAGCACCTGGAATGTAGCAAGCTCATAACAAGTACTTTATCATGCATTCATTCACTCATCATACAGTATGTGTTCTGAATAAGTCCAGCTCAAAGAAAACTGAGAGAGGAAACACTAACATTTGAGGGCTTATAAGTCTTTCTAGAGGTGACAGTGAACCTTAGCAGAGAGAGGTGAGACAAGAGTGGATTCCAGAACATCACTTTGTACACATACAGAGCTCAGGGAATGGCTAATATTCCAATTTGGTTGAAATGTGGAGTTTGTAAGATGAAATAAAATTGGGAAATTAGATTGGAACCAGATTATGGATGGCTAAGGAGGGTGGTAAAAGAATTTTTTTGTTTGTTTTTATAGATAATGGGGAGTAATGGAAAATTTTTGAGCAGGGCACTTCAGACCCTGCCCTAGTAAGCTTATTGTGGGACATTGTTGGTGAGGAGAGAAAATGGAAATAGGGAGACAAATTAGGAAACTACTATAAAAATCTAGGGGGAAGGTGATGGGTGTGGTGGCTGTGTGAGTAGAGAGTAGGGGCCAAACACGAATGTGGTGGAGACATGTAGAATCAATAAAACTTGAAGAATGACTAGAGATGGGGTAAAACTGGGGTTCTTAGAACTCTTCTGTGTCATGTAGCCCTTTGGCACTCTGATAAAACCTAAAACTTTCTCAAATAATATTTTAAAATGCATAAAATATAATAAATAGGATTACAAAGGAAACAAATTCTATTAAAATAGTTATCTATCTGTCTGTCTATCTATCTTTTTAAAAAGTTTACAGACCCCAGCTTAAGACAAGTTAAGGATACCTCTAAGACTATGAACACAACTTACTGGGGAGGATAGTAGCACCCTTAACAGAAATAAGAAGGTTGGAAAAGGATTAAATTAAAGGGTGGGGTGGAAAGATTGCAGGGAAAAGAATGGGTCTCATTTGGTCATGGTGAGTTTGAGATGCCTATATGGCATTCAGAAAGTTATATTCAACAGGTGATTGAAAATACATAACTTAGATTCAGGGAAGAAATTAATTCTGGCTATATAAAGGCAGCTAGGTGGCTCAGGGGGTAGAGATCAGGCCTGGAGTCAGGAAGACCTGAGCTCAAATTTGGCCTCAGACACTAGCTGTGTGACTTTGGGCAAATCACTTAACTGCTAATGGCAGATCTGTGAGCAAGAAATGCTTTTATGAATTTTCAAGAGTAAATCTCGGGTTGGCTAGGTGGCGCAGTGAACAGAGAACCAGACCTGGAGTCAGGAAGACCTGAGTTCAAATCTGGCCTCAGACACTTAACACTTACTAGCCATGTGACCTTGGGCAAGTCACCTAATCCCAATTGCCCTTCCAAAAAGCAAAAAAAAAAAAAAAGTAAATCACTCCATATGTCTTCTGATTTGTGGTGTGATGAAAGGAGTGCTAGATTAAAAGTGAGGAGTCTTGAATTCTGGATCTACAAATAACAAACAGTGAAACCTTAGGTAAGTCACTTCACTCTGGGTCTCAGTTTCCTATCTGTAAAGAGATTCTGGCTTTCCAACTCTAAATCTACTATTGCTGACCTTTCCACTTCTAACATTATGCCATTTTATGGTCCTTTCCAACTCCATAGTCTTGGGACCCCATCTTCTTCCAAAGAAGGACTAGTCATTTCATTATTCTCTGCTGCCCCCTTTAGGACAGTGTTTACATTTGGAGGTATGGGCACTGGTTATGAGGCTAGAGAAGAGTGGAAATGGGCAAGGAGGATTATGAGAACTGAGCCCCTTATGACGGGCAGACCAACCCCACAACATGGCAGCAGCACACACCAGATCATATCTTTATGACCATGCCAAGACATGTAGACCTTTCCGCTAGACCCTGGCTCAGGGCAGGCTGCATACAGACAGACAACTCTAAGCTAAGTTATGCTTGGTCGTTAGTGGCTCTCCTACATTTCCCATCTTTTTACCATCATTTCTGCCTTTGAAAACCCTTTAGGTTCGATGCTCCATGGTAAATTCACTTGTTTTGTTGGGTTTGAGGAGAATAAGATGTGAATAAACATGATATAAGTAAGACTTAGGGGGTCAGGCTTGGAGTTGGGAAGGTCTGGGTTCAAGGCCCATTTCTTGGCTTGTGTGACTTTGAATAGGTCATTTATCCTTATTTCCTCCGGGCAACATGCTGAGAATATATGGTATAAATGTCTTGTGTATCTGTCTGTGTCAGTGGAGAGAGTTTCCACAAGAGGAATTCCTTTAATTGATGAAGTCACAGAGAAAGAAAGAAAGGAGGAGAGGAGAGGAAAGAGAGGGGGGAGGAGGCAGAGAGACAGAGAGAGGGAATAGAGCGGGGGGGGGGGTGGGGAGAGGATGGAGAGGGAGAGAGACTGAGACAGACAGAGAGGGAGAGAGAGAGGGAGGGTGCTGTTGTTGGGTTTACACTGGATATCCCCTATGCCTGTGTAGCTCTCTGTTTATTCCCAGGTCCCAGCTTCCTTTAGGAACCAAATAAAATCCTACCTAGAGCAAGCCTTCCTCTACCTCCCTTAGTGATCCCTAGAGCCTTCCCTCTGATGATTATCTCCAATTTAGAAAATTCTGAATAAAGCTTGTTTGTACAGTTGTTTGCATGTTTTCTCCTTCATTAGACGTGCAAACTGGGGACTAACTTTTGCCTTTCTTGGCATTCCCAGACTGTGGCACAGTCCTTGGCATATCTATTTTGTTGTTGTTTTCAATCTTCCTGATTCCAGACCCAGTAGTCTAATCTACTACACCAACTTCATTGTTGTTCAGTCATTTCAGTCATGTCTGGCTGTTTGTGACCCCATTTGGGGGTTTTCTTGGCAAAAATACTGGGGTGGTTTACCATTTCCTGATCATTTTACAGATGAGGAAACTGAGGCAAACAGGATTAAGCGGCTTGCTCAGGGCCACATAGCCAGATTTGAACTTAGGAAGACGAGTCTTTCTGACTTCAGGCCCAACATTATATAGCAGGTACTTAATAAATGCTTGTTTATTTGACTTAAAACAGTGCCTACCCTCAGGGAGCTTATATTTTCTCAAGAGAGATGACATGTATAAATAGAAATATGCAACAGTTTTGGTGGAGAGATATGTACTAACATATGAGAATTGGTTGAAAAACTGGAGATGTTTTGAAGATAGGGGAGTATGATACTTGATGAAGAGTTTAGAAAACTATGGAAAGATTGATTCGACTTTTCCTGCTTGGCCTCAGAGTTCAGAATGAAAAACTGAGTAGCAGCTGTGACCAGGCAAAATTAAGGCTGACAACTGGGTATGTCCAAAAGTAGAATGGACTGACTCAGGAGTTAGTGGGTATCCTCTTGTTAGTCTTTAAGCAACGGCCACTTGTGTTATAGAGGGGATACTCATCCAGTTGTGGGTTGGATTAGATGACTTCAGACGTCCCTTCCAAACTCTGAGATTCTCTGAGTCTCCAGGCTTCCACTCCAGGTTCCTCTAAGTATATACCACAAGCAGGAGCTAGCAACTTATGTGGTTCTATGACTGCTATTCAAGAAACACGAATAAAAGCACCTTCTGCAGACTATTCAGGACAGCTGGGTGGCTCAGTCAATAGAGTGCTGGGCCTGGAGTCAGGAAGACCTGAGTTCAAATCCGATGTCAGATACTTACATACAGATACTGTATGACCCTGGGCAAGTCACTTAACGCTGTTTGCTTCAGTTTCCTCATCTGTCAAATAAGCTAGAGAAAGAAATGGCAAACCACTCCAGTATTCCTGGCAAAACCCTAAATGAGGTGACCAAGTGACTGAAAGGACTTGATAAGAACAGTGTGCTATTTGTGGTGCCCAGATTAGGAGACAGAAAGCCAAATGAGGTAAGGTCTTGAACCTAAGATGCTTATTTAATGTACCTTTACTGTATCCAATTTCAAAAATATCACTAATTTTATAGTATATACATTATCTTTGTAAGCCTAAATTTGCCAAATGTGAAATTATTTCAAGTATTAACTATTGAAAGAGGTTTCTATCCTTCCCCCCTCCGTGAGGCTCCATAGCACACTACAAATGCCACAGGACGTCCCCTACACTGCGGGGAAAACACTGAGTTTATGCCCAAGCACCTGTCACTAAACAAAAACGTGCACTTAGCTCTGTTGTCATATTTGTCGAGTCATTGCACTTTGTCTTTTTGGGGGGTGAGAACAGGTTGCTGCAAGAGTATTCTCTAACCCATCAGGTGGAGGGAAGGAATGAAAGAGTGGTAATTAAGGTAATTAACCTGCTTCCCCAGAGGTGTTCCCCAGACATACCTTTATAGTGACAGAGAGAAGCTACATCACAAGAAAATACTAACTCCTGACTAAACTACACTTAGAAACAAGCCTGTAAGATGACTATAGAGCACATGGAGTAACTGGGCATGAGGGTACAGGGAGAGGGCTTGACTTCTAGTTAGGACGCAGTCATCTTTAAATGGGAAGAGTACTCACAAATTCCTCAGTATTGTTAATAACCCTGGGGCAAGTGTCTGTCTTTGGAGCAGTTTAATGAAAATGTCCTGTTTGTGTGTGTGTAAAACAGAGAAACCACATCTTCCCACTAAGAGATGGCTCGTTTCCTGTGTGGCCTTCCTGGTGCTTGGTGGTATTGCAGCTGTCCTGGGTCTTTCAATTACCTTTGGAATACCTGCCAAACCTACAAGTATGTGTCTCATATGGCGTGATTAAAGGGCTGAATGACTTATCAGCTGAGTCTCTGTTGAGCATGTGGGGTTACAGAATGACAAATGGCATCTTGCCTCAAATTTGGGCCCTTTAGGGAGTAGTAACAATTAAGATACACTGAGGCTAAGGTGGGAGGTTTTCAAAATTTTAGCAAGCAATCTATGACGTCAGTGTATAGGATATGGACTGACTGTTGTAAATGCCCTGAGGCAAGTCACTTCATCCCTTCTATGTCTAAAACCCATGTGGTATGTGTCTGAGGAGTTAGCCTAGATTTCCTCAACAACTCTTAAGGTAGGCCCTTCAATATGCTCCCAAGAGACCATCATTATCCCCATTTGGGGAAGGAAAACTTTTACATAGTACCTGTGTGCTAGGCACTGTGCTAAGTTTTTTATTAAATATTATCTCATTTGATTCTCACAACAGTGGGAGGCAGGTACTATTATCCCTACTGCAAGTTAAGTGACTTGCCCAGGGTAACATAATTTATGTTTAAGGTCATATTTGAACTCAGATCTTCCCAACTCCAAGCCAGCCCTGTGCCACCAGCTTCCTCCATGTTTGCATTCAATGTTACTCAGTCTCTCCCCAAGGGAATTTATTCTTGTACGCTCATAATTAAATACTAGAATGACCCAACCCAATATATTAACATAATAAACCACAAGGTTACAGAATAAAAAGGTGCAATTTAATCATTTCTTTCCAGCCCAGCATTTATGGACTGCTAACTTACCAAGCTGCAATATCTGATCATAAAATAAGTAAAATCAGTATCTTGTTCAGTCAGCATACCCATGGCTGCAGGTAAAACCACTGATATTTTTAGAACTGTTTCCTGCAAAGACTTTGCAGTATATTTAGGCCTGCTTCTCAAGCACTCAGGCAGTGTTTTTCCTTGTAAACATTTCAAGGAGAATTCAAAGGGTCTGATATAGTCCCATGTAGGAATGGGGAAGTGTACATCAGCGTCTCTGAAGTTCAGTCCTTAGTGAATATGAGTTGCTTTCCACACATAGAACTCATGCTGTGTAGCTTGCCTAAAACAGTAGAACAGATTATAGAAGGCTGATTCAGAGCTTATTATTTTAGGTTAAGTACTTCTAAGTTTAATTATCCATCAATTGATCAATGAACAACTATTCAATGAGTCCCAAGTGTCCAGCCACTGTGGTAGAGACATAAGAACACAGTATTAATGCTAGGAGAGTTTCCCATTCCTAGATAAGTATGTCCTGTCACTATAATGGGAATAAGCATCTTGTATCCTAAAAGATCTAAGCTCTGGTGCCCTTTGTCTCTTAAATGTAAGATGAGTCTGGAATCAGAGAACAAATCTTCACCAAATCTCTGCAAACCTTGAACCAGGTATTTGATTACCACCATACACTGTCCCTCAAGAAGGCAGGCAGAGCTTATGAATACTTGATCCTCTTATTATCCCTCCAAGTTTGGTATTTTTACCCCTTTTATGGGTAAAGAAACAGGTATGTTAGTTACATGGACTGGCACATGTTGTGCCAGGAGAACCCAAACTGTAACACTCATGTCTCTAGGCTCCCAGCTCAGACTCTTAAGTATAACAAGCAAAAGCCAGCCATTTACTGAGCTCCAAGTAATATTGAAGACATGTATGCTAAAAGCAAAAATAAACAAAAAATATGTCCTGGCAGGCCATGAGAGCAGAGAAAAAAAAATTAAAAGTATAATGGGAAGAAAGTGGCTGTGGAGTTGGGAGGACCAAGATCAAGTTTGCCCTTGCCTTTCATTATATGACATTCAGCAAATTAACCTTCTTGGATGCAAGTTCTGTCAAGGGAAGGGTTTGGAAAGGATATGCCTTTCAAATCTAGATCTATGATCTTATGAGGTCTGGCTAGGCAGGGGTGTGTGTGTGCACATACACACAAACACAAGTTACAAATTAATGTATAAAGGCAGCAGTAGTTTGGGTTCCCAGGTTTAGGGATAGATGTATGGGATAGATGCACTTACTCACAGATGTCACCAATAATGCTTTTTTACAACTTCTCTAGGCCCATCATACCGACAATGTCAAACAGCTTCAAAGCAGCTTGGCTTTTTGTGCGATGATCTCACCACCTGCTTACCACCATCCCTGCTTTGTAATAGAAAGCTAGACTGCAGTCATGGAGAAGATGAATCCACAGCATATTGTGGTGAGAGGATACAAAACCCTAGGTTGAAATATATTTGCTGTTAATCACTAAGACTCTACTAACTATATAATTTTCATTCCTTAGAATTAATACCTTTGTCTGAAACAGGTCAAATGCCCAGCAGTCTACCTCAAAACTTGTTATTCCAGTGTCCTAACCAGAAGTCATGGACTTACATAGACAAAGTCTGCGACTTGAGGAATGACTGTGGAGATTGTTCAGATGAATCAGGTAAAAATAAGCAAAGATGCTTAATCTGCTTCAATGGGCTAGCAGAGCTCCACCCATTTATTCAAACTCCAACACACCCTAGAAATCTTCCTTGGATGTTTCTGCCCAGAAATCGTCAAATTGATCAGTCATTTCTTGTGCAAAACTCAATGCAAAGAGAAAACTATTACAATGGAGGGGAAGAACAGGAAGGCAAAAGGGAATAGAACCCTACTCTCACTAAATTTGGCTTAAGGAAGGAATAGCATACACACGAAATCTTACCCAACAGGAAAGTAGAGGGTAAGAGAGATGATAGAAGGGAGGGCAGATTTGGAGAGAGAGCAGTTAGAAGCAAACACTTTTGAAATGGCATAGGATCAGTAGAAAATAGAATAAGTGGGGGGCAGGATAGGATGGAGGGAAATATAGTTAGTCTTTTGCAATATAACTACTATGGAAACGTTTTCCTAACTATCCATGTACAACCTATATTGAATTGCTTGTCTCCCCAGTGGAGGTGGGTGAGGAGGGAAGGGAAAAAAATCTAGAAATCAAAGTTTTAAAAAACAAATATTAAAACAAAACAAAACTCTCAATGCAAGTGAACAATTGAATTGAGCAAACTGATATAGCCAAGGAGCAGGTTCAACTAGATTTAAGAGTTAATAAAAGAAATTAGGACAAGGGCTGGATGTAAGCCAAAAACTTGAGTGAGCCCAGTCCCTTCTAAACTTGAATTCAAGAGTTTCATTTCACAAAATCATTTTAGCTTAGAAGGAATTCTAAAGGTTTCTGCCCTTTTCTTCCTATAGCTTTCTTTACCTTTATTTTCCTCATGCCTCCCTCTCTTCCCCAAAACTTTCCTACAAAGATTACTAAATGCTTGCTGACAACTGAGAGGAAACTTTTATCACCTCTGGAAAGGCTTAAAAAAACAAAATAAAACAAAACACTTCAGCTTTATAAAAGGTCAGAAATAATGCAGTTCCCTAATGGTCTGGCAGAATCAGGATGAAATTGGTATTGGCAAAACATTTCAAGTTCCCTAAAATGAATGAATTCCATTCTTGTGAACGTGCAGCTATAGAATAACTCTTTGGGAGTTGTCATAGGTGGAACGTAGCTTAGACGGTTAAACCCTTTTAAAAACAGGACCACTTGTTTGCTCCTCTTTCCAGTTGTCTATTAAAACACACAGCAGTTTTTCCTTGTTTGTGTAATAAATCAGGACACTATTTTTAGGTTGAATTATATTCCTCAACTTGGTTTTTTGCTCCACACAAATAATTTTACCTAAAAGTATGTAACGCTTGACAGTTTCCGTTATCTTAGTTTTTATTAACACACCCTAACTCTGGGCTATTTCTTTCCCAGCTGTTTTTAAGCCTGGATTTTAGTAGTGGAATCCTGCTTGAACATTGGACAAACATTTTAAAATAAACCAATTATCTACAGGTTTGCAGTGCCCAACCTGTTCAGGGTGGAGATGTAATACAGTCTTCTTTGCCGATTGTGACTGTATTCCCAAAGTACGCTGCAAAGATGGTATACAAGACTGTGCTGACTGGAGTGATGAAAACACATGTGCATAGAAAAGACGAATTTCACCCATCTATGATTTCTAGAAAACAGAAACTTCTGTTTTGGATCCACAAGACTTTCAAACAAAAGATTCGGATGTTTAAAAATATTTTCTGAACAAATGAAAACACTAATACATGAGTCTGCTTTAAACTATCAGATCACTTCATGACTCTCTGACCCAAGCCATACAGTATAGTATATCTGAAAAATACAAGATTCCAGAACCAAATACTTAGTCATTAACAAGAGTATTCTTCTACTGACATTGTAAGTCAAGTGAAAGGGTCCATCCAATTCCATATATTGTCTGCCCAATTCAGTCCCAAATGGAGCCTACAGTTAGGCCTGAAGACAATCATTTACTAACTTGAAAGGCACACTAACCATCATAGATTCATAGAACTGTTCCAAGAAAGAAGGAACCTCAAGAGACTCATAGTCCAAACTCCCTAATTCTAGACATAACAAATAAAAATCCAAATAAGGAATGTCCTGAACACCAAATAATAACTAGGGGTTGAAGTCCCCTCTTGACTCTAATTCTAAACTGTATCTGTACCCAACTAAGTAGCCATGTCTTAAGGGCCTTCTAAAGATGTGCATTTTAAATGAGTTGTGGCAATTAAATCTGTGAGATGTAATACATTAGTTATTGCACATTATTAGTTATCCACAGTGCCCTGAAAAAAGGTAGGTAATAGGATGATTATTTAGCAAAGCTCCTAGAATGTTGCAGTAGGGAACCCTTAGACAGCATGAGGGCACTGCCTATATTTGGGCAGTCATCTGTTGCTAATTGTCCTGTAACAGTTTGTCACAGGACAGAATTGGCCAAGAACTATGTTCAATAGTTCTTTGATTCATTATGTATCCATCTACTCTTAGATACTTACTTATAGATGGGGGTGGAGAGATGCAAATGGTTAGGCAGAAGCTTCATTTAAATAAAAAAATCCAGACTGCAATTAAATAACTCAATTGGCATTCCACTTATGTGGCTAAACAGCACAAAGCAAAAGACACAAGACCCATTCTGGGTTTTAACAGAATCTGACATTTCCATACCTACTAATTTGGGAGCTAAATTTGTTGGGATAATTACTGCTTTAGGGTTAAGAATAGGTCGTAGTTTACAGTAGGTGCTCAAATATTTGTTGACTAAAGCAGACAGACAACTTACAGCAGAGAGCTACCGGGAAGCTATTTTTAAGGAGTTATTTTTTACCTTATCCCTGT
Source organism: Gymnobelideus leadbeateri (assembly GCA_011680675.1). NCBI lineage: Eukaryota > Metazoa > Chordata > Mammalia > Diprotodontia > Petauridae > Gymnobelideus > Gymnobelideus leadbeateri. The sequence goes on from WOXC01009005.1 coordinate 608,988, forward strand.
AACCCCTTTAGACTTTTAGGAACAAATCTCCTCCCCCTAAACTTGTTATAATTTTCAAGCTTCTAGTAGAGGAATAATTTTTAAAAGTCTTTAAAGTTTAAAAAGTCTTTTAAAAGTCTTGAAGTTTATACAGCTATCAGTAAAATTTATATACCGGGCAGACACATTGTACTTTAAAGCAGCTAAACACAAAAGATAGGTCCTTTGGATTCTAAAATAATCTCTCCATTTTCCAAATTTTAAAATTGCTAGAACACAAGCAAAAATAACAAAAACAAATCTCCTAGGAGTGTCTAACCTAACTGTAACGCCTCCCCTCCAACCCCAGGCCCCAGCAAACAAATACAACAGTAAATACAAAAGTTTACAGATTAATAAACAAGATTTACCAAAAAGGATCTGAACTGCTCAGGAACTTCTTAGTACTTCATACTTAAAAAGATTAAATGGGTGGTTTTGGAACTATGAATAATTTGCCAAAATTATTGTCACTTTCCTGAAATATTATATATTTACCCATAAATTTAAAAAGCTACCAGAAAGATAAAAAACACTAGAGGAGTTAAAAACCTCCAATAATATCTTAATTTATGAAACCTGCTTACAATAATGAAACTACTTTGCCACAAAATGGGACAAATAGTAAACATTTGTATTCTTTCCAGAAATGCATATTGAATGCGGTTTTATTTCTATACATAAATTCACTGTAAGAGGTAAATGTGACCTAAAGTATTTTGTTTTAACTGCTTCACTCATTAGGCAAAAGAAAAAAAAAGTTTGACCCCAGACTCCAAACCAACATTTTTTCTTTCTATCCTCTTCACATAAAACCAGCTAAATTTCACATTCCAACTGGTTAAATTTAATTTAAATCTGGAAGCATTTAAAAAATTTCATAACTGTTAAAATATAATGGAATCTGATTAAACTTACAAAGAATATAGCCAGTTATTATACTGCATTACTTAAAAAAACAAAAAACAAAAAAAACCAAACCCAAACCTATATTGCTTTCAGATACAAATTACAGTACCAATAAAATCAAGTCAACTGTACATACTAGGTAAAGATTTTATTAACCTTTTTTTTCTTTAAACTTTAATTCCAGGCTTGTTCAGCATAGTTAGACTGCAAAGAATGAATTGTGTATAAGCAATAAATGAAAAGAGCTGCAATGTCCAATGGGCTTCAAAATATTAGAGATCTAATTCTCTAGATCCATAAACAAAAACAAAAAAAGGAAAAGAAAAAGCAGTCACGCGATATAAAATAGCAGCTCCATATAACTTTCAAGTTTTAACTTTCAGAAGTTGATACTCAATTCAGTTTGCCTCGTTCTTAGAAGCCTCATCAAAATTCTCAACGAGATCTAGGGGAAAGAAACACATTATGATGTTATGGAAATAGGAATTCATTCACTTGTGAAATTTTTAAGTCTTATGAAGGGGAAATAACTTCCAAAGCATATCTGATAAAATAATTCACAGAAGATACAAAGCAGAAAGATTACCTATTTGTAAACATTATTCACTTCAATTTATTCAATTTGAGCATAGGCATAAAATATGGAAATGCCAGTAACCTGTTGGCAACAACTGAAATACTGCAGCTCAAAAACACTATACTACTCTGTAAGAATTGTAATTGGGCAATACGTAGATTACTATGAAGAAAAAAACCACTAGGCACACATAAGTTTATTAAAAATTAAAAAGCAAATAAACAAAAAACCCAACTTCTTAGGCACTGAATGATCAGCTAGAAATCCAAAGTTCCCCAAATCTGGTTCAGGGACCACTAGGGCTATTTTGACTGTTCTCTTGTATTAATGTTGCTAAGAAGAATATTTTATTTGAATTAATTATGGAATTTAATAAAAACAAATGTATTATTGGTATTGCTAAAAACAAACTGTCATTCTTTCAATTCACTGAACTGAGGTTTTAATTTTCTTCTTGTAAACAAACACAGAACAGTCTACTAGGCTATGCCTTACGTGGAGCTCTAGAATAAAAAACATAAAAAGCACAGTGCTTTTAATTTTATCTAGCTAATGTTAAAGAAAAGGTCTACCGCATTTTACTTTAATATGAAGAAACCACAGAATCTTCAACAAGTACAGAATCTTACCTGGGACTTCATCATCATCATCCTCCCCAGTGGCAAGTGGTGCTTTTCCATCAACAGCTGTAATAATATATACAGTATAAATTTTAACTATAAATTTAAACATTTTCTTAAAATCTCCCTTCAACAAAAAATATAATACTAACAACAAATAACAAAGTAGTTCAAGATATTCAGCCTATTCTTGTGAATAACAGAAAACAGCAGTATCCTACATTTAGTGGATACTCAATAAATAGTGTAAAAAATAAACTGATGAAATATTAAATCATTATTTTTATCTCCATTTATAATTACAACCAATTACCAAGGAAGTACAACAGTGATTATCACTTGGGACTTCACCTATATTGACCATCATTAAATAGTGATTTCTAGAGTTTAAACATGTAAAATAACTTTTTCCACCTAATTCAAATCCAAATAAACAAGAATATGAAAAACAAAAGCACTCTAACAAAGACATGGCATAGTTAAGAAGGAAGCAACTTCATTTTTTGGAGACGGACATTTACTTAGAAATTATTTCATAATCCATTTTTTAAGAAGACAGGTCCCTGCCTTGAAGTTAAAACACATTTATATTACTTTGGGGGATTAAAAAAAAAGTCTATAAATTACCACACCCCCAGTCCCAACATAGTAGTAACTCACGTTGTTTGGGCAGAGCCTCTGCCAGTCTTCTTAAGCTAGTCAGACTGTCAGCTCCTAGCTGGTTTAAGATGCTGGGGAGCATTTCTGTTAGCTGCTTTGTCTCAGCATGGCCTGTAATAGTGAAAGTGTTTGCTGCCAATGATGCCTGAACTTTAGGATTGTTAAAGTGGATCACTGTTCCCTGGTTGGTAAACATATTTACCTGTAAAAAAAAAAATTAGGGGAAAAAAGTTAGGAATGACTAATTTAAAACATTTTTAACAGCAAAACAAAACCCTTAAGCTTAAGTATGGCTCTCTCTTAAAACAGGTGAGCTAAGATATAGAATTTCCTTGTTAAGCTTTAATCAGAAAACAAATTCAGCAGCAACTATCTTACATTTAACACAAAATTTTTCCTGGTTTCACCCCACTATATTCTAATCAGTGATGTTTTATAACACAACCGATACATTATAACTAAAACAAATTGATATGAATAAATGAATTTGGCTCTAAAAACCACCTGGCTTATTATTAGACCATTTCCTACGAAACAGACTCCTCTCCCTACCAACAGTTTTGCCCATCACACATTCAAGATTCCAAACAATCATTTTAGGTGGGCATGCCTATCATAATTTGTAGGAATGAAACTGCTGCCAACAGCTTTTTTTCCTCTAGAATTCTAACACATAAAATTGGATGAATGGAGGTCTTATACTACCCAATAAAGGCAGTTCAAGTGACATCTGGGAGGAATGAAGGGAACGGGTAAAGTCAGAACATAAGTGTACTTGCAGATGGGAACTAAGATGATGTAAGACTTTGTAACTATAAACTTAAGTTTGAACACCAAGTGTAGTTATTATTAGAATAAACCCAACTATAAGTGCACCAGTCACTGGGAAGGAGTTTCAGCTTACTTCTAGCTATTTTTCAAATAGAAAATGTGAAAAGTAATTAAAATTTAGGCACTCCAACTCTCTTGATTCTTATCTTCCCCCCAATTCTGTGATATGAAAACACATAAAAAGGAGAATAGTGCTCAATATTTTTCTTCATAGCTAATGCTTACTATAATAGTAAGTCATGGCATTATGGTTTTCTATACTACCAAGCTTTTGAGAAATCAGAAAATTTGTAAGCAAAAACAGTTTTTCAACCATGAAGATGGATGGAGTACATTTCTAGGATTGCTTTTCTTTAACTACCTGCAATTTCCACATTTGGAAAGAAAAATATTTAAATCTTAATACATCACTTATCCATAAGGGGTCAAAATAACTCATGACTAGAATTAAAAGATCTGACAGAAAAAAAAACCCCAACATGTCAACATCAGCATGCTAACACATTAATTATCTCCTTAAGGGACTATATTCCCATCAGAGCAATTATTCCTGCTTGTGCCCCATTTTAGGGGCAAAAACTGTTACTCTACATAGCTGGTTAAAACAACATTCCTGAAGTAAAACAATAAGAATTCACAATGAACTATATCTGTGTTCTCTTTACCTCTTCAATACCAGAGATATTATTTACTCCTAGTTTCTTTAAGGAAAACTGAAGTTTCTTATCGTCTGCTGTAGCTGTTCTATGAACCACCTTCTTCTTTCTCCGAGCAGTTCCCTAGAAGAGGGGGAAAAAAGAAATTATCATAAAAGCCATTTTCAAATTAAGTCCTTTTCCTTTCTGATCTTTCTTTGGACCCTTAACAACAAAATAATCATGACAAAATATCAGTGTGGTAAGGTGGAGTTAGAGGGTGATAATAGTGATAAAGGAGAGGTGGAAGCTGAGTGTGTTTATTTACTCAGAAAGACCAACATAAAGTAGGATATGTCAACCTGATTAAGTTATTGGCAATAAAGATGAGCACAGGAGCAAAAGGCACTTTGGGGAAAACTCCTTTGAAAAGGAAGAGAATGTTTTTTCTATTAACCAGCACTTTTCTGACCACCAGGAGAGACTAAATGATGAATATGGTCTACATGTCTGAATTTTTGCTTTCATCTGTTCATTTTGAATGAATGTTTTAATAAGAGAAAACAATGTTCTGAATATCTAACAACTCTGTGCATGGCACTGTGTTTTAGAATCAGGCCAACTGATTCTAAAAGTTTAATTAGAGGAAAATGGTCTTTTGAAAGTACTCTTCTAAACTGGAAGCATATTCACAACTAATGGGAATACAAAAGAAACTCGTTAGCAAACACCATGAACTCTTAAGTGAAAGCAGACAAGTATGGAAAATCCCTGTTTTATGCTTCCAAAGACATTCAACCATTTTTTAAACATGAAGTATCAAACTCTAAAAATGTATTATTTATTTACATATTCCCAATATGTAAAAATGCTTCTATTGAAGCATAACTTACAAAAACCTACATTATAATTAAATTGGGATATTATGGCCAAGAGGTATGGTAACCTCAATTCCTTGCTTCACCTTTCAGTATGTGGTTAAATCTTCCATAAATTAAAAAAAAAAAATTCAGATATGGGAACTTCTGTGATCAGTAGTAACATAACAGAAGGAAAGATAGGCACACTGGACAAGGTATTTCCAGACTCTGGGAAGAACTTTTAGATAATCAAAAATGTTTAGGAACTGGAGAAGGAAGCCCAGTACAAAATAGGAAGACCTGGCACTGGCATAACTATTATCTAATGCCTAGTTTATGCTAGAGCACAAACACTTCAGAGACAACCCTCAAAGTAAATCAGGTAGCCTAGGCCTCAAAACTGCGGTTCAGATTCAACTTGGCAGTAGACACAAAGTTTAAAGGAACAATTTCCAGCAATCCCATTTAAATAGACTTCCTTTCCAAAAATGGACCATAAAGAATGTAGTCTTTAGAGCAAAAGTAGTATGTTTTTACATGCATTATACAATGCCTGACCGTCAAGCCTTATTAGTCAATAAGAAAAACTGAACTCTAATATCACTAAACTGACTAAGTCTAGAAATTCACCTTTCCATAACATATAAATATCCATTAAATATCCATTTAAAAAACCCCTCATCAAGACTATATCTTGTCAATTAACCCAATAAACTACAATGTTGAAAAACCTTCATCTTCATCATTATGTCTCTCCCCAAAATAGTTTTCTCCATCAAAAGGTACAAAAGGGTTTCACTCCTGAAAACATTAAAGAAACCATGGCATAAGAACACTCAAACTGTCCCATTAAAAAAAAAAATCTGATCAAAATTTTCCCAGAGACTGGGAGGCCACACCTAACATATAATAACTGCTAAAAGTACAAAATGCAACCAAACTTATACAAGTTACAACATGCAAGGATCAAGATCAAATCACTGAATTTAAGGTCCAGCAAGCTACTCATTGCTTAAGATTAAGTACAATCCCGAAAGATGTCTTAACACCAATGACCATATTTCTTCTCACAATTTTTAAAAAAGCCTTTAACACAAAACCCTGGAAAGTCATACCAAGCAAGAACATATGATGATTTATTGGCAACATCATTAAGTACTAATAAATCATTAACGGTAGATTTCTGTCCAGTGATTTGTGATACAAGAAAGTTCTCAATTTAATTTTAAAAGTAAAAAGAATAATCATCCACTGTCAGCAGGCAACAAACTACCAGTCATTTTAAAACTTCCCTTCTAGATTTTTGGTCCTGAAATTGAGTGTTTAAACAACCCATCATTCTTTCAGGCATGGTTATAAATTCCATAATATGCCTGTATGAAAGATGCAGAATATCAAAGAAAAAAAAAAAGGAATTAGCCTGATCAAATTCAACTGTAAACATCAGTTACACTTAAAATCTCTTCCTAAAAAATGTACAAATATTACTATTACCACAATTCTTACTTTGGGGACTAAGTAACTTAAGAGTATGAGAGTAAAACCTGCCAACCTTTAAAAAGTTACATACAAACACACTCCCACACACATCCATACATAGAGGTGGATTTTTGTCTGGACCTTACTCGAGTAGGGCACTGCTATTAATTATACAAGTCAGCAACTGCTCAGTAACTTATAGTCATTTGTTAAGGCCACAAATCCTGTATAGGTCAGAGGTAAGACTTAAATCTAATTCCTTCCTGACTTCAAGTTCTTGATCCACTAAGCCCTGGATGTCCAAAATAATATAACAGTTTAAAAGAAGGAAGCAGAGGCTCCCTACTACTATATCAAATTAATGTAGTTTCTATGCATTCTCAAACCGTCAAGAGAAAGGTGTAAAATTAGCCCCAATTAGCAATTTAATGGATGACAAGAGTAGCCTAGGGTTGATAGGAATGGTTGTTGGGTTTACCGGAAGAAATACCTACACAGACAGGCATATCATAAAATTCAGAGTATTACATAATTAGCCAAAATTAAAATTTTCATTAAATTTTCACAAAGTGAACTTTAGAAAATTTAAGATTATCTATATATCTCAATTAAAAATATAAAAGTTTAACCTTCCTAGGCATTAGTTTGTGCTTTTTTTCTCTTCCAGAATGTTGTTTTTTGATTTTCCTATTCCCTTATCCTTGCTTCTCATTAATATACACCTGCCACATCTCAACTGGTCTATCCCTCTCTCGTGATCTTCAACAAACATTTACTAAGTACCCAAAAGGGTACTAAGCACTGAAGGAAACACAAAAATTTAGATAATACAAGATAAGATGCCAGTCACAGGCTGGGGGGGGGGGGGGTGTGTGTGTGTGCTCTCAACAACATGTTAGGTATTTTAGAGCTACCAAACAGGGTGATATGGGAAGACCTTGACTATGGGTCCACCCATGAACAAGCATTTATTAAGGGCCTATTGATTATGTGCTGGGCACTGTGTTTCTGACCAATTGCGGAGGCTCAAAAACCATATGTTTTCCAGCTATCAGGTTTAGATCTGGTCTCTGCTAGGGTCCTGTAATAAATTTTTAAAAATCACAAAGAAAAAGTTCATGGAGGAGTGCAAAAGCACTGCTACAGCCTTGACTCCAAAGTTGTAACACTTCTGATAAAACTTACTTTCCCACCAATGCGCACTTGTGCCTGCAGCTTGGCAAGTTTCTCTTGGTTCATAATCGTTTCTTTCATCTGTAAAAACAGAAGAAGGCTTCAGCTGCGGCCTCTCCCTCCTCGGTCCGGCCACCTCGCTCCAGCTGCCACCCCCCCATCCCCCTCGGGGAGGCAGGCCAGGCCTCGCCTCCCCTCTCCCAGGGCCCGGGACTCTCTCTCCGACCTGACCCCTCCTCCTGGCCGGCCGCCGGCCGCGCCTTTCCTCGAGCCCTGCTGTCCCCGGGCCGCAGCCATCTCCACTGGGGGTTTCCCAAGGCCCGAGCCCGTCCGTCCCAGCCTGAACTCGGCAGACCCCCCTTGATCCAGTGGGGCAGGAAGGGGAGGCCGCGCGTCACCTGCGGCTCCGGGTCTCCTCCCGCAGCGCCCTGGGCCATGGGATGGGAGAACATGGCCCGGGCGCGCAGAGGGGCCTCGCCCCGCTCGGTCACTCGGCCTGCCCGACTTCCCAGCTCCCTTCCCTGCTTCACTTCCTCCCTCCCCGCTCTGCCTCAGCTCTCGCTTCCGGGAGCTCTTCCCGGGGGCCGCCGTCCCACCAGACCCCAGACCCGCGCCCTTTTGTACCTTGCCGGAACGGAAACGGAGCTGCGCAGATGACCGGGGGTGTTACTCGCGGGGTCGCAGGTATAAGAGCCAAAGACAGGAGTACACACGCGGGGTAGCAAGATGGCAGCCAGAGAGGAAGCCGGAAGTGACGACAAGCCACTTCCCTGCCAACCTCCGAGAGGAAGGAAACGTCTCCGCCCCGCGCAGTGCGGCGTGCGCAGTACGCAGTACCTCTCCCTCCCCCTTCCCTCCTCCCGTCCTCGAGCGGTAGGGCTTCCTAGTTTGTGACGTTCTCCCGGCTCGACTCTGCTCGGGGGTTGCTGAGGAGCTTGCGACCAGGAGCCTTGTCTTTACGCAGGCGCAGTCCCGGAGAGACTTCCACCTTCTCCCACTGCCCGCATTCCCGGTCCAGAGACCTCGTCCCACGTGGGTGTGATCTATGTTTTCAGGGCGGGGCTTTAGCTAACACTTTGAAAATGCTCGTACCCTAAACCTGTTATTAACTTTTTTTTTTTAAGTCCCGGACCTGCGAAAGCCCAGGGATCCCTTTGCAGAATGATATATTTAAGTGCATAAAATAAAATACGCAACCTATTCTATTGAAATACAGTTATCAAAAATACTTCAATTCACAATTCAGAACCCTGCACTAGCAGGATCAGAGAAGCTGAGGGATTAGGCAACCCTCTTTCACCTCTTCCCCCAATCTAAAAATATGGCATCATTCAATTAAAGGGTCACAAAATATGCGGACTTTAAGGCTCAGGGTTGCGGGGGGGAGATTTGCCAAGCAAAAGGTCCCACAGTCACCTCCAGTTGCTTCCTCGATTTACCAATTAGAGTTGCTCCTTAAAGATCAATCAAGTAGTTTAGGCGCTAAGAAAATCTGGTGGAACTGGGGTAAAAGCAAGGAAGAAAACAACTGCATGAATCACCTGCCTAATTGTAACCCAGTAAGATTTTTCTGCCTAAGAGATGAGGTGACTCAGCTTGGAGACAGCAAACTGAATCTACTCAGCATTGAAACAGGACCTACTAACTTAAACCTTGGCTGTCAAAAAGGAAAAGTAATTTAAAATGCTATCGACCAGGTTTCATGTAATCTGGGTAACATGTAAGCCTTCTGAGGGCATAGCCAGGCTTCATTTTATCTTTTTTATTTTTCTCACTGTCACCTAATAACACAGAAGCTATAATGAATAAATGACTGAACTGAATTGAAATGGATGTTTAAAGTGAATCATAGCTTAAATTGGGAAATTGCCTGGAATTAGACAGAAACAATCCACTCTCAGTAAGTAGAAAATAAAGATCTTCCCAAGTATAAGTTTCTTTCTTTTTAAAGGTAATAAAGTCCTCTCCAAGTACTGATAAATTTCAAACTGTTAAATATTCTCCAATGATAAACTGGAGTTAAAATTACTAATGTTATAAGTTATTTATTGTACTTCTTTTGAGTACTGAGCCCCACTTCATTTTCAGTGCATTAAATGCTTGGCTCACATGTTTCTCTAGCTCCAAATTTTTTTTTTCTAATTTTTGAAGTTAAATTTTATTTTGTCTCCTTTCACCATGTGGACAGTCATATTCGATATATTTTTTCTTTTTTAAAAATTAATGTTTTTAGTTTTCAACATTCAGCTCCACAAACTTTTGAGTTTTAAATTTTCTCCACTTCCTTCCCCTCCCCAAGATGGCATGCAATTTGATATAGGCTCCACATATACATTCATATTAAACATATTTTCACATTAGTCATATTGTAAAAAAGAATTAGAACCAATGGGATGAACCATGAGAAAGAAGAAACAAAACAAGACCAAAAAGGAGAGAGAGAGAGAGAGAGAGAGAGAGAGAGAGAGAGAGAGAGAGAGAGCTCGAAAATGGTATTCCATCTGCATTCAGACCCTTGTAGTTCTTTCTCTGGATGTGGATAGCATTTTTCATCACGAGCCTTTTGGAGTCATCTTAGAACCTTGCATTGCTGAGAAGAGGTAAGTCTATCAAAGTTAGTCATTGCACAATGTGACTGTAACTATGTACAATGTTCTGGTTCTACTCACCTCATTCAGCATCAGTTCACCTAAGTCTTCCTAGGTTTTTATGAAGTTCTGCTCATCATTTCATATAGCACAATAAGTATTCCATTACATTCATATATCACAACTTATTCAGCCATTCCCCAATAGATGGGCTTTCCCTCAATTTCTAATTCTTTGCCGCCACAAAAAGAGCTGCCATAAATATTTTTGTACATGTGAGTTATCCCCATTTTCCCCCATCATATTAAGGTCATCAACACTGATGTTCCCAAAGATACCATTTTACAACTGAGGAAATTTGACCTAGTAAGGTTAAATGACTTGATCAAGATTGAAGAGTAAATTATCAGAGGCAGGATTTGAGCAGAGGTCCTCTGAGACCAGAGTAAGGCTCCTTGTCACTGTGCCACACTCTCTCCTCCTTATCTAAACACAAGCTCCTTCCTAAAGTATAATCCTCATAATAATTCCAGAATGACAAAAGAAGAATTTGGAACTAGTTGCTGTGCCTTGAAACAGACTAACAAAGAACTGGTGAGGTTCCAATTGACAAGCAAAATCTTATTTTTTACTTTTATTTTCATCTTTCTGAATACAATTGTCATTTTAAAAATATGATACAGTCTTAGAAGTATCTAAGTTTGTCAGTTATAGTTCATTTTTCCTTTCTCCAGTTTTCTCCTGTCCCTAGAGTTTCATTCAGGCTCTTCTATGCAAATAACATCCTCAAATCCTAACCCAAACAAGTCAGTTCAGAGTTGTAACAGCTGTTTTTCTTTATTAACCTCTCTAATCATTGGGCAGTGCCTGAGGAACAAAGTATATGGAGCTTCAAAATGTAAATCAGGTGGTAAGGAATAATAACAAATATTTTTCAGGCTCCTACAATTTTAAATAAAGTGAAATTAAAATGTACTTACTCCTTGTTTTCTTCTAGTACACAAGCTGTTTTGTGTCTAGATCTGCTGAGCAGATGAAAAGGGTGAAATTTGCATTAAATCCTCGTTAAATTGCAACCACAGTCTGCTTTTAAATGTCTTCTTTGGGAGGCTAATTTTCAGACGAACTTTCAATGCTGATTAGAGCATATGAGACATAGGGGGGTATATTCATGATACTGACTACAGAAGTGTCATAGTCAACTTTAAAACATTATTATAAGTGACTTTCGAGGATACATAGTGACAACTGAAGTGCAATTGAGAAAAAAAAATTAAATGATCTTATAGTCACTTTACTTTGAAATCTTTGGGTAACTTTGGGCAAGTTAAAATGTAACTTCTCTGGGCCTTGGTTTCCTCATCTAAAAAATAAGTCAGTTGACTAGGTTTCTAAAGTTTCTTCCTCTTCTTGCAAAGCTCTGTTGAGTTGTTGAGTACTATCTTGTGTGTGTGTGTGTGTGTGTGTGTGTGTGTTCGAGTGTGTTTTACTCTCCTACACTTCTTGTGCTGCCTCCTTCAGCCTCATGTCCTATTTCTTATCCATATCAATTTCATCATCATTATCCTCTTCATTCAAATCATCAAACTGCTCAGTCGGAGTAAAATTAAGTGGTGCAAGAGATAGAGAGGTGGGCCTAGAGTCAGCAAGAACTGAGTTCAGATGTGGTCCCCTACACTTACTAGCTGTGTGACCTTGGGCAAGTCACTTGCCCTCTTTTTGCCTCAGTTTCCTCAACTGTAAAATGAAGACTATAACCTCATAGGGCTGTTATGAGGATCAAATGAGATCACATTTGTAAAGTATTTAGCACAGTGCCTGGCATACAGCTTCTTTCCTTCCCCCAATCATCATTCTAGTTTCATTTTTAACAACAAACAATTCCAACAACTATTTACTTCTAAGTACCTACAAAAGGAAAGAGGGGTGGATTTGGAGTCAGAGGTTCTGGGTTCAACTCCTCATTGCCACTTACTAGCCTGTGTGACCATTAGCAAGTTAAGATACCAGTTTCTTCATCTGGAAAGTAAAAATATTCTCTGATTCAGTCCATTGCTTGGAAAGTTCCATATTGCTCAGCAACTTGCAGAAAATACAAACTTAGAGGTAAGGTGTGTCCTGTCCATGTAAAATGTGTATATCCACATGAGAGGTCTAATATGTATAGACAGATGGCCCAATGGAAGGGATAAGTAGATATAAAGATCTGGGCTAGCTCTCTCCCCTAGAGACTTTGTATCCTGTCTTAAAGGGAAGAGGACAAGGAGGCAAGAGGCATGCCTCTCACATGAGACAGTTTGTTCTCTAGTCTCTAAGAAAGGAGTGTGGAAGTTGAATTATATTTATTTGCCTCCTCTAAATATTGCTGCCTACAGGCACATTTGGTCCAGAACAAAAAGACACTAGCTTTCTTAGTTACTATCCCTTAAAAAAAGGCAGATTACTCCAAGCTTAGGAGGCAGGTAGGGGGCACAATGGATAGAATGCTGGGCCTGGAGTCAGGAAACCTGAGCTCAAATTTGACCTCAAATACTTATTACCTGTGTGACCCTGGGCATGTCACTTAACCCTGTTTGCCTCAGTTTCCTTATCTGTGAAATGAACTGGAGAAGGAAATGGCCAACCATTTCAGTATCTTCCCCAAGAAAACTCCAAATGGGGTCATGAAGAGTTGGACATGATTGAAAAACAACTGAGATTTCCCACCCAGTTCATTTCTGGGTATGGTGTAGATTATAGCCAATGGACAAGTCACTCCTTGTTGAGGGATGACTCTTTGCTGGACTGGAGTTTCCTCATCGGATTCTTCCCTGGGTTCAGTTGCTACAGCTAAGAGCAGGCTCTATTGATGACTCTAGTTGGTAGATCACTTTACTATGCTGACAAGCTTGTGACCTGGTCAATTCCATATCTGAATACTGTCACCTACAAGCCTAAAGAATAAACATGAGACAAAAGAAATAAAAAGTGCCATGTGTTCATATCCACGTGGCAACCCACTAGGGAGATAAGGTAACCAGAGCAGCTGCCATTGTCTCTTCCCCAACTCAGAGGCTCACAGTTCTTCCTCACCAGAAATCTTCCAGTGAAGAGAGTGAGAGGTTTATCAGCTAGAAACTTTAATATGCACACTCAGTTCCCTCTGCAGAAAGTTAAAAAGCTTTTCATCTTTCAGGGAGCCAAAAGGAAACCGAAGATACCTGTGCATACTTGGAAGTGCAGGTTGGAGTAGGAAGAGCCCCTTCATTACTTATGCCCAGAAGCAGGCTCTTCAAGCCTCCAGTGGACTGGAATCTGGCAGGGCATGTTCACACTCTCAGGATGAGGTCCTCTGACACATTGTATACAATACCTTCTTTAGAACAGTAATAACATCTATTAATCATTGGCTAGGCGACCTTAGAAAAGTGAACTCGCCTCTGCTGTCCAGTGTTCCTTTATCTATAAAATGAAGGGGTATTAGCCAAGGTAAATAATAATATTTCACTGTTACACATGGTCTTACAAAAATATTAGTGCAGTTTTAAACTTTAATACATGAAAACTGTACTAAACTTTTGGGACACTCTATATCCTGCTCAGCTTTGCAACATATATGAGGAAATTGCTATTACCACCCATTTTATAGATGAGAGTTCAGAGAGGCTGATTTGACCATTACCACATAGCTTGCAAGTCTCAGGGGTAGGATTTTAACTCAGTTCTCTCTGGACTCTAGTTTCCTTTCCACTAATCTGTCCCGCTCAGCTCTAAGGGCATACTTTTAGCAAGACAAAAATCAGAGCTGTTCATCCATAATACCTTTTCCTTTTTGAATCTGATGAAATTTGTTATGAAGTGCCACAAAAAAAGACTTAAGAGGACTTTACCCACAATGTACCATGTTAGCTTTAGCTGTTGTAAAAACAGCCAAACTGTGTATAAGGAAATTTAAGTAGTAATCCATGCCCATAGTTTAAAGCATTTCAGTGAATAACCACCACCCTCTTGATAGCCATTGACTAGAGTATGTACACTGCATACAAAAATATAAGCTCCCTCTCTTCTTTCCCTGAGTTAAGGTTATCTGTTTCCGTCAGAACTTGGAGATGCTGGCTGAGCCATAAAATAGTAAACCTACGCTATATCTGCTGGTGAAGCACAGGGTAGGATAGGACAGAAAAAAGTGAAGGAAAAGTATGAATCCTATGTGATGATAGTCGACTGTACTGCTCTGAAGAGGTTAGGGGCCAGGAGTGACAGACTGCCAGATGTTCTACAACAGTGGCCAAACTCTATTACAGAAACAGATGCTTCACATCTGTCTTCTATCAACTGGGATCAAAATAAAGCATTACCCACTAGATAATTTAGCATATAAAATCTAAACAAAGGCTCTCCTATTGCTATGTTTAACAGAATCTCAATCCTAATAAATCTTTTTCCATCCTTTCAATAACTCTGGAATGAAGATACAGGTACTTTTCAGGTAGCCTTTTGTTCTCTTTGATGCCACTGTCTTATAGTTTCTCCTACGTCCCCAAGTCACTTCTTTTCTGTGTGTTTTTCCTTTTCCTGTCTGGCTACTGTATACATGCCCTAAGAATTAGTCTGGAAATTTATGCTTTCTCGCCCTATACATGCTATCTTCTTATATCTTATATACTCTTCTCTCTCTCTCTCTCTCTCTCCCTCTCTCTCTCTCTCTCTCTCTCTCTCTCTCTCTCTCGCTCTCGCTCTCGCTCTCGCTCTCGCTCTCGCTCTCTCTATTTCTGTCTCTGAAATTTTATCTAGTTTCACAGTTTTACCTATCTTCTCTACACTGTTGCCTCTCAAGTTTACAGTACTATCCCTGATGATGGCACCATCTCAAGTTGTTGTAGAGCCAGAGCTTGCCTGGGCTCCATATCTAGACCTATAATTGCCCACTGAAGATATCTACTTGGATATCCAAACTGAACATTCCCCAAACTGAATGTAGCATCTGGAATATCTCCAGCCAACATGAAGACTTCCCAGAGGAGCTATCCCAGGTTCAAGGTACAATTCAAGGCCTTCTAAGTTGTACACTGATAGAAGATATTTTTGGTCAGCAAAGAGCATTTATTAAGTAGCTAATTTAATACTATAACTGACCGTTCTTGCCCTAAAGAAATTGTAGTGTCATTGTCAGTATGGCTGAACTAAAAAATGTAAGGGATTCACAGACAACAAATTAACAATGATAATCTAAATCTAAATTGGATTGCCCTCAAATATGGGATCCTTCTGAGAAGCAACTCTGGATTCCGGCATGTTTTGAATCAGCATCCACTTAAAAACCCAGCTTATGAGCCCGCATACATGTTTCTTTTACCAAACCAACCAATAAAAGGACACAATAGTCTAAAGAAGAAGGCACTTTTATAAAACATAAGGCACAATAAACAAAGAGCTAAATCAATTAAGAACATTTTTGGATTTCATTCTCTAAATGGTTTCTTCCTTTCTACATGTTTTCTAAGAGAGTCCTGGCACTCCTACAGAGATCTTCTGTCTGCTCTACACCCTTGGTATCTTCAGATTTTTTTAAACTTGAGCTCTAATATTGAACCCCGACTTGACTACCATTATCTCCAGCTACCAATGAATCAGTCTCTATAGGAGGTTTCTCTTCCTTAGGAACTTCTACAGTTGGGTTATTAGACAGGAAATGGGTGGCCTTTTTGAATTCAGCCTTCCACCCTATCTGAACAAAAGTCTCTCTAGGTCTGAGGAAATCTTACCTGATTTTGATGACCATCTGGATTGGATTATCTAGGGCTGACATGCAATTTCTTCCCTGGGAGCCATCATGTGGCACTAACAGACCACCTAACTATTAGCTAGGTTTTTCTCAGAACCTTCTTGTCTATCTTTTCAGTACTTTCCTCTTCTTGGTTATTAGGAAATCCAACCAGCTCACAAATTGTTTATGATTTATTCTCTTTGCAGAGCCCTGACTGTTCTCTGGAGCTATTTTGGGGAGTGACAGATTGTTGACTAATGGAACCAAGAATTCTTAGCAGAACTCCATTCCCTTGAGGAAATCCCTGGCAGTGAACTTGAACAGTATACTATAATTTCTTTCTCTCTGAGATTTTGAGCTAAGGCTAATAGCTAGGGAGTAGAATTCCTTTAGTCAATCTCTTAGGCCAAAGACAATCTGGAAGTAAATCTCCATTCAATTTCCATCAAATATTATCAGAAACCATATTAAAACCTGTGGCCAAAGAAGAGTTAATAAGAGAGATCCTAGACTACCTTAATGAGTTTACAGGCAGTTAGGCCTTTGTTTAGTGCTTTTGAAAACATTTACTTGTGAAAAGTACATGTGACCATTGATAGCTTATTAAGAAGACTAAAGAAGGGAGTCTTCATCAAGGATTTCCCCCTTACCACCTTTCCCTCTAAGAAATTCTGAGAGTGCAGTAGGTAATAAAATCACAGGCTAGATAAAAAAAATATATCTTCCCCAAATGTATATAAAAGGAATCTGCACAAGAAGGACCAGAATATGGATTTATTTATCCTTTATGGTCAAGACATACTTCTCACTGCATCTATTCCAAATAGCCCCCTTAAAATGGTACTATCCAACTGTCTTACTAGTTATACAAATGGAAAAAAAAAGAGTTAACCTGCTTCCCATTTTCTTTACCCTCCTGAAGAGTAGCTTAAGTTGGTTTCCTTTCAACATGACTCACATTCAGCCATACTGAATGTTAGGCCAGAGTAGCTAATTTCCTATAGTTTATATGGCAATTGAGGAAGATACGGTATCCATTTGGTACAGCAATGGATTGTGGTTAGAGCAAAATCTATCTGATATAGGCAAATCTAATTTCTCCTTTAAAAAGGCAAGAAAATCATTCTCAAGATTTAATTGATTCAGAGGACTAAGATTTGAACCCCTAATGCTTCCTGTTACCAAAGGCAGAAGAAACCTTGTCCTCCTGGGGCTTGATGGAGTAGTTCCTAATGCCATACAAGTTAATCCAACCTCCTGATGGTCCTATGGAGATGGAGGGAGCTGGGGCCAAACAAAACAGTGCTGTATCTTTGCTGAATATCTTTTCCATGCTATTGTAAAGTAAACTTCTATTGTTAAATATGATATAGTCTACAAGTGACTGATTTGTTCTAGGCCTGAACCTGATGCACCAGACCTAAGTTATGCCATTGTTCAAGATATAGATGGTGAGGTGAGGAGGAAGAGAAGGCAAAAGAAGGCTCTGGAGATAAATGTTGATAACATTAGTAATAATTATGATAATAGTAATTATGTATAGTAACAGTAATACATATGTATAGTAATAGTAATGATTATTATAATTAGTAATAATAACAATAATAGTAATAATAAATAATAGATAACATTTATATAGTGTTTTCGGATTTTTGGATCACTTTATATTCTCTCATTTCATTCTCCTCAAGGTAGGTGCTATTATTGTTCCTATTTTATATATGAGGACACTGAGGCTCAGGGAGTTCTTTGTATGACAGTGACTTTGTACAACAGTGACAGTGCTTAGGGTCACATAGATAAGTGTCTAAGGTAGGATTTAAACTCAGGTCTTCCTGACTCCCAACTCCAGCACTAGATTCATTACACCATTCACAATGCTATCATTTACTATCCTAATGAGTGCCCTCAGTCATTAAAGTCAAACACATTTTCATAGACCCGAGAGTCTAAGGCTAAGCTCAGACCACCATTGGCTTCTGCATCTGACTCAGAGTGACCCAACACTAAGGCATTCACATTTGGGAGTTGTTGCCACTGCCTTTTTTCCTGCTTTGTTCTTCTTTTTCCTACACTTAGGTGTGCCCTGTGTGATTGATTGTACGTATGTTTGGAGAGAGTGGGGATGAAACACTGAAGGATAGGAGGTCAGGGTGACCCTTCACCTTTGTCATCCTTGAAAGAAAAATATCCTTTTGGTTCTATAATAAGCCTAGCAGAACTCTAAAACTATGACTATATACTGGCAGCAGTGTGATGGAAAAAGACTAGATTATTAAAAAAAGTAGGTTTATTTGTGACACAGGAATGAACTCATCAGCTTCTCCCCCCAAATCAGTTCTACCTCCTAACTTCCCTAATTCTGCTAATGGTACCACCATTCCTCTAGTTACCTAGGCTGGGAAAGCCAGGGAGGCTCTTTGATTCCTCTTATTCTCCCTTGTCATCAGGTATTATAAAAAAACTAACTCCCCAGGTCCTAGTAAATTTAGGTCAAGGAAATTCTTGGAGTCAGGAAGCATAAACCTATAGGGCTAGTTTCACTGATGACTGAGTTAGCAAATCCTTCTAAGGCAATAGAGCTAGTAGTTGGCTAACCTGCCTCCCCAGTGTGGAGAGACAAAGGGATTCACACAAGGGGGCCCCACTCTCCTTGAAGGAAAAGACTAGATGATGCATTCAGCAACTTCTCCTGACTCCAGTTTCTCTAACTGGAATCACTGTTCTCTCAGTCACTCCCAGTCATTGCATTACATTATAAGGGCACTTAATGAACTCTGGATGCTAATGGGGGGGGGGGGAGCATTCCCTCTGGAGCAAAAATTAACCCTGATTCCCTAATTCCTTCCTCCTAATTTCTTGCTTTTTCTGGAGGACATCAACATCCTTTCAATCACCCAGGTACACAGCCTTAAAGCTATCTTCTGCTCTTCACTCCACAGCTCAAATCCAATCATTTTTCAAGTGCTTATAGATTTTCCCTCCATATTAGCTCTCACCTCCTTCCCAAACTCATGTTAGCATAACCTCTCACCTAGACTATTTTAGTAACTTTCTAGTTGGTCTTCCTGTTTCCAATCTCTCCCCTCTCCATATCTTCCTCTGCACAGTTTCCAAACTGATATTCCTAAAGCACAGTTCTGACCATGTCACTGTCCTCATGAAGCTTTGTGGTTCACTATTGCCTCTGAGATTCCAACTTCTGTTTGACTTCTAAAACATTTCACAATATGTCACCAACCTATATTTCCAGACTGATTTAATATTATTTCTCATGTATTCTACATTCCATAAAAACTAGTTTATTTGCTATTCTTCATACAGGATATTCCTTTTCCCACCTTTGTGCTTTTGTCTCATATCTAGAATACTTTCTTTGTTCTTAGTTCCACCTCTTGGGATTGCTATGTTCCTTCAAACCTCATCTCAAGTGCTACCTCCTACATCAGGCATTCCCAGATATCTCCAGTTATTAATAGAGCCCCTTCATTAATTTTTATTTGCCATGTATATAGTGTTCATTTATTTGTGTACCTATTGGCATCCCCCCTCTTAAAATAATGTCTGTTCTGAGGACAGGGTCTATTTGTTTTTGTTGTTGTAACCTTAGCACCTAAAAGAATATTAACTTTTTAGTGGATACTTAATACTTTTCTTTTAAAAATTTTTATTTATTTTATTTTTAATTTATGGAATAAAATAAGCATTTCCATAACAGGATAATAAAAAAGATGATTGCACATGAAACTGCAAATCTGTTATATACAACTTGCTATTTTTTTTTTGCTTTAAAATAATTTTTTAAAAATGCTTTATTAACTTCTGGTACACATCATTCATTTCTGCCAGATTTTGAGTTACAATTTTTTCCCCATTTTTCCCCTACCCACCACCCCTGAATAGCAGTCCCACAAGATATCCCCTTATCCAATCTGCTCTCTCCCATATCTTCTCCCATACCCCCTTTGACTTTGCCATTAGGGCAAGGTGAATCTCTGTACCCCAATGCCTGAACATCTTATCTCCAAATTACATGCAAAATAGTATTAATAATAGTATTTATATATATTTGAAACATTTAATTTTAAAACTTCGAATTTCAGATCCATTCCCTTCCTCCCTTGTCACCCACTCCCTCTGGAAAGATAAGCAATTCAGTATGTGTTGTACATGTATAGTTATGCAAAACATTACCATAGTAGATATATTGTAAAAGACTGCTTATATTTCCCTCCCACCCATCCCACCCACCACCTGGTCCATTCCCTACTTTGATCCTGTCCCTCTTCGAAAGTAGGTACTTCCAACCTCCCCTCCCCCCAGAGTGCCCTCCCCTCCATCATCCCCCCCTCTCATCCCCCTTCCCCCTACTCTCCTGCAGGGTGAGATATCCCATTTAGTATGTATGTCATTCTCCCCCTGGGCCAGATTCAATGAGAATATGGTTTTGCCTTTTTGCCTTCCTGTTCTTCCCCTCCCCTGCAGCCACTTCCCCTTGCTTCTTCTACATGAGATAGTTTACCCTACCCTGTCTCTCCCCATCTCCTCTTGCCACTCTCCTCTCTCACCTCATAACGTCACCCCTTAAGTATCATCCCTTCCTACCAAGTTCAACCTGTGCCCTCTATCCATATATAACTGTAAACATATATACACACATTCACATACGTATTCATATGCCCATACACTCTTCTTCCATTATTTTATTACTGAGAAAGGTTTCATCAGACACAGTTATTGTTTTTCCATGTAGGAATGTAAATAATTCAGCTTTGAATAAGTTCCTTTTGATTTCTTTTCCCTGATTACCTTCTCAGGCATCTCTTGCTTCTTGTGTCTGGATGTCAAATTTTCTATTCAACTCTGGTTTTTTCATCAAGAATGCTTGAAAGTCCTCTATTCCACTGAATGACCATATTTTCCCCTGAAACAAAATACTCAGTTTTGCTGGGTAGGTGACCCTTGGGTTCAGTCCCAGCTCTTTTGCCCTCTGGAATATCATATTCCATGCCCTTCAATCCCTCAGTGTAGAAGCTGCCAGGTCCTGTGCTATTCTGATTGTGTTTCCACAATATTGAAATTGTTTCTTCCAGGCTGCTTGTAGTATTTTCTCCTTGATCTGGGAATTCTGGAACCTGGCTATAATATTCCTGGGAGTTTTCTTTTTGGGATCTTTTTCAGGAGGTGATTGGAGGATTCTTTCAATCTCTATTTCCCCCTCTGGGTCTAAAACATCAGGGCAATTTTCCTTGAGAATTTCTTGAAGGGTGATTTCTAGGTTTTTTCTTTGATCATGGCTTTCAGGTAGTCCAATAATTTTTAAATTATCTCTCCTGGATCTATTTTCCAGGTCATTGTTTTTCCCATGAGATATTTCACATTGCCTTCTATTCTTTCATTTGTTTGGATCTGCTTAACAGCATCTTGATTTCTCATAAAGTCACTAGCTTCCATTTGCTCCAGTCTAACTCTGAAGGAATGAATCTCCTCAGTGAGCTTTTGAGATTCTTTTTCCATCTGGCAAGTTTGGCTTTTTAAGGCATTCATTCTTCTCCTCATTGCCCTTTTGGGTCTCCATTGCCATTTGAGTTATTCTATTTTTTAGGGTGTTATTTTCCTCAGTCAGGCTGTTGACTCTCATTTCATACTTTTCCTGCATCCTTCTCATTTCTCTTCCCAATTTTTCCTCCACTTCTCTCATTTGGTTTTTAAAATTCTTCTTAAGGTCCTCTATAGCCTGTAACCTGCTCATATTTTCATTTGGGGCTTTTGGTGCAGGAGTTCTGACCTCAAAGACCTCCTCCTGTTCCCTGCTTCGATCCTCTTTGCCCCCAAAATAGGAGTCTAATGTTGCATTTTTCTGTTTATTTTGTTTCCTTTGCCTAGGCATGTTGCCACTTAATTACTTGATTTTGGGGCTTGTTGCCACAGTAGGACTCTGCCACCAGACAGGTGAGCTTCCATCCCAAATGTTGAGGTCTTCACAACTTCCGGTTCTGGCAAGTTGGATGCCCACCCCAGACCTCCCCCCAGATCACAATCCAGATCCAAGCAGGTTAAAGCAAGAGCAATTAACCTCCAAGACTGACCAATGGATCTCCCTACAGTTCACAGACCAGGAGCTGATGCTGCCAATGTAGCTGCAAAATGGTGAGTGTCTCCTCAGCGGCTTCTAGCCCCCAGGGGAGGACGACGACGCATTCCCCAAATACTGCTCCCAAAGTCCATACTTTGTCCTAGGCATGTCTGTGTTGATAATTCTGGAATCGCCACAGCTGCTGGTGTTCTGGGGTCCCTCCAGCCAGCTGCTGTCCTGGAAGCCCTGGGGCAAAAACCGAGACTCACGTGGACCTGGGCTTGTCTCCCTGTGTGCTGCACTGTTGGCTCCCAGAGCGCTGTGCCGGCTGCTTCCCGAAGGGCCGCCAGGCTATCCACAGCGGGATTGCTTCTCTGTGTGATTCTGTGGGTACTGGGGCTCCAGAAGTTGCTCAGAGTCCCCTTTTACATGTTTTGGAAGAGGTCTGGTGGGAGAGCACCTTGGAACTGCTGTTTCTACTCTGCCATCTTCCATCTTGGCTCTCTTCCCCCCCTCCCTCCCCCGTGCTAATTTCTCTGCTTTTTTTTTCTACCTCTCTCTGTGAATTAAAGTAATATTATTAACCCCTTTGAAAGTTGTCTTTCCTTTGGCAAAGCAGATCAAAGAACCTGTGCTGATAGGTCATCTTGGGTGGGCTAGGGTGCTTGCTAGTACAGCAAGTCACTTAATGTCTCAATGTTCTACCAAGTGACCTTCTAAGATTATAAGCTGAAGAAAGTTGTTGATTTACATTGGTTGAGTTTCCTTACTGAGTGTTCACTGCACCAATGAAATCATAGACCTGGAAAACAACAAATAAATTAATAAGGGAAAAAGTTATATTCACAATTGAATATTATACAAAATAGACTCATACATTTTTATAATGATTACCTAATATTCGGAAACACTGTGGGCATTACTTGCTCATTATACTTGCATTGCTGTGCACTCTAGGATACAGGTTACCAGAGTCAGATGGTGGTGCAGTAGATAGAATGTTGGACCTGGGGTTAGGAAGACCTCCACTCAAATTCTGCTTCAGACACTTACTAGCTGTGTGAGCCTGGACAAGTCACTTAATCTCTATTTGCCTCATTTTTCTAATCTGTAAAATTCAGATAATAATAGCACCTACCTCGAAGAGTTTTGTAAGGAACAAATGAAATACTATTTGTAAAAGCACACTGCCTGGATCATAGTAGGTGCTATATAAATGCTCATTCTCTTCCTCTTCCTTCCCAGGATTCTGATATCTGTGTCTAGGGTCTGCCTGATTGTTCAACTCTATTCCTTCCAATAAGATGGTGTACCACCAGGCCTTATTGTCTTCCTTGTCAATGCCTTCTGAAGTCCTCAAGACCTTTCCATTGACTTGCTTCTACATGCTGTAGTCCCTTCTAACTTTCATTAGACCTACTTATATCAGGACCTCAGGACCTTGCCATCCAATCTATAGCTGAACCCTTTGGATTTCTGGTCCTTTCCATTGAATCAGAAACTGAATTTTTATGTGTTGTCTTTCCCAATTAGAGTGTGAGATCCTTGAAAGCAGGGATGGTCTTTTTTTTAAAATTTGTATCACCAGAACTTGGTATACACTAAGTGATTTTTTTGCATTTATTTCATTCATCCACTTATCAAATCACTGGCTTCTAAGCCTATCTACCAGTCACTCTTCTTCCATCCCTTTTAACTTTGTCTCAGTGAATTGCCTTGCTAAGATCATTACTTTAGAAAATATTTAATAAAAGTAGCAAAAAGACGCAAAAACAAAAACAAAAAACTCAAAAGGTTATTATTATCAGGAGTATCACTTGCATGCAACATAGACTGTGCATTCCATTTAATCTCAGGGCCAGTCCCCACAGCAGGAAAATTACAAATAAGCAACATGCCTCCTTCCATGGGACTATGGGAATTAATATCTAATCATGACTATCCCAAGTTCATAGGATCACAGACTTAAAACTGGAAAGAATATTAGTGCCTTTCATCTCATAGTTGAGGAAACTGAGATGCAAGGAAGACAATAACCATGATCTTGGTAGCATTGTGGAACACAGGATAAAGTCAAATATTTATATCCTACCTCTCAGCATTCATACAAGCCTATGGAGATATAGTATCAACTCTTATTAAGCTTGGAGTTCAGAAAATCTGTTTGATCTTACCATGTTGGATTCAACCACCTGTCTCTGGGAATGAAACATTCATTTATCTATCCTTGAAGCTCCAGCTTTGCTTAAAAGGGTTGATCCTTAAAGACACCTACACCAGAATAGCCCCTATAAACTGTCAGTTGGCAGGTCATCATGGCTGTTATTATTTGTCCTCTCTTTTCACCTTCAAAATGTCTCTGTAGAGAGCACATAGCCCATCATGTTGCTACCCTCCATCTGTTCTTCCTCCAGGCTATGTCGGACTGGCAGTTCCGGCAGGAGCCAGAATGTTTATGTTATATGCACAAGAGAGGAGTAAAGCAATAAATGTGTTATAAATTCAAAACTTTTCTCTCTAATGTATTCCTATTATACTAAGCATCCAATAAATCCCTAGATAAAGAAATCACTCCATTGGGTCCCTGCTAATGCAGAAGGCACCCTTAAGAAAATCTCCCAGAGTGAAAACCTCCTACAGCATCCTAAAGGATGAGTCCTTACAATATAATGCAGAAAATGGAGGAAAGAAAGTAAACAAGCATTTATTAAGTACCTAATCCATGGCAAGCTCTGTACTTAGTGGTTTACAAATGGTCCTTACAGCAATCCTATGAGGCAGGTGTTATTATTATCCCTGTTTAACAGATGAGAAAACCAAAGAAGATGGAGGGTAAGTGACTTGTCCATGGTCAAGTATTTGAGGTCAAATTTGAACTCAGGTCTTCCCAACTACAGTCCCAGTGCTCTATCCACTGTTCCACCTCTATACCTCTGAGCTTACCAGGGCCTGATTCAATGGGACTTAAGGAGACAAATGTCATCCACAGTCCCTACAATATATAGCAAAAAATCTCTGTGTTCATCAAATTCATCAAATGACCCCCCTTCTTCAGGTTGGACTTGCTCACTAGCAAGTCTAAAATTTCCAGAGAAAGACCACTACCACACAACTAAATTCAGACTTTTTCAGGGTTGCAGAGGTAATCCTATGGAGGGGAAATATACTTTTCCTACACACTTTTCTAGCTCTTGGATCCCTATCCAATGTGTCTTCTATCTACATACCAGCCATTCCCAAATGCATCCACACAGTATGTAATATTTACATACATGCAATTCACCATAATGACACTTTGAGATCTTAAGCATAGCCAAAGTTACTTATATATTAAAGCAAATGAATACACAATAAACTACATCACAATATGTATACAGTCCTAGATCACATGTTTTCACCAATGCACTCAATAGCTACGGTAGGCACACTCTTATAGCAACATGGCGGAGAAACAAGTAAGGTAGTTACCCCAAACTCTTGTGTTTAGGGTTACTCTCGCCTTTCGGCTGCAGGTTTCTATGTTATTGGTCCATTCAGAAAGCTCTGCACCACATGAATCTGCTTCTCTGCTCGGTTAAGGAAATACTATTCTCTCTACTAGACCATATCAGTTAGCTATCACTCTTTAAAAGAATTTAGGAAGTCTTAGTTCTTAATATGAATTTAAACTAGACTAGACGCGAAGCTGATCAGACTTACTATCTCTGGGCTATACAAACCAGGTAGGCAGCGATTTACTCCCGGATGTTGCACTGTCCAATCAGAACAGAGCTTGCTGTAGCACAGCTCCGGGTCACGAGGGGTACCTACCAAAGCAGTCAGAAAGCCCTCTCCGTTTTTCCTATTCAAACCTCAGGTGGCATATGAAAAAGCTTCACCATTCCTCACCTCTAGGTGGCGCTGAAGGGCAATAGCTGTGACCGGAGCTCTGGGCCAATTAAGCCAATTCTCTCTCCTACCAATCAGTAATCAGTCTGCTGAAGCCTTCTATCAGTTGACTGGTTCAACCGCCACGGCTTTTTCAGCTCCTCCCATTTACTGTGTCTTCTACTTAGTTAGGTTTTTGCCGGTGTTGCTGTCTTGTCGCCCTTGGTGCCTTAAAAGAAATGCCTCCTGACTCTGCGACTCACCTTTTAGTTAAAAAGCCTCAACTCCACAAATTCCCTCTATCAAACTGATAGTCTTTGTAAAAGCATACCTCGCGTGTATGTTCAAATAACAAGAGACATCACCATGCTTGGCAGGTATCTGGCGTCTCTTGCACGACACGCTTTCTTTTGGGCACCCTCTGAATTGTGTTTCTTTGCATTTCTCTAGATTTTAATCAATCGATCTCTCTACACCCTTTTATAACATTAAACATTAAAGGCATCAAAAACATTAAAACATTTAACATTAAAGGCATCATCCCATCACGTTAACAAAAAGATCCAAGCCTTAGAAGTTATGCTAAAAATTACATTCTCTCCAAAACTGTCCAAATTCTGTCAAGAAGTGAAGATAGCTAAGGTAGAGGAATTTCTCAAGGAGTTTAGCCAAGAAAAAGCAAGGCAATAAAACTTAGTCTCAGTCAAAAAGCCAAACCCAAGGACCTAGAATGCCACAGGTACCCCACCCTTGATTAGAGGAGAGTAGGGATGATAATGAGAGGGGGACCTGCTGAAGAAGATGGGAGATCATGGGACCAAGGGTACATGTAATTTGTTTTGCTTGTAATGGTTTTTGTTTTTCTTGCTTTGGGAAGGAGAATTCAGAGTTGAAAATAAAATAAAAGCCAATATATTTTTTAAAAAGGTACACGTAGAGGCGTTTGCTTTGGCTAGGAGAAGGGCCATTCCTACATATGAGACAAAAGTGAAGGAATGGGTCAAGATGTCTGAGTGATGTGAGATGAGGAAGAGGGTGCTCTCCCTCTGATTTATTGAATGAAAAAACAAATCCAATCTGGCTCCTTAAGCTGGTGGATTAAACCCATTTGTACTCACACATTAACTCTTTGCCAAAACCAGTTTTAAACTACTCTTGGTTTGGTTGTCCTTTCACGTGGCTACCTTTTTTTACCAAGTCATTTATCAATAAACAGCAGGTCCTTCTGAATGGGGTGTATGTGGGACAGGTGGATGGTGGGATAGGAGGCAAGAGAAATAGGGGTAATTTAGAGAAAAACTAGCAAGAAGAGTGAGCAACAGACAGTTATAAGGTTATACTACCTTAGAGGAAAATCTGCTACATGCCAGTGACCTGTATAGAAAATCCTTCCCTCCCTTCTGCCCCTTCCTTACTGAATACATATTCTTTTAGGGAGAAGGAGCATGAGCATTGGACAGAGTCCTAACCTTGTTACCTGCCTTCAGAAACTTTAACCAGTGGGTCCCTGTAATGGAACTCTTCACTAGTGACTGATGTACTTTGTAGCAACAGGAATGTAAACCAACATGGAACCTTTTGCACACTGCAATTCTTGATCATGTAAAAAGTTCATTTTGCAGGAGGGTATTCATTTCAGACAAGGATGATGATGTGTGACAGTATCTGTTGGAAGCAACAATTACTGATTACTGTTTGTTGCTACTAATAAAGACATATGATAATCATCATTATTGTTGTTGTCTAACCTCCACTGCATCTGGGATGTTGCAAAAATAACAAACATGACTTAAATCAAACTAGACTGTGTATGTAAGTAATGAGTCACACACACACACACAATTAAGCCAGAAATAAACAAAGAAAGATTTCATATTCCCCAATGAGATCAAAACTTCATTCAATACACTGAATTTATGAGTCTATTGATAGTGTCTTTGTTGATTCTTACTTTTCTTTTGTCTAGGTCTAGGAATCTAGCTTATACAGTGAGCTACGACTGTGGGAATGAGTTAGAATTTCCCCACTGTATAAACTCATATTTCAACCAAGCTGTACATAATAGAAACAGTTTCATGCATAATTCTCTCTATTCTACTTTGCATGTGGAAACACTTATTTTATTTAATGTTTGGAAAGTTAAGAATAAAAATTAATTTAAAAAAATTTTAAAACTGTAATAGGGCCCATGCTTGATACAAGCCTATGTTGAAACTCTTTACAAATGACTAGGAGTGTTAAGTGTATTTTGCTTAATTTTCATAAATTTTAATGCTTATCTCATCCCATAAACTAATAGATGCTGAAATCTCAAGCCCTCCAAAATATGAAAATATGCTTTTTTAACATTTAAAGTTTTTGTGTTTGAAATCTATGCAGAAAAGATAAACTATTTTAATGAATTGAAACCATGAGTTTTTTTTCCAGAATTTTGTATGTGTGCGGATCTTCAACTGATGAGAAATTGTGTAAAATGCAGAAATATTACATCATATACTTCCTCTTATAGATGAATTTTTATATATTTTTATTTTTGTTGTTCTTATTGTGTGGTTATGATCAACATATGACTATTAGTCTCATGTTATTTGGAAAAAAATACATTACTTTGTGAAAAAAAACTCTCGTTTCAGCAATTTCAGTACTACCTTAGCACTGGAGCTTAGCACCACTTAGCACCTCAGCATGGAGCACATGAAGCCATCCAGCAGGGAGCTGGACAAAATTTTCTGTATCGTTTTCTACATAGGACATATCAAAATTTATCTATGGGTCCCTATAGCAGAGGCAATCCCCTCAGTGGTTCAGCCAAATTTCTTCTGGGTCATCCCAAAGACTACCCCCAAATTTGTCCCAATTGATCCTTGCCTTTGCAAAGGTAACCCAAATGAAATTGCAAACTCACCCAAAAGAGTGAGTAAGCTCAATTAGAAGAATAGCAAACAAAGTCAAATTCCTGAGATTTCTAGACACACAGGCAAACCTCACGCTCTGATATTGCAGGACACGCTGACCTCACAATAAAACAAGCAATCTGGGTCGGTTTAAATTGAAAGAAAAATAACGTGAACATTTCTCAACTAGGCACCAACATTTTAGTGGCAAAAATTTCGTATTTCTCATGTTAGATTCAATATCAATACTTACACAAGATTTAGTGACACAGCAAATAAGTATCTCAAAACTTGAACAATTTGTGGGTGTTTCTTCTCCTGCCATCAGCTTGAGACCCACTCTCCAGCTAATTTTCCCCCATTTGCTAGATGGCCAAGGATCCAGTTCCATTCAACCATTTAACACCAGACAGCTTTTACTAAATAATGTTTACTTTGAAAATTTAGATAGAACAAAGTAGATATTTCCCACTAGGTATTTTCTCCAACACAAGTTTATGTCAAATAGGAATAACAAAGGTGGAATGCCTTGGTTTTTTAGCAAGAATTGTATGTGATTGTACTGTATTATATACAAAGAATTGTATATGAACCTCATGGCTTCAAATATACATTTTTTGAAAAATCATATTAGAGAAATATTTATAGTCCTATATCTTTTTATGTTTTTAAAAATGGATGTTGTGTTTTCCTCAAAAGTTTTCTCTGAACCTAGTAATAAAAGTGGGAAGTTTTAGTTTTTTCTTCTTGGTATGATTTATTATGTTAATTGTTTTCTTGATACCCAGGTAATCTAACATTCCATTTGTAAACCATACTTGGTAGTAGTGGATTTTTTCTATGTTCTATTTATGTTTGTGTACATTTCAGTCAATATTTTTGCATAAAATCTCATTAAAGATACTCACCTACAATTTTCTTAGTCTATGTTATGAATCAAAACTACATTTTCCTCTTGGAAGGAATTGGTTAGCCTACCACTTTCTCTATGCTTAAAAAAAGTCTATATAATATAAGAATTAAGTGTTCATTATCAATTTAATAGAAATTACATGGGGTGCAATGGACAGAGTGCTGGGTCTAGAGTTAGTAAGACTCATCTTTCTGAATTCAAATCTGGCCTCAGACATTTCCTAGCTGAGTGACCTTGGGCAAGTCACTTAACCCTGTTTGCCTTAGTTCCTCATTTGCAAAAGGAGCTGGAGAAGGAATGGCAAACTGCTCTAGTGTCTTTGGCAAGGAAAGTCCCAAAATGGGGTCATGGAGAGTCCCACATGACTGACAACAAGAAATTATATGTTAATACAGTTGGTTTTAGATATTTGGAATTTTACATTTTTTAAAAAATCAATCATCCTAAAGGTCACCTCATTCTTAAATATATAGAGACATAGTCTAAATTGAAGAAATACAAGTTATTCCCCAATTGATAGATGGTCAAAGAATATGAACAGGCAGTTTTCAGACAAAGAAATCAAAGCTATCTATGTCATATGAAAAAATGCTCTAAATCATGATTGATTAGAGAAATGCAAAATAAAAAAAACTCAAAGGTTCTACATCACACATGTCAGATTGACTAATATGACAAAAAAAGAAAAAAGAAAATGATGGATGTTGGAGGGAATTTGGGAAACTGGGACACTATTGTATGATTGGTGGAGTTGTGAACTGATCTGGTCATTGTGGAAATTTGAGACTACACTCAAAGAGTGCATGCCCTTTGATTCAACAATACTACTGTTAGGTCTATATCCCAAAGACATCAGAAATAAAGAGGAAAGGCTCTATTTGTACAAAAATATTTATAGCAGGTCTTTTTGTGGTGGCTAAGAATTGTAAATCAAAGGGATGTCCATCAGTTGGTGAATAGTTAAAGTGTGGTATATAATTGTAATGGAATATTATTATGCTATAAGAAATGACAAGCAGGCTGATTCCAGAAAAACCCAGAAAGACTTACATGAACTGATGCATACTGAAGTAAACAGAACCAGGAGAACAATGTACAGTATCACACCAATAGCAATATTGTTGGATGAATAATTGTGAATGACTTCGCTATTTTCAGCAATACAATGATACAAGACAATCCCAAAGGACTAATAATGAAGCCTCCAGAAAAAGAACTGATGTTGTTTGATATAGACTGAAACACGCCATTTTCCACTTCCTTTTTCTTTTAATCGAGTCTTTTTGTACAGAAAGACTAATATGGAAATGTTTTACATGATTGTATGTGCATAACCTTTATCCGATTGTTTACCATCTCCAGATTGGGGGAGGGATAGATTTTGGAACTCAAAACTTAAACAAAGAAAAACAAATGTTAAAAATAACTGTGTTAACATGTAATGCGGCTCTCCGCCCGATGCGGCGCGCAGGCCAGTCTGTAGAGGCGGAGGTGGCCTGGAGCGGCCTCGGCTAGGCTCCAGTTCCGGCTCCGGCTCCGGCTCCGGCTCCGGCTCCGGCTCCGGCTCCGGCTCCGGCTCCGGCTCCAGCACGGACTAGAAGCTGGCGCTGGGCAGGGGGAGGAGTAGGAGGTGGCGACCGACCTCAGAGGTGGCGGTGGAGGACGAAGATGGCGGCGGCAGTCGGGACGAGCGCGCCGGGGGCTGCGGGCACTGCGACTGCAAGTGCATACTCAAGGCTCCTTGCTGTGCTAAACTCTACATCTGCCTCTATGACACGATAACAATGAAGATCCTCCCCTGGATCGTTGTAAAGTGAAAGAAGGACAGGGTGCAAAGTGTGGAGAAGTTCAGAATGTTCCACAAAGTTGTTTAGAATGCAGCACTGTGGGGCGGCTAGGTGGTGCAGTGAATAGAGCACCCGCCCTAGAGACTGGAGGACCTGAGTTGAACTCCGAACTCAGACACTTGACACAAAAACTAAACGCGTGACCATGGGCAAGTCACTTAACCCCAACTGCCCTCCAAAAAGCAACAACAACAAAAAACAAACAAACAAAAAAACCATGTAGCACTGTGTTTGGAAAACATTATCTCAATATATGCCGCCAATTCGACAAAGACAAGAAGCAACACCATTATGAGAAGTGGGAAATTCGTAGGATTGGTCTGAAAGAAGAATTTTTCACTGTTTGAAATGTAACCTATGCCTTTCCTTGAGTCTCCATGGGCATCACAAGTGCACTGAAATGTCTTCAGGAAGAATTGTCCCATATATTTGGAGGGCATCCATACCTCCTGTTTAGTTGCTCACGTCTTGCCCTGTGGACATCTTCTACACAGAACGTTATAAAGAAATGTTAAAAGAACGCTCCAGGTGCCCATTATATATGCATTCTGCTGTAGATATGACCCACTCCATGACAGTTGGGTAATGTAGCACAAACTCCAATGGCAGCAGAAAATCAGAAGATGATCTTTGCAATGGTGGTAACACCCACTCTACAATTCAGTTCCACATATTAGGAATAAAGAGTAAGAACTGTGAGTTGTGTGATACTGCCCAAGATGGAGGATGTCCGCATTCCTCTAGAACAGCAGTGACCACCCTCTCTAGACAGCATAGGGTTGCTTCAGAACACTCACCATTGTTTTTGAAATAAGACATTTCTTAGTGTCCCATTGCTATGCTGTCACAAACATTAGTTTGATGTTTGTGGTTATGTTGTAACATAAACTCCCACTGCAGAGACTCAGTGATCAGTCTCTTAATAGGATTGTCGTCATTTTTAATTGTGCAAAAACTGGAGCTCTCCCATTGAGTGGAAATGTTATTTAGGGCCCAGATGACAATCCTATTTGAAAGTGATGTTCATTAGAATGTATAATTTCATTGCATTTCCTCTTAAGCAGAGCTATGCATCCAGGATCTATAAATAGTTCTTAATAGAACTGTGTATAACATTAAAACTTTATCTTAAGGGCTGTATTGTAAGACTAGGTTTTATCTTGTCTAAATAAATTTTAAAAGCATTCTTTTTCTTTTTGAAAGTGGGGGAGGGCAGGGTAATTGGGGTTAAGTGACTTGCCCAAGGTCACACAGCTAGTAAATGTTAAGTGTCTGAAGCTGAATTTGAACTCAGGTGCTCTGGACTCCCGGTCTGATGCTCTATTCACCTACCCGCCTCTCACTTTTGAATGCTATAAATGTGTATTTTAATGTAACATTGAATAAACAATTCTTGGCATAGTCAACTGTAAAAAAAAAAAGCCCATGTAATTGGGGGGAAATAAAATATATTAAAAATAATTTCTTTAAAATTTTCCCATTTATTTGCATATAGCTTTGTGTAGTAAAGGCAGGTAAGTGGTTCAGTGAATAGAGCTCTGGGCCTGGAGTCAGGAAGACTTAAGTTCAAATCCAGCCTCAGACACTTACTATGTGACCTTGGGCCAGTCAACTAACCTCCCTTTGCCTTAACCTACCCGAAAAGAAAATGGCAAACCAGTTTAGTATCTTTGCCAAGAACACCCCCACATGGGGTCTCAAAGAGTCATATGTGATGCAACAACAACTTGTAGTAATCTGATATTTTTATAGGATCATAAATCTAGAACTGGAAGAGGCTTTAGAGATCACCTACTCCTCCCCATCCCCCCACTTATTTTACAAATGAAGAAACTGAAGCCTGTAAAGATGCAATGACTTGACCAAGGCCACACAAGTAGTAAGTAGTGGAGGTAGGATTTAACCCAGATCCTTTGCCTCTAAGTCCACCATCCAGAGGAAGAGATGTGGGCTATTGATAGGATAGGTATGTGGAGTCAGAACTCAAGTCAACAAGTATTTTTTAAGTGCCTACTCTGTACCAGGCACTGTGCTAACTTCTGGGAATACAAAGAAAGGCACCAAACAGTTGCTGCTTTCTACAAGCTCACAATCTAATGGAGAAGACAGCATGCAAACAAATGTACAAACAGGATATATATGGATAAATATATGATAACAAACAGAGGAAAGGCATGGGGGGGTATTAAGGGAGACATGAAATATTTTATCTGGGATTTGAAGGAAGTTGGGGGAAGGTCAGAGATGAAGATGAGGAGAGAGTGAATTCTAGCCATGAGGGGCAGCCAGTATAAATGCTCTGAGTTGGGAAATAGAGTGAGGAACAACAAGGAAGTCAGTGTCATTGGATTGGAGAGTGTGTAGGGATGAGTAAAGTGTAAGAATGCTAGAAAGATAGGAAAAGATCAACTAAAAGTCAAACAGAGGATTTTATATTTGATCCTAAATTAAGTGAATACCTGTATATTCCTTTCCTCCCCAACCCAAAGTCAATGACATAGGGGGAAGAGTACTGGACTGGGGATCAAAAAACCTGGATTCCAGTCTGGTTCTGACCCTATCAGAATAAAGTCATTTAACTTTATTTTGGAGGGGGAAGGCAGGGTAATTGGGGTTAAGTGACTTGCCCAAGGTCACACAGCTAGTAAGGGTTAAGTGTCTGAGGCTGGATTTGAACTCAGGTCCTCCTGACTCCAGGGCTTGTTCTCTATTCACTTTGCCACCTAGCTACCCCGTTAACCTTTCTAACTCCAGTTTTCTATCATTACAAAGAATCTCATAAATCTGGAGGGAAGCAATGGCCCAGGAATGTGTAACTGACCCCCTTTTGTTCAACATTTTAATCAGTGACTTGGATGCAAAAGCAAATGCCATGACTATTACTTTTTTAGGTAATGAAAAACTGAGAGGAATAATCAATATACTGGACGACAGTCAGGATCCAAAAAATTTTTCATAGGTCAGAACAATGGGCCAAATCTAAAAATATTAAATTTATTAGAGATAAATGTAAACTCCTACACTGGGGTTAAAAACAAACAACCAAACAACAACTGTTCAAGTGTGGGATGGAAAAACATGACTAGGCAGTTACTACATGTGAGTAAGATTTGAGAATTGTAGTGAACTACAAACTAGTAGGAGGGAATTTAGAATTTTTTACATAGAATCAAGACTTGGAAGACTATTTCCCTCCAACAATTACTATGAATTATAAGGCAGCCAAAAACTTAATATAATCTTAATGTTAGTCTGTGTTAAGAAAATGCCTCAAATGAAAGAAGTGATCATCCCTTTCCTGTTTTTCTGGTCAGATCACACCAGGAGGAGAGGACATGGTAGCTTTAGTGTCATAATATCAAAGACTGTCATTTAGAGGTAGCTCTTGCTTTGCCCCAGAAGGCAAATGCGTGGAAGAAACAATGGGTATTGTAGTGAGGAAGATTTTTGTTTTGGAATTCCTCCTGTTCAGTTATGTTTGGGAACAGATAAACTTTGAAGTCTCTTCTAACTCTTAGATTCTAGGAAAACATTTAGGGTCTTTTAATTAATAGTCTACCTTTGTTGCTGGCTTGAACAAATAGGTAATTCCCAGGTTCTGAAGGGAAAAAAAGCAGATTACCCATAAAGACCTGAAATTCTTGACTTTACAAATCAAAGTGTCTTTTGAACTATAATAGGCAGGCAAGAGGACAGCAGAATATTTCTATGGGTAAATTTGAATTGTAGATTGAGGCTGGAAGGAACTTCAGAGGCAATCTCTTTATTTCAGAGATGAGGAAACTGAAGCCTAAACTGGTAAAGTGACTTTCCCAAAGTCACATAGGTAGTATCAGAGCTAGAATTTAAGTCCATGACTCATATCTACAAATCCAGATCTCTTTCCCTTACTCTAAACTATCTTGTATAGGAATTGTTTATATGTTTTAGGTTTGGTCTTATGGTTCAACATAAAAGAAGTGATAGAGATAAGAGGTATATATGTAGCTGAGACCACTGCTTATTAAAAACAAAAATTCATACTAGAGGATTTTTGTTATGTTTTGTTTTCTAATGACCTCTTATTTTTCTCTTTTTAAATTGTATTTGTGTTTATTTTGTTAAATAGTTCCCAATTACATTTTAAATTAATCTTTTATTTATTTATTTTTGGTTTTCAACATTCGTTTCTGTAAGATTTTGAGTTACAAATTCTCTCCCCATCTTTCCCCTACCCCCACCCCAAGATGGTAAGCATACTGAATACGTCTTCCCCCAATCTGCTCTCTCCTAAATCCTCCCCATCCCCCCCATAACCTTCTAGTAGGGCAAGATGGACATCTATACCCCAGTGCCTGCACATCCCATTTCCCAGTTGCATGTAAAAAACAATTTTTTCCTAACATTTGGTTGGTTTTTTTTTTTGCTTTATTTATTTTTTTTGGAGGGCAATTGGGGTTAAGTAACTTGCCCAAGGTCACACTGCTAGTTTTTGTGTTCGGTGTCTGAGGCTGGATTTGAACTCAGGTCCTCTTCACTCTAGGGCTGGTGCTCTATTCACTGCACCACCTAGCCAACCCTAACATTTGTTTTTAAAACTTTGATTTCCAGACTCTTTCCCCTTTTCCCTCCTTCCCCTCCCCCACTGGGAAGACAAACAATTCAATATAGGTTGTATATGTAGTTATATTGTGAAAGACTATTTCCCTCCATCCTATCCTGCCCCCTACTTGTTCTATTTTCTCCTTTGACCCTGTCCCTCTTCAAAAGTGCTTGCCTCTAACTACCCTTTCCCTGAATCTGTCCTCCCTTCCATCACACCCCCTTCTGTCCCTTTCCCCCCTACTTTCCTGTAGGGCAAGATACCCAGTTGAGTGTGTATGACATTCCCTCCTTAAGCCAAATTCAATGAGAGCAAGGTTGACTCATCTCCCTTCACCTTCCTGCTCTTCCACTCCATTGAAACAGTTTTCTCTTGCCTCTTCTGTATGAGATAACCTACCCTATTCTATCTCTCCCCTTGTCCCTCTCATAAACTCCCTCTTGTCATTTGAGTTAGTTTATTTTTAAGATGTTATTTTCTTCATTATTTTTGGGGGTCTCCTTTAGTAGGCAGTTGACTTGCTTTTCATGATTTTCTTGCATCATTCTCATTTTCCTTTCCAATTTTTCCTCCATTTCCCTTACTTGATTTTCAAAATCCTTCTTCAGCTCCTCCATGGCCTGGTATTCAGTATATATATATTCAGTATATATTCCTCTCTTACCTCTTAATTTTATTTTTTAGATATTGTCCTTTCCTATTCAACCTATCCTGTGCCCTCTGTCTATGTACACACATATATATACACACATATATATATTCATACACATGTATACCCTCCTATACATACATATATGTATGTATACATATTTATGTATGTATAAATATATATACATGTACATATATATACATATATTCCCTTCAACTATCCTCACACTGAGAAAAGTCTCATGAGTCACAATTATTGGTTTTCCATGTAGGAATGTAAATAGTTCAACTTTAATAAGTTCCCTATGATTTCTTTTTCCTGTTTACCTTCTCAAGCTTCTCTTGCTTCTTGTATTTGAAAGTCAAATTTTCTCTTCAGCTCTGATTTTTTCATCAAGAATACTTGAAAGTGGGGGGGCGGAGCCAAGATGGCGGAGTAGAAACAGCTCGTCCAAGCCTCTCTGCCCCCAGATTCTCCACAAACTATGTAAAAAAGGACTCTGAAAATCTTCTGGAGCCCCAGCACCCACAGAACGACACAGAGAAGCTAACCTCCCGCTGAGGACAGCCCAGCACCCTGCAGGAAGGACCAGCGCAGTGGTCTGGGAGCCGGCAGCGCGCAGAGCGCAGGAGCCGAGCCGAGCCCAGGTCCACTTGAGCCGAGGTTTTAGCCCCAGGGCGGCAGGGCCAGCAGCCAGCTGGAGGAACCCCAGAACACCAGGAACTGTGGAGACTCCAGAATTATCAACATAGACTTGCCTAGGACAAAGTAAGAGGTTAGTGTCCTATGGACTTTGGGACCTGTATTTGGGGAATGCGTCAGCTCCCTCCCCTGGGGGCTAGAAGCTGCTGAGGAGACACGCCACTGTGTAGTTTTCAGAGGCATTTCCGGCTCCCAGCCTACAAATCGTGGGGAGATCCAGCGATCAGTCTTGGGGGGTAATCGCTCTTGCTTTAACCTCCCTGGATCTGGATTGTGATCTAGGGTGGAAGTTGTGGGTGGGTTTACAGCTTGCCAGAAACGGAAGTTGCCCCCCACACGTTCGGGACGAAAATTCCTCTATCTGGCCTTAAAGCCATAGTGTGGCAACAAGCCCAAAAGTCAAGCAATTAAGTGGCAACATGCCAAGGCAAAGGAAACAGAAAAATGCAACCCTAGACTCCTATTTTGGGGGCATAGAGCGGGAAAAGGACTGTGAGGTCAGAAGTCCTGCTCCAAAAGCCCCAGGGGAAAACATGAGTGGGTTGCAGGCCATAGAGGACCTTAAGAAGGACTTTAAAAATCAAATAAGAGAAGTGGAGGAAAAATTAGAAAGAGAAATGAGAAGGATGCAGGAAAAGTATGAAATGAGGGTCAACAGCCTGACTGAGGAAAACAACACCTTAAAAAATAGACTAGCTCAAATGGCAAAGGAGGCCCAAAAGGGCAATGAGGAGAAGAATGCCTTAAAAAGTCGAATTTGCCAGATGGAAAAAGAATCTCAAAAGTTCACTGAGGAGATTCATTCCTTCAGAGTTAGACTGGAGCAAATAGAAGCTAGTGACTTTATGAGAAATCAAGATGCTGTTAAGCAGATCCAAACAAACGAAAGATTAGAAGGCAATGTGAAATATCTCATGGGAAAAACCACTGACCTGGAAAATAGATCCAGGAGAGACAATTTAAAAATTATTGGACTACCTGAAAGCCATGATCAAAGAAAGAACCTAGAAATCACCCTTCAAGAAATTCTCAAGGAAAACTGCCCTGATGTTTTAGATCCAGAGGGCAAAATAGAGGTTGAAAGAATCCACAGATCACCTCCTGAAAAAGATCCCAAAAAGAAAACTCCCAGGAATATTATAGCCAGGTTCCAGAATCCCCAGATCAAGGAGAAAATACTACAAGCAGCCAGGAAGAAACAATTTCAATATTGTGGAAACACAATCAGAATAGCCCAGGACCTGGCAGCTTCTACACTGAGGGATCGAAGGGCATGGAATATGATATTCCAGAGGGCAAAAGAACTGGGAATGAACCCAAGGGTCACCTACCCAGCAAAACTGAGTATTTTGTTTCAGGGGAAAATATGGTCATTCAGTGGAATAGAGGACTTTCAAGCATTCTTGAGGAAAAAACCAGAGTTGAATAGAAAATTTGACATCCAGACACAAGAAGTAAGAGATGCCTGAGAAGGTAATCAGGGAAAAGAAATCAAAAGGAACTTATCAAAGTTGAACTATTTACATTCCTATAAGGAAAAGCAATAACTGTGACTGATGATATCTTTCTCACTATGAAAATAATGGAAGAAGGGGGTGTGGTCATATGAATACATATGTGAATGTGTGTGTATATGGTTACAGTTATATATGGATAGAGGGCATAGGTTGAATTTGTTGGGAAGGGAGAATACTCAAGGGATGAAATTATGAGGTGAGAGAGGAAAGTGGCAAGAGGAGATGGGGAGAGACATGGTAGGGTAAACTATCTCATGTAGGGGAAGTGGGTGCAAAGGAGGGGGAGAATAAGGAAGGCTAAAAAGGCAAAACCACATTCACATTGAATTTGGTTCAGGGAGAAAATGACATACATACTAAATGGGATATCTCAACCTGCAGCAGGATAGGGGGAAGGGAGATGAGAGGAGGGATGATGGATGGGAGGGCATCCTTGGGGTGAGGGGAGGTTGGAAGTACCCACTATAGAAGAGGGACAGGATCATGTAGGGAATGGACCAGGTGGGGGGTGGGATGAGTGGGAGGGAATTATAAGCAGCCTTGTACAATATATCTACTATGATAATGTTTTGCATAGCTAGACATGTACAACATATACTGAATTACTTATATACCAAGAAGGAATGGGTGACAAGGGAGGAAGGAAATGGATCTGAAATTCGAGGTCGTAACATTAAATGTTTCAAATATATATAAATACTATTATTAATACTCTTTTGCCTATAATTGGGAGATAAGATGTGCAGGCATTGGGACACAAAGATTCATCTTCCTCTAATGGAAAAGTCGATGGGGGTATGGGAGAAGGTATGGGAGAGAGCAGATTGGAGGAAGTGATATCTTGTGGGACTGCTATTCTGGGAGGTTGGGTAGGGGAATAATGGGGGGAAAATGATTGTAACTCAAAATCTGCCGGAAATGAATGATGTAAAACAGAAGTTAATAAAGTATTTGTTTAAAAAAAAAAGAATACTTGAAAGTCCTGTATTTCATTAAATAACCATATTTTCCCCTGAATCATTATATTCAGTTTTTCTGGGTAGATGATTCTTGGGTTTAATCCTAGCTCCTTTGACCTCTGGAATATTATATTCCAAGCCCTTGAATCCCTTAATGTAGAAGCTGCTAGATCTTGTGTTATACTGATTGAGTTCCCACAATACTTAAATTGCTTCTTCCCGATAGCTTTTGATATTTTCTCCCTGACCTGGTAACTCTGGAATTTGGCTATGATATTCCTAGGGATTTTCTTTTTGGGATCTTTTTCAAGAGGTGATTGGTGAATTCTTTCAATTTCTATTTTGCCCTCTGGTTCTAGAATATCAGAGCAATTTTCCTTGAGAATTTCTTGAATGATGACTTTTTTTGATCATGGCTTTCAGGTAGTCCAATAATTTTTAAATGATCTCTCCTGGATCTATTTTCCAGGTCAGTGGTTTTTCCAATGAGATATTTCACATTGCCTTCTTTTTTTTTCATTTGTTTGGATCTGTTTTATAGTATCTAGATTTCTCATAAAGTCATTACCTTCCATATGCTCCAATCTAATTTTGAATAAAATTATTCTCTTCAGTGAGTTTTGGAAATTCCTTTTCTATCTGGTCAATTTGGCTTTTTAAGGCATTTTTCCCCTCATTGGCTTTTTTGGGCCTCTTTTGCCATTTGAGTTAGTCTGTTTTTTTTTTTTTTGAGTAATATGGAATGTAATAAAGTAATATTTTTTTGTTTTTATTTTTATTTTTTTTTTAGTTAAACAAATGCTTTATTAACTTCTGGTTTACATCATTCATTTCCACCAGATTATGAGTTAAATTTTTCCCACATTTTGTCCCTACCCACCACCCCAGAATAGCAGTCCCACTAGATATCCCCTCATCCAATCTGCTCTCTCCCATATCTTCTCCCATATCCCCTTTGACTTTGCCATTAGGGCAAGGTGAATCCCTGAGCCCCAATGCCTGGACATCTTATGAAACATTTAATTTTAAAACTTCGACTTTCAGATCCATTCCCTTCCTCCCTTGTCACCCACTCCCTCTGAGAAGATAAGCAATTCAGTATGTGTTGTACATGTATAGCCATGCAAAACACTACCATAGTAGATATATTGTAAAAGACTGCTTATATTTCCCTCCCACCCATCTCACCTCCCACCTGGTCCACTCCCCACTTAGATGCTGTCCCTCTTTGATAGTGGGTACTTCCAACCTCCCCTCCCCCCCAGAATGCCCTCCCCTCCATCACCCCCCCTCTCATCACCCTTTCCCCTACTCGGGAGAGTGAGTGAGGGTAAGATATTCCATTTAGTATGTATGTGATTCTCTCCTTGAGCCAACTTCAATGAGAATATGCTTTTGTCTTTTTGCCTTCCTGTTCTTCC